>OY796888.1:35778234-36509463 GCA_963680785.1 Diplosoma virens
ACTCAACCTGGCCTTTAAAGCAGCAAGCTGCTCTTCAGACGAAGGTTTGTGATGAACGAGTTGAGCGTAGAGTACTTCAAAATCTGCTAGTATTTCTTCACGTTTGACACTAGTGGGCGGTAAACAAAAAGAAAGTCCATGGGACAATACAAACCGTTCAGTGTCTGATAGTTTGTAATCGGACAAGTTTACGATGTTGTTCTGCTTGAAACTTGTCTGGTTGCCAAAACAATGTTGGAAAAGAAGACGTAGGTTGTTGCTGTTCTTCTTTTGGTTGACGGCTTCTTTTTGTTCATCTATGACTGACAGGTAACGACAGAATCGTACCAGGTCGAAGAAAGACAAAAACTGTCTAGCTTCTTACCACAGTAAGCGACATTTAGTTCTGAGAAAAGCAGCCATTGACTGGTTTTTCTCAATTTCATCATGCATGAAAGCTCGCTCGATGTTCGGGCTTACGGTAGCGTGCGACTTTTCTACGCGAAATCTAACCGACTTCGGTAAAGTTCGCTGAGAAATGTTAGCCTTAAGAAAGGCTGTTTTAGAGAGAAGAGTTCGGATTCTTCCACGTGTTTTGATCAACTTGTTTTGGTCAACAAGATAAAATGACAACACTGCTAAAATTGAATCACGGATACAACGACGGTTACTTCAGCTGAGGAAAGAGTACCTAATTTCTAAGCAAGTTTATGAAGCAATCCGACCCACTGGCTCTCAACGACCGCGCATGTATGGTCTTCCGAAAATACACAAAAAGGACGTACCCTTACGTCCGATTTTGTCTATGACCGGATCGGCCCAACATCAGCTAGCTAAATGGCTTACTTCTCTTCTTCAACCTGTTCTCCAAAACTTTTCCTCTAATTGTTTGTCTGATTCTTTCACTTTTGTAAAAGAAGTCAGAAAACTAAACCTTTTCTCCTTCCTCTGTCTTTCTTTGTTCCTTTGATATTTCCAGTCTCTTCACTAATGTCCCGCTTGCTGAAACCATAGAAATCTGCGCTGATGCCCTCTTCAATGACGACTCAATGGCGCCATCCTTTCCACGCAACATCTTTGTCGAATTAATGCAGCTAGCCACCTCCTCTGTGGAATTTAGCTTCAATAACAACATGCATCGACAAATCGACGGCGTCGCTATGGGCTCACCGCTTGGTCCAGCTTTAGCAAACATTTTTGTTGGCTACCAAGAAGCGAAACTTTTCAACATCGTCAAAAGACCGTTGGTGTACTTCCGGTACGTTGATGATACTTTCGCCGTATTCAACAATGAAGAAGACTGCAACAATTTCTTCATCCAGCTCAACTCTCTCCATCCCTCACTTCGCTTCACCTATGAAAAGGAATCTAATCACTCTCTCCCTTTCCTTGACGTGTTAGTAGAAAGGCATGATTCAGAATTTCTAACTTCAATATACAAGAAACCTACTTTCACTGGCCAATATCTACGTTGGAACTCTTTTAGTCCACAGAAACGAAAAATCAATCTAATTGGTACTCTCGTTCACAGAGCTTTTATGATTTGTTCTAAAAGCAAACTGGACCAAGAGCTTGGCAAAATTCGTTCAATTCTTTTGGAAAATGGCTACCCGGAACGTGTAATCAATTCGGCTTTCAAGCGAAAACTGCAACAAATAAATTCTAACCCGGTCGACACAGTAAAAAAGTACCCTGTCTACCTACACATCCCATGGATTGGAAACGTTTCGATGAAGTTCGAAAAGCAGATTACGTCTGCTGTGAAACGCTGCTTTTTCTCCGTCGAACCACGTGTTATTTTCAACACCCGACAGCTCCTTCCAGCGATTAAGAAAGACGTGTTACCTTCCCATCATCACAGCAATGTTATTTACCAGTTTTTGTGCCACTGCGATAGTCGGTACGTTGGTCGCACGTCTCAACGGCTAGAAGAGCAAATTAAACAACACGTTCCTAAATCTATCACCAATCCTCGTACCTCGGCCAACCGCCAAAGTCTTTCCCGCTCTTGCAAAAACAACATACGCCCACAACAATTTCACGAATCCGCTATTGGTCAACATCTTCTTGACAACGCCCAATGTGCCCTCCATTACAGCAACGAAAAATTTTCTATTCTCGCTCGAGGTCGCTCTTCCTTTCACCTTTCTGCTCTTGAAGCGACTTTCATTAAATCTCTCAATCCCTTTCTGTGTAAGCAAAAAGAATTCGTATACTCTTTGAAAATTTCTTAATCTTTTCTCTCATTGGTTGACTCTTTCAGCCAATGAGAACTCTACTTTCTTCCTTTATAAATTAGTTCGGTTTCAATTCTGCTTCATTCTGACGATTTCCCCTGAAGAGTGTCAGATGAAAAGCTTTGGGAAGAAAAATCTTTTACTTCAAGCAATCTTCAAATTCTGTACCACCAAATGTTTATTCAAATATGGTTTGAATATACCTGCTGATTGAACGAATGGTTTCAACCAATTTTACTTACTTTACTCATTGAAATCACTTTGCAGTTTTTCTAAAATTTTGTAATTAAATAAAAACTGTTGTTGCATCAATTTTTTTTTTACTATAAAACCTCAATTCCATTACTTTTTCCTCTTCATGGTTTATTACACTGGTCAACAAAAGAAAAAATTTTTTTTCTTGCATGGACTTTGAGAACGGTGTTAGGGTAAATTTGGGGTGCTGAATCCGAATCTGAGCTCAGATTTTTTCTATCACATTACGTTTTTGTGCAATTTACATGTTTTGTAGTGCTGTATTGTGTGAAAGTTGCTCATTCGCTCAGATGTTTGATGCCATTAATCAAGCACAAAAGCAACTTCAAAAACATAGTTTTTAAACCAGTTTTGCGAAATGGGAAAAAAAGGCCATAATATTGTTTATGGCGCCGGAAAGTCGTGGGAAACTCAACTACTTATTTCGATGTTGGATACGAAAACTAGCCATGAAGTTACAAAAATTGCACTTTGCAGACAAGGTAGTAAGGTTAAGAAAGGTTTTTTTCTCTGAAACATATGTTTGTTTGTAACAGCAATAGTCTCTAAACAGGAGTGTTTGTTAATATGTTACAGGTTTAGTAATATTTACAGTTCAGTGTTTTTAAAGCTTTAGTTCTGTTTTATCTTAACATGTTTGTGACTTCCAAGGGAAGAAAATGCTGCAATGACCAAGATATTTTCTGTTATATCTGTGGCTGTTCTACTTTACCACCTCAAAGACGTAATATCAATAGTTTTATCAAAAAAATTTACCTTGCTTATTTTGGAGTACCGCTTGGTGACTAGAACAAAAGTTGGGCGCCTCACCAAGTTTGCACAACGTGTGTCGAAACATTGTAATCTTGGTCTCAAGGAAAGAATGCGGAGCTCAAATTTGGTGTGCCAATGGTATGGAGAGAACCAAAAAACCACGTGGATGACTGCTACTTCTGCCTCGTAAATGTCAAAGAATTCAACAAGAAAAACAAGCAACACTTGCAATACCCAAACATACATTCTGCTATGCGACCAATTCCCCATAGTGATAAAGTACCTGTACCCATTTTCACCAAGCTTCCGGACATTGATGAGGACCAGCTCAAGTCTTCCACGTCTTCAACCAATTCTGATTATGATGATGAAGAACAGGATATAGCGCACGAGGCATGGAATGCTGGCCGAGTTTCTTTGTATAGTCAGCCTGAATTGAATGATTTGATACGAGATTTAAATTTGCCAAAGCAATCTGCTGAAGTGCTGGCTTCCATACTGCAGGAAAAACATCTTCTCAAAGCTGGTATAACTGTTTCATTTTATCGTAACCGGGAAGAGAAATTAAGAAAGTACTTTCATTCTGATGGCCAGCTTGTTTACTGCACAGATGTTGAGGGGCTTCTTCTTGCTATGGGTTTGTCTGCATATTGTTCAAATGACTGGAGACTTTTAATTGATAGCTCAAAAAGAAGCCTTAAGTGTGGCCTGCTCCATAATGGTAACCAGTATGGATCCATTTCTATAGGACACTCTGTCACTCTAAAAGAAAACTACAAAAACATCAAGGTTGTGCTTGAAAGACTGAAGTACTGCGTTCACCAGTGGTTAATATGTGTGGATTTAAAAATGGTGAATTTCCTATTAGGACAACAAGGAGGTCATACCAAATATCCTTGCTTTTTATGCTACTGGGATAGTAGAGCCAACAAAGAGCATTGGGTAATAAAAGAATGGCCACCAAGGAATACAATAAAACCTGGAGAAAAGAATATCGTCAATAATCCCTTGGTTGGTCGAGAAAACATCATTTTGTCGCCACTACACATCAAACTTGGACTAATGAAGCAATTTGTCAAAGTTGATTGATCGTTCTGGAGACTATTTTGGATACATTTGCTCAACCTTTCCTGGCCTTAGATATGAGAAGAAAAAAGCAAGGATATTTGATGGGCCTCAGATCAGAACGTTGCTCAGAAACCAGTATTTCGTGACTAAAATGACTGTCGTTGAGGCTCGAGCTTGGAAAGCATTTTCTAAAGTGGTCTATAACTTCTTAGATAATAAGAGAGCTGACAATTATATAAAGTTGGTGGAGAAGCTTCTTCTCAGCCTACAAGACCTTGGGTGCCGATTGAGCATTAAAGTGCACTACTTGCACAGCCACCTTAGCAAATTTTCCGCGAATCTTGGCGACGTTAGTGAGGAGCAAGGAGAGCGTTTCCATCAGGATGTCAAAGTGATGGAAGAACGTTATCAAGGTCGCTGGAACTGCAACATGATGGCAGATTACTGCTGGAATTTGAAGAGAGATGTCCCTTACGCAGTTCATAAAAGATTAGCAACAAAAAGAAAATTTTTGATGCCGTAATGTAACTTCGTTTGTGCTAAACTATGCATTGGATTTGTGTATAATCGTACTGATTGTTGCGATGTGACAGTGTTACTTTTTCGTATATTTTTTGCTTGGTTTTACTTAACCCATTACCTCCCAATGTTCCAAAAGTGAAACATTTTTTTCAACGGCTATTTTGACATGTTTAAACTAAAGTTTCAAGTTCTTTTTTATTATATTTGTAAAGTAGAAGGGTGGTACAACATAATAAGAATTTTAGCTTTTTTGGAAATGATACTGTAGATGTAAGCTAATTAAGAGGTCAAAGTTTTCCGTATTTTTGACCTACTTAGCTTGCGTTACTTATTTTGTCTCGCAAAGCACACGCAAATTCAAAATGCGTTTCAAAGACATTTTCTAGTTTATTACGTGTCACTGAATAAACGAAAATTTTTTCACGCCAGGCAAATGAAAATAAAGTGCTGTTTTTTTATAATGTATTGTGATGTTCCACTTTTGGAACATTGGGAAGTGGCGACTATACAATTGACACACAATGTCTAGTAGAGTTTTTCAAACAAAGTAGAAGCGTACAATCAATGCACAGTAAACAAAACTGCTAAAATGACTAACAATGCATAATACACAAAAATGTCTACTGTAATGAAGCGTCACAAAGGCCTTTGTATGATACTGGAAACATTTAAGAACTGATAAACGTCTTGGATTAAAAAGTTATAAAGCCTGATAGAGGCACAAAGCAATAATTAATAGATAGTACGAAAAATATATTCTCCAGTCCGCGATTTAGATGACGTGAAGGCAAAAACTTCACTACTAAGCAAATCTTGGTAACATTGTTAATTGTTCTAATATATTAGCAGCATAAACTTGCAGTTTCGTTGCTTGATAAAACAGAAAATAGTTAGAATTTGTTTTACTGCCTGCGAGCGATTAACATTTTGTAATGCTATATTTTTATTTATCATTGTTATCATTTATCATTGATTAAAAAACCCAGCCACCGGTGGCACATTTCCGTGTCTCTTGATGCCGGTCCCAAGCCCGGATAAATGGGGGAGGAATGCGGGAGGAAGGGCATCCGCGTAAAACTTTTTTGCCAGATTTATACAAATGCGTAATCATTGTCAATCCAGGCCGCGACCGCGGTTACCAACAACCGTCTCAGGTGTTGCACAGCAGGGCACCTGCGGAAATTATGCTACTGCTAAACAAAGTGAAAATAAGAGCAGAAAGAAAGGAGGAAGGCCAGTAAAGAAGCAGCGAGAAGCATGGAAAGGAAGACGCTCACTCATAAGGGTGGTACCTTAAATATTGGAACGATGACTGGAAGGAGAAGAGAGCTGGCAGATGTGATGGAGCGAAGGAATGTAGACATATTGTGCCTACAAGAAACTAAGAGGAAAGGGAGTAAAGCAAGGAACATTGGAAGTGGATGTAAAATATTTTACAACGGAGCTGATGAAAGAAAAAACGGGATAGGGATAGTGGTGAGGGAGGTGTTCTGGAGGTGAAGAGGGTGTCGGACAGACTGATGGCCATAAAGCTGAAGGTAAATGGGTCCATCCTAAATATAGTAAGCGCATATGCTCCACAGTTTAACAACAGCATGGGGGAGAAAAATGATTTTTGGGAAGACCTGGATGGATTGATAGAAAGTATATCAACAGAAGAGAGGATAGTTCTTGGTGCAGACCTTAATGGACATGTGGGAGAAGGAAACATCGGGGATGAGGAAATAATGGGGAGGTATGGTGCTGGAACAAGAAATAAGGAAGGATCAATGGTTGTGGATTTTGGGAAAAGGATGGATTTGGCGATTGTTAATACTTATTTCAAGAACAAAGATGAACACAGGGTGACATATAAGAGTGCAGGAAAAATTACCCAAGTAGATTATGTGATGTGCAGAAGGAGGAACCTGAAGGAAATGTGCCATTGTAAGGTAATATTGAATGAGTGTGTCGCAAAGCAGCACCGTATGGTGGTATGCAAAATGGTTTTTATGGTGAAAAAGAAAAAAGCAGAGAAAGTAAAGCCAAAGATAAGATGGTGGAAACTTAAAGAGACAAGCTGTCAAGAATCGTTTAGACAAGAGCTGACCAGGATTTTGGGAGCTAAGGATGGGTTACCTGATGAGTGGGACAAAACGGCAGAAATGTTAAGAAAAACAGCTGAAACTGTACTGGGAGTGACATTTGGGAAACGAAAAGGAGACAAGGAGACATGGTGGTGGAATGAGGAAGTTCAGGAGAGCATAAAAGAAAAGAAAGAGGCAAAAAAAGCATGGGACAAAATAAGAGATGAAAATACTAAAAAGGTATACAAAGAAAAGAAGAATAAGGCAAAAGCACGTGAAGGTTATAAAGGATGAAAACGGTAATGTTATGGTAAATTCAGAGGCAGTGTTAAAGAGATGGAAAGAGTATTTTGAGAAACTGATGAACGAGGAAAATAACAGAGAACCTAGGACAGAAGAAGCAGAAGTGGTTAATGAAGAGGAAAATTCTGTCAGTAGAGAAGAAGTAAAGAATGCAATAAGAAGGATGAAAAAAAATAAAGCGGTTGGACCAGATGAATTACCAGTAGAAGTTTGGAAGTGCATGGGGGAGATGGGAATAAAGTTTTTGACCAGACTATTCAACAGACTATTAATGGGTGAACAGATGCCAGAAGAATGGAGAAGGAGTGTGCTTATCCCAACCTATAAAAACAAAGGGGACGCACAGTGCTGTGGAAACTACAGAGGAATAAATCTAATGAGCCACACAATGAAAGTATGGGAAAGAATTATTGAAACCAGGTTAAGAGATAGAGTGGAGATCAGCAAACAGCAATATAGATTTATGCCAGGAAAGGGAACCACTGATGCCATGTTTGCCTTAAGAATGTTAATGGAAAAATACAAAAAAGAGAGCTACATTGTGTATTCGTGGACCTAGAGAAGGCTTACGACAGGGTTGCACGGGAAGAGCTGTGGTACTGCATGAGAAAATCCGGAATAGTGGAAAAGTATGTGCAACTAGTACAGGATATATATGAGGAAAGCGAAACAGTGGTGAGGTGTGCAAAAGGAACTACAGAAAGTTTCAAGGTTAAGGTTGGACTGCACCAGGGATCAGCATTAAGTCAATTCCTTTTTGCAATGATATTGGACAGACTAACGGATGAAGCAAGGAGAGAACCACAATGGATGATGCCATTTGCTGATGATATTGTGATTTGCGAAGAGACCAGGGAAGAAGTGGAGCAGAGATTAGAATCCTGGAAGTACGCATTGGAAAGAAGAGGGATGAAAGTAAGTAGGTCGAAGACCGAATATCTGTGCATAAATGGAGGAAACGACGACGAAACAGTAAAGATGGAAAACAAAAAAGTGCCAAGAGTAAAGGAATTTAAGTATTTGGGATCAACGATGCAAGAAAGTGGTGGTTGTGAGAGGGAGGTAAAGAAGAGAGTACAGGAAGGATGGAACGAATGCAGAAGAGTATCGAGAGTAATCTGCGACAAGAGGTTACCAGCTAGAGTAAAAGGAAAAATGTACAGTTCAGTGGTAAGACCAGCAATGGTGTATGGACTTGAGACAGTAGCAGTCACAAAGAAACAAATGGAAAAGATGGAAGTCGCAGAGATGAAAATGCTGAGGTTTACTATGGGAATGACGAGAAAAAACAAGATTAGAAACTAGCACATCAGGAGTACTGTTAAGGTAGAACGGTTAGGAATGAAGATGAGGGAGGGCAGGCTGAGGTGGTATGGACATGTCATGAGGAGAGACCAAGAGTATGTAGGAAGAAAGATGATGGAAATTTACCAGGAAAGAGGAAAAGAAGGAGAACAAAGAGAAGATTTTTAGATGTGGTAAAAGAAGATATGGAGAAAGTTGGTGCGAAGGAGACGGACATTGAAGACAGAAAGATGTGGAGAATGATGACATGCTGTGGCCACCCCTGACTAAAGGGAAAGGCCGAAAGGAAAAGAAGAAGAAGAACGTTGATTAAAAAAACCTTAAAAAACAATATGTTTAAGAGTTTCATAACGCTTGAGGAAGCAATTGGTCTAATTCAAGAAATCAGTGATGATGAAGATGAAAGTGCTTTAATAATTTTACCACCAGACACCAGGGGCGAAGTAACTGACGAGGAAGAGGACGACAAAGATCTGAATGAATGCCAGAAATTAAAAGAAGTAGCAGGCAATGTAGAAGTGTTTCATTCTAGTTTAGAGGATACTCACACAGAAGAGCTACCGTGCACATCAGCAAAAGCAAAGCGTAAAAAGAAGAAAAAATTGCTTGAAAAAAGAACGGAAAAATCTCTAAATCGCCGCCTCAACCAACATCAATTAGCTTGGAAGAAACCTATCCAGAATTACTCGAACTCTCTGCTTTTCAGTTGTTTCGGCTATATTTCGATAAAGATGTAAACAACCTAGCAAAAAGAGAGTCTGAAAGATACGCAAAACAAAAGCTAAATCACAACTTTTATTTGCCGCAATCTGATTTGGATGCTTTCGTTGGCACTGTTTTATTGAGTGGTTATCACACCCTTCCTCAAGAGCATTTATAATGGTGCAATGATGAAGATGTTGGCGTAAACATTGTAAAAAAAAATATATCACAAAACAGGTTTCAAGAAATAAAACGATATTTTCATCTTGCTGACAACGATAACCTACAGCAGGGTGACAAACTTGCAAAGGTCAGAATGTATCTAAACCTAATGCAAAGAATTTTTCTTCGGTTTGGAGTTTTTTCAGAGCACTTGTCCATCGATGAGCAAATGGTTCCTTACTATGGGCATTTTTCTACCAAAATGTATATGCAAAATAAGCCAGTGAAATTTGATATGAAGATATGGTTTCTTGCATCTGCTCAAGGCTATCCGTTCAGTTTTAATGTACACACTGGCAAAGATATGTCTTCAAGTGAGCCTTTAGGACAGCGAGTTGTAAATAAACTAACTGCAGTACTCGAAAATTATTCAAACTATGCGATTTTTTTTGACAATTTTTTTAGTTCAACAGCCTTTTGCAGAGATTTGGCAAGAAAGGGCTTACGATGTACCGGAACTATTCGCCAGAACAGAACACAAAACTGCCCACTGACTCTTCCAGCGGTAATGAAAAAGAACGAGCGCGGAGTATTTGAAACCTACAGCAATGGAGAGGTGGTCTTGTGTCAATGGAATGACAACAAGCCAGTCTGCATTGTGAGCAATTTTGAAGGTACAGAGCCCACAAATACGGTTTGAAGGTGGAGTGCCGCAAAGAAAAGCAAAATCAATATAACGCAGCCCCGAATGGTGGAAAGTTACAACAAATACATGGGTGGAGTCAATCTCCTTGATCGCTTTCTTAGTGATTATCGACCCCGACTGCGCAGCAAAAAGTGATGGTGCTGTTTATTTGCAAACGTTTTAAATATGTCCGTTGTTGCTGCTTGGAGACTACACAAAGAGATTGGTGGGACCATGAATCACCTTCAGTTCCAAAGAGAAATAGTGCAAACTTTACTTGGGAGAGTAGCAGACAAATCAAGTAGACCAGGACCCAGTCGAATGCCGGTAGATAGTATTAGATTTTCAGGGTCTGTGCATATTTGAATATCAAATGGAAAACATGGACGTTGCAAACTATGCAAAAAATACAATGACCATGTGCAACCAGTGTGAGGTTCTGCTTTACAAAAAGTGCTCCATGATTTTCCATGACAAACATGTCTGAAGTTTGCGAAGCTACAAAAATTTATTTTTATGTACATTTTGAACTGTCTCTACACTGCAATATTTGTTTCTACGCTTTTCTTATCTGTTGAAAATTGCATAAATTCCATAAAATGGGTATTTTGATAATCCCGGTGTAGCAGATAACGTTGGGTTTGATTTCAATATGTTTCGACACAAGAAATGACAAAATAAACGAATATTGGGTTACTAAGTGAAACACAGGAAATAGCATAGTTGAAACTTCCCAATGTTCCGAAAACGGAACAAGTAATTTCACAAAAAACAAACAAAAAAATTCCAAACTTTTTGGTCAAAAGTGTTCAGTTGTGGGAAAGAAACAAAATAAGCTAAAAAAAATTACCGAAATATTCTTTGGTCTATGCTTGGGAATTAATAGATTAAACCTGCTAATGTAATTTTGTGAGAATAACACAAAACGAAAAAACTTAGATTGTCATTGATGTCGTACCTGTGCTGAGCATAATGCTCCAGGTTGTGTATTTTTAATATATTTCACGTATTTACTATTTATATATGATGTGGTCAATAATACACAAACACGGTTTAAGATTACAAATAGCTTTGAAAAGTCATTTTAAAGGAGATGCTGCCTTTCATTGCAAACATTATTCCACTTAAGGGCACTTAAATGCGACATAAATTTTTTAATTTTTGGCTAAATTAGCAATTTTTAAAAAAATTAAGTTTTCATATCTCAAAAACGTGACGTGATGAGCAAAAAAAAACATCAAATTTGGATTCAGTGCCCCCAAATTACCCAAAATCAGAACCTTATAGGTTTTTGAAAAAGTCCATGCAAGAAAAATCGTGTTGACCAGTGTTATTTATTCAATCTTGTGTTTTTTTATCATTCTGGTAGATTTACGCTATATTTTCTTTAATCCCACAATTTCTTCTTTGAAACTCAGCTTCTAAATTATTTATTTTGTTACTTAAGTAAAGTCCGATAAAGAAACTATGGTAATCAGTGATTATCATATTAATTTTTTTTTAACCCTTATACTCCCAGACTTTTTGAGTCGCGTTACTTCCCATACGGGTCATTTTGACCCGCATATTGTTTTCTGTGTATTACGCTAGAGGATGTTGTTAGAAGAGGACACTTTTGGTGTTATAAAAAGAGACAGATATATCCAGTCAATGAGTGTTGTAATAAAAAACAAATGCTTTATTTTTATAATCATGATTACGAAAAATTTAACATTTAGGCAGGTAAGTACGTTGTACATAATTCATATAGGTGTTTATTTCAGCAGAGAAGATGTGACAAACGAAAGTATGTTTAACAATAATACAGCGCAAACAAATGCGAAAGAGTTTATGATTATTAGTCGTTACACTTTCTGCAAATAACGACAGAATGATCACTGCAAATATAGCTATTGCATGTTTCACAAAGGGTTTTTGTTTTGCGATCGGCTTTTGGAGGACACATGGAGCAGCGCTTTCGCTTTCTTGTATTTGCTGGTGATGAAGGTGGTATTTGAATTGAATTTTCGTCCTGCAGTCCAGCCAGTTCCTTTGCCAAACTAATTAATAGATTCCTCCGCAATCTGTTGCCACGTTTTGCAGAATAGTTTTCTTTGTTGAGGGACATCCATACAATAAATGCGTTTAGAGCGCTGATATCCAGCATATTATAAAAGATTGCCATGGACCATCTTCGAGTTTTTCTTTTGGTAGTAAACCATCTCACCATTTGGTCCATGGTATCCACACCGCCTTTTGTTGCATTGTAGTAAGTAATGACTTCTGGTTTTTTCTCCGGACCATGCGATTCAGTGCCCTTGACTAAATGTATGGTACTTAGAAGAGTAACCACCTTTCCTTTTTTGGGACAATAAGAAGCAATCATTGCCTCTTTTTGAAAACCATAGAGAGTAGTAAATTCTTTTCGGTCCTTCGTGGAAACAAATTCTGCAGAAAGCTCTTTTTTGTTCTTTCGAATTGTTCCCACGATGGTGAGATTTTGCATCAGAAGCTTTCTTCCCAATTCCAAATTTGTAAAGAAGTTATCGCTGGTAATATTTCTTCCACTTTTTTGAAAAGGCTCTGAGAGTTTTAGCACTACTTTTGAACCTAGATTTGTTTCCCTTGGCTCACCTATTTCTCTTCCTTTGTACACATCCATTTTCAGTACGTAATGTGTGGTTGAATCGCATATTGCCCAGATCTTGATGCCGTATTTTCCTGGTTTTGATGGCATGTACTGGCGGAATGGGCAACGACCCCGAAATGTCACAAGTTGCTCGTCTATCGTCAAATTGGTTTCAGGAACATATGCATCCAACAGAGATTTATTCCAAATTTCAAATACATTTCTAATAGGTGAAAATTTATCTGGCGATCTGGCTGATCGTCGAGTTGCAGCGTCATCAAATCGAAGAACACGTAATATATTTTGAAAGCGATTACACGAGATAATTTTACGAAAAATTGGTCTTCCATGTTCTATATGCCACAGCTGAGAAAGATCTTCGTTGCTTGACTTGTATACACCAACTAGCAATAAGGTTCCGATCACTTTTCTTAGTTCTGCAACTGTAGTATCTTTCCAGTTATTTGAAAATACACGTAGACCTTCTTTATTAGTCCATTTACATATTTCTTCCAGAAGATTATCTCTGAAAAACAAAGAAAAACAATCTCCAAGTGAGCCACTCATTCTTATGGCATATCTAGTAGGTCCAGACTTTTCTCTTATTATATTTCTTTGGCTCGTTTTAGAAGTAAGTGGAAGTAATGGTTCTGCTGCCCAACTCTCTACACCACTCTTTGATGTAAAAAGTGCAGTACTGGTGTTTGTAATGTATCTGCCAGATGCGTCACTAGCTTCTGCATTATCATTATTATCCTCGGAATCATACTCTGGATCAGAAAGAATAATGTCTTCTTCGTTGTCGTCGTCTAAAGGAACATAATCGCTGCAATCGTTGTCATCATCCAATCTGTCGCTCGTGCTTGAATCCTCCTGATTGTCATCAAAAAGAAGACTAGCAACTTCATCTGCAGTACGATAATTGCTCATCTTGACTTTACCCAAGCAAAATAATAGCAAGAAAAAAAAACAACTGTTTACAGAATTAGCTGAAAAAATTTACACAATGTTTCCTTTTCAACCTAAAAAAGATTATTTTAGCCAAGCATTTTACTGACAACATTGTTGTGACTAACTTTATACAACAGTCAGGTATGCCCTGCACGCAAGAACTCAACACCTTGAAGTAAAATCCTGTAGACAAAATACATATTTCTTTCAACCTTCTAGAAACAAAAACTTTACAAGTAAAAAAATTGCCACAAAAAAGCTTTTCAATTGCTTGAGGTTTCATTGCAAATCCAATTGGATTGCTTTCTAAACTGACTAGCTTTTCCACTCAAAAAAGCAAAGGTCTTCTAAAAAATCAAGAAAGTTTACCAATTATTCTATCCAGCTTTCTGCACAAGAAACAAATGCAAAAAATAAAAATAGAGCTGGCCGAATCGGCACACTGGACTTCGAGTTCAAAAGTTACGGGTTCAATGCCTGCAACAAAGTTTTATTTATAATGCATAAGTGTCTGTATATAAAAGGTGTCAGGTTTCATCTGTCTAAGACTATAGCTGAATCCCGAAAAAAAATATAATTCATGTAAAATAATGCACTCTTGGGCTTGGGTCAATTTGACCCATTTGGGAAGTAACGCGACTACTACAAGTTACGGCGAAAGTTTAAATCATAATTCATTCAAAATCTTAAGAAAGTATTTCTGAAGGTTACTCGAAAGACTTATGAAATCTCACTGCATAAAAGCAAGTACAACGCGAACAATACACATTTAAATTTTGCTTCGGGTCAAAATGACCCGTCTTGGAGTATAAGGGTTAAAAAACTTAAAAAAATACGATAACTGTCATTTTTAACTTTTTGGTTTAAATTGCGATGCATGAATTTATCAATAAAATCGGTCAACTTTCAATTTAATATAGAAAATAAAAGTTAGAAATTTGAAACCAACTGTCATTACGAAAAATCGATTTCGACCTATAAAGATTATCATCAGTTTTTATAAAAAATTAAATTAGATTACCGTATATTTGACAAAAATTTTGAAAATTCTAATGATACTATACGGGTCCTGACTCAAAAACACAAAATGAAGCTTCCAATAAAAACCAAGAACTAAACGATGTAACAGCTGACATAATGATTATGGATCATATAACAATGATAAAAAAGCACACAGTGTAAAACTTGTAACTGTGTAAACCTATTAGTGTAAACCCATTCGGTTTTGTAGACGTAATAAAATATTTTGTGAATTTTTACAATTGTTTGTTATAAAAACACCATAAGTTGAGGACGTCCTTTATAGTAAATTGTTACATATAAATTTGAATTAATTTATTTTCTAAACAAGAACAGCTGCAAAAATATTTACCGTATTGTACACTACCTGGCACCCAAAACCCAGTGTAGTCATTTGTTGCTTCATTGTTCAATCTTGCCATGTACGGCGGATGTTCTATACCTTCATTATTCCACCATGAAGATGCTGTGATGTTAGAATCGGGAATCGCTCCACTTTCCATTCCAAGTGATTGGTTACATTCTGTAAAATTGGAATAATTTTTGCACGTAATATTTGTGTTTTAACTGTATATTTAGTCCTGCATATTTTAAAAAAGTGGTATTGGCATAATTGACTTTTTTTATTCCATCGATAAAGCTTCATTATTGTATCACATTTATTGTAAATAAAAATAATTTTAGCGTGAGAAACACCTTTAAATTTTTTTCGGGACTCTTACCAAATCGTTTATTTCTCAGAGTCAGTCTACAAATTTGTATTACTTTTTATAAGCGTTACGTTAGCATTTGTGATTCTATTGAAATATTTTATTAAAGCATTTGTAGTAAGGCGTTGCTAGTTACCTGGTGAACTAAGATGAACTCTTTTTGCTGAAGTAGGTCAAGTTTTATAGGTTTTAGATAGTTTTCTTGATAAACATATTTTATTTATATGCATTAAGTTTAATTTTTTATCATATCTTAATAAAACAAAGTTTGTTTATTTGTTTTGTACAATACAATAGATCCTTTTGTTAAAGATTTTTATTTTTAAATGGGAAAATGTCGCCAGCCCCAAGACGTAAACCATGGCTATATCACATTTTTTAAGAAAGCTGATGCAGCCAAAAATGGATGAACGAAAGCAAATACCAACTAATTAAAGGAATTTTGATTATTAGTTAAACCAGGGGTGTGCAACAGGCGGCCCGCAAAGCCATTTAGTGTGGCCCTTGCTAGCACTTTGATTTTTTTCCGATCATGCATGAAAATCCTAATTCGACAGCTTATGTTTAACCCTTTGACTGCCAGCGTGTTTTTGTAAAAATTTCCAAAAAAAGTGCGTTTGTAAAAATTGAAATATTTCAAAATATACAAAAGCTAATGGAAAGTTTAAAGATGGAAGTTGTTCAAAAAAAAGCATAGTTTTTGTATATGCGGTGCTTTTATTTGATTTTTGTGGTTGATTCAGCTTTTTTGCTAAAATAAATAAAAAAATTAGCAAAATTTTTGAACATTTTAAAGGTGTAACACTGCTTTTCTGTAAGATAAAGCAAGGTTGATTTACGCACTTTCCCGGATCAGTTGCGCTTGTGAAACGCCAGTCATTTATTGATAAATACTAGCAATAACTTCTTTGATAAATACATAAAGTTAAATCAAACTTTGTAGTTGATAATACTCAACTGCATAAAATTTGATTTTGCTAGTTTCGTGAGGATAATATTTTTGTGTTGATTTCAGGGCTAGTAAAATATCGGCAGCTAAAAAACGGAAAATTGATGACGAAGGAAAGGTTTTCAAGAGTGAATGATAAACAAAATTTTTTTTGTCTGACATAACTAAGGTGTTATCTACCTCGTTTGTTAAAATTCTATTGCAGTCATTAAAGAGTATAATGTTAAATGTCATTACACAACTAAGCACTCCTCCCTGTTCGATATAATTGTTGGTCAGGCACGAGTGGACAAAATTCGACATTTGAAAAACTCCATTGAAGAACAACAAGGTATTTTTACCACTTACAAGAAAAACTCATAGCTGTTGACAAAGCTAAGTTTTAAGCTTTGTAAATGTATGACAGAAAAGGGAAAGTCTTTTACTGACGGAGAATTTATTAAACAATGTTTGACAATATTCATAGAATATGCATGCCTAGAGAAAAAACATTTGCTGGAGCAAAATAGTCTTTCTCGCTTTACTGTTTCATGCAGAATAAATGATCCTTAATATAGCATCAAAGAAACTTAAAAAAAGAGATTAAAATCGTGTGAAGCTTTCAGTCTGGCTTTGGATAAGAGCACTGACATCAGTGACACAGCCAAACTTGTCATTTTTATTAGAGCTGTTACTGCTGGCTTTGATATACAAAGAGTTTTTAAATATGGCAAGCCTTTCCTCCACAACCACAGGAAAGGATATCTGTGAACAAGTGCTAAAGGTAGTAAAAAATTTTGAACTGAATCTTGCTAAATTGTGTAGTGTTATAGCACATGGTACTCCCTCCATGACAAATAGGACAAATGGATTCTCCAAAAATTATCTTAATGCAGCCGGAGTACAAAATGTAGTAGTAAGCTACTGCATTATTCACCAAGAGAACTTGTGCACCAAAGTTCTGCATTTTGCAAAAGTCGTGGGAAATATTTTCCAGTGTGTAAATTACATTCGAGCAAAAGGATTAAATCATCAGCAATTAAAAGCTTTTCTAGACGAGCTGGACACTGAATATTCTGATGTTGTGTACTTCTCTGCTGTACATTGGCTCAGTAGAGCTGCCACTTTGAAGAGGTTCTGGAAATGCCACAGGAGATAAAGTTCTTCATGGAAAGCAAACATCGGAATGTGACCTTTTTGAGTAATAAGAATTATTTGAATGACTTTGCATTCCTCACAGACATTACACAGCACTTTTCTAATCTGAACTTAAATCTACAAGGGAAAAATCTGTTTGTGAATAGGATGTTTGAGTATATTTGTGATTTTGAAAAAAAATTGGAACTTTTCCAGGTTTAGTTAGGAAGAGCAACGTTGACGCATTTCACGTATCTTGCATCAGGAAACTGAAATTTTTAGATCTGGATTGCAATAAGTATGGAGCTAGAGTAGAAAAGCTGCGTAATGAGTTTGCAAACAGATTTTCAGATTTCAGACAAAATGAAATTAAACTGACATTGGTTACTCAAATCTTTGATTTGGGAGTGGCAGACTGTCCTGATGATTGCCAAATGGAACTCATTGACCTGCAGGCTGATATGGAAACCAAAAGGAAATATTCTGAAAAGAGTATGGTAGATTTTTACAAACTCTATGTCTGTGAAAAGTATTTCAATTCGTCCCGTCATTTAAAAAAAATGACCTCCGTCTTTGGTAGCACCTACTGCTGTGAATAATTTTTCTCCAAAACCAAAACCAGATGTAGAAGTCAGCTGACTGATAAACATTTGACCAAACGACCAGACCAGAGGGTGGCTACCACTACTGTCAAAGCTGATGTTAGCAAACTATGTAAGAACTCGAAATTTCAAGTGTCCCATTAAAATGCTAAATAAATGTAACTATGCATTGTGAGATTTATTTAATTTATTGTGTTACATCAAAAACTAAATTTTCCTCTGGCCCAGCTTGTTGTCTGAAGTTGGTTAAATGGCTTACGGATAAAGAATGTTGCACACCCCTGAGTTAAACAAAAGCAGTTTAATATTTTCTAGAAAGAAGCATTGTGTTGTATCTGTTCCTACAGTTATATAATATTGACCAAAATTAAGTCTATGCAACAAAGTTATAGACTACCGAAATAACAATTAGACAAGGGGTACAGGCCTTTTTTCAGAAAAAAAACGCACAGAAAAAAATCTGCAGTAACAGATACAACACAATGCTTCTTTCTAACAAAGATTAAACTGCTTAGCAAAGATTTAACTAATAATCAAAATACTTTTAATGACAATAACAATAATTTAGAAACTGTATGGCTAACTTTTTTAGGTGAAATCTTACGTTTTTTCCTTTGCTAAGGTTCGGCTTTGGAAACAGTATGAGTTTTGTATTTATAAAGTGACTCTCGTCTTGTCCACCACACGAAAGCCCATTTACCATATACACGCTCTTTTGTCAACAGCTAGCTTATATCTCCCTTCATATTTTTAAGCTTTGACACTATGAACCACGTAAATGAACATTAACATTTGCTGGAAAAAGCCGTTAATCCACAGTGATAAAAGCCATTGGTAACTCAATTAGAAATTACAAGTAATTATTGAAAAAATTACAATTTAAAAATTTTTATGCTTGATAGAATAGTAACAACATCACATGCATTGTTAAATAACTATTTATATACTTTTTAAAAAATTTTTGACTGAGAAGTAGATTCTTAAGTATAGATTTTTAGATGGCAAGGAACAAACAAGCCATGGTGCTTTGTTATTACGTCTAGCAATACAACGAAGGCAAAACCGAGATTGTCACAACCATTTTAAGTTTTGTTCGTAGATATCAACAATAAAAACTTGTACAAAGCACTTCCGATTGGGAATTTCTGAACTAAAAGTTTTAATTTTTGTTATTTTTGACCCCATAGACTTGGATCATTTTAACTGAAACACACTTAAAAACATCGACATTGAGTAAAAAAAATTCATACAAGAATGTTGTGGTGCATTACTTTAAGCAATTATTAAACAGTAAAAAAAATTTTGTTCTTGAACTCATAAACCAATCATACGTAGTTCTAAAGTTTTTTGAAAATTATATTTTTGATGAATTTTTCTCGCTGCAACAAAATACGGTTGGCTTCAAGTCGCAGACATTCTGACAATTCCCAGGGGGGCATGGCCCAGGCGTGCCTGCCACGAAACTGAAGTTTTTAGAGTCGCAAAAATTAAGGTGTGCTCCCTGCAGCATTTGCAATAGCTGCTTTTAGCAAAGTGCGTGCGACCGTCATAACATATCTAACCTTGCCTGTTAAATGCTCTTCTTTAACCAAGTTTTTTCGCGATTATTTCAAAACAACCCATGTCTCCTAAAAATGTAACTGGATCAGTTGCAACTAATCTATTTGAAATACGCATCCGATTATTTAAATTGTCTCCTAAACATGTACAATTCACAACTTGAATTTTTTTACCATCTTTCAACTCCAGATAATCTTCCTAGTTTCAACCAGTGCTTTCTTTGATTTTGTTTATCTCTTTATGTTTTTCTTCTTTCGGTCAACTAAATTTAATCGTATTTAATTTTTTAACTGACAACGCGCACCCAACTTTGTAAGAGTATGGACTAGTGCCACCACGCAATGATTGATTTCTTTTCTCGTACTGCTTAAAAGTTTGACCAATTTCTTCGCACCTGTAGCATAAATTTATTTTTCCTTTATCTTGCGCATGCAAAAAACACTCACTTGCCCTGCTTCCCAAGACCCCGCAGTGAAAACACTTTATACTTTCTGTCGTTGCAAGAAAAGTAACCGAATTGTTTACTCTGGTTTTGGAGAACACACACTCTTCTTATAACAAAATTACAACCGGATTGTTTCTTACTGTAGACGGTCAGATATTGTTCCGCGATTGCGGCTAGCTCCCTGAGATTCTGAGGTTTTTTCTCTATCAGATAAAAGGATAGTTCCCAAGAGAAAGTGTTGATAAATTGATCTTTTACCATTAAATCAACCTCAAAACTGCTTTTTACATCAGACAACTTTAACCATCGGGTAAAATAATTTCTGACGCGCATAATAACCTGATCCGGGTTTTCAGTACCTCTAAACTTCTTCTTCTTCTCCTTTCAGCCTTTCCCTTCAGTCAGGGGTGGCCACAGCGTATCATCATTCTCCACATCTTTCTGTCTTCAACATCTGTTTCCTTCACACCAACTTCCTGCATATCTTCCTTTATTAAAAATTAAATTAAAAATTCCAGTACCTCTAAACTAGCCTCTTTAAAACGTTGGCGGTACCCCGTTCTGTATAATTGTATTGCTGGAGTAGCACCAACTTAGTCTAAGCGTCCTCCTGCAAAAACCTGGAATACACGTCCAAAATTTTTGGTTAGGGTTAGGATCGCCATTCAGGTTTAGCCGTTGTATCCATCATCACATGAACATGAATAATAATCATTGATTAGATCTGCACAGTTTCCGTAAAGGCATGCATCAAATCTACGTTTGTTTATATCTGTTATAGAAACAAAAATACGGCATAACTTTTTTAATATTGGAAATAAATTGCCTTTGAAATAATTTTTTACATTATGGATAATTGAATACATATTTTTTGATTTTTTTTACGTTTTTTTGTTTGTAGCACGTAAACTTAATGTGTGAGACATTTTTATCCCAGTCGTAAATACTGTTGGGATAAAAATGTCCCAGTGTAACAAGAGAAGAGTTATAAATTAGGCTGACAAACATATCTTCGAATCAATACATTATTTTTGACAAAACGTTTTGCACACATTGTATATGATAAAGTGTAAAAACGTTTACACACAAGATGGCACATTACATTATTGACAAAAAATATTATATTTTTTTTTGTAAACAAAAACGGCTCTTTTTTTAATAAATTTGGTGCTTTGTCTTTTTTTTTTTGGTAAGAAAGAGTTTTCCTACGTTCCAATATTTTTACTTGCCTAGAAAGTCTTTAGAAACGTCTTTTTTTTTTTTTTTTTGTAAACAAAATCATTTATAGTTGATTAGATTTTTCACTTAAGTTGACCATAAATTACAAAATTATATAGTTTTACAATTTTTTTGTTAAACCAAACAATATACAAATTGTATATAGACACGGTAAACTTTAAAAAAACACATTTTATTACTACGTATTTTCAATTTTTTTTCTGGGACAGAAACAGCTTAACAGTAGAGAAAGTGATAAGTGAAATTACGTAGTATTAATCAAAATTTATTGTTTAGTTTACTTTGGCTACAGTTTCTGCCATTGTATCCCGGATAACATGAACACGAGTAATTGTTGATTAAATCTGTACAGTTTCCGTAAACGCATGGATCACGTTTACATTCGTTTATATCTGTTATAAAAACAAAAGTACCATATGAGTGATATCAAGTAGCATTAGTCAAAATTTATTGTTTAGTTTACTTTGACTACAGTTTCTGCCATTGTATCCTGGATAACATGAACATGAGTAATTGTTGATTAAATCTGTACAGTTTCCGTAAACGCATGGATCACGTTTACATTCGTTTATATCTGTTATAAAAACAAAAGTACCATATGAGTGATATCAAGTAGCATTAGTCAAAATTTATTGTTTAGTTTACTTTGACTACAGTTTCTGCCATTGTATCCCGGATAACATGAACATGAGTAATTGTTGATTAAATCTGTACAGTTTCCGTAAACGCATGGATCACGTTTACATTCGTTTATATCTGTTATAAAAACAAAAGTACCATATGAGTGATATCAAGTAGCATTAGTCAAAATTTATTGTTTAGTTTACTTTGGCTACAGTTTCTGCCATTGTATCCTGGATAACATGAACACGAGTAATTGTTGATTAAATCTGTACAGTTTCCGTAAACGCATGGATCAAGTTTACATTCGTTTATATCTGTTATAAAAACAAAAGTACCATATGAGTGATATCAAGTAGCATTAATCAAAATTTATTGTTTAGTTTACTTTGACTACAGTTTCTGCCATTGTATCCTGGATAACATGAACATAAGTAATTGTTGATTAAATCTGTACAGTTTCCGTAAACGCATGGATCACGTTTACATTCGTTTATATCTGTTATAAAAACAAAAGTACCATATGGGTGATATCAAGTAGCATTAGTCAAAATTTATTGTTTAGTTTACTTTGGCTACAGTTTCTGCCATTGTATCCCGGATAACATGAACATGAGTAATTGTTGATTAAATCTGTACAGTTTCCGTAAACGCATGGATCACGTTTACATTCGTTTATATCTGTTATAAAAACAAAAGTACCATATGGGTGATATCAAGTAGCATTAGTCAAAATTTATTGTTTAGTTTACTTTGGCTACAGTTTCTGCCATTGTATCCCGGATAACATGAACATGAGTAATTGTTGATTAAATCTGTACAGTTTCCGTAAACGCATGGATCACGTTTACATTCGTTTATATCTGTTATAAAAACAAAAGTACCATATGGGTGATATCAAGTAGCATTAGTCAAAATTTATTGTTTAGTTTACTTTGGCTACAGTTTCTGCCATTGTATCCCGGATAACATGAACATGAGTAATTGTTGATTAAATCTGTACAATTTCCGTAAACGCATGGATCAAGTTTACATTCGTTTATATCTGTTATAAAAACAAAAGTACCATATGGGTGATATCAAGTAGCATTAGTCAAAATTTATTGTTTAGTTTACTTTGGCTACAGTTTCTGCCATTGTATCCCGGATAACATGAACACGAGTAATTGTTGATTAAATCTGTACAGTTTCCGTAAACGCATGGATCACGTTTACATTCGTTTATATCTGTTATAAAAACAAAAGTACCATATGAGTGATATCAAGTAGCATTAGTCAAAATTTATTGTTTAGTTTACTTTGACTACAGTTTCTGCCATTGTATCCTGGATAACATGAACACGAGTAATTGTTGATTAAATCTGTACAGTTTCCGTAAACGCATGGATCACGTTTACATTCGTTTATATCTGTTATAAAAACAAAAGTACCATATGAGTGATATCAAGTAGCATTAGTCAAAATTTATTGTTTAGTTTACTTTGACTACAGTTTCTGCCATTGTATCCTGGATAACATGAACATGAGTAATTGTTGATTAAATCTGTACAGTTTCCGTAAACGCATGGATCACGTTTACATTCGTTTATATCTGTTATAAAACAAAAGCACGGCATAAGTGATAAGTAATAGTATTAGTGAAAAGTTTTTCTTTAGTTTACTTTTTCTACTGGTTTGTAAATTTATCTAGACTTCTTTACTTAGAAAATTTTTTAGAACCGTATAAGTGTGAAGTTGCCGCATTTACTTTTTTGCTGACGATGTGTGACAAAAGCGTTCAGATTTTGGTTGTTTTAAACTATTTTAAATTTAATTTTTTATCTAACTGTTCAGCACAGCAATCGCAATTTACAATTATTCAAAACTTATATTAATCTTCATGATACAGTGGTTTCCTAGCTTTTTTTGTTGACGGCGCCTATTTTGAACTTATAAACATTCACAGCGCCTAAATAACCAAAAGGAATAGAATTAGATCACGTTTAATACACAAAAGAATGATGAAGCGTTTAAGACTCTAAAAAAAAATTTAATGCTATCTGTAAGCTTGCTGCTTCTAGCACATTTTAATAAAGAGCACCGTTCAATGTTCGATTACGCAACAGGCATTTCTTGTTCATTGCCAATTTTTCATTCAAACTTCACTTAAGATTATCTCAGAAATTTTTTCAATAATGTAAACACTTTGGGTTTGTATAAACTTGTTAAATTTAAGTCACAAAAAAGAAAACCTTTGACAAAAAACCGTACATAGCAAATCAAGTAACCATTTATATTGCTAGGAATAATTGTTGCCTCATATAAATGAAAAACTCAACTATTATTTAACAGTTTTTTTTACCAGTTGCTCACTAATATCATCCGTAATCTTATCGATTCACTTGCAATTCATATTGTGGAGCAGCTTTGACTTATTAGCAGCTGGAAGTATGAGTTACTTCGAATTAATACGCGATTTTTAACATTTTCCAATTATTTTGGCAGCTTTAAAAGTTGCAAGCTGAGTTTTGCTGCTATACGTCAAACATTAGAAAATGCAACCGATTGTAAATACGTTTCCGATAACTTTCAGGTAAACAATTTGATGATTTTTCAAATACTTTGTGCTTTGTTGTTAATAGTGACGTTACAATTACTAAAAGTTTAAAAAAAATCACATCTTGCGGTGCTCAACTTCTTTTTCTTTGATAAACAAAGAAGATTAAGATAAATATTGGTCGTATTTCTACGACTTTCATTGATTGTAAGTGATAAACGTTTACAAATAACACTCATGATACTTTAACACTGGTTCATTTGTGATAGTAAAGACATAATTTCTAACATGGTACAAACAGGTAACACTGCTTTTTCAACAAGTCTTTTCAAAGTTTTTCTTTTACAAATTTTTGGAATAGAATTTTTCGGGAGTGCGTTATTGACTAATTATATCTGGGGTTTTAAAATCAAACCATTCCCCTCCAATAACACGACTGTGCGACTTAAGTAACCATACGATTATTTTAAGCGCGGTCCCTAAAATTATTGGGGATTCAATATTTAGAAATCAAAAAAAAGCTTTATTAACCTAAATTGTTTAAACATTCGTTGCCTTAAACTTAAACAACAATATTTTTTTCATGTTTGCGTTGTATAGTTTTTGAGAAAATTTTTTTCTTGAAAGTGCCTGAAAGCAGTTAGTTGTTTGAAGCGCTGGATTAAATCTTAAGTTGATGATTTTATTTCAAATTTGTTTTGCAATCCAAAAATACGTAGATTTTTCGACCAGAAGTTTAAGCTATGTTTATATTTTAAAGCCAAAGTTTCTACCCGTAGTTGAATGCATAGTGTCACACTTCATTCCTAATAATTTTAATCGGGGCGATATAGCTTATTCTCCGCTTTAAAAATAATTCAACGTTTTGCTATAACATAGAAATCGCTTGGGCAAGAGATAATCGCTTTTGTACTGTGCTTTTTAATTATCTGCTCGAACTTGTTCGAATGCAACTTTCTTTCTCTTTCGCCAGACGGTGATGATATAATGCGCTTTGTCTGTATCGCATGACCAAGTTAATGGTATATTCTGGAATGTTCTCATTTACCGTGGAAAATACGTCCTAATTTTAACGCGCGTGAGGAAGCGTTCGAGACAGTTCCAGCGATTTGCCTCTTGTGACCTTTTGTCTATATACATGCGCTCGCTCGATTGATGCGAGGCAACGAGACGACATAGACAAAAGACGACCACGAAAGAGACACGAAAACGAGAGAGACGCATAAAGCGAAAGTGTCGCTTTGAGAGAAAATAGAATTTGGAGCGAGTGTTGAATTTATTTTACGCCAATGTTTTGAAATTGTGTTCTACAGAGGTAGAATCATTTGTGTCAATTGAATCAAGTTATAGCGCTGATTTCGCTTTGCAGTTGGGCAAAGAGCGGAATAGAATTTTCGACGGTCGTGAATTTTGTACTACATTTGTTCTTATTAGAGACAGTGGTCTCTGTTTGTTTGTGAAGAATAATTTTCAACGAAGCAATTCGAGCTTTCGTTTAAATCAATTATATAAAAGCTGCAGGCTCATAGCAGACTACTTCTTGAGCCGGAATAAAATAAAATTAGACACATCTTTGTTTCAGCGTAGGTATTCGGGTAACCTAGCTCAACTGGTCCTTTAGAATTCCCAAACAAAGTCTGTGACACATAGGATGAAAGTTTTTGCAATGTTAAAAATGCATTTTTAAATCCTAATAATTGTTTTAATCAAGTATTTTTCTACCAGTCAAATTTTTGACCGAAAATTGAGTCAAACCTTCGACAATGAGTTCAAGCAAGGCCTGAAATTGCTTTAAAAAATAGTTTACTAAAATTTTTTGAGTGAATTTCTTAATTTACTAATAAAACTTTGTTAAATTATAGGTGAATTAAGTGATTAACAAACCATTGAATGCTTAGCTGGTTTTGCTTGAATTTTTAAATGCTTATTATTTTATTTGCCTTATTGTGGGGTTTTTTATATAGTTCACATGAATGAGGATTTAGAATTACTTAGAAAACAAGCCGCTTAAAAGACGAGAAGCACCTGACTCGAGTTTCGCTCTTATTAGAGCTCGTCAATGATGCTTATCTGTGATTTTTTTGTACTATTTACGAATTTACTTTTTGTTTTTGTCACGGTTCTGGATTTGATAATAAACAAACATTTAACAGTAAAAGACCAGCAATCAAGCTTCTTAGGCATACTTCTTATAGTACTTTCTCTATGCTTCTATTTCCAATTATATCAATATTTAAAAATTTTATCACATTTTTTGCTTAGCACTGTTAACCGAGCGATTGCTGAATAAACTTTGATTACCGATTTTATAAGAAATCTTACTTTGCTTATTTTACTTTTTATTGACAAAGTTTTTGATTATTTTTATTAAAGCAAAGCATCCTTTTCCTTTTTTTTCATTTAAATTTAATTTTTCTGGTATATTTTTTTTTGAGCAAACTTTTTAAAATAGTATTAATTTTTTCGGTCAAACCCAAATGCTTTTTCAAAATTACATAAAGTTGAAGTTTATTTGGGCCGTGCATTTCCAAACATTATTTTTAATTTTTATTGATAAATATTAAAACAGGAAAACTCTTAACCCAGTTGTTTGTAAAAATCAGGAAGCAAAGCAAACGATGAAATGAATGATACGAGTTACAATTTGGGGATTGAACAAAACGTGTACAAAAATTTCAGACTCTTCTTCAAATTTTATTATATATCGTCTTTTTGGGACCATAAGGCGCTCTGTATTATAAGGCGTACCGTATCAATAAACGGCTTCTAAGGCTTTTATTTTCATACATAAGACGCACCGGGTTATGAAGCGCACCAAATGAAACAAAAACTTACTTTGCAGTTTACTTGTATTTTATTCGAAAGAAACAATCAAACGAACGAACAAACGAATTAACAAACCAACGAACGCACAAACAAGTTCATTGCATAACATCACGGTCTGTTTACAAAACAATTGCTGTGGATTTGAATGCATGAATGATAATCTTGGAAATCAAACAAGTGTAAATCTTACAGTTAAGCTGTGCCTAAATAGCTATTACTCGTATGTAAATACATAGCAACTTAAAATTGGTTGAGAGCTTTGTTATAAAATACAACCTGATACACACATAAGTCAGATGTTCGATTTTTGAGAAAATTTAAAGATTTTAAATGCGCCTTATGGTCCCGAAAATAAGGTACTTTCTGTTAGATCTTTTTAATTAATAAACCAGATCATGTGCCAACGACTTATTACGCGTATTTTTAATTCTTGTTTTAAATGACTAAGACGTAGATTAGGCAGCAAACGTTTTTTTAGTTGCTTAAAACTTAAATCAACTGTATCTCCACCTGGTTCAGTTTTGCTCATTTCATCAATGACAAAACATAGATTAGAATAAGACGAAAACATAGCAAATGAGAGAACAATAATCAAAAAAATGTTAAACGTTTCAACATACAACAACAATTATAAAAACAGTAATTTAAAAAAGTAAACATGTTTGTTTGCATCACTTTTATTTGGTTGAGCAAAAGCGAAGATGAAAAATAACTAACGCGAAAAAAAGAGAAGTAAGAATCAAACATATTGTCTTATTTTAAAAGTATTACTGTGTCAGCGCTAAAACGGTATAAACCTTTATTAAATTTATTTGTTAGTTTTTTCAATTTTTTTATCAAATTGACCTCTTTGCTAAAAACTAAAGTTTAATTTTTTTTCTTGTTCGATATTTTTTTGTATTTTTTGATATTTTCAAAAGATATTTACTGTATCTAGCATTTGAAAAACAGACCTATATGAATAAAAAAGTAAATGCTCAACACTTACCAATTTTACAATCTTTTCCAGTATATCCAGGATAACAAATACAATTATAATCGTTGATTCCATCTTTACAACTTCCGAAAACACAGGGAAGATCTTGGCATTCGTTTAAATCTAAGAAAACTAGCAATTGTTTTGTATATACAAAAATTAAATTTAAAAACATTAAGAATATTCCTCAGGTGATTTTTAAAGCTATTAGCAATTGCACTCTCTCTTAACAAGTTTGTGGTTATGCAGAACTTTAAAAAACCAATGGAATGGACTGAACCATAACTCTTTTAATTTTTTGTTAGTCTTTAAAAAAACTGTTTACTTGAGAATTCTTTCGGCCAAATCTCGTTGGAAGAATTTGTTGGCAAATGAAGAACTTCAAGAAAACCGTGCTTTATATAGTATTGGAAGACATCGAAAGCAACGGTACCTCTGATTGGTTGGAGATAGCGAGACGCGATTGGTTGCGCACTCACTTTCGCCGCAATCAAGAAAACTTCAATCCATAGACGAACTCTTTCTGGCGACAAAGAGATGGTTCTAAAGACTTTATGAGGGTGGCTACGATTCATCTGGCAACGCTTGAAGCCACCTTTAAAAGTCTTTTGAACCCACTCTTTGTCGCCATAAAGAGTTCGTCTATGGATTGAAGTTTTCTTGTCTAAGCATTCAGTAAATTTGCAGTGTAGTGAATGGACGCGTGTAATCTCTGAGTTGTAGACTAGCAGTTTACCAGAAAATTTCTACTTTCAACAGAGGTAAAAAGTAAAAATAATTATGAATAGCAATATAGAAAGAAAACTGAATGAAGTACTTAAACCAGTTGGCAATATCTCAGAAAGAATTGACTAGCTAAATGAAAAACTAGAAAACTTTGATTGGCTCATAACTAAATTGGAATATCTAGTTGAAGATAAAATCTCTAAGTTTCAACAGGAACTTAAAACAAAAGCAGATGACAGCGCTCTGAACGAACTGCATTTAAAAATACGTAAAATTGAACAGCAACAAATTGATCAGCTCGCTAAAGATGTTATGCAGGAGTCTTATGAAAAGCTATTTAACTTACTAATTATTGGAATTGAAGAAACCAATACGAGTGTTTGGGAAAAGCGAGAAACTACCTTAAAGCTAGTGCAAGATTTTATGAAACGTGGTTTGCAAATAAAATATCCTTCTGCTATAATGCTTGCCGATTATCAACGCTTGCTCCAACATCCCGTCCTCAAGAATGGCATAAAGGTAAACCGACCTATAATTATTAAGTTAACTAATTCAAACGACAAGCGTTTAATATTTGGTAGTTTGAAAAACTTGAAGCAATTTAACAATGCAAGAAAATTGAATCAGCAAAACTCTGTGTATATTGCAGAACATTTGCCCAAGCAATTTCAACTTGAGCGTAAAGCTTTATTACCTGCTTTTAAAAAGGCCAAAGCTCTGAAGAAAAAAAACAAGCTGGAGAGCAGAAAATGGCCACTACTGCTTGTATATAGATAACGTTAAAGTATCTGCGGAAAATGATTATCACTATTGAATTTTTGCGTATTTTATATACAATATTCTTATATATAATTATGTTTCGTTTATGTACAAAACAGCCGCTCTTTAATAATATACTTTCATTTGTTCAAGATAAACGGTAGCCTGTTGCTAATAAATTTCTATAATAATTACTATAGCCTATGTACTTATTTGGATATTTATCTCGCTCATTCACTGAACAAATATTTTAGCTTGTAGATCACCCTTTTTATTAAATTATTCGAAAATAAGCTGCTTTTGTATCGGTAAGATCATAAATCCCGCTTTCCTAATGGATGTCTTACATTCGGCTATGCAAATTTGAATTAATGCTCGTCCTCCCTGAGTCTCGAACCAGTTCTTTTTGTGCTAGTTAATATTGCAACTTGATTACATTGTCTGCCTTACATCAATATATTTTTCGTTTTCTCACTCTGATTTTATTTCTAACTCTCTTAGTTCCAATGTAATCCCTGCGACTATTTTGACTTAACTAGATTGAATAATAGTATTAAAAAAGATTCCTGTCATCTATTTCTTCATCTAAATATATCTTCGCTTCAAGCACATTTTGATGATTTATTTGATTTTCTTTCACAATTAGACCAGCCCCCCAGTATTGTGTTTATTTCGGAAACCCGTATAAATATTGAACCTTCTACAAACAATACTATTCCTGGTTATACCTTTATTCATTGTCCTTCCCCAACAAAAGCTGGTGATATTGGTGCATATATTTCTGATCATTTAAACTTCACAGTTAATGAAACCCTTAAACTTGGAGTCAACGATTGTGAAGACATGTGGTTGAACATTAGTTTTCCAAACATAAAATTCCCGTATATTTTTGCTGTAATCTATCTTCATCCTCACAACAATCATTCTCAATTCTATGATGCGCTTGATAAGTCACTTCAGATGCTAAACCGTTGTAATAAGAACGTTATTATTATGGGTGATGTCAACATAAACATGTGCAGCGATCAGTATAGCCCTTTATTGTACCAATATTTGGAAACACTTTACAGCAACGGATTTACGTGCTGCATAAATAAACCCACTCGCATTGCAAGCTCGTCTCAAACAGCAATCGACCATATAATAACCAACATAGTTAAGAATGAAATTACCCCTGGAATATCAAAGTTTCACATCTCTGACCACCTTCCTATCTTCTGATCTATCTCCTCCTTATCGTATGCCCCTCCAATCATAAAAACTAACACAACATATCGCAATATTAGTAATGTTGAAAAAGATGCATTTCGCCATGACCTACACCATACTTTAGAACCAATAGTTTATGAATTCACTAATCTACCAATAACATCAACAACTTTTGATACGCACTTTAATAACTTAATAACAAATATAGAAGCAGTTATCGATAAACATGCACCAATGCAAACTGTTTCTAGAAAATGGAGGCGTTTCAGTCAAAAGCCTTGGCTGACAAGAGGTATAATTACTTCTATTAAACATAAACAAAAGCTATACCGCACTTACTTTTTAACGGGTAATGCCTTAAAAAACAATTTTTTAAAAAATACTCTAACAAATTAACAAGAGTTAAAAAATTGTCAAAAAAAATGTATTACACGGAATATATTTCTAAACATAACTCCAATCCAAAAAAAGTGTGGCAAATAATAAAATCACTTATTCCTCGTAAAACCGTTAACTCTTTCGTTAAAAACATTAACGTCAATAATAAATTTATTGATCATTCATCTGATATAGCAGAAGAATTTAATAAATATTTTGTGGAAATCAAGAATAGTTTAGGTAAAAATATGGAAAATCAAAACAACATCAATTACTCTGCTTATCTCAAAAACCCAGTTTTAAACTCTAATGTCTTAGAACCTCCAACGGCTAACGAATTTTTTTACCTGTTACTTTCAACAAAGTCGTCTAAAGCTTGTGGATGTGATAACAATAATAATTTTTTTTTACGTATAAGAGCATTTGTTCTAGCACCCATATTAGCTGTCTATTTTGGAAAAGCTCTTGAACTAAGTATTTTTCCCCATGTCTTTAAAACTGCCAAAGTGATTCCTATTTTTAAATCAGGTAATAAAGATAATATAGACAATTATCACCCAATAGCCTTATTTCCTAACTTATCAAAAATTTTGGAAAAATTGATAAAAAATTGCTTTACTAAATTTTTTTGTAAAAACAAAATTTTATATCCTAATCAGTACGGTTTTAGAGAAAACCATAGTGTAATCCACGCCTTGATGGACATATTAACTAACGTATATGATGCCATATACAACAAGCATTACACCGCATTAATATTTATGGATTTTTGTAAAGCTTTTGACACAGTCTGTCACAAAATTTTACTAGACAAATTGTATCACTATGGCATAAGAGGCCCAGCTCATTCACTAATCGAAAATTATCTCTATAGAAGACAACAATTCATAAGTATAAAAAATGCATCTTCTTCATATAAAGCTATTAATATTGGCGTTCCTCAAGGCTCAATTCTTGGACCACTTCTCTTCTTAATCTATATCAATGACCTCCCGGATACTCTTCATACTTTCCCCGGTTATTTGCTGATGATACTTGTTTGTCTTTCACTCTTCCCTTAAATCTCTGGAAAACATTTGTGCAATCAAAGTGTCTTGCCTAAAAGATTGGTATAATGCAAACAAAATTCAAATTAATTTACAAAAATCGTTGATACTACCAATATCGCCCAAACTTAACGTACCTAGTTTAAATCTAAATCGTCCTTACGGAAATTCCAAAATAAATTCTAGCCAAATATGCAAATACCTCGGAGTGTTATTAGATCACAAATTAAATTTTAAACTTCACATTCTCCAACTTGAAACCAAGTTAGCTAAGGCAGTTGGTATCCTTAGTAAATTGCGACATATTCTTCCGTTATCTGCTCTTAGACTTCTTTACTTCTCCTTGATACACCCTCATCTATTGTATGCTCTACCAATTTGGAGAAGTACGTTTCCATCCTACTTTAAAAAACTTCAATGTTCTCAAAATAAATCCATTCGTATAATTTTCAACATTTCACCAAAAACATCCGTTTCGCCATATTATTACAAACTAAAAATCTTAAAATTACCAGATTTTTATATTTATGAAATTGCTAAAATTATGCACCAGCACTCCCGAAAAGTACTGCCCGATTATCTTTCTTCCTTCTTTACTACAACCCGCCAAATTCACAACTGCCCTACCAGATCTCACTCTAATAATACTTTATATCTTCCTAAATTCTCTACGTCCTGTTGCCAAATATCAATAAAATTTCAAGGAACAAAAAATTGGAACTCTATCCCTATTGAACTACAAAATCAATCATTTCACAAATTTAAGTTTAATTTTAAATCATTTTTATTACAATTATACTGTTGACAACCTACTTACGTACAATCCTTGCAACTAATTGCTGTGCCCTACTAGCTCATTAGTTTTTTCGGTGACTGCTTGACTTGATGACCTTAACCAATCCCTTTGCAATCTCCGTCGAGATTTTTTTTTTCATTATTATTTATTCTATTTATTTACCTTATTTTTTCTTAATTTATCACATTTTATAAATGTGTTAAAAATTGTCGTAGATTGTTGTTTTGTCAAATAAGTATATTAACTGTGTTTCTTTTTACGTTTTGTTTTCACAATCCTTGTAAATAAATTGGTCTGTCTGTCTGTCTGTCTTGCTTGCGGCGAAAGTGAGTACGCAACCAATCGCGTGGCTGTTATCTCCAACCAATTAGAGGCATCTTTGCTTTCGATGTCTTCCAATACTATATAAAGCACGGTTTTCTTGAAGTTCTTTATTTGCCAACAAATTCTTTCAACGAGATTTGGCCGAAAGAATTCTCAAGTAAACAGTTTTTTTAAAGACTAACAAAAAATTAAAAGAGTTATAGTTTCGTCCATTCGATTGGTTATTTTAAAGTTCTCTCTGAACAGTTGTAAAACATTAATTTCGGATTGCATTTCAATTACCTTAAAATAAAACAACAAAAAAACATTCCATATGAATAAGTTATCTAAAGAAGTTGAATAAATGAAAGCTTATAGTGGTATTTAGTTGGGATTTTTTGTTAAGAAAATTTTTTGAAATTAATTTTCCCTGGCTATGCATCCTTCAATAGATTTACCTCTCATTGCAAGTTTGGACCTGGTTTAATTGGAGTATTTTTGTAAAAAACAACGAATTGCTATTAATGCAATCGTTTTTAAAGATCATTTGTTAAAAAAACAATATTAAATGATATATACTCCATAGTTAGTAAACATGTTCAAAATTGTTTTTTTCTTAAATCATTTATTTATCTGAAGAGGGCTGAGGCAAGCCGAAAACGTTTATGGTTTTTTCTTTTGTTTATTTTTGTTAAAAATTTTTTTTTTTATTTTTTTATTTATGATGAATACATTTATGGTGCTATATTTTGTCGTTTTATGGATTAAGAAAACATTTTATTCTCTTCCTAAATTGTATGTTCAAAATTGCTTTATACAATCATTGGCAAAAGTTTAAGACCAATCATTTAAATTTAGGGTTCTTGTGGATTTTGTAATTGTGATCGTATAATGCAATTTTATATGACATAAAGACGTTTTATCAATCATCTGTCCATTACCAACATATGATTTATTTTAATTTTTCATTTCAATTAATTTTACAACGTAATTAATTGTGTATAAGCTGCTGTTTCAGATCTGAAAATGGGAAAAAAATTGACACCTTTTGTGATTAAGAGGCTCAAATTGTGGTTTAAGTAAAGAAAGCTACTCAGAACGAAAATCATTGAAAGATGCGTTGCAGCAAAACTGCCGTGCGTATAACGATTGCAATTTCAATAATTATGGGGGTTACAAAGACTTGAATAAAAGTGGTAGGCCAATGAAAACATCAACTGGAGATGATCGGATGATAAAGCAAATTGCTATACGTTTTCCAACAAGTTCTTTTAAGGATATTCATGCTACGCTGCTTCGAAAAGGGACAGATATTCATATAAGCAAAATTTTCCGGCGTTTGAGATTTCAGTTTGGTCTTAAATCATACAAACTAGGCTCACTTCTGTAATATGATCAAATCTTCTGGCATTTGCAAAAGAATACAAAGCTATGTTTTTGTGAATGTACTCTGCAACAATTTGTAGTGAGAAAAAAACGTCAGAAGGCCTGTGGGCAAAAGGTTTCAGAAATAATATATAGTTTTAACAGTGAAACATCCACCAAGCCAAGTAATCTGAGGGTATTTTCTAAGTTTGTTAGTATTTTTTGGACACAGGGAGCATAATAAGCAGTTCCAGGTATGTAGAACTGCTAAAAAAGAAAGAAGCTTAAAATATTTACGAATATTCACCAGTGCAGTTTTTATGCATTGCGATATTTCATGTCACCGCCTGAAGGCTGTTAAATATTTTTTAGCAGATTATAGTTTGGCAACACTGGACTGGCCTGAAAACAGACCAGACCTATACCACATTAAAAATCTACGGGAAATAATCAAAAACAAAGTTGCAGACGAAAAACCTTTCAATGCTAAAGCTTTAAATCAAGCGATAAAAAAGGTAGGGCAAAAGAAATTTTTCAAGACTATTGTGAGAAACTGATTTGGAGTATACCGCGACGCATTCAAGCAGTGATAAAGAGCAAAAGAAGAAACACAGAGTACCAAAAAATGCAAGTCACTGTTTTAAATTGAGTGTTTAGAGTTGCTGCGTAAATTTAAAAGTAAAATAAACCAGCAATGTAATTATTTTTTTTTGGTAAGGATAAATTCTGATGAACAGTAAAAATACCACCGGGTATTAAACTTTTGCTAATAACTGGAGATAAACGAACTTTGACACTGTTTTTGTGAAGACACACAAAGCAAGTAAAAAATGTTTATTCAGTCGGCTCAACGACCTATTCGGAGTCAGCCCAGACCTACTGTTTGTAAGAAAATATTTAAATTAATTTACAATAACTTTTGTTATTACTTTTTATAAATTATTGCTTTCAAATATTCATTTGCAATTTTTTTTACGTATTTTAAGGTCGAGATAGTTTTCATTACAATTCAAAACTATGCAGGGGCTGCTTTTAGCGGTAATTAAAAGCAATAAAACTTTTGCTTAGCATCATCATCACTTGATTAATATTGTCAATTGTATAAAAAAGTTTCCCAAAGTAGTATTTTTTTTTTAGTACAATGCTTTATCAGGTTATAAAACAGATGGCAATAAAGATTATCATCTATGGCATTGTGCCTCGCGCACGCCGAACCTGAGTTCACTTCCCGACCATGGTTTCGAGCTTTAAACTCTCATCAGGGACAGTCTGCCTACTCAGGCTTTTAGTCGCAGAGCTGGTCATACAAGAAGAGATAAATCTAAGACTTGTGGATTGTACCAAATGCCGTTTCTATCAGTGCAATCTTGCATTTGGTAGAAGCCACAAGTCTTAGACATAATGCTTTAGGACTACAGTCTATTTACATCATCACGCGAAATAATCGTAGATTTAGCAATTAGTATCTTCTCAGCAGCTTTACGAACCTAAAAATAAAAAACAAAAATCAAGCGTAAACAAAATTTTTGTTGATGAACCATTTTTATTTTATTTCTATATTTATCCTCCTAACTCTCAGGAAAGCGAGGGTGGCGCTATACACAGAGCAAGCAATTACCCAAATCTGTTTCTGGAGATGCCAAAATATTGTTGTCCGGTTAAAGTTTTTGTTTTATTTTTATAGTTTTATAGAGATGTAACTGAAGTTTAGAACTGCTTGCCAGGATTGCCAAGCAGGAAAAAGTGCCGTAAAGTGTTTTTCTTACGGTCACAACAGAATGGCAAGAGTAAGTCTAGAATTGAAACGGCGTCGATCACAATCACGGCACTTTCAACCACTCGACCACGTTGCTGACACCCTGACATTGTTCTTATGTTAGCTTTGTTCAAAAACTGGTAGTGGCTCTTTAAGGCTTTAAATTAAAATAATTTTGCTCAATTTTTTTTAATAAACTTATATACTTGCAACGCTTATGCATCCGTTTTCAATTGTACACAAAGCATTCTCTCCAACGTCACAGTATCGTCCGGTGAAATTAAAAAAACATTTGCATGTGAAATTGTTTTTGGTTGGTTGACAAGTTCCGAATATGCAAGGTTCATCTTGGCATGACGTAATCTCTAAAACAGAACAAGAAAAAAAATTTTTTTTTTAAGGTAAATTTTTGGTATTTTTTGGAATAAAAAATAACCCAATGTGCTTTTCAGACCTATAGCTCTTCATTAACAAGTAAGGTTAGACATTTTTTAATACTAAAGTCTGTTGAACACACTTATTTTTACAAAAAAAATACCAAATAAGTTCGGTTAGGCAAAAATTGAAAGAAATTCATTTTCTTATTTTTTTGACAACTTTCTCCTTTATAACCTGGGTAACATCGGCAAGAGAATTTTCCGTTTAAATTCAAGGTACAATATCCATGTTGACCACAGGAATTCGAGCTACAGCTTTCTGTGTTTGTTGATCTTCTTACTCGTTCTGAAATACAATAAATGATAAAATTTTTGAACACCGCACCTAAACATGATTAATATAGTTTTTTTAATTATATAATTTTTTTATTGAAACTATTTAGCGAAACAATATGAATAGATATAAAACGATTAGCTAATTTAATTTATTTGTTAAAAATATTAGCCAATTAGTTATAAAACGATTAGCCAATTAAGCCAAACAATATGAATAGATTATAAAACGATTACCCAAACAAAAAGAATAGTGGAAGCATCATAACAAAATTAATGAAAAACTTCAGAGCAACAATTAAATTTATTCATAAGCCACTTAATGTTACATAATTACAAAAGCCATACTTACCACACAATAATACTGCATAACAACAAAAAATATATTTCTGTCTATTTTAATTTATTTCTTAATAACTGAAAAGATCTTTAAAAAAACTAATACCGTAGTTTTTTATTCTTATTTTTTCTTTCAAACTGCAAAAAACACTCAGGCAATATATTTCAAAATCGTACTTGATAGTGCCTTGTCTTGACTTTTATGTTGTTTATCAGTAGAGCTGTTGATTGTATCATGCATGGATATTGTCTGTTTAAGTATTTAAAATCAATTTAATAAAAAAATATATATATATATAGACCAGTGTGGTCCAAGGCTAAGAGCATGAAGGACTGCATTAAGGTTTGAAAAACCTTCGCGGGCCGCAAAGATAAAATCTAGGTTAGCGATGTCCAACTTCTCCACTCTTGTGGGCCACGTTTCAAAATTATTTGAGTTTGCGGGGCTCAACCGGCTAAAAACGCTTATTTTCGTCTCAAAATCAGGGTGTTCTCTAAAAAAAAAAAAAAGTCTTCAACTGGAATTGATCTCTGAAATTCCTATTTTGGTCCCAAAATCAGGGTGTTCTCTAAAAAAAAAAAAGCTCTGCAATTGGAATCGATCAACGAAGTTCCTATTTTCGTCCCAAAATCATAGCGTTCTTCAAAAAAAAAAGGTTGCCGCTGCTTGTAATCGACAAGACTTGTGCAAAATTGTTCCGCGGGCCGCATGCGGCTCGCGGGCCCGTAGTTGGACCACGATGATATAGACCATAGTTGACAAAGTCGCTTGCTTCTGACTGATGTAGATTGGGTATTATTGCTAATTGGTATGAATAGAAGTAAATTGCAAAGTCTTTAATATCTTTTGGTCAAAACTTAATTGACTGAATTCAAAACAATGAAGCAAGTCATTCGACCGACGGGCTTATTAATTTTATAACTATCAGGTTCAATCAAAGAGTCGACTTTTATCATGAACTTCAAAGCAAGAAAGTTAAGCTTAGTATGAAAAAAGTTTATATTTTATGGCTGCTACAACATCTAATTACAAAAATAAATAAACTTACCAGGTAAATCCATGTTGTTGTCCATATGAATCCTGATAGGATTGCTATTCTTAAGCAGAAGTGCTTCTTTATCCAACTCTCTATAAAAAAAAATTTAATTGTTTTTTAAATTAAATAGACTGATAAAGACCGTAGCACATTATCTCATTAGATATAAAAGCTTTGGCAGTTTATGAGGTTTTTTATCTTTTTATATTAGTTTAATACCAATACTGTTGTTAGACTTGCAGGACGCTTGATTATTGCTAAGATCCAACTTGTGATCTAGAGCAGGTATTTCACACTCGTGGCCTGCGTAGAAATTTTCTAACTAGATGTTCAATTCGAAATATAAATTGATACAAAATTTTTTGAACTAAAAAAGGTTTAAGCTATTTTCGGAAAATGCTATGATATTTTTTTAGAAGCTGATTCGATAACTTTTGTTTAGTCTTCATCTTGATTTACACCTAAAATGTTTTTAATTTACATCCCCGGGTACGAAAACTTGGACCATACAATCATTTAAAGACCAAAAAAGCAAAAAAGTTTTACGCTTAAATTAAGAGAGACAGTTGTTCCAGAACTTTCATGCAAAGAGAGTTTTTCGTCCTTCCAATAGATGCGCGGTCGATTGTAGAACTCGGGAAAATAAAAATATTTTCAAATTTTACTTCTAAATTCAAAGTGAAGACAAAAAAAGTCATCATTTTATTTTGCTAACCGAATTGCGGCTTGCATAAGCTCATGAGTTTAACATATCCAGAGAATACTTTTATACTAGGAATCTGAGTTCAATTAAAGCAGCGTTACTTTTAATGAAATTGACAAAAAACATTAAAGTATTTTTTAGATGCTGTATTGTTCTACTACTGTTTAAATTTTCAGACTATTTTTTTGATTCGCAACGTTATAACAAAGTGATATCAAGTTATTACCATGACTAAGACTAAAAATTTCAAAAAAAAAAACAATTCTACATATAAACTTTAATTATAATAAACAAAATAACTAATTTAGCATTAAAGTTACATGCCAGACAAAAGACAATAGCATTTTTTGCTAATTTTAAGGAGTTTATTAATTACATACACTTGTTGTTTGATAAATCGCATTTATTCGTTTTCATTTTCAATATTTGTGGTGTTTAAATACATGTATTATGATCTGCGATTGTGCCTGAAGTGAAGTCGGCAGCGTGGTCGAGTGATTAAAGCGCCGGGCTCGTGACCAACACGGTCTCGATTCAAAACCTACTTGCGCCATTCTGTTGTGTCCTTGGGAAAGACACTTTACGGCATATTCCCCTGCTTGGTGGTCCTGGCAAGCAGTTCTAAATTATAATCATATTTCTATTAAATTACAAGCGGACAGCTATATCTTGGTATCTCCGGAAGCAGGTTGGGGTAATTGCTTACCCTATGTATTAACGCCTCCGTCGCTTTCCTGCGAGTCAGGAGGATAAATATAAAGATAAAAAAAAATAATGCAAAACAACAAAAAAAACTATAAAACTTCCGATGGCTTATAGCAGCGGTTCTCAATTCAATTTGAAGCCCGCACCCCCCGTCCAAAAAGAAAAATCATTTTTGCACCTCTTTGATCATTTGATGTTCATTTATTGTTTTTTGTACTGACATTGCTGATATTAATAGTCGCAAAAGTCCCCAAAACAAGAAATTGTACAAAGAATTTTTAGAATGATAACAAGCAAAACATATGTAGGAATTTAAACAAAACACAATAAATAACAATCAATCAAGTACATAGAAGTTTATTTACTTGTTTTTTTTTGCCTTTTCATGTCTACAAGTTTTTCGCATCGTGGTTTTCTGTTACTCAAAGCGACACGTAACTCATTTTCCACAATTTTCAACCAATTTCCAACCAATTTCGATACTTATTCTTCAAATAAACCAGGGAAGAAAACGCAGCTTTAAATAAATAAGTAGTCGAGAAAGGAAGGAGAACTGCTAATGTTTTTTCTGCCAACTTCGGATATGTTTTCTGTCCTGCATTTTAAAAATTCTCTAAAACCATCTACTCAAACTCCATTTCCATGTTTCAAGTTTCTTAAGATCCTCCTTGTAACTCTCGTCATGAGGAAGCTTATCTACATTGAATTTAAACGGATCAATTATCCAACTTTTTATGATGTTCAATTCACCGGGAGAAAAGTAATTATCAAAGGATGCGCTGAGAGATTCCATATGTGCGACAATTTCCCACAGCACATTTTTTCGCAGGCTAGCACCTTCGACAACTATTTCATCAAGAAAAGAAAAGTTTGCCAGGTTGCCAGTCTAAAGTCGGGTACTACAAAGAGGCAGTTTGCCGATAAAAGATTTCAGTTTCTCGGACGCTTTTATAATATTAATTTCTTTTCCTTGTAGTGATAAGTTCAGCTCATTGAGATTGTGAAAAATATTAGCAATATATGCTGTCATTTGTATAAATTCAACAGATTAGATGCAAACGAGCAAGTTACTGTTGCGATCTTCCAAAAAGCGCTTAATTTCTTTTTGAAGTTGCGGAAACCTCTTTAGTACCCGACCCCTTGGCAACCATCTTACTTCAGTGTGGTAGAGAAAACATGGTTGTCGTTTTGATTGACGTCATGGCAGAGCGACAGAAACAATCAGTGTTTCAAAGCACGACCTCTGATGTAATTCACGATTTTCACGCAGGAATTAAGGGCACCCTTCATACATGGAGGTAGTGTTTTGAAGGCAAGAGCCTGTCGGTGAAGCAGACAACGAGTTACTATTAATCTAGCGGTATCTCTTTTTCAGCATAGCGGGAAAAGCAGAATGATTGCCCAACATAGCTGGAGCACCATCAGTGCAAATAGAACCAATAACTTTTAAATCAAGATTGTGCCCGTTAAAACATCCTTTGACTAGTTGAATACATTCTTCGCGGTTATTTTCCTTGGTAATGGTTTACAAAACAAAAACTTTTACTCAACTTTCTTTTCCTTGGTATAACGAACAAAGCAAATTAACTGACTGTGATTAGATACATCAGAAGACTTGTCCAGTTAAAGCGAGATTTTTAGTAGAGAAGCCTTGAAGTTGATTGCGAATATCAATACTGAGATCATTGATTCTTCTACAAACTGTATTATTTCACAGCGCAACTTTTTTCAACTTCCAGGCAGCACCATCTTCCAAAATTATGTCAGCCATTTCAACGACACAAGGTTTAATAATTTTTTAGGCAAGCATGTGAGATTTCATTGGTTTTGCAATGCGATAAACTACTTTGTACAAAGCAAGGAAATGAGGCTTTTCGACGCTAGTAAATCCTATTTTCGAAACGTCTCATTTCGATCGTAACGAGCTTGTTTTGTTTTTAAAGTTTCAGTACTATATCCAGCTGCAACTCCCCCGTGTTTATTTTTGAAATACTCACTTCACGTTGACGGTTTTAGATTAGAATTACAAAACGCAACATCACAGAGAATGCATCGCGGCCTTTCAACTCCGTCAACTGTAGTAGCTGTGAAACCAAACTGACTGTATTCTGCTTTCCACTTCCGCACTTTGCCTTTTGACATGCTACAATGTAGAAGGTAAAGATCACGACTACAGTTCACAAGATAGGCCTTCAAAATATCCTACACTCTTTTAACCTTACTAATGCTTCTCGTTGATAACCTAAAATTTTTTGCGCAAAGTACTTAAATAGCCGAAAGTATCCTAACTGGTCGATTACTAACTATTGACTAACGTAAACAGGAGGATATTAACGCAGGAATAGGCGCTCTATGGGGTATACGCAGACAATGACTTTACACAGTAGATGGGAAGAAACCGCATCCTACACCTCACACGTAAATCCTTAACTGAGTCGGTAATATAAATGAAGCTACAGTTTGGCAGAGAATTTCACACCCCAAGAAGTTCCTTCTCGATTGATAACCGCTGGCTTATAGCAACAAACTACATTTTTTCCAAAGGTGTTTATTTATGGATGTACATTTATTGAATTCACATCATTTCTTTGTTCATTTTGATGGAAGAAGTCGTTATATCCACAACTTCCTAACCATTCTCAGATTTACTTCAAACTTCAAATGAATACCATCATACTGATGTTATGCCACCCAAATGCCAGAAATATAATTTCTCCAAATTTAGCCAAAATTTAGAATAACATTTAGTTAATCTGGCCTTTATGAATAAAGTCATAAAGAGGTTTAATGTTTAAAAAATACTTACTACTTATTTTGAAACATATCATCTCCTGTCACTACTTTTCGGTTGCTAGTAAGCCTGTGAGCAATTTGCAGGTGTGACTAAATATTAAAGCGAGAAGATGGTTTGTTTTTACATAAAAAATTATATCCAAACTACAAAAAAATTAAAACTCTAATAAAATTTTTTTGTGCAGCTACAAAAAAATGTTCAAACACTATCTACTCTATGAAATAGAAAAATAAATTTTAAAAAAGCAATTAAAAAACATTTGGTTTGAGAAAAATATTGAACATCTTTGGTAAGAACATTGACGACAAGCGAAGTTTTCATAAAAATATGTTAATTCAAGTTTGTATTTAATATAAATATGTCTTTATATAATTTTGTTATTTAAAATATTCTTATGCCTAACCAGTTAATTTTTTTTTATATTAATGTCATAAATATTTTAATTATCAAAGCCATTTATTATTTAAATGCAATTCATTAATCTGAAGAAACCTGTAATATTTATATATAGCTTTTTTACCTAAAACCAAATAAAATAAGCGTTAATCAAATTAAAAAAACCATACATGAAATTTCTATTAAAAGCTTTGTTATGAATTAAAAAGAAATCAAATCAAAATTAGTTTTTACATTCTTTTACATACTGAAACTGTGAAGGGATTTTGTTATCTTGGCGATAGATTAAATAAATGCCAATGGAGGATGTCAAGGTGAGTAGCTGTATAAACAAGAGTGAGATGAAAGAAATTCAGAGAGTGTGGTGAGATACTGTTTGGAAAAAGATTCTCATTGCGGATGAAAGAAAAGATATATAAAAGGTACGAAAGATCAAATATGTTAAATGGAAGTAAAACGTGGTGCTTGAATAGAAATGAAGTTGCTGTTTTGAGAAGAGCAGAAAAATCTATAATGAAGGTGATGTGCGATGTAAAGTTGGTGGACAAGAAGAATACAGAGAAGTTGATGGACATGTGGGATTGAAGGAAGCAGAAGATAACCTGGCAATGGTGAACGGTATGAGGTGGTATCGTCATGTTTTAAGATGACCTGAAGAAGATGCTTTGATGAAAACATGAAGTGGATAAAAAATTTAAAAGGCTGACCGAGGATGAAATGGAGGGAACAAGTTAAAGGAAGCATGAGAAGAATTGGTTTAAAGAAAGAAGATGCTGTAGGAGAGAAGGTGTAAGAAGAGTTCTAAATGTAGTGGGATGCATCCGACCACTTTTAATCACTGGGGATTAAACCGAATTCAAACTGATTTTAGGATTAAAGCTGACTTTCAAAAATATGAAAGTCATTACAGTGCCATAGATTAAAGCAAATAATTTCAAAAGTGGAAATAAATTGCTCCCGGTGTGTATTACGTTTCGTGAGACAACATATCACCTGCAATAACCCTAGAAAACTGTACGTTTTATTTGAAACGTAATGAAAGCAACATAAAAACAAGGATAATAGTTTATTTGCATTATAAAACAAAATATGAAGGTTTACAGATAAACTAACCAAAGCAAGCTAATCAAGCAGTTGTTGAAAAACTAAAAAAATTGAAATAAACAATAACTACTCGTATATTATTGCTTGAAGTAAAAGATTTTTCTTCCCAAAATCGTCAGAATGAAGCAGAATTGAAACCGAACTAATTTATAAAGGAAGAAAGTAGAGTTCTCATTGGCTGAAAGAGTCAACCAATGAGAGAAAAGATTAAGAAATACTCTTTGAAAATTTCTTAATCTTTTCTCTCATTGGTTGACTCTTTCAACCAATGAGAACTCTACTTTCTTCCTTTATAAATTAGTTCGGTTTCAATTCTGCTTCATTCTGACGATTTCCCCTGAAGAGTGTCAGATGAAAAGCTTTGGGAAGAAAAATCTTTTACTTCAAGCAATCTTCAAATTCTGTACCACCAAATGTTTATTCGTATATTATTGCCTTCACACTAATCTGAGTTGTCAAAATTTGCAAACAAGCGGTGTAAGGTGTATTTTGATTGAAAGGTTTGCCTAGTTGTTAATGAATTCACCCTAAAAGTATATATGTTAAAGTCTTTTATCAGAAATCTATTAACCTTTTTCCAGTAAAGTTACATTGACGATTTTATATAACTGATCAAATTGTGATGCATGAATTTATTAATAAAATTGGTCAACTTTTAATTTAATATAGAAAATAAAAATTAAAAATTTCAAACCAACTGTATTATTACGAAAAATCGATTTCGACCTATAAAAGTTATCATTTGTTTGTGTAAAAAAATTAGATTACCGTATATTTGACAAAAATTTTTTTTGAAAATTCTACTGATACTATACGGGTCCTGCTCAAAGACACAAAGTGAAGTTTCCAATAAAAACCAAGAACTAAAACGACACAACAGCTGACATAATGATTATGAATCACGTAACAATGATGAAAAAGCGCACAGTGTAAAACTTGTAGCGAAATTAAAAACCGAAATTAAAATTAATAATTAAAATTAAAAATCAAAAATTAAAAAGCGAAATTAAAAATTAAAAACAAACAAAAAAACAGAAAAAAATAAATAACTACAAAAAATGGAATTGTTACTGGTGACAATCATTCATTTTCTATAGCGAATACTTGCATGCATTATATACTGTTGCCGTTGGCCAAAGTTCTGAATAAAACTGTTGTCTTTAAAAGATACATTGATGACATCATTTGGCTTTCATATAATTATTCTACAACAACAAAAATTAAAGGACTACTTTAAGCCCAGTTTAATGTTTTCAATCTGCAACTGATTTTTAACAGTATTAACACTGGAAAAATTGATAATGAACAAAAATTTTTAGATGTACTCCATGTAACAACCCTAAATGCCGAAGGTGGTTTTATTACAAAAAATTTTATAAAATCTACAGCCAAAGACCGATGTTTTCTCAATGGCGCATCGCATCATCCTACACCAGTATACAAGCCAATTGTTTTTAGAGAAGCTGTCCGACTTTGTCATCTTAATGAACGTAAATCCGATTACTTAAAAAGTTTAGTTAATTTAAAAGATAAATGTTTCCGTTCAAATTTTAACCAAAAAATGACAGAAAATATGTTGGAAATTGCTAAACACTGGGAAGATCGCTTCGAGCCAAAATCGCAACATCACAAGAAAACAGAATTGTTTGGGCAACACAGTTTACCAAATCTTGAACTCTCCAACCAAAAAAAACTAAAACCAGAAGCAGCTATTGCATATAAAAACCCACCCACATTAGCTACTAAATTAACGAATTACAAAAAATTATCACAAATTCCTCTTAATACGGATAACCGAGGTTCATAACCTTGTGGAAAATGTGCTTTATGTGGAAACTTTAAAAACTATAAAAATATGGTTAAAACTGTTGGTTCTATTATCTCGCACGCAAATAGCAAAAAGCTTAATTTAAAACAACATCTTCTTGCAAAAGTTATGGTATTTACGTCGCAGAATGTAAATTTTGTAAAATGCAATACGTAGGACAAACAAAAAATAAATTTTTTACCGGATGGAATAACCACCGCTCATTCTGGAACAAATTTAATGTTAAGGATAACTATGACCGAGCTGCCCTCCTTAAAAATTTTTATAAATTTCATTTCGACGCTTTTAATGGTAAACTTGACATCACTGAATGCTACATGGTCATATTTGTAGAACAAACGGATAAAACTTTATTGGATTAGTGTGAAAATAAATGGATTAATAATTTGAATGCTAAAATTAATATTGATAGAATTTTTATGTCTTATAATTGCGATTGAGATTTAAACCCGCTTATTCCTAACCACGTTCAAACTATACACACTTAAACTACAACAGCTTTGTTAATCTTTTCAGTCAACACTTTGAATCTTAGCGGGAGTTTGCGGTTTTTAATTTCGCTAGAAGTTTTACACTGTGCGCTTTTTCATCATTGTTACGTGATTCATAATCATTATGTCAGCTGTTGTGTCGTTTTAGTTCTTGGTTTTTATTGGAAACTTCACTTTGTGTCTTTGAGTCAGGACCTGTATAGTATCAGTAGAATTTTCAAAAAAAATTTTTTGTCAAATATACGGTAATCTAATTTTAATTTTTTTACACAAACTAATGATAACTTTTATAGGTCGAAATCGATTTTTCGTAATAATACAGTTGGTTTGAAATTTTTAATTTTTATTTTCTATATTAAATTAAAAGTTGACCAATTTTATTAATAAATTCATGCATCACAACTAAACGTATAAAGGTATATGCATCAGATTTAATTTTGACAGCATGGTGGTTAAAGTATTATTGAAGGTTTAAGGTTTTAAATGCTGGGATTGTGACTTACAGGGTCTCGGCTCAAAACCTACTCGCGCCATTCTTTTGTGTCCTTGAAAAAGAAACCTTATAAATTTTTTTCCCTGCTTAGTGGTCTGAACAAGCAGTTTTAAATTTCATTCATATCTGTATAAAACTAAAAAACAAAAAATAATCTCAACTGGCCAGCAATATCTTGGTATTTTTGGAAGCAGGTCCGGGTAATTGTTTTTCGCTTTTATTAGCACCTCCATTGCTTTCCTGTGAGTCAGGAAGATAAATATATAAATAAAACAGTAATAATAATTATAAACAAATGATACGTTAAACAAGCCACGATTCCTTATCCAAACGTTTCTAATATTTTTTTCAAAATAAAATATCAGGGTGTGTGCTACTACAATACAACTACTTAAGATTAAAATATAAAAAAAATTGTGAAATGGTCATTGATAAAATAAAGTTGAGCAGGCACAAGCTAGTAGGAAGGTCAAATGTATGTAGCAAAGTACAAGGTACAATTCTTGAACAATGTAACCAACATAAAATTCTTAACCCTTGAAAATTAAAAGAAAATTTGCTGTATCATTGTTTTGCGCTTTAAATAAGCTATAATGCTCTTTTAATTTTTTGTCTAAAAATCTTTTTCCATTTACGAAGTGCAGAAATATTTTTTAAACAACCTTCTGCTATCATTTATCTCTCACGTTTACAATTTGAACCAAACATTTTTGATAATTTTTAACAAAATTTTGTTTTTATTACTAGATTTGAATGAATTCTTTTTTGCATAGAGTTTAAAAATAGCATTGGTTATTTTTATGACTAGATCTTTTTGCAAACAAGATAAAGGTAGGAACCAACATTTATAATCTTAACTATTTAAACCAGGGGTGGGAAACCTGCGGCCGGCGAGACTATTTAATGTGGCCTGTGTTCAAAAGTTGTAAAATTTACAGATGCGAGACGATGATCTCTTTTTTAAAAATCATAACAAATTTAAGACAAGATGTTGAAAAACTGGCAATAATTTAAAGTGATGACCTTTTTTTAGAGAACACCTTAATTTTAGGAGGAAAAGTAAGAATTGCGGCCCACACTTATTTTTTAAATTGGTGATGCGGCCCGCAAGTGCAATCAGGTTTCCCACACTAATTTAAAGCAAAGAAAAGAAACTATCAAGATACATTTTGAGATTTTCACTTAAACAGGTTTTTTTTCTATTGCACTTCTAAGCACTTTGACTTAAATAATCTTTTTTTACCAAAATTAAGAAAGTTCAACGTCACTTCAAAAGCAAATTTTTAGAGTCGGAAAATAGCTCACATTTTTTAGTAATGCTTGACATAATTTTACCCTTATCTTAATCTTGGTAAAAAAATTAATTTAGAAAAACTTTTTAGTTTTTGTTTTATTAATAAGACGTACGTCGTCATATCTCTCTCTATTAAAATACACCTTGCAACTGTTTGTTTGATAACTTTTGACCAGGAACATGGGTGGGTAAGTAATAACAAAAGATTACTTTGTTTTTTCACTTATTCTTTGTTTGCCAACAAATACTCGATTATAGCTTGTACCGGTGAGTTTATCAGTTATATTAGTCTCAATATTTTATTTCATAAAAAAGCTTAATCATTATTCTCCTAATCTCGTATGTTGCTTTCAATACGTTTTAAACACAAAACGCAATTTCCTACCGTAATTGCAATGATGCGTTATTCCACTAAAATCTAATACACTCGAAAGACAATTTATTTCTACTTTGAAAACAATGACTATTGTCATATTGTTATAACTCTTCATATGCTTGATAGTTTGCTTCAATATAGAAAAGTAAAGTTTGGCTTATTTGGATTTCTTTATTTTCCTCAAACACTCAACGCATATATACTCCAAGCAATTGTATAATTTTTGGTATCATTTTTTGAAGTATATAGGCTAAATTTATAAAGGTATATATTCGGCAGCGTGGTCAAGTAGTTAAAGCGTCGGGATCGTGATCGAGACGGTTTCGGTTCAAAACCTACTCGCGCCATTCTGTTGTGTCCTTGGAAAAGGCAATTCCTGCTTGGTGGTTGTCGTGTAATTGAACCCCCATTATGCGCGCGTGTACTGTAATAATCACACGTCATCTCCCTGCATAATTCGTGGTGTGCTTACGGCTGCCTTGGCAGTTAAGCGCACAGTAAAATTCCTATGCTTTAGTTATTGTTATCACAGTTAGTAGATGCAGCGTTTTTCAGTTAAATAAAGCTAATGTTTATTTGCTTGCATCAGTCTACAACAATTTATTCAACTGAAAAAGAAATGGATAGCAAGTTTATTAAAGCTTGACTTACATAGGTATGTCAGTCCGTCATTTAAGCATTAGGGTGGGTGAACACTTGGACTTTTATTTGAAAACTGAAAACTCCATTAAAGATCATATTATCTCTTGCGATATTTGTGGTAATACCAAATACGATGTAAATTTGTTTAAGATAATAAAAAATATATTTCAAATTTTGAAACTAAAATTCACGAATCTTTATTAAACAAAAAATTATTTGTGAATAGATTGTCGTTTTTGTTAAATATATTTTAGATTGTCATTTCTGTTATTTGGAGTTTGGGTGGTGTATCGGCTTTGCGATTTTTATTTTGAGTTTGTATTTTTTAAATAAATTTTCAACAATTCCTTCTATAAAAAACCTTGTGTGACAAATTTGATAAACAATTGTATAATCAGGTCATTGACCTCAATCTTTAAATTAGCAGGCAAATTCTCATAACAATTTATTCATCTAAAGAGGGCTAATGTGAAACAAAAACGTTTATAGTTTTATTTTTATTTTTGTATGAATGTATTTTTAGTGCTATATATCATAATTGTGGTATGGTTAGATAATATAAATATTTAATTAGTCCAAAAAAGTTATGGCAGTTATTTTGCTTATACACATTACGCCTATCAGCTTGTTTTAATTTATTTTGGACTGTAAATAAAAAAACAAGAGAAACAATCAAAATCTGGTTGCTTCTTCTGTGCAATAATTTTGGTGCAAAGCAAAGCAAATTTCATTGCCAAAAATTACTTTATTTGTCTACTGCATCGTTAAGTAACGCAATACAAAAAGTTTTTCCAAATAGAAGTACAGCAAAAGATACACAAAAATTTGTTTGTGAGCTATTTTTGTTAATTAAATTGTCACTATAGCATTATGAAAAAATAAACCAAACCAAATAAGTTTTTACTTGAGTTTGAAGGTGTAGTCTTTTTGTGAAAAGTAAAGATCAATAAATAGAAAATTTCTTTATTCGCCCCAGGCACCTTCACCTTTTTAAGTGAATCAAAAATATTTTCTTGTCAAGTAAGAAAAACACCACGGCCAAAAAGTGAAGACTTTTATTTATTTATTTTTTGGTCTTCGGTAAGTTTATTATAACAAATTTTCTCCATTACACTACAATTTGCGTTTGTTGAGTATGCCGTTTCAACCAAAAATTACCGTTTTTAATTTTTGCCCTTCCAACTCAAAAATGTTCCGGCGATCTTTGATTGCGGCACCTTTTTGTTTTTTACTTGCCAGCCACCACCATGTACTATTACTATACGTTTTTTAGAAGGAAATTTTATGCCACTTTCTTCTACTTAGTGGTGTTAGCAAGCAACTGTACATTTCAGACTTATGATTACATGAAAACTAAAAGAACAATCAAAAAACTTCTATCTGGACTGAAATATCTTGGCTTTAAGCAGGTCTAAATAATTAACTTACGTTCACTTTAAGTTCTGTTGAGTCCAGAGGTTAATTAGATGATAATAGATCTATGTATGAATTAATAAATAGATCAAAAAATGCGTTTTGTAATTTAACTTAGCTTGTTCAATTGATCGAACATTTTTGTTGATTTAAGGCAGTAAATGTTGAAACTCTATTTTTTTAAAACCTTAGTCTGATAAATTTTTTTAAAAGTTGTTTTTTGAAACTATCTTTTTATGTCGTCTTTTATTCCTGGCTCATACAACAGTAAAGCTTCAGCGTTGTTTTAATATAAACGCAAATAATGGTTTACCAATCACCATTTGTCTTGTTTGGTTGTTGCAATCAACTGTCAAGTGTTGCAATCAACTGTCGAGTCAACAATTTCTTTTTTTAGTTTTAAAATTTTATTTTATTGTGTAGAAAGACGTTCTGGTAAGACGTTTTTTCACTAGTAAGTGTATAAAGTACAAAACATGGCAACTAATTAAATGATGGATGAGATATAGAGAAATGACAGTTCAAAACTTATCACTGCTTGATTTAAAATAAAGAACAAATTGCGGTGCCTAAATAACAACTCTGAAATTATAAGTTATACTGTACGAACTGTATAATCTATCGTTCAGACAGCCTTTCATTGACGTTATAAAACTTAAAACCAATCAAAAAACGCTAATTTTGAAGTTAATTTTTTTAAATATTGAGATAATAGAGCTGCGTTTTTACGTCAAATCAAAACTAAAGAGTTCAAAAATTCTTTTCTATGTGCAGAAAAATGTTAAAAATATTTCTTACCTTCGATACCATTCAACGTCTGATTAAGTTGATTGAGACTATCTGTAATTAAAAAATTATCTGAGTTATTTACTGGCTTATGTATCACGTACATTAATAAATTGCTTTGAATTGTTTGTTTAACGTCTAAACTTATCCACATGACATGCCAGCGAAATTAATTTTTTAATTTTTTTTATACAGAGTTATGCAGTATGTGTCAAATTAAAATTTTGTTTTGAGATTTTTGTTATTAATTAAAAACCTTTATGCTGTAATATTCAATAACATAAACATTTTAATACTAAGTTATTTAAAAAAAGTATTTAATATTACGCTGAGCTATTGTTATATAAATTTCGTCAAAACTTACAGAAAACTAGTAGTTTGTGTTGACAGAATTTTATATAATTCCGGATAAGGAAATAAACTACAAACACTATAGACTTTTCCAGCCACCTAACGGTGTTGCTAACACTGACAAATCTTGCCCTTGTTAAGTTCAATTACCAGCCAGCTAACTTGCGAATAACTTGAGTTGAGCTATTCAAGTTATTTTAAATTTTATAATCTGTTATAAAAATAGTCAAAACTAATATTTAATGGCTACTATTAGATAGGTTTTGGTTGTAAAGCCAGGAACAATTATAGTAAATTTTAGTTTTAATCTTCGCTAAACATAGTTTCCTGTAGTTTTTCATAAATTTGTTTTTGAATTCATTTAACTGTAATGTTATATAACTTAATTGAAAACACAAATCGGTAAGCAAATGTGCTACTAAGCTGTAAATCAAAGTGATTGCTTTAATTTTAAAACCTTATACAGTAGTTAGATTATTGATCGTCTGATAGTTTCCTGATACAACTTTATCGTACGTTCAATAGTTTTCAGTACAAGTAGTCAAACCAAACTGTTGATAGTGTCAAATTAGTAATTATATGTTAATAAGTTTCATAATTGAATAGCATACTTCATAAGCAAAGCAATAAATGATATTTTAAGGAAATAAAAATTTGACTATATAATTGCTTTTGAGTTATATGAGCAAAATTAAAGTTATCTAATTAAATATGAAATACAAATTTACCTTCAAAATATTAAAACGTTACAAACCCAGAACTCTATTGGTGATACCAGTTTTGTTTTATAATCATTTTAATAACTTTTAATATTTTTCTTAAATATGTTAAAAATTTGTTTTGTTTTATGAATTCATTCATTATGCATCTCGGACTCATGATCCAAAAAATTCATTTAAGTAAGGAATCAAAACAAAATTTTAATATACTACACAGTATAGAAACACACACACGCACGCACGCACGCACGCACGCACGCACGCACGCACGCACGCACGCACACAAATCCTAAAACAACTAAAGTTAATCTTTAAAATCAACATGGAATTTATAAAAAGAAGTATCTAGGCCTAGAAGGACAACGGTTGTAATGTCTTTTGTTATTCTTAAATCAGTAGTTCAGGAGGAAATTTTTCGCGTTAATTATGCTGGATTTGTGGCGGATCTGTGGCAGATCTGCGGTAGATCTGCGGTGGATTTGTGGTGGGTCTGTAGTGGAACTGTGATGGGTCTTGTGATGGATAAATTAACAGCGGCTTTTAGTGAATAAAACTAACTCTAACCCTAACTCTAATCCTGGCTCTAACAGGAACTAACTTTAAAAACGTTAATATGCCAGCTTTACCGATCACTTTTACTGAAACAAGAGCTGTATACAAACTGCTAATTACACTGAACTTATTCAATGTTTTCCCAGAAAATGATGATGATGGTAATGATATTTAGCAAACGAATTGCAAAATTGAAAATAATTCTATACATGCAGCTCAAGTTTAAATCACATGAGTAAGCTATCTGCATTATTAGCTGGCTGTAAATTCAATTAACAACTGTAAAGCTTATACGCTTTAGCAACATCGCTAGGTAGAAAAAGATCTATTGCTTCAAAAAAAAAAAAAAAACAAAAAAACAAAATTAGAAATAAAATTAGATGTTTATACAATTTTTATTCAATTCTTTGAACAAAGAAGTTTAATTTCAAATTTATTGTTCAAAATATTGGATAAATCTTTGTAAATCCTTTACAAGAATATTTGGTAACATTTTTTTAAAAACAGTTTTTTCAAAGGTGTTTTAGATGTTTTCCGAATTTCCAGACTTTAATTTAACAAACGCTATAAATCAATTTTTTTGCAATGATGCACATACAGTACTGTAGTGATAAAATAAATATATATAAATGTATATTGGTTTAACACAATAGGGATGAATTAGTATTTTGAAAAGACAACTGCAAGTTTATTTTTTAAAAATTAATTGATTGAAAGAAAACTTAGTAAGTTTAATAAAGCGTAGATAATAAAGCTCACCGCTAAATTTATTATATTTATAAAAATTCCTTTCATTAAAATTTCCGGTCGTTTCAAAGCATTAAATTATTTAATTTATTTTTTTCTCTTAACCAAATTGACTACTATAATGTTTTATAAGACGTACAAATTAAAAACATTATTTATAATAAAAGTTACTATTTCGTAATTACTTAGGATTGTTTTAAGAGAAATTTAAACTGCTTGATTTGGATAATCTGTATAGTTTTTTCACTAATGTTCACCATGTTTTGGTATTTAAACGGATTTGTAAAAACCATGCTTATTTTTGTGACATTGTCAAGTAAAAGTTAAAAAATTACATTCAAGCATAACTTTTAGCATCGTGGACCAAAAACTTAGAATACAAATGTTAAGGACCAGAAGTGGTTTTTTTCTTAATTTTTGAAAAGCTTAGACCAAAAATAAATTTTCAAACCCTGAATAAGTTTTCCAACGGACAAAGACTTATTTTTGATCTTTACTAACTTTTTGGTTACAGCCTGGGCTTTATTTAGGAGGCATAATATAAAAAAGACATTTAGAATGCCGAAACAAACCTTCTATAACTCAATATGGTTGAGAAGGACTGCATTGAGGACCATTGTTTTGCTTGGACATAAAGTAGAGACTTTTTTTAGGTTTTTAATTGACGTTGCGGGTAAAAATAGTTTTAAAAAAACTACAGCTTAAAAGTTTTGACGCCTCCTCATTTTGGACAATCATCTGTGCTTATTTTCAGTTTGAATGGTAATCTTGCGTATAAGTTCAACATACGCCTATCACAGCACGTTTCACTGCATTTCTTGAAATACAGTGGACGCCGCTTAATGTAATCACGGATAATGTTATCAATCAGTTAATATTATCGGAATTCCTGATCCCCGCCCAAACGTACAATACGCATTACAAATGTGCCGCTTACTATAATCAGTACATCGGTTATTGTTTTCAATTTTTTCCCAAACGTAGTGACTAATTTTGTTAACTTCCAGCGTAAATGCCCAGCTCTGATGATTAGCGGCCTGATAAAGCTATAAATATCGAAACAGGAACTGTCGGAACGATGAAAGAGCAAATGAACTGGGTCATAATTTCGCGGCAAGCTTTAATCTAGTGAGTTAGTTTTAATTGCTTTAATCGCGGCAAGCTTTTATCTAGCAAGCTTTAATCTAGTGCTTTTTTCAACTGTCCGCTGCTTTTTTCAACTTCACCTGGTTTTGCCACTCAGTTACTCTACAAGACAACCAGTTGTGACAAGCGATCTGATGCATAGACAATAGGCTGTGTAACAGTGAGTTTTTTCTCATTTTCTTACCTCTTTAAGAAGAAAAAAAAGTTGCAATTTTAGAGAGCTGTGATAAGCTGGCTAAGATGGGGCAACGACAGGCTGCTGCAAAACTGCAAATATCCCAGCCACTTCTCTGCAAAATTTTAAAAAATCACACAAGCCTCGAGATGGACATTAAAAAAAATCAAATTTGTTGTGCAAAAGAAGACGGACTGGAAAAAACGCTGAAGTCGAATCCGCTTTGAAATTGTAGTTTACTAATGTTTGAGAAGATGATGCTCAAGTAAATGGACCCCTAATGCGCCAAAAAGCTGAAGATTTAGCCAAGCAGATGAAAAAAACAAACTTTGTGGCAACTGATGGTTGGTTTCAACGATGGAAGAAACGGGAAAACATTGTTTACAAACATGTACATGGGAAACAAATCGATGCAGATGCCCCAGCAGCAGCATCATGGCTGGAAGTTGAATGGCCAAAAATAATTGCGAATTATTCTCCTGATTATGTGTACAATGCCGATGAAACCGGTTTATTCTATAGCATTACCTGAGCATACATATTTTTTTAAAAACGAGACTGTGCGTGGGTGCAAAGTGTCAAAGGATCATGTGACTGTGCTTTGTTGTGTAAACATGTTAGGTAAGAAGCAAAGGCTTTTAGTGATAGGAAAAAGCCACAAAACCTTCAAAGGCATTAAAAAATTACCTGTGGAATATTGCGCAAATTCAAATGCGTGGATGACCAGTGTCATATTAAAAAAATGGCTCGTGAAGTGGGATAATCAGATGACAAACAATATTGTTCTCCTTGTTGACAACTGCACAGCGCATGCTGTTAATGTCACCTTAAATCACATAAAGTTGATCTTTCTGCCAGCCAATACAACGTCGCTCTTACAGTCTTTGGACCAAGGAATCATTCGGTTACTAAAAGCTCATTACAGAAGAGAAATACGTGTCAATGTTTTGGAACAAATTGAAGATGTTAAAAAAGTGAGTGTAAACAACTTGGCCAAAATAACTAATCTGCTCGAGGCCTTGCATTTGTTAGCCTTGTCGTGGAAGCATGTTTCGGAAGAAACAATTCAAAACTGTTTCAAAAAAGGTGGTTTCTCGTGTGCCACTACAACCACAACAATAGAGGACATTGTTGCTAAAAAACCAAGTGACATGACGCAAACCGACTTCGAGCAGTGGATGGCAGTGAACAATAACCTCCAGGTGGCTGCAAAGTTAACGTAGGCTGACGTCTTCGAGGCTGTTACACAGGCTGGGGAGAATAAAGTAGGCACTGAAGATGAAGTACAGGAAGATCAACCAGCAATGTACATTTCAACAAATAAGGAAATGCGGGGAGCTCTTCGCGTGTTGCGGCTTGGAGTGCAAAATAAATCTTCTGAATTTGAACTGCATTATGAGTATGAGTCCTTTATAAATGATTTGCTGCGAAAAGACATAAAGCAGACAAAGCTGGACGATTTCTTAAATAAATAATGTATTATACCGTGTCTATTGTAAGTTTTATTGTTTATTAAATATTTCATTTATTTAATTTTATTTTTGCGACACCTAATGAACAATAAAATAGCAATTTTCATTTTTTCGGTTAATGTTATCAATCGGTTATTGTTATCATTTTTGGTGTTAACAAAAGTTATCACATTAGGCGGCGTCCACTGTAAAATGATTTGAATCATTATTATTTATCTATGTCATTTCTATATTTATCCTTTTGACTCGCAGAAAAGCGTCGGAGGCACTATACATAAGGTAACTGTCAAGTAATTACCTCGACCTGATTCCGAAGATATTGCTGTCCGGTTGAAATTTTTTATTTTGTTTTTTGTTTTGTAATGATGCGAATGAAATTTAAAACTGCGTTCCAAGAGTGCCAAGCAAAGGAAAATGCCGTAAAGTGTTTTTTTTTTAGAGCTCAACATAATGTCACTATTAGGTTGTTAAACCATGATCACGTAGATCAAAATCATGGCACTCTTAACCACTCGACGACGCTGCTCAAATTTACTCGAAATAATAAAATAATAAAATTAATACATTTTTAAATGAAACTAGACATTCATTGTTCTTAGCTTCGAGAACAAATTTTCTATTCTAAAAATAGCAAAAAATTTATTTTATGAATGTGGAAGGTTGGAAATATGTGAGGAAACCTGGTTGTTATTAAAAAGTTCTTCCTATTTGCAAGTTAAAAAACATATACGACCGTTTTATATTACCATATCAAGAAAGTCTAAAAACCAATAAATATATATTAATCAACAAAAGTATTTTAATTTGCTGATTTTATCACTCAAACTCAGAAATGCTAATAAACAAGACAAAATAAAATAATGCTCAATGTCACGTCAAGAAAATATTTTATTTTTTCAAAATACTTACTTTCAATAGTTGCAAATGAACTTTGGCTCACTCTTAGCGAAACTCCTTTTTCTCCTCTTTGACCAGGTTCTTTTTTCCCATCAGATTTTTTAAACAAGCAAGTATTTGTGTCAAAGCTGTCTCTAAATTCAGAACATTTACGATTGTTTTCTTGAAGAAAAGCGCTAGGCAGCCGTACAGCAAGTAGAAGTAAAATTAAGTGTATTTGCAACTTTGATACCGTTGATTTTAAAAAGTAAAATACCTGTAAATAATTGATAAATTAAATTTAAAGTTTTAATTAATTATTTAAAAAACAAAACAAATCAGCCCACTTTTTACGAATAGGTAGTTTTACCATATTTTCATCAAAATTTTTATAAAAAGAATTTCAGAAATTTGTTTAGAATTCTATTATTTAAATCAATAAAATAATGAAGTTAAAAAGCTTAGCTACAGAAAAATAGAAAAGTAATAATATAGTTGTTTATCAAACTGCGGAGGTAGATAGATTTGAATGTTTGCTGACACTTGTCATGTAATAAATAACAATTTTTAAAAAATTTAATTTCATTTATGCATCCAGTTTTAATGTTGTAATATATCCGTAATCAAAAGACTATTGTAAGCACATAAAACCTAAATACTATTTATGTGGTGCTAACATGTTAACGTCGTTCTCATATCTTGAGGAGCTTGTTTTATAGCGTGTTTGCAGCGCTCTTTAACAACTTTTTCACTGGCGCAAATTTTCCCAGCAGCAGGTTGTTGCTTGATTTTTTGTCTTGCTTCATTTTATGATCGATTTCATAATTTAATTATGATCTATAAACATGTGTAGTTTATATACTAACTTTTTCATAAAACAATTTTAGAAGTTTGGGGGTTAAATAAATTAATTTAATGTATTTTTGTGATAAATTGCAGAAAAAATTTTAAAAACTTTGCAGAACAGCAATTTTTTTATTAATAATTTAAATTCAAAACTTAATCAGGATAAAATCATGATAAAAAATTTAATTATAATTTTGTGTCTTCATGTTTAAAGATAAATTAGCGCTTACACTATATGTTACAGTATGCGTCGTTGGAGCATGCGTTTCGAACAAATAAGGTTATACAGTAGCTTTCAGTTTCTTTATTCTTATTTTCTACTACGAAAGTGTTTTCTGTCATTTTGTTTTTTAAAATTGAAACTAAAAATACATTCTCAATAACAGCAGTTGGTATCATTGATTCCGCCTTTAAATTAAGTGGTTTATAGATTAAAGTCTGTCAAAAAATTTTAAAATATTTACGTTAAAAATAGTTTCAGATTTTTTTGGAACATGGTTTAAATCTCGCATCGACGTAACTCCATTCGTAGAGCTGGAGCCTCATTCCACGTGATAAGATAGAGCCGGATATATGACGCCTTGATTCTCTGGGAAAATAACCTTATTCCAAAAGTATTTCTGTTGTTGTTTTCCTGAAATGTCTGAAACAACTTCTTTAAAAAACGGCTCGATCTCTATGATGGCTACGAATTGGGCAAGCGTAAAATGAATTTTACCAGCAATAACAATTTTGCAATGCTTTGCGAAATTTAAAATATTTTGTAGACCGGCAATGGGTTGGTGACCGATGTTTTAGACCATAGACGTAACCAGATGGGATACAAGCCCACTATACAATTTTCAACCTCTCCAGAATTTACATAGCACTTTAATCCTATTCTCCTCAATATTTTTTGAGCTATTGACTCCTCAACGAGGGCTTCAGAAGCTCACAAGAGTTTAATGATTCATAATTCAACCACTACTTGCTGTTGTTTCCAATATAACCGAGTAAAAATCATTTATTTAAAAACAAACTTATTGAAAGAAGTATATAAAATTAGACTTTAGCAAGGTCACTTTCATTTCTTATGTTTAGACATTTTTTTAACAAGCGTGAAATGGGATTGCAACGCATTCGCTGTTGTAACAGTTGTTAACTTAATTAAAATTTGAATGTAAAGAGTGACGTCAACGCGCACGAGCATTACAAAGAATGAAAAAACCAAGGTAGCTTGCTTCATTGCCTGATTGATCAAATTATTGAAAATACCTTTGTAAATAATAGCAATCAGAAGCCAACATTTTATCATTTAGATGTCAAGCTTTATTTGAAAAAAAAAAGAAAACTGAACGTTTTCGATTTTTCGAAGTGCTTATCAAAGCATTTAAAAATCAGCATATTTTAACATTAAATTATAAAACGACAATTACACAATATCAATAAAATATTGTATATTCAACGGTTTTTTTAAGTTTATCGTCACACTGATACTACTAATTCAATTCAAAAGCAATGACAATTCATTAATTACTGTATTACAACAACAACAACAACAACTTTTTTATATTTAAATAAAACTCTGCAAACTGAATGATAAAGTTGGCTTCCGACTGTTATTACAACATTTACAAATGGATTTTAAAAATTGTCTCTCTTTTTGAATTATAAAAAATTATTTTAGACCAGTTTCAATTACTTGGTGTACAATTAGGGTAGTAATTTTTTCATATATTTTAAAAAATTGAAATGCCTGTCTTGCAAAAAAAAAGCGTTTTGAATTGACGATATATTGATATTCATTTGTGTTACATAAGCCCCCTTTTAGAAACTCTCAAAGACCCGTCGGCCCCTGGTTATAATATTGTCAAAGGTCAAGTGAAGACCAAACAAAAAAAATGTAGTTAAAGCCAAGTGATAACCGTGGGTTATCATTTTAAAACTGTTCCTTATTTTTTCAATTTTTTCCGAAATTCAAGTGAAGACCCAAAAACAAATCACACTGAAAATGTTTCTAATTTTCTCCCGAGAATCAAGTGAAGACCAAAGAAAAAAAGGCATCACTTTGAAACTGTCCCTGATTTTGTCGGTTTTATCCTAGAAGTAAATTGAAGCCCAAATTCAGATTCTTCTTGTGGATCCCAGGTAAAGGCCCTGTGCCCCCCTTTGAAAACCCCTGGTCAAGCAATTCCATAAAACGCCAGACAATTCCAAGACTATCAAGCAGCCAAGCAGAGGAAAATTTCCCGAAAACACAACGGAATGGCGCAAATAGGTTTTGAACTGAGAACATGTCGACATGACAATCACCATCACGGTGTTTTTAACGACTTGACCATATTGACGACTCAATGATAGTCTATGTCTGGGTATAAATTACATGATCTACTTATTAAAAATTGTGTTTAGATTCTGATTTTAATTAAAAGTAATTTCAGCAAGGAGTTTTAGTGCATTATATGGAAAAAGGTTTATAGTTGCGCATTGGTTTATGGTATAAGCGTAACACTATCGGACCCTTCTATTTATTTTCTCGTTTATTTAAAGATTGTTTTGTTTTTGAAAGTTGAGCAAGAACTAAAATTATTTACCTGAAGTTCGAGGGTCAGTTGAACGTTACAATTTTTTAGAAAATTTTATAAGAGGAATTTTGAAACTTCTAACGGGTTAATTTTTTTATAAAGGCACTGCGGCGGCCATATCCTTTAACTTTTCAATTTTTTTTTAATCAATGATTGTTCGAAAGTAGCTTTAAATTAATTGCTTAGGGAAATGGTAAATCAATTTTGCTTTTAAAGGTCGCTATTAAGTAGATCAATAGCTGTAACGGTAAACGGCTCTGAAGTTCCCAATTGCCGCAAAGTGAAATGTCGATTAACGCGCTTCCGGCTTCAAGGAAATGAAAACTCAATAATAACCAAGGAATTATTTTAATGAAAAATAATTAACTGAAGCGTTGAAAAGCGGTGATCTGTAAATAAAACAAACTAAAATTTAAACACAAAAGGAAAACACATAAAAACTGCACTAAGTCTACTCAGACTTAAACCAGCCGCCACCAATTGCTGCTGATCGCCTCACAAATTGAGAAGTGAAAAACCCCACAAGGTACTTCAAAATACACTAAGTCTACTCAGACTTCAGCCAGCCACCACCAATTGCTGCTGGTCGCCTCACAAATTGAGAAGAGAGTACAAGAACGCAAAAGCCAGCTCATGAACGCGCTGCAGACACGAACTATGCTCCGAGAAGAGATTAACTAAAATAAAGTGTAAAACGAAAAAGGCGCTGGCAGCGAGTGCACGCGCAAATTATGATCAGAAACTCAAGGGAAATAAAGCAAACACGTGCGTTGGTAATTTTCTACAATAGCATAAGAAACTAAGAGTTTTTTGCATTTGATTACGACTTTCTTAGCAGCTTTAGCTTTACATTTGCCGACTTGCTTATAAATATTATATATAAAACATCCTATGCTTTTTAACCAGGGTTGTGGAGGTGGAAGAATTTTTTCCGAATAAAACTTTATCTAATCAAAATTTTACAACTCCGACTCAAGCTATTTAAAATTTTACAAGTCCAACCTTTTCATGTCTAAAAAACAATTTCGACTTCATTCTAAAATGTACGATTCCGACTCCACAACCTAAGAGGCTTAATTTAGCGTAAGCGAAGTTTCCAAAAACAATAACGACTTTAACTTTAGCACATCCAAAAAAACAACTGTAACTATACTGTATTTGAAAAACGACTCCGTTCCAAGAACATCTGTAAAAACGACTCCGTTTCCCAACTTCACCAAATTTAAAATAATGACTCTGTCTCCACTAAATGTAAAAAACTCTAACTCAGCCCTAAAGCATGCAAATTCAACTCCACAACCCAGCTTTTAGCCTTAAAATAACGAGGGATTAATTTTCACGCTTTTAACTTTGCTTTTATTTTTACAAATTTGGCTGTTAACTTTTATCTTAGTCACAGAATGATTTTTTTCTCGATTAGCCAGAAAACTAAAAATAGCTTTATTTTACTTCTCAACCGAGACTAATGAATACCTTAACAGACGAGCGATCAAATTTGATTGCTTACAATTTTGTTATTATGGGATCTCTGCTAGATTCCATCAAAAGAATTTGTTCGTTTGAATTCGTTTTTATCTGTTTGACAGTATGAAAACAGTTTGTGAAGACTTGATTCTTTTTTTTCTTAAGTTATTTTTTTTATTGCGTCTATATGAGGTCTGCTAAATTTCTTCGTATTTGTAGCAGCAGCTCAACAATATAGATTTTGTCTTTCAGTTATAAAAAACGAGTTGGTAACATGAAATAATTTTTTAATTTTATTACGAAAAAAATGTAATTTCTGATTACTTCTAAAGATATGAAAAATTTTCAGTTTCCAAGCAACTCCAAATATATCAATGTTTTGGGGTTTATTAGGTTTTGCAGCAGCATACGATTTATTTTTAATGCAGATTGCTGTTGGTTAAACTAAGCACTTTCACAATACCAATTACTTAAAAAACTTAGTCATTAAAAGTATACTTTAGCTCAAAGTAATAAGGCGGTCAAAATTGAGCGCAGCCGTTTTTCAAGGCAGAGAATTTTTATAAAAATCTGATGAACATAATTAACGCAATTCAAAGAAACTACTGAAAAAATTGCATTGCAGTAATCATATTAGAAATACCATTCTTAGAAAGAGCCAATTTTTTATAGTATATTTAATATAGAAGAATTATAAGGAATAAAATTGGGGGAGCCGTGTCAATTTTTCAAATCAAATGAGAGAAACAAAAAAATTGTGCATTAAAGTTGACTATTTTTTATTAGGGTACAAGCTTTCGTAAGCTACTGCTCACTTCGTCAGGTGCAATGAAACATTCCAAGCTTGCAATGGAACGGAAAATTAATGTAAAATGCAATGGAATAGAATAGAATGTAATAGAAACGTGCAATGGAAAATTTTATTGAACCTGACAAAGTGAGCAGTAGCCCACGAAAGCTTGTGCCCTAATAAAAAATAGTTAACTTTAATGCACAATTTTTTTGTTTCTCTCATTATATTTAATATAGTTACAATAGTAATGCTAAATACACAACATATTTGATTTATGCAGTAGCAAAAATATATAAAAAAACAAACAAATAATGAATAACGCAACTAAAAAAATGCTCTTGATATAAAAAAAATATTGGAGATGCTATAAAAAGCGCTTTCAATTTTCTAAAAATGCTGTCTTCTAATTTTCAATTGAAATTAAGGGTTATTTTTTAGAAATACGATAATTTTCAGCATGACATCTAAAAATAGAAGGCACGCATAAAGGGTTAAGGAACAAAAGACGAATAGATTTTTAAGATTTAATTAATTTCTAACACTTGTCATTTTATATAGAATGCCAGTAAAGCGTAAAATAGTTTCGATGTCAACATAAATGAAAACACAAATCTTTTATAAGGACATTAAAATTGAGCAATACGCATCTGGTTCTCAAACATGATAACGTTTTTCTCATATCACTGAAAGACTTAGCATGCGCACTTGCAGTGCCTTCTAATAACTTCTTGATCTGCATTGCAGCAGCCAAGTGATTATTGATTTGCTTTTGTTTTGCCTTTATTAGAAAAATCTTTGTCAATAAACGTATGAAGTTTTATACTTTTAATTTTATAGTAAACGTTTTAAGTTTTATACACTGGGATTATGATGACTGAGTAGAATTAATACCAAAGAACTTTTGGTAAAAAAAAATCCGAAGTATCGAAGAGGGAAAAGATGGATCAAGAATACAACCAAACAAGAAGAATTAATGCAACTAATATTGAAAGACAAAATAGTTAAAAAAATAGCTGGATAGTCAAAAATAAAATTATTGAATAAAGTTGGTAGCTACTATAAATCTAAAGAAATGCGTTTACAATGAGTCCATGAGCATGGTTAAAACCTGTTTTAAAAAAAATAACCAATAGAAAAGAAAATGCACAAAACATTTTTAAGTAGTACAATTACTTGTATATTAAACGACTCCTTTTGTATATAAAATTTTGTTAAATGCTTAAGATAGAGTCAGAATCAAAAAAAATCTCTAGGCTAATTTGTGCGTTTAACTTCAAATATAGAACAGCGTCTAGGTAGCAGTTCATTGCAAGAGCTTTATTCAAACTTTTTGAATAAGATTGCAGCTTTCAGCTTTGGCATTTTTACTGCATTTAATTTTACAAGTTGCAAATGCATCTGAATTTTAAAAAATTGTTGAAGCAGCATTTTTTTATATGGTTTTGTAATCTTTATAGTTATAGAAAGAATGCTTTTGTAGTCTCGGTCCGTCACAATTAGGGTTTAATTACTTTTTAAAGTGTCTGTGCCTTCTGTTAAATGAAAACCCCTCGAAACACTGCTTAAACATAAATATTTTTAAATACTCCATTTCTGTTACAAACTAACTTAGATAGTTTTTGGACAATTTCTTCTACATTTTTGAAAAAAACAAAAACTTAAAACCAAAAAATTATTTTTTAAACACGTTCTAAATAGCAACATTTAGTATCACTGCTTCAACCTTACATTTAGACCGATCCAAAAAATTTTTTAAAAATTTGTTGAAAATAGTACGCCACAAATATTACCTCGTAACATTTTTAAAATCATTTTAAACTCAAACCACGCAAAAAAACGAACAAAATTTTTAATGAAACTACAGGTAAAATATGGTTTAAATCTCGCATCCAAGTAATTCCATTCGCAGAGCTGGAGCCGAATACCAGGTAATGGGATAGAGACGGATGTATGACGCTTTTATTTTCTGGGGAAAGTACCTTATTGCGGGAGTAGTTGCGTCGTTGTTTCCCTGAAATGTCTGGAACAAAAAAAAAACCCTATTTGTGAATATCTTTGTAAAAATGCAACATAATTTCTTGATTTTTTTATCTGGAAAAAGATGTAAATAATTAATTTTTATCTAAATTTTTACAATAACATTGATATTAGTTTTAGTTGCTGATTGCATTTTTTTTCTGTTTTGTTTTTTTTATGGTTTTAACTCCCAAAAAATAAAGTTAAAAAAGTTTTATTTTTTTATTTAATAAAAAGCAAATGTATAATTAAATTTTTGTGATAAATCTTCCATGATGTATATTTAAAAAACTTTCAGAATTTTGCTTTGGTTTTACGTTTTTTAAAATTTTTTATTAAGTAAAGTAAAATAAACAACAAAGTTTTGGTTTCTTTTTATTGCAACATAAAAAAATGTCTCCTTTTCACAAGTGCCACACACAGTTGCTTTTTTTCATTTTTGCTGCAATATGCACATTGATGAAGTAAAATGACAGGGGGTTGGTTTTGACTCTTCCATTTTTTCCTGATGTGCTTTTATCTGTCAGAATGGAAGCATCCAACACTCTTATCATATATTAAATTATTCATAATTTACAAATCATTTTTCTAAAGCACCTGCTAACCCTTTCTAGAAATTGTCGTACTGTACAACTAGGGGGGGAACTTAAAATTGAAAATTTGGGAAATTGGAAATAAGGCCCTCAAAATTTTAAGGTATGATAGTAAAAAAAAAAAATGAAAATACTCTTTTTCTGTACTCGCAAAAAACCCCCTATATACTATACTCTCCTCAAAATTTAGTATACCGTTTTTTTCAAAGCGTGGAATAGAAAGCTCACTACTTTTGGGAAGTGACAAGCAAGTATCTCTACAATATCTGACATGATGATATAGAACTTCTTGCTTTGTGCCCAAAATAATTCCAGTTTGATTGAAGAAATGATCCACCTCTTGTGGTATAGTAAATGGACCACCATATAATTTTATATATTGTAAATCTCTGTTTATACGTTGATTTATTTGTATTTGAATAGCTTCTTTGGATGAAAGCTTATTTTTATCCAAATGAATTTGTGTGGTTTTCCACAAGTCTATTATTTTTGACACATCTACACTGGTTTTATGATATTTTTTAAACCCTTCTTTTGACTTTAGTTCTACCAAATCAGGCAATTTAGCTTTTACATGAGAAACCGCCCAAAAAAATCTGCTTTGCTCCACGTAACTTTAACTCATAGTTGATTGATCCAAAAATTCGTTTACTATTCAAATTATTTATAGGGACTTCATCCAATTTTTTAAAATCTTGTTTGGTGAGTAGCTCAGAACTGTTTTTGTCAAAGTCTCCAAATCCAAATATATTACCTCGTTGCTGAAAAAATCTTTGGGTAATTTGAGGAAGAATAAGCCTAAGAATCTCCACTATTCGTGTTTGGTTTCCATTGTTTTGCATAGTTTTGCAAAACTTCTTCTGGCCACCTGCAACAATTGCTAAATTTTTCTTGGCTAATAAATTTTAAACTAGCTGAGGAAATATTAAGCATGTTATGTGGATGACATGCAATCAGCTGTTCGTACAACAATAGCATTGCTGGTATCAACTCAGAATATTTCATTTGATCATAATATGTTACACTTAAATAAGGCTCAATCAGATGTATTCCAATTAATGCACCAACTGCACAAAATACAGTTTAGTATTCAATTGAGCCAAAAGACGAATAATGCATGTTAGTGTGTTGTTAATGTGATCATAAGAATTTAAAAACATTTGAACATCTTCTTCAATATAAACAACGAGTGCACAAAGGTACACAAATCTATTAAATCTTTCCCTTTTTAGGCAACTGGCCCAATTTTTTTGGGAAAAATGAATAAAGAAAACTCTTTAAAATACGAGGTAGTTCCAGGATTTACAGTATAATCAAAATCAGGAGAAACAAATCTAGTTAAAAAATCAACATTTTGTTTGAAAACACTAACAGTATCATGGCTTGTAGTTGCATTTACCAAGAAATTTGAATATATTTTATCAGGTCCTATGCTTACTTCAATGTCTAAAAAAACTTTAAGCACGTTTTTTACAAACGTTAAACAAGGGTGAGTTTGACAAAGTAAATGTTTTGGCCCATGGTCTACTTTAAAATCACAGGCAATGATATTGTCAACCTGAAAATTGTGGGTTGCTGCATCAGTCATTTGATAAAAAATTTTTTTGACTATATCTTTCATTGGCACACCAGTCACTGTTGATAAATTAGACTGCACAATTTCTTTCAATAAAGCTAGATTGTCTCTGTTTTAACTGCTGATTGGCAATGCTGGTAAACTTTGTTATTTACTATTGATAGTAATTCCTTGAACAGTATAACTCCCCACACCTTGTGTTCGAGATCTATCTGTATGGTATGTTATAACTGCACCATCAACACTTTCCATAATTTCTTCTACAAGACAAGCCAAACTTAAAGCATAAATGGCTTGACCAGCTTTTCTAATATTTTTGTTGTGAGTTGCTGTACCTAAATCAAGACAAGTTGTATCTTCTGTGTGGTATTTCCAATATTTCCTGTTAAACATTAGTTTTCCTGTTTTAATAGTTCTAGCAACTGCTTGCATTTTAGAACAGTGGTATGTACTGATTAGCAAATCTACAGTGCTATAAAACTCTGGTCCTATTACAATAATGCTGTTTCTAATGTGTTTAAAGTTCTCTGGCATAGGATCTTTATTATCATGGCTGCATGCAATTACAACACGTTTTCTTTTTCTGAATTGAGTTCGAGATAAAGGCTGATTATCCTCAATTAAATCACAATCAAATTCATCTTAACATTAGAATTACGGAAATTTTTATACACCTTCTTTTACGGAGGTGTTGTTTTCGAAACCGATGTGAACATGTAGCATAATAATCTGCAAAACCTTAACATTCATTTCCTTATTTGCACATATTTGTTAAAATTACAGTAAGTCTGAGATGCCTTCACTTTTCAATACCGCTCAAAAAATCTATAGTAATTAATACTTAGGAGTTCGATTTCAGTGCACTGCGTAATAAGACAGCAAGTAATAATACTGTAAACTTTTTTGTCATGATAAAAATCATTTATTCCAGAGAATTGCAAATGTAAAGATTGAAAAAATCAAGAAGAGCAAAACTTGCATTTAACAAATGTTACTTTCGAATTACCAACAGAGCATGTTCCACATGTTGGTTTTGTGCAGCTCAAACACAAACAAGTGGTTGCATTGTTGCAGCTTTTACCATGGCACTTCCTTCGTTTGCGAGTAGGGTATGCAGCAGGAATAGCATCAGAAAATGAAACTGTCGGTTCTGGTTCATTACATAAGTTTTTTATCAATTGAAAGATAAATTGTCGTCGGCTGATATGTTTTCCATTGGATTTTACAAACAATACTTTCGCATTTATCGCAGCAATATCAAGTATATTTCCCCAAACAGCAAGAGGCCATCGTCTGGATGCAGACCGAGTTGTATAGAGCCGAGTCATTTTGTCAAAGCAGTCGACCCCAACCTCATTTTGGTTGTAGAACAGTATAACGTATGGCTTTTGTTTTGGAGATCCAGTATCCACATCTGGCGCGGAATGCATTGTTGAAAATAGACATACGGATTTCTTGAGTTTTGCTTGATAGTTGACGAACAAAGCATTGATTTTATCGCGCCACATAAAGCGACTATGATAGAGATTGCTTGGCATTGGTTGTGTTATCTGTGGTGACAACTCACGCCGATTTTTTCTTATTGTACCAACAATCGAGATCTTGTTACGTGCAAGTTTTTCGGCTGCTGATAATGACGTAAAAAAGTTATCACAGGTTATATTGTAACCTTTTCCTTTTACTTTTTCTGTGAGCTTTACCAGTACGGATTTAGCCAAAGGAGTTCCTCCTCGTTCTTGTCGTTCTTGAGCACCTAAATATGGTACAATGTTCGCAACATACTTTGTTTCAACGTCTGCCAATACCCAAAATTTAATTCCGTACTTATCAGATTTGTTTGGCATGAATGTGATAAAGGGGTAGCGAGACTTCACAGGCATTAGTTGTTCATTAATAGTTAGAGAAAAGTTGCAATTGTATTTTGTTCGACACATGGACGAAACGTTTCAAATACTTCACGTATTGGTGCGAATTTATCTGCATCAGGACCAGACTTTTTCCTGTTGGGCTTGTCGTCAAATCTCAGATACTTCAGAATATTTAGAAATCTTTCTCGCGCATAGTTTTAGAAAAAATGGGAATTCCATACTTCTTGTTGTACAAAAATGATACTGGATGATTTTTTCCGTAAAGACCTCTTGCGTACTGGAGAGCAATAAAAGCCTCTAAATCACTTAGGCTTAGGGAAAAGTTCGTATCTCCTCTTCGGTGAGCTTCTTCAGTAGTGTATTTGACAATCGAGCGAAGAATACTTTCAGGTATGAAGTGCTTCCAAGCGTCATATGGAGTAGTAATGGATTGCGAAACTTGTCTAGGTACGCCACTTGCACCCGTAAATACATTGTAAGCAGGCGTTCTTCCAGCAACTAAAGTTGCACTACTTTTCCACACCGTCTTATCCCTTCCCAACAGAATTGAATCACCAGCAGTTGTTGTTCCTGTGTGAGTATCGGCAGTATCAGAATCAGAATCACTAGATTTACTGCTTTCAAAACTGTCTGAACAACTGCCAAGCGTGCGCCTGCCATTTCCTGGTCTAGCAGCAACAAGAACTGGTTGAAAATCTTCATCATCTTCCTGCTCTTCTTCATCTGATAGGTCATCATCAGTGTGCCAATCAGTAATAATATTGGCAGCTTGTGCTGAATTGTACTGTTGAAAAGCCATGAGGTTTTATATTTTGCCCTTTCAATAGTCAGAAAATACGGTAATATGTCACTGTCGCCCAATAAAATAGAACCAAAATATAAACTAAGCTAAGAGATTTACTGTAAAAAATACAACATTTATTACCGAAGACTAAAAGAGGTATACTGCAGTACAATTTTATTACCTATGCAATAAATTGAGTTTTTTTAGGTTGAGACCACTTTATCGAAAAGCTGTTCTATATTTATATTCTTTGCACATTATCGATTTGATCAAACTTTTGAAAACTCATTCTGCCCTCTCCAAGCCATGTATCCGCACTTTTCAAAACTGCAACTCTACACTTGATGAGGAGCTGAAGTAATTGCTTTTCACGCCGATGAACAACAAAAACCAGACACGAATTTATAATAATAAAGTTTAGGAAAAGTCGAAAAGAATTAGTCTCTTAGAAAGTATACAACTAAAAATACGAAACATTAAAAAAGCGTCGGTGTCGAAAACGACACCGCCGTAATTCTAGTGTTAAGTTGGAATTTCCATATTCTTATCAGATTTCAAACTATTTAACATATTTGTCTCTTTTTTTCATCATTTCTAAAACCTTTTTTTCTTTTATTCTTCTTTCCATAGTTTTTTTCCACCTCCTGTCAAAAAAATCAGTGCTGTACATTTTTCTTTGATTTCGCTGATCTTTTAAAACTTTAATCTCTGCTTCTTTCGTTTTTATTTTATACAATTTTTCAAGATTTTTTCTTCTGTTATAATCTTCACAGTAAATGTCAAAAAGCTTTGCCATATCATGATTAAAATGATGAAAAAAAAATTTTTTTTCTGGTTTTTGGTAAAATTTTTGTTTATAATACATCAAAAAACATTTGAACGTTTCGTACAATTCAAAAATCTGCTTTTTAACATGCTTTACTCCTTTGGTGTATATATTGCTATATAACCAATTTTCTATTAAACTATACAGCAAGCATCTTCTGTGGTTCTTTGTGTTTTTCCGCTATTTTCAGGTATTAAAAGAAATAACATGTATTGAATGATGTCTTGTTTGTTGGAAGAACACTAAGGGGCAAAGTTTCTGCTTCTTTGTAAATTTCTTCTCGTATTCGCCTTTGAGTTTTTCCTCTTGTGGTGTATGGTGAAGACCTACTGCTTTTGCAAGCTATGTTTACAATCTAAGATTTACATTACAAATACTGTAGCAAAGCTCTAAAAAGGATAAAAAACGTTAAACCAATTATTGGTTATACAAGCAAAGTTTTGTTGCACAAGCACAACTTTACAAATACGTAAAAGAAGTTTTTTTAATTAATAAATTAGTTTATTTATATGCTCTGTATTATTTAAAAGTACTTTATCATTTTGAATGAAGTAAATTTGGCCGTAAATCAAAATTTCTTGTTTTTTCATATTTTGCGCCCTCATTGAAATTTTCTAGCCCCATTATATGGGGGTTTTTTGGAAAGAAATATTTTTTTTTAATATGAGCATGTTTATTTCTATGGATACCATATTTTTTCAAGGGACTCATAAAAATTTAAATTTTAAGTCTCCCCTAGTACAACTGTACAAAGAATTTAATTGTCACAAGAAGCTACCCAAAAAACTGCTTGCCACGCAAGAGGGCAATGTTAATCAAGATGGAAAGGAAAAGTGATTCAATTTTTTTTGAAATAGGACGCGGAAATTAAACAAGTAAACTCAATAAGAATGTAATATTGCTTTCCGGTTTGTGGAAAAATGTTTAATTTTCCTTTTTTATATTCTTCTTGATCAGCAAAAAATTTTTTCACAAAATTTGAAGTCGAAGTTGGAAACTTCAAAAGAAGAAAATTAGTTTGTGTAATGAAATACAGTAGAAAGACATTTTGGAAGGAATTACGTAGGTTATGTTGAAAAATGGCCATACGATCGATTTTATTAATATCATTTCAAATTTAAATATGACTTTACATGTACAGTTGCCTTTGTTTTATAAAGTTAACCAATTGCATAACAGCTCAGTGGAAAGAAAGACTAACGCACGTTTTATTGTGACGTCATCTTAGCCGTACCAGCTTATAAAACTTTGGGGGGGCAATTAATACAATTTTTTTACGTTTTATGCAGTTTACCCGAATCATGATCTTTTAGCACTTTACGGATATAAGAAGAAATTTGTCTTAATTTAGTGTAAAAATCAAGGAAAAGGTCTTCAGATTAAATCTGTCTCTGTTTCCCAATTTCATCTAGATAAAGTAGAGATTTCTAAAACAAGAAGTCTTTATCTCAAAACTTAATCGTTTTTCTAAATTTAAAAACTTCGTCATAAAGAAGTAATTAATTTTTTGTTGCTGCTCGAAGATTTTGATTTCGCCCAAATTTTTGAGACTTGGGACGCATTTTCCCTTGCCCTCAGGGCTAGTACGGCTATGAATGACACCATAAAAAACATTTTTCTACCGTAATCTATTGACTGTTACTTTACCCAGTAAAAAGCAGATAATTGTTACGTAACACAAAAAAATGCCTTTTTCTGATTTACCGAGATTTAACATTTCAGGCTTTGATCGCAAGGTATGAAGACAACTGTAAATCAAAACCATCAAAGTTGCGTGAGGTTTTTTCTCTAAATTTTTCCTTAGCTTTTTTTTTTATAGTAAGTATACATATTTTTTAAAAGAGAATTATAAACTTAATTTGTTTTTAAATCAATTTTTCAATTTTTTTTGTTGTAAGTATCCAAATTAAAATTACAAAAAAATTACAAGATTTTATTTTTAGTAGAATTATATTGTTAACATAAAAATATGGAAGGAAAGAAAATTACTTGGTTAAACATTTTAAAGTTTATTCCATTTTGTGAATGTGATATATTGTAAGATGTTATGTATTGCAGGAATTTCCGTGGTCTTCCTTGAGTAATGATTCCGGACATAACTTTTTTTGGTTCTACATAAACTTGAATCCAGATTTCACCCGGTTTTTTAAATTGAAGATTATCTGTACAAAATAGTTATTTTTCAACTGTAAACACATTTTGTTAAATAAGTTAGATTCAGTTCATACCCACACCGACTTGCTTTAATTAGTATGGTCTTTTATTACATGAGAAATAACTAGTAAAATGTTCTTAACTTTTAATAAGTTTTTGTAAAACATACTTAACTTTTAATAAATTAAATTAGAATTTTCTGTTCTAAATTAACAAATCATTGTGACCCGAGCGTTTAAATATAACAACAGTGACGTGCCGTGAAGCTTGTGGTTGGTGAGGCACAAATTTTTTAAAGCTATTTTAGTACTAATTTTATTTAATAATAAGCAAAGCAGTGCTCTACTTAAATAAAAAAATAAAAAAAGCAATTTGAAGCATTCTCTCATATTTAGCTAACTCTTTCTAAATTAAAATTTTTTTATATTTTTTTTCTACTGTATATTTATCCTGCTGACTTGCAGGAATGTGTTGGAGGCGCTTACATGTGAAAATTGAAAACTGCCGGAGAGCCACAAATTCTGTTTGAGGTGTTAATGCAAATACAGTAATCAAATAATAAAAACAAATACAACGTTACACAATTTACAATTTTTACGAGATTTTACCAGCATTAGATCTACTGTGGGTTTCCACTTTATTAGCTAGCTTTTGAAAATTTGGGCGATATGAAGTTAAAGTGGTGTGAATTAATTCTCTCAAATCTTCATTTGTCAGACTTGCACGATATCATGATTTTACAAATTTCATTACTGAGAAGCGAATCTGGAAGAAACAAGCACTATCTTTGTTTCTTTTATTCTAATGTTGCCAGCGTGTTTCGGCAGACGAGAAAAAAATGAAAGAAAGATAGCGCTCGCTTTGCTCAAATTTTTGCTGTAGTGCAAATGTTCATGAACAACAAACAAAGAATTACTTTATTTCTACGCTATAATCCGACTTAGTTCTTAATTAGAAATCTTCGTTTGACCCAAATTCAATTGTGAATAACAATTGTACATTGTTCGATTTCGTTATTATTGTTTAGCCAGAAGAGCCGCAAACGAAAGGTCGGCGAGCCGCAATTTGCCCACCATTGCGCTATACGCTAGGCTTACCTTACTTCCCGATTTCGGCAGAACAATCCCGATTTTTAGGGCTTTGTCCCAGCCGGTTTGCCAGAAATCCAAGACAGATTCAAAGTGAGGACCTCACTTTTTTAGAAAACACTACTTTTTAGGGACGAAAACCATAAAATCCGAGACTAATTCAAAGTGAAGACCTTTTTAGGGAGGAATTTTTTTTTATCAACGAGCTGTCCTGGTTTGCTCCTTCGGAAATATGGTATGCCTGCCCATAGGGCAAACTATTACGCCGACTTGCTTCCAAAGATGCCAAGATATTGCTGTGCAGTTCAAATTTGTTATTTTGTGTTTTAGTTTAAAAGAGATATGACTGAAATTTAAAACTGCTTGCCAGGACCGCTAAGCAGGGGAAAGTACCGTAAAGTGTCTTTCCCAAGGACACAACAGAATAGGGAGAGTAGGTTTTAAACCGAGACCGTGTCTATCATAATCAAGCGCTCTAAACCACTCGACCACGCTGCCGACAAAAAAATATTTTGTTTATAAAAAACTTGCAAAATTTTTAGTTTCCTTTAACATTAGAATGGCGAAATTTGTTAATTTAGAGACAAATCAGTTGTTTAGGTTAGTCTTAAGGAATTTAATGTTGTATAAGAGTCTTTAATTTCACATGCTTGCTAAAGTTTTCAAAATCGGATCCAGGGGGCGAAGGGGTTTAAATCCTTAAATTTTTAGGCATATAACTTTCTTTTTGGCACAACCGTGACCTCTTAAAGATTCAAAGGATTTTCAGTGTCTCTTAATAAAATTCTTTTTGTAAAGTAAAAAACAGCGTCGTAATATAAAAAATCAAAATCATGGAAAGAAGACTAAGAGCATTTTCTTGCAATAGAAAGACGAGACTTTAATTTTCGTGCACACTTAATTGGATACAAATGATATTTTTAAAGTTGCCAAAATATATCTATTGTTAGAAACGTGTAATTAAAACTAAGCCCCCTGAATTTTTTCAACTCCCTTTAAGAGAGGCCTACCTTTTGTTAAGAATTACTGGATTAAATTAACTTGAAACTTAGTCCCCTACGGTTTTCTAAAGATACAGCCCGACATTCTACATTTTCAAACTAAAAGTTGGAAGGGCTATTGTCGTTCACAATGACAATTATTTCATTAGCTGAAATTTGTCTTCACAATGGAAGTAAACAATTTCGCAATCAGATTTTACTAGTTAAGGTAAGTTGTAGTTTATCAATTAGTGTCAGTCAGAAATGTTTATCAAAAATATAAAAATGCTGCCAAAAACTGAAATCAAAACACTGAATTGTAAATATACCAAAATTAGGTCAAAAGCTTAAGGTTGAATGTTTTTTTAGCTTAGATACTAAATCATTTTCCATTACTAAAATTTAAAACAAATTAATTTCTTAGCAGTTGCACAATGCATTTATTTCGACTTACTGTGAATAAACCGATTTATCTTGTTTTAGCAAATGTCCGGAGTGAGAAAAACTTTTTCTCTATGGTGTCACAATTGCGGCATGCCTCAAACCTTTCTCTCATTTCACCAGATATTTTTACCAAAAGAGAAAAAAGAGCTATATTGTTTCATTTTTGTTTCTTTTTTATCTGAAAGGAGGCAATCTTGTAGCTGCCTCAATAACGTGTATTAGAGATTTTGTTGACAAGAACGCCTGACAAAATAATTACAACGCTAAAAATACAACGATTAAACCATCAAAAATAGGGTTAAACAACAAAACTAATTAAATTCTACAAGTGTATAATGCGGTATAAAGGGTTTGATCAATACAGGGACGTGCCGTCAGGGGAGGCAAGTTGAGGCACTGCCTCATTTACCTCCCTGACGGCACGTCCCTGTATAACAATTATGTAAAAATAAAAAGCTTTACAGTCTTGTTTATCCAGAAACTGTTCATCAGGAAGATATTTCTTTAATTAATAGAATAAATTAATTTATCAATGTTTTTTTGTGAATCAACTAATTTTTTTATATCGAAACACCTCAATTAGCTTGTCTGTTATTTTCCTTCACTTTTATTAAATACAAGAAAATTTTTAACAAATTTATTAATAGTTTAAATTTTAACAATTAGCTTATCACTTTAAATTATGTTTGCTCTCTGATTTTACAGTTAATAGACCATTGTTGGAAGAATGTTATATTACAATTTGAAAATCATTTTTACAAACAAACAACAGGCATAATTACTGGTGACAATCATTCCATATCAATTGCCAACATTACTCTTCACTCCATACTAGTACCCATTGCTGAAACTATCAAACAATCACAATTATTCAAACGTTTTATAGACGACATAATATGGTTATCTATTGGCAAGACTACTACGCAAGATATACAAAAAGCACTTAATAATGTTTTTGAATCTGCCTGTCTTAAACTTGATTTTCGTCATATCTGCACCCAATCGCAAATTCCAGACCATCTAGAATTTTTGGATGTTGACCATGTAATTGATAAATATTGTAACTGTGGTTTTTTTACTAAAGACTATATCAAACCTACTGCTTTAAACCGATCTTTCCTACACGGCTCTTCATTTCACCCACCACATATTTTCAAATCTATAGTGTTTTCAGAAGCAATTCGTATGAGACGACTAAACGAGACACAAACAAGTTACATTGAAAGCCTTAAACGACTTCAAATTAAATGCTTATTATCTAATTTCAATAAAAAAATGGTTGATGATATGATAAATATAGCCAAAACTTGGTTAAATCGTTTTAAACCTGATAATACCAAAACCAAAGATAAAAATTCTCAATTTCATAAAATTGTTTGGGCTACTTCTTTCACTAATTGCATTAATCTCACTGACAAAGAGAAACATCTTAATCCGTTATCCACTGTTATTTATAAACGACCAGCTACACTTCAAAATCTTTTAATAAACCACAAAAAAATATCCTTAAATTTACAGCCTAAAAACCATAAAAATGGATCTTCTTCTGCATGTGGTCACTGTGCTCTTTGTGGTAATCATGGAACACATAAAAACATGGTCCAAAACACTAATTTTATCAAAAGTAAAAATGGTAAAATTATTCAACTTAAGCAAAACCTCAACTGCACTAATTTCGGTATATATGCCGCTTCTTGTAATATATGCTCTGAAATTTATATTGGCCAAACTATAAATCGTTTTTCCGTACGTTGGAATACACACCGCCATATTTGGAATAGCAACACATTGGATTCTGAAAAGGCAGCATTATCGATACATTACCACAAGAACCACACTGATCTTCCATATAAGAATAAACCTATTTCAGAATGCTATCAGTTACTTTCTTACAACAACCTTCAAATTCTTCTTTAGACATTTGTGAATCCCGCTGGATTCATCTCTTAGATGCCTCTATAAATATTCAAGCTACTCTTCTTCCTATTCAACGTTGAATGCTTCTCTTCTCTTTTTATTGTACGTTTCTTTTATATTTTTATATTTTTATATTTTTCTCTTTCTTCCTTTATATATTTTCTCCAGGCATTTTTTCTTTATATTGCTATTAAAAAAAATTTTTAAATAATACACTGTACTTACACTTTCTACTTACACTTACACTACCTTGCACTTACACTCTTCATTTCACTACTATATTATTTCTGTCTTGATTTACATTACTACGAAATTTTGTATTTCAACTTTTGACTCTTCCCACGTCACAATCGCCTTTATTAATATGCAATCAGCTGTTTTTCTTGATGTTTACTATTGTATAATTCATTTAATTTAATTGGCACTAGCAGTTTACAATTTTGACAGTAAGTTTTTACTTTACTATTTGAAAAGAATTGTTTTGTTAAGTGAGTACATTTTATTTTATTCTATGACATTTACTAAATTTAATCATTAATCAATAATTTTCAATAATTTTCTATTAATTTTTATTCTTAAAATTTCACAGACTTAATAGAATCGTTAACTGATGATGATCTTTTGATCGAAATCAATTTTAAATTTAAAATAAATAAGTTTTTAATAAATTTGGACTGATTCTTGTCTCCCTTATTGAAAAATTTTAAATGTTTGCTCTCTGAAACAATGTTTTTTAACCTTTTTCAACTGTTTAACACTACTTTAAAAAATTTAGAGAAACATAAAAAAATTAACTTAAATCACAAATTTTTACTCAAATTCAGCTGTTTTAATGTGATATTTTGGCTTGCTTTGAGGACCATAAATATAATATTTGGGAAAGAACTGATAAAAGACAAAAATGCTGCTTTTACTCAACCGCTTTCACCTTTCTCGTTTTTTAAATTTTATGGCTGTCATGGTTGAAAAGCTCCTCTCACCTTCCTCTTAGCTTCGAAAACATACTCAATGTTCTGCGTCAACGAAACCACTTGATCCACGGTTGACTTCCCTCATCGAAACCCAGCCTGCTCTTTACGGAGCATTGGATTGATAATTAGCTCGACGCAGGCGTTGATAAGTCTTTTAAGAATCTAACAGGGGACACCGAGCAGAAATATTGGTCTATAACACTTCTGGTTCCCCATGTAGCTTCATTGGTTTTGAGATCACGCCTACGAGCGTTCTTCTCCAGATCTTGGAAATTTTGAGTTGGCGCAAGCAGGAAGAAAGAAAGTAACGTAACCAGGACTTTGAATTAGTTCCAGCATGGGTTAACCCTTATTTACCTAGGCTGTTTTTCTCTGTTGACTACCTAAGGAGGGTCTTCGGAGGACCCTAAGTTTACATGTCCAGTACTCTTAACAGAAAATAGCTGTGCAGTTGATTTTTTGATATGTTGGAGAAAATTTATTCTAGTTTAGTCAAATGTCTTTACTTTTAATATATTTGCTATTAGTCTTTTCCTATTTTGCATAAAGTTGAAGGTTCTCAAATTTTCGTTGATTGCTTTGTTTTGCAACATAGTCGGATTAGTCACAATCTGGTGCAAAAATAAATAACTACTACGTGAGGCAGTAATCTTGACAAACACAGCAAGACGTTCAAAACGTTTTTTGACTTATCTCATGATTTTTGCACACAAAAAGTATACGAAATTCAAGAGGTTAGTCAAAAAAACAGCCTGCTACACTAAACTACCCATCGGATTTGCTCAAGTAAAATACCAAAATATTCGGAATAAATTTTAGGAAAAGTCATAAAATTTTAGGTTTTTATCTTTTAAACTTTACGAGGTATATCGTTTTTATATAAAGGGGGGTCCTTTGAGGACCCCCCTTAGGTAAATTAGGGTTAAAAGCTCTGGGCTGACGGAATCAGGAGGCGGAGATTTTTCTAGTTTTAATTGTTGAAAGCACAATTGACTACATTCTGTAGTCATCACATCTTTACAGTATGGCCGCTGTTGCTGTGAGGAAGCTATACCAGTTTACTTCCACTATGATGAAGGTTTTTATGAATTGTTTCCAGTGTGTAAAAAAAAAGTTTGATCGCATCTTTTTTTGAGTAATTCGAAAATGTTACGTTGAGGAGCGTTTGACTACAAAATATACTCATTCTATTTTGCTGAAAATAAGACAATATGAAAGTTTATTGCAAAGAAAAATGAAGTATACCGATACAACAAAACACTTCAGTAAAAAAGCAATTAGAGTGATTGATCTTTTATGAAAAAAGCTCTAGCGATTGGAGATTTTTTGACCTAGATACCATTGTCAGCAAGAAAGCAAAGACAGTTTGGTAAATCAGGCCACTGCAATTCAGCCATTACTTGCATGCAATGTTTGACAGAATTAGGTTTAGAATGACTTCTTTGTCTGCAAATAAGATCATTCATGGACATCTAAATAGTAGTATCTGGACTGGAAACGAACTTTTTGCAGCGACCAACATGAGGCCTACGATAAAGACAATCTCGTTCATAAAACAAAATCTAGTACCGCATATTTCATAATTTTGAGATAAAAATTGTTAACCGCTGCTTTTTTAAATATTTTTTTAAATTATTAAATGCGATTGCTTAAATTTATTTAAAAAAGCTAAGTTCAAATCTTTAAGTGTGCTCACTACATATATAATTAAATTTTCCACTCTTACTCTCAAAATTTACTTTTCGGTGACACAGCAAAGTAAAATACTGTAGAATAATTTTATTAAATGAACTGAATTTGAAGCTTTAGTTAGTTCAGTCGAAGCAAAGTTACATGCTAATATGCATTTAACTACAGTGACTAAGTGACGCAGCTTGCTTTATCAAAATATTTCACAGACTACTAACTTAAAAATCCATACCAAATAAACATTATTGAAAATAATTTAGATGCAACAAATCTTTAGATACAATAGATACATAATTTTTTTAAAACATTGGTTTTGAGTTTTAGCTATCAACTTTTTGACCGGATAAATTTCTTGGTATCTTTTCGAAAGTGAATAGACCAGTGATAGCAAAACTATGACACGCGTGTCACTAGTGACATGCGAAGAGATTTTATTTGACACGTTAGTGAAAAGTTAACAGGAAGTTTTCGGTGGTTCCTAATATGAGCAGTGGTGGACATTGGACGAGGCGAGTGAGGCAGTTGCGTCGTGCGCCTATTGAAAATAACGCATATAGTTTTATTTTGCTGCATATGTTTTTTTAGAGATCATTATGAAGTTGGAACGAAAAGTGAGAAATACGAGCTCGATTTGAAGTGAAGATCCTTTTTTTTTTTTTTTAGAGACACGATGATTTTGGGAAAAAAAAGGAAAATACGAGATCAAAGATCTCTTTTTTAGAAAACACCAATTTTTGGAAATCCTTGCTTCGGGCCCCTAACTTTAAATATCCGTCACTAAATACGAGCATTATGATGCGCTCTCATAATAATTAACTCTTATGCCATGCTAATTGATGATAGCACTTTAGTTTATAATAAAAATAAAAAATATAAATATGACTAAAATTAAAAAACTGTTATTTAGAAGTGACCGCGATGAGAAAAAAATACAAAAATTTTTTTTTGACACACCAACTGAAAAGTCTTGCCATCACTGGACTAGACGATAAAGCACAAAGCTGTGCTTGCAATTTTGCAGTTATCTGTCAGACCTAAGATATGACTCCCAGTAGCTTCAATACGTTTAGAAAGATAAATTTCATCGATCATAACAATTATATTCCGAACAAATGCATTTAGTTGTGAGTATCACATTTGTAAATATTTTTCGTCATCTAGTTCGATTTTTTTATCTAAATTCATTGTATTTTTTTCAAATTTTTTATCAAAGGCAGCATAATGACTTGCTTCCCAAGTAACCTTTCATACGCTTTTGCACTTGTGGCAAAAATAACGTACGACATCATCGGTAATTCCGATGAATATCTTTTCTGCTTCTTGCTGGTAAAACTTAGTTAAAATTGTTCTATCACAAACTGGATAAAAGGTCTAATTTGGTCATTTTTGGTAAAAAGAAAAAATTTGTTCCGCAATCTGTTTATATTTAATAGAAAATTTTCGGTCTTTTTTATTTTACGTTTTTTTTCATTTTTTGCCAGCGCCATCAAATTTTAAACTTGTGAAATCAGAGTTATTTTATTGTCGGAAATAATGTGCTGGTAAGAAGATGGTGGCATCACTTGCTGCTTTTGGTGATTGGTCACTATAGATCTGCATTTATAAGTATTAATATTAAAGCCTTAAAGGAAAGAGATTGTTATGATGATAAGTAGAACAAATTAACTCCCACATCAGTTTGATGCAGCAAATATTCTTGGTGGTGAATTTCTTTAGATATTTTTTCAAGAAAATCAATAAAATTTTCAATTTTATCGGCATTTAAAAAAGTATCGCATTGTTCCTCCTGCCTGGCTGCTGCGTTTTCATGTCGAGAAGAACATAAAGCGACACCCGAACGAGCGAGGATGCTTTTATAAGTATAATAGGCAGGCAAATTGTTAAAAATAGAAAGATATGTATTGTCTTTCAACCTTCTTTTTACCAATTTTATTGTTCCTCTTTTTCTTTTGCGTCTGTCCTATTGATCAGCAGAATCAAAAACAAAGTCTTCTGCCTTAAAATGAAGGAAACAAATTCTGGCATTCTTTGATAGATTGAAATTTTTTTTGCAATTCCTTTCAACTCAATGCTTAAGAAGTTTTTTATCATTAAATAAAAAAGTATGAAATATGATATTGGAATCCTTTATTTCTTTGGCATAACCAGAGAGATAGTTAATAGCTGCACATTTGTTAACCATTGCGCAATATGCCTATTTTCAAACCAATAGCAACAATAGAAAAAATCAAAATGAAGTTAAAAACCCAGATTAACGCTAACAAATAATAATAATATTAATGGTAAACTACTGGTAATAACTGTAATATTTTTACAAAAATTGAGTTAGATTATCAAATAAGCATATTTGACGCAGTTTTTACATTAAACAAACTCTGTTTTAACGTTATAGCAATGAAAAAACACTTTTACGTTATTTTTACGTTATAAACACTTGAATATTACTCGAAAAAACACTTTAACTTTTCCTACCTAATTTCTAATTTTGAATAGTTTTGAATCCTAACTATTCTCTAGTTTTGAATTGAATAGAACACGATAGTTTTAAATAGTAATACTTCTGTAATATCTTTTACGGTTAACTGGAATACTGTACGAATAGAATAATTTTTCACTTGATTTCCAACTATTGTTGTGAAAACACAAATTTACTTTTAACAGCGTTTCATTTCACTCAGTTATTTGTCTCTGATGCAACTTTCTATACATTAAATGACTTAGGTGCTGCAGGTGCTTTCTAAATCGCGATTGTTTGCCTTTCCTTTGTTGGTCGACGGCTGTCGCGATCACGCTTTCTTTTCTCTAGGCCTCATGTTGGTCAGCGACAGCTGTGATTTTCGCTTCGTTTCCAGTCCAGATACTACTATTTAAAAGTCCATGGATCATTGTAAATCATATAGTTGAACTGAACTTCTAAAATAAGCAAGCAAGCAAGCAAGCTCACCTAGCAAGGCAGATGCTTTCAGCTAAAGTAATAGTCTGCTGCTGTAGTGTTTTTCATGCCTAGAAAATGCCTGCTAAGACAGTAGGAAGATCTAGAAAGTTAGCTAATAAGAGCACGAACTTATAAACTGTTTTGCAATAATGTCTCTAACATATTTGAGTTATCAGCTATTAACAGGCTTTTTGCCACCAAGCAGCTTTTCACATAAAGATTCTGATATTAGTTGCATGCTGGCAGTTTATTCATATTTTAGAGTATATGTGAAATAAGTAATGAAATGAACTTAAAATTCATATAATTAATTTTTGCAACAGGATTGTACACATTATAAGTAAAAAACAGTTGTTTTCTACTATAAATAGACGATTGACATTTCGCAATGCTTGCGCTCAGCTTGACATCTATGAAAAGGATGTTTATGACAATAGTAATGGCAAAGAAGAAAAAGAGAAAGTGGGCGAGGTAGAAAATGCTTTGCTTGAACTGCAAACGGATGAAGAAGAAGACACTGCTGTTGATGATGAAGAAAATATTGAAGTGTTTGTTGAAGGAGAATCTGATAGTTTAGATGATGAGGAAGAACTTGCGGACCGAGGAAGTGATGATGTGCAAGACGATGATTTGGTTTAAGCCCAAGTGGTATTTTGTACACATCAAAATCAATGCCAGCACGAAGACTTCAAACGAATATTTTTAACGAGGCTCCGAGAGCAATTGCTCTACCTCAGAGTGAGAAAAAAAATTTTCAATGTTTGTTCAGTGAAGAAATTTTCCGAACTATCCTTCTTCACACAAATAGAAAGCTGCAAGAAATACGAAAAAATCTCCACCAGGTACGCTATCCAACTAGTCTTTTTCTAAGTTTGATATGTTAAAATTAAGCCACATTTGTTAAAAATTTACCTCATCAAAATTTACTTACAAAATTTCATTTCTTACTTTGGTTTAAAATTTTTGAGCAGCTAAAAAGTGTTAGTTAAATTGATGCAATTAGGATATCAAAGCTTTCACCAGTATGCCATTATGGCGTAGTAGTACTTTATGCAGTTACGCTAGTCGTGAATTGTTTTTACTGTAAAAATTTTTTTAAATTTTGTTTCTCCACTTTATACTGTAGCATTCTGGGCTGCGATCCTTTATTGTCAATTTTAAACTTTTCTCCTTCCTCCTCGTCCTAAGTTCTCAATCAACAATAGAATTTTCACATGTTTGCAATATTCCACCAAGCTTGCACCTCTTCTGACAATTTTTGGCGCTACCCACCCCGGAGTGGGCAATTTGCAGTTTAATGCAAAGGTTTTTATAAAAATTGTTACGCAGAAGAACACATTTTAGCAATTTTTGTAATCATGGATGGCTGATGAAAAATAAAACGAAATTTTTATCTCACTGTCGACAAAAAATGTCATTTTTTTTTTAACTGATATAGTTTTTGTAAAAATTTAACCAAAATTTGTTCATAAAAACTTTTGTAACAGCCAAAATCGTTAGGTCAAAATAAATCAAAATTTACTAAAATAAAATATGAAATAATCATAGAAATAGATAGTAGTAGATGGGGAATAAACGCATAAGTTTTCTATAACAGTTATCAGTACTCAATTGTTTCTGTATGGTCTACCAAAAAAAGCTGCGCTCACATTGCTTTGATATTTCTGGGTGAAGAAACTTCTTAATATATTTAGTTTCACAAGCTATTGCCAAAGTTGCTTTTCACAGAAATCCATCAATTTTTTCTAATTTGACAAAAGATTTTCATTTTAAACTTGTATCTAAGTGTTACGTTCATTTATTTGTTGAAATATGTTAGCCACATTTACGTATATTTTTTACCAATCACCACCTTCCAGCAGCTTTGCTTCATCTCATAGTTCATAAGTCAGAAATTGATTAAAGCTTATTTCTTAAGTCATAAGCACCAGCCACAACTTAGTCTGATGGTATCCATCTAACTTCGGAATGAAATTACTGTTACGTAACGCAAATCGCTTCTTCGGAGAAAATTAGATTTTATTTTTTTAATTAACTGCAATAACCTGTATCCGTTCTAAATTACCTAAATGCATCGTCCTAATTAAATAATCTTCATGTGACATCGTTTTGGCAGTGATCTCTATAAGGGCATAAAATTAATTTTTATTATTAAATTTGGCGTCTGAGACACGTGGCCCAATTCGAGTTTATTATAAATAGAGAGAGATCTCTTTTATCAGACAGTAAGCAGAATTTCGCTCAGAGGACGGTGACCGTGTTTGCTAAATGGTCAGGTGACCATTGTATTTTTTTGCTATATTGTGTTAAGTAACTGCGTGTGTGAAACCGCAGGTAAAAAATAAACTCCTCTCCTTCATATTCACGTTACAGCTATATTTTTCTGAATCGGGCGTCATACAGTAGAGTTACGCATACTAAATAAGGGTAGTTTGTAACTGGGAGGGATTTCGCTGATCTTATTTAAACAAGTTCAGCACTAGACGGATATAGCTATTGAATTACATAAATCGTTTGTCACGTCAGCATTCTCTCAACGAAGGGTGAACTTAAGAATCGCGAGTCCTTCCTTCATCAACAAAAATTGAATTTAATCTCTTTCTCTTTCTATCAAAAATGTGAATTTACTCTCTTCTTCTCCAAAAATTGAATTTGTAAGTAGTCTTTATAACAATTACAAATTCGTAAGTTCTTTCACAATTTACTCGCACAAAAGTTTTAAAAGGTCTTGTTTAAAGAATTTTTGATTAGACTTTTTTTAAAATATTTTTTAACGCTGGTCTGAGCTATTGATGTCAATCCATTTAAAAGTAATTTTTTATTTTATTACTAATTGGTGCTTTGATTACATGTCGGTATTTACGATAACAATGCTTTTTTTAAGATTGTGCTTTAAGGTTTTTTTGGTATTCCTATTTTTAAAAAATCGTTTTTAGTTTTAAAAATTCTCATCTAATCCCAAGCCGTTCCCGAATAACTGTCTCTGTGTGTCTGTGATGAAAAGATTGGAGCTATTTTTATAGATAATTGCGGCTAATTTTTTAAATTCTTTGATTAACTTATTAAACAAAAGACTAAGTAAATCTCAAAAGCTAAATTTAAATACAATTTTAATTATTAAAATTAGGAAAAATAATAAAGTTTTTTACATGTCGAAAATTCTTTAAAAAGAGTTTGAATTTGAAAGATATGGTTTGAATATACCTGCTGATTGAACGAATGGAAGTACGAAAGCATCTCCGTCTAAGAAGTAAGAAAGCATCTACAACAAGGAAGTACGACAGCATCTTCAACTAAGACGCAAGAAAGCATCTTCTCAACTCCAGAACTTCCTTCTCTGAATTAATTAGGTGACAATTTTTTGTTCATAAAATTTTTGGCTATTACTGTTTTCGATTTTTAATTTTGACTCGCTTGCGCTCTCTCGCATCTTGCCAGTAATAATAAAAACAAAAATTTTTAATTTCGCTTACAACTTTCATAATACTGTCGTGTATAAATTTCGATAATTAATTTTTAATATGGATCGTCTAAATTCTTTTTTGTCGTTGCGTGGAAGCAAGATTCCACGCCGAAAATTTAAATTAATGTCGCCTAAATACAATGCCGTTTCCTCCGTTGTTAGTTCTACCTCATGTTCTAATAATTTGACAACTTCAACTACTAATCTTATTTCGACTAACATTCCAACCACTGTTAATAACATACTTCACGCTCGAATTTCCGACGGTAGCCCTGCGCTTACCCAAGCACTGATTTCGGAATCCATTTATACGTCCTCGTTATCGTCCTCAACACCTCATTCTTCGTCTTCCAACACAGGCATAGAAACGTGGGCCCAGAACTTGACTACTCCTAATCTTTATACTTCGCCCCAAACTTTCGATTTTTCCGCTCCTCCCATCATTAACCAATTGCCTCCAATCAAATTAAGCTTCCCACTTTCTGGGAAGACGACATCGAGTTATGGTTAGCTGCTGTCGATCACCAATTTATTCTATCCAATATCTCCACCGAGCAAAAACGTTTTTCAGTGATGTTAAACGCGATCGATTACTAGGTCGTACGCAAAGTACAACATATTATTCGGAATCCCGGGAACCAACCTTATCAAACCTTAAAACAAACGTTAATCAAATTGTACAAAATCAGCGACGACAACCGTTTTGATCGCCTTCTGCACCAAACCAATTTAGGAGACCGTAAACCTTCGGAACTTCTATCAGAATTACGCACTCTCCTCGGAGAATCGTGCAGCGATAACGCCGACTTAAACAAATTATTGCATAAATTGTTTTTGGATAAATTACCGCCTCAGGTCCGCCGGTTCCCCGCAGCCAACTTTAGAACTCACAGCGCAGCGAGCTGATGATATTATGGCCACCATGTCGTCCGCCCCGTCTCTAAATTTGAACACCACACAGTTACTTCATAATCAGATGTTCGAACGGCGCCTAGACCAACTAACCGACGCAGTGGAAACATCATTAAATTTCCGCAAAAACAGTGATTATGGCTCTGTTAATCGCGACCAGCAATTTTCCCGTCCTCCGCAATTTCGCGAAGCAAAGCGCAGTTTTAGCTCGGTTCCTAACCTTCAGCCTCGCCGAGAAATGCCGCCGAATACCCTGCAGGATAGTTGTTTTCCCGCTCGAACCATCAACCGAAATGATGCGGAGAACCTTTGTTTCATTCCTGCCCGCTTTGGCGCTAAAGCTCGAAAGTGTAGAGCGCTATGTTTGTGGCAACCGCGTAATTCTCGTAAACTCGACGATAACATTAATTGCGGCGTGGCATCTTATTCCTGCCGTTCAAGAAAGAAGTTTCTGCCAAAGCGCCAGCCCCTTTTTTACGACCCTTGTTCAAACATGCGTTTTCTCCTTAACACGGGCGCTGAAATCAGTATGATACCACCTTGTTGATTCTATAAGCCTTATTGCGGTCCGCAAGACCTGATCGCCGCAAACGGCACCCCGATTTGGATATTCGGCACCAAGAAATTAAATATTGACGTGGGAGCACGTTACACTTTCAGATGGACTTTCAAAATAGCCGATTTCAGTTTGCCTATTATCGGCATTGATTTTATGCGCCACTTTGGTCTTGGCGTTGACGTGGCGAACAACGCCTTTATTTTACCACGAAACTCTATATATAGTCGACATCATTCACCACGAAAACAAAGTCATTACATACCTTGTATTTCATGCCTTAACGCAAACGACGCGTTTGACTTGTACTCCACGTCATCTCGCTTGCCTGATATCACTGATAAATTTCCGCTTAAACGCCACACGGCACTCGAAACGACTAACGCAGACGCAGCCAATGCGGTTGCTCATTTTATTAACGATTTGCCTAAGAAATGCTATTGACTCGCCCATTGTCAACGACAACAACGTTTCGTCTGTTCTTCAAGAGCCCGAAGATCCACCAATAAAGCGCATCCTCCAATCATCCTCTAATCATCCTCCCTTGCCAGCGAACAACCTTTCGATTTGCTTAAAGCTGATTTTTTAAAACACAAAGTGCTCGCTTGTCACAAAAGTAATTTTGCTAATACTCTCCATTCTAAGCAGACAATTCCCAGGCTAAGTTCTTTCTTCGTTACTTCGCAGGCTTGTCGCTGCTATAACTATAGGTGATGTTTTACGAGAAACCGTCTGTCGACCAGTTAATGCCACTTTATTGCATTCCTCAAAAATTTGGGAGACATTTTTCTTCACGTCCGCTTGTCCATTATATCAATAGCTAGGGCAACCTTACCCTCGGTCAAATTTACCCGGACGGCAACGCTTATCCAGGAGTCCGGTTTATTGAAACGTACATTCCTGGCCGCGTTCTTACATTCAAGATAGCGAACCATTTTTACACTTTTCAAAACTATTCTCTTACGCACTCCCGTTTGAACGTATATTGCCTTTCTCCCACCTTGGCGCCCGTTGACGTTCATTTTGATCCACCCAATTATGAAAAAATTAGTAGCCTTTTTCCTACCTCTGATTTCGGGTTTGAAGACATCACTTCAATTTTACGCACAATCAATGATGCTAATCTTATTCACGAGTGCCTTAATTCGTTTTTACTAGATCGACCTACTGCTGAAACTTCAGCAAAACCCAATTACCTTCTTGATACAGCTTCATCCGCTTTGAAAAGCATCTTTATGCAACTTATCTCGTCCATCACAAATCCCATTCTTAACGGCATTGACAGTTTTCTTTTGTTGCTCTTCTTGTTTTGAGCAGCTGTACTTTCAGTTATTGCCCTACGATCACTTACGCCCGGCGTTCTGCTAGCTACACGTAACCGTCTGGCAAAAACCCCTAACTCTGAGGCCAACACCCCAGAGTAGTTATAAGTATTGTGCCGTTTTGTGTCTAAATAATAATGTGTTGCTTTCGACGATTTCTTGCTGCCGTCTGTTTGCTTTTCAGCTTTGGCACTACTTCGTAAAACTCTTTTGTCGATTTCCGATGGACCGATCAGCCTTCGTCTGCTCCGTCACCGAAAATCTAGGTGGAAGATATGTAGCAAACTCATCACCGCAAACCGTCTTTTATTCATGCTTTTATTCGTTATTAAAAAGTTTTCCGCAAATGTATTTTCCCACGTTGTATTTCGCTCGCTGCAGACTCGGCTTGCAGCACCCTCCCGTTCGCTGCACAACGTTTATCTACTGCCATGACAACCGTCATGTGATAATTTCGCATTTCTTTATATTTTGCTTATGTAACGCCTTTCTGTTGTTTCCCCCCAGCTAATCGTTGGCTGCTCGCGCCATCAAGACCATTTGTGTAATCATTCTTAACACACAGCTCTCAGGACGTAGCCTGATTACGTGTTTTTATCGATAAATAAGGCAGGCGTCACAATAATACAGACATAAAATCATTACAACTACAGTACATATACGCGCTAGACCGATTCGTCGCCTCAGAACAGATTAGATTAAAGACTCATATCAGCAACTAGTGAAATTCGACTCGAAAATATTCTTGAAACTGATTCTATTTGAATAACATTATTTATATTTGTATTTGCTGAAACGTTTATTTGAAGTTGTGCCCCTTCTTAATAAAAAGGTGTCAAAGTTATTTGTTTGCCAATAATCATTCACGCTACAACCGTATATTTGACAAAAAATTTTGAAAATTCCACTGATACTACACTGGTCCTGACTCAAAGACACAAAGTGAAGCTTCCAATAAAACCAAGAACTAAACGACACAACAGCTGACATAATGATTATGGATCACGTAACAATAATGAAAAATCGCACAGTGTAAAACTTGTAGCTGTGTAAACCTATTAGTGCAAACTTATTCGGTTTTGTAGACGTAATAAAATATTTTGTGAATTTTTACGATTGTTTGTTATAAGAACACCATAAGTTGAGGACGTTCTTTATAGTAAATCGTTACATATAAATTTAAATTAATTTATTTGCTAAACAAGAAAAGCTGCAAAAATATTTACCGTATTGTACACTAGCTGGCACCCAAAACCCAGTGTAGTCATTTGTTGCTTTATTGTTCAATCTTGCCATGTACGGCGGATGCTTTACAACATTATCATTCCACCATGAAGATGCTGTGATGTTAGAATCGGGAATCGCTCCACTTTCCATTCCAAGTGATTGGTTACATTCTGTAAAATTGGAATAAGTTTTGCACGTAATATTTGTGTTTTAACTGTATATTTAGTCCTTCATATTTTAAAAAAGTAATATTGTCTGCACAAGCTAAATATTGGTATAATTGACTTTTTTTTCCATCGATAAAGCTTCACTATTGTATCACATTTATTGTAAATAAAAATAATTTTAGCGTGAGCAACACCTTTAAATTTTTTTTTAGGTCTCTTACCCAATCTTTTATTTCTCTGAATCAGTCTACAAATTTGTGATTCTATTGAAATATTTTATTAAAGCATTTGTAGTAAGGCATTGCTATTTACCTGGTGAACTAAGATGAACTCTTTTTGTTAAGTACTGTAGGTCAAGTTTTATAGGTTTTAGATAGTTTTCTTGATAAACATATTTTATTTATATGCATTAAGTTTAGTTTTTTATCATATCTTAATAAAACAAAGTTTGCTTATTTGTTTTGTACAATACAATAGATTCGTTTGTTAAAGATTTTTATTTCTAAATGGGAAAATGCTGCCAGCCCCAAGATGTAAACCATGGCTTTATTACATTTTTTAAGAAAGCTGATGCAACCAAAAATGGATGAAGGAAAGCGAATATTAACTAATTAAACGAATTTCGATTATTAGTTAAACAAAAGCAGTTTAATCTTTGCTAGAAAGAAGCATTGTGTTGTATCTGTTCCTACAGTTATATAATATTGACCAAAATTAAGTCTTTGTAACAAAGGTATAGACTACCGAAATAACAATTAGACAAGGGATTACAGGCCTTTTTTCAGAAAAAAAAACACTCAGAAAAGAAACTGCAGGAACAGATACAACACAATGCTTCTTTCTAGCAAAGATTAAACTGCTTTTGTTTAACTAATAATCGAAATTCTTTTAATGACAATAATAATAATTTAGAAACTGTATGGCTAATTTTTTTAGGTGAAATTTCACGTTTTTTCCTTTGCTTAAGTACGGCTTTGAAAACAGTATGAGTTTTGTATTTCTAAAGTGACTCTCGTCTCGTTAACCGCACGAAAACCCATTTACCATATACACGCTCTTTTGTCAACAGCTAGCTTATATTTTCCCCATATTTTTAAGCTTTGATGCCATGAACTACGTAAACGAACATTAATATTTGCTGAGAAAAGCTGTTAATCCACAGTGATAAAAGCCATTGGTAACTCAATTAGAAATTACAAGTAATTATTGAAAAAATTACAATTAAAAAAATTTTATGCTTGATAGAATAGTAACAACATCACATGCATTGTTAAATAATTATTTATATACTTTTTTAGAAAATTTTTTAGTGAGAAATAGTTCTTAGTGAGAAATTCTTAAGTTCCAAACTTTCAGAAAAACTCGACTTTAAGAAATATTTTATGACATCATTATTTGCTCATGTCATAAAGCAAGCCTATGTAAAGTGTATCGTTTTACTTATTGTAAAACAAACAAAAAGTGAAAATTTTTTCAAAATAAAAAGTAAAGCCAATATGTTTTAAAACATAGTTTATTCAGGACATTTCAAAATTATAACTCATTCGATCATCAACTGTTTTAAACTAATTATTGAGGCCAATAGTAATATTTAAATTTAGATAATTTATGATGTAACAAAATATAATATTGCAAATATATACTTATTAAATAAAACGGAGTTATCTGCGTAACTTTAAAATTAGACAGAGAGAAAACGTTTATTCAAAGCAACTTATCCAGCACATAAATAAGCAGTTGTTTATAGAATTCTTAAATTCCAATATACAATGACTAATTACTTACTTTTAATATTAAGTGAACAAAAAAAAACTAAAGCAGCAATATACAAAGAATGTCCCAGTGTTGCTTGAAAAAGATATAAATAGTTATATAACTCATATACATAGCCACCCAGTGAACTACTCCTTACATAAAAACTAAAACAAAAAAACTCGATTCGACTTCTCAAGCATTTAACATAAAGGGAAAGCAAAAAAGTAAAAATAACAATTGTTCTAATATTAATAGCAAAGTAGATTATATTATTTTGTACAAAATCTAATAAGGTTGAATTTGCATACAAAAAAGTTAGGCTTTCAAATTCAAAATTACTAACTATATGTAATACAAATGAAACACAATCATGCAATATACTTCTACTGCACATAAAGTTTCAAAGCAAACATATTTTTCTATCGTAGTAAATAATGTAAAATTTAAAAAAAATTATGCTAAAAAAATTGTTACATTTTAATATGACAGAGGCAAATAATGCAACGTTTTTCAAAACATTTGTCACATTTTAAAATGGAAGAAGCAAATAAGGTAAATAATGCCTTCAATCATACTCATGTATTAATTAGGAGCATATTTTAAATTTAAAGACTTATGAATTGCTTTTATAAAGCACTTGTATGATAAAGCTTAAACACTTTTGGGAATGCTATTTTACAATTCAGCCGCTAAATATAGACATGATGACTGTCCTTGAGAAGTGTGCAATCTAGAAATACAAAAAAAATTTTAGATGCATTTTAAGTATTGTGGCTATGAGACTTTGACACTAATTACACATTACAAGATAAGAAATATCTTTAAGTTTAAGAATATTAAATAACAAATATTACTTATCCAAATTGTATGTATTGTTTACTTTGGTAAATGGAATTAACCGTATAATATTATTTTGCATTATTTTTAATGGATTCAAAATTGAAGAATTTGAATTGCCCCAGGTTAAAATTCCATATTGTAAATTACAATGTATAAATACATAATACATCATAACCAAAGTTTTTTTGTTGACAAAATGTCTAATTTTGAAATAATACCAGCTGCTTAAAATACTTTTTTGTAAACATGATCGAAATATGTTTTATTAATAGAATTTAAATCACTTTGCAAATGTAATCCTAAATAATGTACTGTATCAATTTTAAGTATATTATTTCACATACGCTATTAAAATTATTAGCTTTATGTTTCGGCCAAGAACTTCTAAATCAAGGACATGCATTGTCTATGTCCAGACTTTGCTAGCGAAGGCGATCATCTTTACTGTATAAGTGCTAATGTATTACTGAAATCAATTAATGATTGGTCCATAATTGCTTCAGACAAAAGCATTAAAACGTTTAAACGCATATTGAGGGATAAATACCCAAATATGTGATACCATGCCCACAGAACTACCCTTGAGTGAAATACCTGAAACCTGCCATATACAGCGCTAAATAGACATAAATATTTAATATGACATAAAAACTTTCACACATAAAAATTACAGTTATAAGAAATAAAAAAAACTTTTCAATTGCTAATAAACTTAATCGGACAAGCGCGCTTTCTTGATTGATGTCTGGAGGAGGACGGCGTTCTTTTGCTGATCCTTTTCCAAGTTATGCAGACCTTTCAAAAGTACATTTGCCACGTGTCGTCTGAGCTTGTCACTAGTGTTCAGGTTATTGTAGTCCTCCATCACTTGCAGAATCATCATGAGTCTCCTGCAGCAGCAGGCCCTGTGTCTGGCTTTGGTGATAAAGAGAAGTCCACATCGCACAAGGTCAAAAGTGGTTTGATGGGGGATTTTCAGGGAGCCTCGTGAAACTTCGGAGATAAAGGCACTGACTTCTGTTGAGACTAGTTCATCCTCCTCATTGAAGATCAGGTGTTCCTCACACTTTTTCTCCAGCCACCCTGCCACATAGGCTGCACTGCTTTCCTCATGGATAGAGAGTGAAGGCTCAGTGCAGTCCTCAATGAAAGTGGCGTCCTCAGCATCGATGGCACTAGTAACACACGTGTGAGCCATGGTTTCCCCATTTACGTCCAAGGTCTCCAGATAAGAAGCGGCATGTCTAGCCAGGCGTTTTTTGCAGGCAGTCAAGACATCCCCAGAAGTCATAAAAGCATTTGCACCAGTCGATTGCCTGTACACAGAAAATTCACCCTCTATCCTGTCACTCTGCAGCTCACGAAGAAGTACATACTGGAAGCCAGCATGGGTCAGGAGGTGTGCACAAATGGAAGTCAGGCCTTGCATGGTCTGCACAAGTGCTTTCTTAGTGTCATGGGTTACACACTGCTTTCTGCCTTTTCCGTGCCCAGAAGGGGCTTTCTGGAAAATCTGTAGATAATCGGACAAGTTGGTAGTGGTGTGGTCCTGAACATGCCGGTGGGGATCATTTAGCCTCACTTCTTGATGTTTTGATGACACATTCACAACATTCCACCAATTAAGCACAAATTGAATAAAGTCGGCTGTGTCGCCACACTTCTGGAGCCTGAGGGCAGCTTCAACTTTGTCGTTGAAAACTTTCAACACGTGCTGGACATTCTGCAGTTGAAGTTTTGAAGGTCGAACAGCAGCATCTGTCAGGGGAGATGTTTTCAAAAGGTTTGCCTTCTCAGCATCGTATAGCTTTCTGACGTCGTTGAAGGAACCAGTGACTTGGTTGTCGAAAGTCATCTTTTGGCAAGCCTCTGAAACAAAAGGAACAAACAGTAAAATCATATCATGCTGGCATTTTTTGTTGTGGTGCTGCAGTATTCATTTCATTTTTTTTTTCTGTCACTGATTAAACAAAACTTTTTCACGTAAGAACTACATGAAGATATAATTATTTTGTAAGTGCTTTTTCTTAGGCTATTTTAAGTAAAATCACGAGTAATAATTGTTCGCTGTTGGTACTTAAATTTTTTTGCAAATCATATTTTTATAATAGATACGAAGTCTTTGCATAGATAATAATATTTAAATTTCTTATTAAGAGCAATCAAAATTGACAAATCTACTTATTGCGCAAAAAAACTCTCACAAACAGAAATGTCGAAATACAGCAAAACGCAGTCCAATGCATGAATACCAACACAATTAAAAATTAAATAAAAAAATCACGGAATTGTTATTCTTTTTATTCGTCAATTAAGTTCCAGTTATAATCAAAGATTTTCATTTAAAATAAAATAATTTTCTTTCAAGCTTTTTTTCAAAATTTTTATTAAAATGTTACATACAGCAAATCAAAAATAGTGTAGACTCACCTGATATCCAATTGTTTCTTATGCACTTCAATAGATGCACTGTGTCAAACAGTAGGTACCAACTCCGTGTGTTATCTAAAGGATGAGTAGCAGTGGCAGGGTAATCCGACTCTGATGGACGATCGAACATCTTGCAGTAAAGCTGGTTGATCTTGTGGTTGTCTGTGATGGACCCAAGAACAGTGCCTCCAGCCTGTTCTACAACCATGGCAGCCTGCTTCACCACCTCAAATTGAAAAGAAGCTGTTAATTTATGGACAGGTGTAACAGATACCATGATGCTGGGGCCTCGATGAAGACACTTGGACATGACGCAAAGCATTGAAGTGGCTTTTGCGTTGTGGTCATTCTTGGCCATGCCACTGAGGACTCCTCCGGAGAAGGCTACTGTTGGCCGAATCTTCATCTCGTCAACTAAGAGAACTACATTTTTCTGTTGAGGCTTTTGAAGTTTGGCAAACGTCTTTGATAAAATGTCCTTCACATTCACTGAAGAGACGACAGCTTGCAATTTTCTTCTACTTGGCAAAACTAGATACTCACGGAGTACTTCATAATTGCAGTGTGGAAAAGATCCCACAGCAAAGCAGTAGTCTTTTACAGTAAAATTTTTGTTGACTAGAAGCTTCAAATTATTGATAATAAAATCGATTTTTTTGCCTTTTTTTTTGTCTTCAGTTTCTTGAGCCTGAAGCACAGTAACTACTTTCTTCAACACTTTATCCAGAGGAATTTTATAGTTAAAGCAAGTATGCACAACAGCATAAAACTGTGAATAGGAAATGAGGCCATTATTGGGGTTCAATATAGTTCCTAGGGGTACGCGAATTCCACTCTTGTATGCAAAACACGTAAGAGGAGAACATAGCGTTGACTTGTTTTCAACCAGAACAGTCATTTCGCATTCACGAAAGTCAGACGACATAAAAAGGAAAGCACACCTGTCAGATCTTCGGGTAATCACAACATTGTTATATTCCTTGTGAAGTTTCTTGTCAGGTAGAAATTCACTGAACGACTTGATCCTGTCTCTGGCCATAAAAACGTCAAGTTGTTTGTCTACTTGCTTTGCAGGGCGAGGAGGGATTTGGGGGGTCGGCAGACATGAAGCAGGTACATCAAAAATGCTAGGTGCAACAGCTGGTCTTGTTGTTCCACCTGGCAGTTTCTTCATTGGAGGATTTTGTGGCCAATGCTTCTCACAAATAAAAAAAGATTTAGCATTTGCAACATTAAAGTCTTTGCGAGGAGGAATCACAGCCAGCCACCTCTGCCTCTCAGGATCAAGCCTGGGCAGTTTGAATATTCTACGTTTTGATAAAAGGTCGTAGTTTCCTCTACAATTCACAATTCCACATTTATTCGGCATAATTACGTAAATTAATGCTCTTCGAAAAAAGAGAAAAATAATTATCAATATTACTCACAAACCTTGACCGGTCTGACCGGCCGGTAAAAAACCGGTCGAAACCTTTTGTTTTTTGACATTACAAAGTATATCATTTAAAACAATTTTATGGATTGTTTTGTTTCTAAAGTTATATTAGATTTCTGAAATGGAGAGTCGTCCGTGATGAAAATTTACCATGTCGGCCGTAATGAAAATTTAGTACCGCAGCGTAGTTAAATCTAACCTATTCTTTGACCTCCTAACCCTCACCCCTATAAGGGTGAGGGTTAGGAGGTAAAGGTATAGTGGGTGTAAAGGTATACAGTAAGTTAGGGTGAGGGTTAGGAAGTCAGGAGATAGCTTTAACTACAAAAAAATTTTCATCACGGCCGACTCTCCATTTAAACCCGATTTCTTAGTGTGAGTAAGTTTGAAAAAATTGTAAAAAGTGGTCAATATGCATGGAAAATTCACTTGTCATTTATTCAGAATGATGGGAAAAAGTTGAGCCCTCGACAGTTGAATATCTTTTTCTAGTAGTAGTAGGCCCTAGAGCCCTAGGCCTACGACTCAACTTTATCTTCTTTATGTAAGCTCGTATTTACTGTGCGTTCTACACTTAAAATAAAACAATGATTGATTGAGGAGGTCACCTAAATTTTCTGAAATTTTGATAGCTTTGAAGTAACACTACCTGACTACATTTTACGACCACTTGCAGCGACGCCGTTGATTTGACAAGTAACAACCCTTAAAAAACAGTCAATTACCAATCAGAACAATCCGTTTATCTGCCGGCCAACCGGAGAATGGTGTCGCCGGGTCACTAAAATAGCCTATTATCTTAAACAGGCCTAAATAGGCCTACCTATTACCTAACACTCGCCTATCCCTATGCCAACCAGTTTTGACACTCCACCTAACTTTCCTCAATTTGCTATAAATTTTAATGCTGTTCTTATTTAATTTTAAAAATCATTAAACGGTATTTCTTATTATTCTTTTTAATTATAATGAAACTTGAGTACACCTTACTAGGATTAAACTGCCTCGGTAACATACATTTAAATTTTCGTAAATGAACCTACCATAGTTAGCATTGTAGATCACAAAGTCTACCCTATGATGTAACAATAAGCTTTTATCGGCTGTGCAAATTAATAGAAAAAACAGTCGCCTTCGCTAGGATTATCTGAAACTAGCGCCTGCATGTCCTTGATTTAGAAGTTCTTGGTTTCGGCTTAGAGTTGGGAATAATCATGTAATAAGTTTTGGTAAAATGTAATGATTAACATTAGAACAGCCGAGGTGTCGTAATCGACACTTTTTAAGTTTTATTCTATATGTTTTTCTAGTTAATGAAGTTGCTGCGTTCTCAAATTTTCAGTGGCTTCCTAAGTTAATCGAAAGTGAATAAGTACGTGTTTTTAAGAAAAAAAATTTTTCGATTTATGTTTTACAACCGGTTATACTTCCAACAGCCAAAGTTTTGAAATTGACGACTAAATAATTTTGATGGTAAAACAGAGTTTTACTTCGTACGCCTGACTGTTAATGTGATTTCAGTAGCAATTGATAAGTGAGATTACCCTTTATTCTTTCAAGTGAGAGTTGTGCTTTATATTTTTATTTTGCTTGGCAGCTAGAGGCCAACTAAAAAGCTTCACCATTCAGTTTTTGTGCAACGCAAGAATTGTCACTTATCTTAGTGACGTATAAAAGGAGAAAAGGCAAGTAAAAATAGCAACATACAGCATTAGGGTTTTCCTGATTCCATACCCTAAATAGCAGAATAATGCTATAAACTCTACATAGCGTAGTCTACAGATAGAAAAACTTAGACATAGGTAATCTCTAAACCTGAAGATTGCTTTTCAGCGAGAAACAGTTTGTAGAGGAAACAGAGAATTTTATCGAATAATTTGTGGCGTTGTATTGCTCTGGCTGATAGTCATTGAGCAGTTTAACTCTACTTTATGATAAAGTAATAAACATTTTTATTTGCAGATTACTATACACCCAGTTTATTTTTAAATAAAGATGGCATCGCACAAATTTTGTTATAGGTACACTTTGTGGAAGAAAAGAAAAATGCTTCATGAAGATTCTGACATTGATGAGTTGGATAAAGAAGATAAGCCTGAAGATATTTAAGAATGTGATAGTAACTCGTCATACAATGAGGAAATAAGCAATGCCTTTAGAGAAACTATGTCAAGAGATGACTTGGTACAAGTAAAGAGATTTATTATATTTGATAATAAAGATTGCCAAAGTAAAAGATTGATAACCTATAAGTTTATACCTATTCGTGAGCTTATGGAAACATTGGTCTCTAATTGCATAAGGAACTACAGGGCGGATTGGAGTTTGACAGTGGATAAGCAATTGTTTCCAATGAAGAACAAAGACTCTTTTATTGATTTTATGCCAACCAAACCGGACATAAAATGAAGTTTTGGGCACTATCTGAAGTGAGCTTCAAATATGTTTATAATATCTTGTCAAATTTTGGCGCTGTGGTAAAAGAGCAGCATAATGGCAGACCTTTTGGCGAATATATGGTGATGAGACCTATCCGTAACTTGGATAGAAATGGAAGATTCAATATCATAAAAGAAAAATTTTTTTGCAAGTTTGCATCTTGCTGGCTTATTAAGCCAACAAAATATGAAAATTGTTGTAACTATTTGTGCTAACAACAAAGGATTACCAAGAAAGTTTACCGGAGGGCAGGAAAAATTTTTCTTGCAAGTTTATCTTGAATTCAGTAAATAGCTCCATGGTTTTGAATTACCAATGCAAATAAAAAAATATTAACCTTTTATCTACAATGCACAACATCCCAATCACTGATGCTACAGAAAAGAAGAAACTGACGGTTATACAATTCTACAATCAAAACAAAATAGACGTGGACGTTTTCAATCAAATGGCAATAAAATATACCACTCATACTGCAAGTAGACAATAAGATTTCGGACAAATCTACTGGACATAGCAGCACTAAACTCATAGATTCTGTATAGAAAATGTTCCGATAGCAACATCAGCAGACAAAGCTTTTACTCCAGCTTATTGAGAGTCTAAGGTATACTAACTGGGTAAAGCGGAAGCAAACGGTGCAGAGAGAAGTGGATCCAGTGCCGGAAGAGTTGAAACTACAGGAAACGTGCGGGACAAAGTTGCGAAAACAATACAGTCACAATTTACAGCCACTGTGGCAGGCCAACTTACGAAGTGTGTGGTAATGGCGAATAAAAACTTACCAAATGCAAAGATTATACATCTTAATATAATCAACGTTGGTGTTGCTGTAAAGTTTTTAGAAGTTTGATATATCAATAGTTTGTAGGAACTAAACGAATTTTTTCTACATTAGTTACGAAAATGTTAATTTTGTAATGAGATCTACCATCCGGATGTTGGTGTGTTTTTGCTTCTTGCCGCTAATAATCTGTATAAAAGATATAGAAAGATGGATTTGCTGTAGTGTTGTTGTTTTCTTATTCAACTTCATACAAATAAAATGCAATCTGAAATTAATCCACGAGCGTTTCCTTGAGATCTTTTGATTAATTTAACCAAAACGGTAAACTTTTAGAATTGTGTCGTTTTCAACACCGAGTTTTAGTTCCTAATAAAAAGGACTGTGTCATCTGCAAACATTTTAATCAATCCTTTTCCGCACTCTTCTCTAGTTATTGGTACAAGCAAGCGAATTTAAATTTCAGTCATAGACTATTGCTAAATCAAAGCTAAAAATCCAATAAAAAACTTTTTTCTTGATTGTAATATCTACTCAACTTTGAAGCATTTCTGAGGAATAAACTTATTGCGTGCGGTCAATTTAAAGTTTTTTTGTTGTTCTGCAAGTTGATAATTTGCATCTCCAAAATTGTTGTTTCTTCTTGCTCGAATATGTTATTAAAATTATTATAACTTTCAAATTGATTGTTTCTGGATTAAGTAATAAATAGATTAATGGGAAAGAAGTACAAGATACAGTATAATTTATTGTGAAACAAAAAATTGAAGGAAAGCTTAAGTGTATTACGTATTACATTTTGTCAATCGGTTGAACGCGTATGACAGGACTTTTCGTCATTGTTCAAAAATACGGGATGACAATGCTCGGTGTCACTTACAAACATTCGAAGAGTGCGAATGCCGCAGTAAACACCAAAATACATGCTAAAAAAGTTTTGTTATTGGTATGGAAATTTGAAAATATTTTTGATACAAACAAAAAGTATAAGCAAAATTAAAGTGAAAACCAGGGGTGCAACCTTTAGCGCTGCCCGGTCAAATTCGCACAACAAAATCAAACTGTGGATCGGTGTTACTAAACACATATTCCGTACCAGCCCAAATGTTACACAATATTAATGTGAAAACTTTTTTTCGTTTTTGTTTTTTTGGTCTTCATATGATTTTGTAGTAAAAAACGAAGCAAAAACAATTGATGGTTTTCCTTTTGTGAAGACTAAAAAAAAGTTCACATTAAATCTTGGCAACATTTGGCTCGCAATCCTTTGTCTCTGCCTTGCTTCATTTGTTGTTGTGTCGTTTCCAGCAGCTATAGGAACAATGCCGTTATTTTACTCGACTCTATCAACAACGCGCTCAAAATGTTTAGTTGCCTCCGATTATATTGTCAACAATTAGCATCACAAACGTCTACCTGTGTTCATTGCATTGATTGTTATGTTCTGGTCAGTGTTGAATGATGCAGTTTGTTGTTTTGTGGTTGTTTGCACGGTTGTGGACGAAGTCGTCTGATCGGCGACAGTCTTCGCTGTTATGATGTCAGGAAGTATTGTAGATTGTTTTGAGGACAATGACGCCGATGTAGATAGCGTTGTTGATTTAGCTGTCGATACAAGGTTTGTTTTGTGAGGTTTGGTTGATCCGTCAGAAAATGTCGACGTTAAAGCTGCTGTTGTTTCTGTAGCGGTCGTTTCATCCAATCGGCCATTTATTGTTGTTGTTGTTGTTGTTGTTGTTGCTGCATAGCAATCACCTTTGGTTAGATTAGTTTAATGCTTTTATTGCAATATACTTTACGTTCCCATGACAGCATGATTTTGTAAAAAATTTGTTTTTTGTGCATATTCATTTGTCGTTGAACAAGCTACGGTAAAATAATGCTCAATGTTTAGAGCAGGCATGTGCAATTTTTAGTACTGCGGGATCAAATTTGCACAATAAAATTAAACCGTGGGCAAAAATTGCTGTATGCATAGCTCGACGAGCCCAAATGTCACGCAGATTTAATGAGAAAATTTTTTAATATTTTGTTTTATTGTTTCATTTTTATCTGATTTTGTAAAAAAAATGAAACGTTTGATAAACGATTGATGATTTTCCTCTTGAGAAAACCAAAAACAATGTCCACATTAAATCTCGGCGACATTTGACCGCAATTATTTGTATCTGCCCGTTTTACATCTAAAAACTAGTCAAGACCAAAGCTTTCCGCGGCTCACAAAATTTCAGTTTACGGATCACATTTGGCCCGAGGGCCGCACTTTGCACACCCCTGGTGAAAACAGAAAGTTTTACAAATATTACATGCGGTAATTTAAAGAAATAAAAAAATAACAAACGCATTTAATCTGATTGGCAATAACAAGTGAATGATGATTAAAAATAAAAAAATTTATAATTTTCGAAACTTTTAATGTTTTTTTTTTAAAATGTCGTTGAAATGAAGTCTAAATTAATCTGATAAAATAGTATACAAATAAAATTAAACGGGTTTTTCTGTTGTATATGACGAGTATCATGGTAGTTTAGTTTATCTTTAAACTATACTTATTAATTCTTTTTTAACTTAAAAAAGACTGACTTAAGTTTGGATTTTTAATTGCTTTTTAAAAGCACAAACAATTGGGTTTTTTTAATTAAAAAATAACAAATTTGTATCTGTAGCAATTAACTGCATAGCCATAGATATAATTTAACAATTTTACACAAATGCAACTTTAATCATTATATTAGTATAAAGTTTTGTTTCAAACTTAAAATTTTTCTTTTTCATGTTTTTCATTTATACATTTTAGAACTTTTTATATTTTAGAACACATTTTATAACTTTATATATTTTAGAACATCCAGAAACGGAGACAAATAGAGCCCTTTATATTGTGCAAAAACAAGCGTTTTATATCCTTCAAACATAGTGCAGGTAGATCTGGAAGTAACTTTATGATTTCTAAAATCATAAACTTACATCTGTCACAGACTTCAATTGGTACAAAGCTGGAAGTAACCGTAATGATTGCTAAAAATTGTTTGTTAACAACTCTATTTTGATATCCATTAAAACACGTACTATAAGAGAGGCTAACAAAAATGAGTCCAACTTGCTTTTATCAATGGAAAAACTGGAAGCTTTTATTGCCTAACAATATGCAAGAGGAGTTTACTGCAAAAGTCATTCTGTAAACTTTTTATGGAGTGAAAAGTATGGCCCTCCTATCTTCAGAGAAACTATGTCAAGAGCTGACTTGGTACAAGTAAAGAGATTTATTATATTTAATAATAAAGATTGCCGAAGTAAAACGTTGGTAATTTATAAGTTTATACCTATTCGTGAGGTTATGGAAGCATTGGTCTCTAATTGCATAAGGAACTACAGGGCGGATTGGAGTTTGACAGTGGATAAACAATTGTTTCCAATGAAGAACAAAGGCTCTTTTATTAATTTTATGCCAACCAAACCGGCCTGTGTTGGTCTTGCAAGAGCGCCCACGACAATTTCACGAATCCTCCATTGGTCAACATCTTCTTGACAGCGCCCAATGCGCTCTTTACTACAGCAACGAAAAATTTTCTATTCTTGCTCGAGGTCGCTCTACTTTTCACCTTTCTGCTCTTGAAGCAACTTTCATTAAATCTCTCTATCCCCTTCTGTGTAAGCAAAAAGAGTTCGTCTACTTTTTGAAAATTTCTTAATCTTTTCTCTCATTGGCTAACTTTTTTCAGCCAATAAGAACTCTACTTTCCCCTTTATAACTCAGTTCGGTTTCAATTCTGTTTGATTCTGACAATTTCCCTTGAAGAGTGTCAGATAAAAAGTTTTTGGGAAGAAAAATCTTTTACCTCACGCAATCTTTAAAAAAAGTGATTCGTTTCTTAAAAAAGTTTATTAGAAATTTTTTGAACATAAGGTAATTTGATGTAAGCAATTTTTGATGGTTGATCAGATGCGTATGATTGCGAAGTAGAATTATTTTAAGATTGAATTTGATTAAAATTGTTTAATATTCAATATAGAAAACTTTTGAAAATAATTGGAATTTCTTTGTGCTTATTTACATAAGTGTTGCAAATATAAGTCTTTTTATGTTCTCCGTTATGTTAATGATTAATTTTTGTCGACAAAACCAATATGTTAATGAGACGCAAATCGCTGGAACCGTCTGAAACGCTTCGTCACGTGCGTTAAAATTAGAGCATTTTCCACGGTAAGTGAAAACATTTCAGATCATATCATTAACTCGGTCGCGCGATACAAACAAAGCGCATTAGGTCATCGCCGTCTGGCGAAAGAAAAAAAAAGAAAGTTGCGTTCGAACAATTGCATGCAAAAGAAAGATAATTAAATAACACAGTACAAAAGCAATTATCTCTTGCCCAAGCGATTTCTATGTTATAGCAAAACTTTGAATTATTTAAAGTAGAAAATAAGCTATATCGCTATGATAAAATTATTAGGAATAAAGTGTGACACACACCGCTTGTAACGCGGCACACGTGAAGTCGGTACTCTTGGTCCTTCGAAACATGCTGCTGCATGTCTTGGGTAACAATCTCCAGATTAACTCTCGTGCGAGACAAGTAGTTAACAAAGAAACACCACCGCACTGGACATTGTTACCCAATACATACTGCTGCATGTTTCGGAGGAGCCAGAGTACCGACTTCACGTGTGCCGTGTCACAAGCGGTGCACATATTGAACATTTGTGAAATCTTTCAAAAATTCATGTGCCTTTGAATTTCTTATTCAAATTTACAGGAATAAATTTTGTTCAGCTCAACATTAACCCTGTTTAGCTCAACTGATTTTACAATGTAGTTTCCGTGATATTTACATGTCAAATAACATCAAATTTTTTGAAACACTCTGTATTCAATTGAATAGTTGTGTACCTATTCAATTTAAACAAAACTTAATCAAAACTTTATTAAATAGGTTTCCCAATATTTGCAACACTTGTTTGAAATTAGTTAAGCGCTCAACATTCTGTGCTCTGAAATTTTTTTTTTGTTTTTTGAAACAAGAAATTACAGCTTCTGGAATAAGTCATAGCAACAAAAGTTACGACTTTGATCTATTCATTCATAGGGAAGCAGTATGATGTTCCCAGAAACGAACGTTGCCCGGCAACCCCTATCACTATAACTATACAGTCAAACCTCGGTTTACAAACACAATTTGTTCTGGAAGGCTGTTCGAAAACCGAATTCTTCGAAAACCGAATCATATTTTCCCATTATAAATAATGTAAAAAAGATTAATTTGTTTCACGCGTCAAAAGAATAACTTATTTACCTGTTTACAATATACCTTGTATATCATAAAATAAAACCATTTCTTCCAAGAGTAAATAAAACAAAACATAACAAGTAGTTTCCATTTACATAACTTTTATATAATTACATTTACATAACTTTATATATTATTAAATATACACAACTGTATATTTAATAATACATGTATTTTTTTTCCTTGACCAATATCACTTCTCGCTTTCATTGGATTCATGACTTAGGGCTAATGAAAAGAAAAGCATGTTTTGTACAATAAAATTGTGAATGCACGGCGTAACAATGTATGTTATAAACGCAACAATAAAGCACAAGTAACAATAAAGCAACGTAACAATGAATGTACTGTAACTCGTATGCTGGTGAACAAAAAAAGTTGTTCGAGAACCGAATTTTTGTTCGAATACCGGGTCATTATTAACTCAAAATTTCTGTTCGAAATACGAATTGTTTAAATTACGAGACGTTCGTCAGCCGAGGTTTGACTGTATACATTTTGTAAACGCAAGCAATTAATCGTTGTGTAATTTTTTTTATGTATGGTATTTAAAGCACCCATTAAACTACGATAAAGGATAATAAGGGTTAGGCTCTTGAGTTTAAAAGAAATTAAATTTCGGCTGCAAATTTTTATTTTATCTAAAAAAGTTACGTCGACGTTTTTCTGCTTACATTTTCTACCCAGACTTTTTTGTTATATTTTTCCTAAATTACAAGCTTAATAGATGAGACACATTAACAGAAAGAGAAAGGAAAGCGGGAGAAAAGCACATAAGAGTTCGTTTTCACTACGAAAGCTGGTTAAAATATTCTTTTTTGTTTATTTAATTTTTTGCTTTTGTTAGCGCTTAAAAGCGGAAAAAAGTAAAAAAGTCACTAAACAAACAGAGAATACTCCCGGCAACGGTCAGAATGAAAACGAGCCTTAATTCAAAATGAAATAAAATTAGGTGTCGTAATAAACTTTCTCTATTAAATTTTCTCTATAGATAAGTTTAAACAGGAATGGCAATAAACTTAGGAGCCGGAAGCGACAAGGATAACTTTACGGATGTTGCTAACTTACGACAATCGGAAGATAGCAAGCCAATTTATCAAGCGGTCATGTTCTTGGTCCATTTTGAAATTTCTTTTGCTGCCTACGCTTTGACAATTGAATACTTGAAAAGAAAAAATATTACACAATAAAATTTGGTGCAGTAACAAAAATGTGAGACATTGTTTGGTCTATTTAAGGCGTGTATATTCATTAGATGACTATAAACTCGGGTCATTTAATCGAAAGATATAAATTTATTTTAGCAAGTTTTAATTTAACAGTATTGATGGTATATGCCTGGTTGCTTATTAAACAAAAAACACAAAATTTTCTCTGGTTGTTGGAATAAACAAGCGAATTTAAATTCCAGTCATAGACTATTGCTAAATCAAAGCTAAAAATTTTCTTAAAAACTTTTTTTTTTGATTGCATATCTGATAAACTTTGAAGGATCTCTGAGTAATAAACTTATTGCGTGCGGTCAATTTAAAGTTTTTGACTTTGTTCTGCAAATTGATAATTTGCATTTCCAAAATTGTTGTCCGTTCTTGCTCGAATATGTTATTAAAATTAATATAACTTTCAAATTGATTGTCTCTGGATTAACTAATAAATAGATTAATGAGAAAGAAGTACAAGATACAGTATAATTTATTGTGAAACAAAAAATTGAAGGAAAGCTTAAGTGTATTACGTATTACATTTTGTCAATCGGTTGAACGCGTATGACTAAACTTTTCGTCATTGTTCAAGAATGCGGGATAACAATGCTCTGAATCACTTACAAACATTCGAAGAGTGCGAATGCCGCAGTAAACACCAAAATACATGCTAAAAAAGTTTTGTTATTGGTATGGAAATTTGAAAATATTTTTGATACAAACAAAAAGTATAAGCAAAATTAAAGTGAAAACCAGGGGTGCAACTTTTAGCGCTGTCCGGCCAAATTCGCACAACAAAATCAAACTGTGGATCGGTGTTACTAAACACATATTCCGTACCAGCCCAAATGTTACACAATATTAATGTGAAAACTTTTTTTCGTTTTTGTTTTTTTGGTCTTCATGTGATTTTGTAGTAGAAAACGAAGCAAAAACAATTGATGGTTTTCCTTTTGTAAGGACTAAAAAAAAGTTCACATTAAATCTTGGCAACATTTGGCTCGCAATCCTTTGTCTCTGCCTTGCTTCATTTGTTGTTGTGTCGTTTGCAGCAGCCATAAGGACAATGCCGTTATTTTACTCGACTCTATCAACAACGCGCTCAAAATGTTTAGTTGCCTCCGATTATATTGTCAATAATTAGCATCACAAACGTCTACCTGTGTTCATTGCATTAATTGTTATGTCCTGGTCAGTGTTGAATGATGCAGTTTGTTGTTTTGTGGTTGTTTGCACGGTTGTGGACGAAGTCGTCTGATCGGCGACAGTCTTCGCTGTTATGATGTCAGGAAGTATTGTAGATTGTTTTGAGGACAATGACGCCGATGTAGATAGCGTTGTTGATTTAGCTGTCGATACAAGGTTTGTTTTGTGAGGTTTGGTTGATCCGTCAGAAAATGTCGACGTTAAAGCTGTTGTTGTTTCTGTAGCGGTCCTCTCATCCAATCGGCCATTTATTGTTGTTATTGTTGTTGTTGTTGTTGCTGCATAGCAATCACCTTTGGTTAGATTAGTTTAATGCTTTTATTGCAATATACTTTACGTTCCCATGACAGCATGATTTTGTAAAAAATTTGTTTTTTGTGCATATTCATTTGTCGTTGAACAAGCTACGGTAAAATAATGCTCAATGTTTAGAGCAGGCGTGTGCAATTTTTAGTACTGCGGGATCAAATTTGCACAATAAAATTAAACCGTGGGCAAAAATTGCTGTATACATAGCCCGACGAGCCCAAATGTCACGCAGATTTAATGAGAAAATTTTTTAATATTTTGTTTTATTGTTTAATTTTTATCTGATTTTGTAAAAAAATGAAACATAAACGATTGATGATTTTCCTCTTGAGAAAACCAAAAACAATTTTGTCACAAACTTTGTTCGAGAATCTTAATGGACCAGTTGAGCTAGGTAACCCTAATACCAGAGCTGAAACAAAGATGTGTCTAAATTTTATTTTATTCCGTCTCAAGAAGTAGTTCTGCTTTGAGCCTGAAGCTTTTATACAGTTGGTTGAAACGAAAGCTCGCATTGGTTCCTTGAAGACTCTTTTTCACAGATAAACAGAGATCGCTGTCTCTAATTAAAACGAATGTATTATAAAATTCACGACCGACGAAAATTCTATTCCAGGCTTTGCCAAACCGCAAAGCAAAATCAACACTATAACTCGATTCAATCAACACAAATGATTCTACTGTACCTCTGTAGAACACAATTCCAAAACACTGGCGCAAAATAAATTCAACTTTCTCTCAAAATTACCTTTTTGCTTTAATCGTCTCTTGTCGTCCGCTTTCTCTTTTTTTTCTTGTATGTCTGTGTAGTTTCTCGCTTCGCATTCATTTACATAGGTAAAAGATCACGTGACGCAAATTTACTCGTATTTTCGAGACTTAGCTCGAATTCCCTAGAGAAAACGCTACGCTCCAATGCGCCAGAACATTCCACTACCTTCTAGATAGCAAAGCTTGGACAAAAACATATTACGTCATTACTGTCCGGCGAAAAGAGAAAAAGGTTATATGCATCGCCCAATAGAAAGCGCATCGGACGTTATATCACATAATACGACAGCAGCACTCCAAGGCGACGCGATTATTATCTTATAATAAAACTACGAATTACTTTTAACGAAAATAAACTACATTATTATGATTAAAATTATTAGTAATGCAGTATGACAAATGTCCACATTAAATCTCGGCGACATTTGACCGCAATTATTTGTTTCTGCCCGTTTTACATCTAAAAACTAGTCAAGACCAAAGGTTTCCGCGGCCCACAAAATTTCAGTTTACGGATCACATTTGCCCCGAGGGCCGCAGTTTGCACATCCCTGTTAAAAACAGAAAGTTTTACAAAGATCTACAGTACATGCCGTAATTTAAAGAAATAAAAAAATAACAAACGCATTTAATCTGATTGGCAATAACAAGTGAATGATGATTGAAAATAAAAAAATTTATAATTTTCGAAACTTTTAATGTCTTTTTTTAAATTGTCGTTGAAATGAAGTCTAGATTAATCTGATAAAATAATATACAAATAAAATTTCTGTTGCATATGACGAGTATCATGGTAGTTTAGTTTATCTTTAAACTATACTTATTAATTTTTTTTTAACTTAAAAAAGACTGACTTAAGTTTGGATTTTTAATTGCTTTTTAAAAGCACAAACAATTGGGTTTTTTTAATTAAAAAAAAACAAATTTGTATCTGTAGCAATTAACTGCATAGCAATAGATATAATTTAACAATATTACACAAATGCAACTTTAATCATTATATTAGTATAAAGTTTTGTTTCAAACTTAAAATTTTTCTTTTTCATGCTTTTTATTTATACATTTTAAAACTTTACCTCTGCCGCTTTACATCGCAATATCGCGCACTATTACGCCTACCGTATTTTCCGGACTATAAGCCGCACTTAAAAACTTGAAATGTGTTTTAATTTAAGGGGTGCGGCTTGTAGTCAGGTGCGGCTTATAAGTTAACGTTTAAAATCTTAAATTTTTTTAAAACCAGAAAATTTTAAAAAACCTGAATCTAGTAATGGCTAGGAACACCAGTCCATTCAATTCATGTTTTAAGTTTCCATTTGCTAATAGATAGTCTTGTTTCGTCATAATTTTATGATGAATTCTCAGAAAACTAATAAAATAATTTGGTGAATATACTATTTGGTGTTGTCAGTAGATTTTTTTAACTGATTTATTTACGATAAAATGGGGCTAAAGTCCTTACATTTAGTGTTTTAAAAATGCGGCTTATAGTCTGGTGCGGCTTATACCGCGGTGCGGTTTTTTTCTGGGAAAAATTGGTGAGGTGCGGCTTATAATCTGGTGCGGTTTATAGTCCGGCAAATACGGTACTTTTATACCACGATTTGGTTTTGCCAGCAAATGCATCCAGCGAATGAAATCTCTATATATTTATAGAGGTACTAAAGTTAAGCTTTTGTTTTGATTGTAATCAAATAAGTTATTGTTAAAAGTTATGCTCAATTATATTGTTACATAAACGGTTTCTGCTTTGCTACTATTCTTACAGTATTTAAATAAGTGAACAAAAGTAAATAGAATCACGTTTGTGGTTAAACTTTAGTTAACGTATACGTTAACCAAAATTGAGCTTTACTCTGGGCGTAGTTTCTCAGCGTAAAACTTTTTATTTATAATATTTCTGCGCCAGCCGTTGACGAAAAAATTCCTACGCCAAGAGCTGCAAAAAATTGCTTGTCAAGCAATTTTTACGCTTGCGCTCAGTGTAAAAAGTGCTTTTGAGTAGAAATTGCCTAATAAGATACAAAAAATCTTTTTTTTTAATGTTTAAACTATTTTCGTGTTAAAATGTTGTACGCCTACGCTCAGTGTAAACAAAATTTTGTCGGTCTAGTGTAGACCAGGCCTTAAACTTCTACACAACACTTCTAACCACTGCTTTGGTGACCCGGATAAGGCAAAACTTCGATGACACGAGAAAGCTGGATTTTTCCGACGTTTGCTAGTACTACATTAGTGAACCTAAAGCAAAAAACCTGCCGTTATAAACATTGAAGACGAAGCGAAATTCAAACACAAAGAAACGAATTTTTCCTCACAGCTTGCAAAAATGAAGCCTCGTTAACTAATTTTTGCCTCAAAGCAATAAAACAAAAATAAATACCAACTGATGAACAACAAAAACTTTTACTTATACTAATTTGCTGGATTGTTGATCGTTTATTAGTCGAAGATTTTTTTTTAATGACTCTAAGTAATCTTCAAACACGGCCAAAAGCCGTGCTGGTTTGAAAAAAATTTCAAGTGTACTGGATGTTCAATAGTGTGTCCCAAAAAAACTCAACTTTCTCCAATTGTGCTGTAACTTGGTACAAGTTTGCATTTTGGTGAAAAAAGAACTGTGTTAAAATATTTTTGAAATTAAATGTTGTTTGACGCCCTGGACTTGGATTTTAATTTTTCGATATGGAATCGCACCTAAAAATCGGCCCAAATTTGTGGACAAAACTTTACCCATCACACAACGCTAACTTATTTTTAATTCTTTTTACATTACTTTAAACGCTTCTGTGAAACTCGATTGTTCTTAATTAAGACAAATTGGAAACACCATTATGATCCCTTACATAGTATCAGAACAAAACGTCTATCAGATAGAAAATTTTGAACTTGCCATTTCTATGCATCACTGGTATGTACATTCACTGTACAGCAAAGTCGAATTGTTGAAGCCAGTTCTTATATGCGGTTACATACAACTTGATATTCTCCTTTATAATTGCCTGCTACAAAAGCAGCCACTGCGTAAACGTGCAAGACCATGACGACTTTCAACAAAAATGCACGCAGTTTACTCAGAGGACCTTACTGCATCAACTCATCGTTGAACATAAATTAGATGACATTAGAATTCTGTTTTGATTATAATCAAATAAGTTAATTTTTTAATTTTGCACTTAACTGTTTTGTTTATATGTTGTTTATATTTTTTCTATTTTAATTACAGTAGAGAATAAATCCGAATAGAACAGTGGGAATAAATCGAAATATAAATAGAATATTTGTGGGGTTGAACTTCTGAATAACCCTTCAGCATATAAACTGGAATATAAATGCTCCTAAACTCAGCCTAAAATTATTTAATTTATTTAACTTACTGTCAATACTTATGTGACAATTTTTTCCAGTGTATCCAGGGTTACAAAAACACTGGTAAGAGTTGTTGAAGTACAAACATTGACCGCTGACACAAGGTTCATTAAAACAAACTTTGAAACCTAAAAAAACAATAGAAAGCTTACATATGCTTTGCACTAAAACGTAACAAATTTTGTAACAAATTTCAAACCTTCAAAATCGAACATTAATTTATTTATGATGCTTTTCTGTTGACTCAGTTGAATAAAATTGCGTTTAAGATCTAAAAATATTAGAGTTGTTATTCAAATTAAATTTACTTTGTTTCATGATAAATGAAGCATGGTTAAAAATGTTTATTTCTATAGAACAGTTTGGTTTCTGTTAGCCGGAAAAACTTTGAAAAATAACAAAGACCGTGTAGCTGTTGATAATAGCAAAAAGTCCCTCCCTATAAATACTGCATGTATATTCTAGTTTTGAGCTGTAAGCAAAGAAATATTCATAACTAGATGGTCATTAAACATATATTTGTTGTAACTGTATGTTCGTAAGTAGCTTACTGCTTTTTTGTGAAAATTGTTTCTACTATTTTTCAACATATCGTAAAATAGTAAAATTTCATTTACTGTACAGTGTACATTAGGTAAAAACTTTGTTGGCTCGTTGACAGTTGTGTTAAATAAAAATCGAATGCGGTCAGTTCAATCTAGATAAATTTTTCTATAAATTTATTTTGAAAAGTATTTTTTAATTAATCATTATATCACGTCTGTCGCATTATATATTTTTGTCTCGAATAAAGCAACAAATTTATATTTAGCAACAAATTCATAAAAACAAATTCATATCTCGAATAAACCAATAAAAAAATTGCTTTTCAATTACAACTGTTTGTTTTGACTTCTTTTTTTAAAATACCAATTAAATTTTTCTTTATTGCATAAAATAGAGCCTTGTAAAAAAATGAAAATTTATTTTTTATATACTGTATAGTATGAAAGTAATTAACACCAGTTTATCCGTGTAAGTTAAAAAAAGTAACAAATGCTTTGAAATTTTCTAAAATACATAAAATTAGCATACAGTACTTACTTTGTTTAACAATATTATACATTTTTTTAATTTTGGTATTTTTGTTTTTGGAAAAAGCTTTTTAAATTGTTTAACTTTGCGACTTGAAAGTAGATATGTGCCGAAGCTTCGGCTTAGGCCGACATTTTGGCAAGATCGGCTTCGACTACTCATGATTACTGACAACCCGGGTGACATGAACGCTCTTGACTAACGGGCCCATCCAGGGCGTAACACTTCTAAGACGACTAGCAGTTTAAGATGGAGGTTTGATGCTTAAACACTGCGCATAGCAGTTTTATCTGTAGTCTACTCTACAGTACAGCGGAATACAGTATATGCATCAGTTTAATGTCGCAATGTAAACAATAGTCTTACTGACAATGTTTTCAATGATTGTAATTGGATGCCTGCATCCCAATCTAACGGTCAACCTTCCCATTCTTGCCGTATCCAACCAGCTAAACTTCATTGTCTGGGAGCCACTCTTCTCCTGGCCGACCGCAGCATTTTAGATCTCGAGCACCTCTTGCATAACTATTTGGTCAGGCCATTATATGAGCGGCAAGAGAGATTAAAATCCAGACGCCTATTTGTACCTGCCGCAGGGAAACTATTAGATAATGCATCTAAACTAGATATCCGTGTTGGTCAGTGGACAGACTTTACATGGAACATATAGTACTTAAATAGCCCACCTAAACTTTATGATTTCATCCTAAGAGTTGCTTTCAGGCTTCTTGGTCTGAGCCTTCTTAGGTAAGACTCAACCGCTTGCGAACTGGTATTGGGCGTTGGTTTTGCTTCCTCTTATAATTTCAAGTGTGCAACACATAAACAAACTCCAGACCACATCATTTCTGGATGCTCTACATAACGGGGACCAAAAGGACGTCGTGATCTGTCAATCCTAGATATTAGACGCTGGCTCAAGAACATCACTGCCATCATCGGATGAAAGAAGAACAAGCAAATAATCCCAAACGATGATGACGACCACAACAAATGCATGATATGCTATAAAAGCCACAGTAATTATGCAATGAGACCAAGCTGTTTCAGCGTCATCTTAGACAAAAAACCCTGGTCTGAGATAAGCCTTTAGTTTTTTTCAAAAAAAGAAGGACGGTCTAAAAAAATTTGAAAATGAGTGTTTTTGCTAATCTTCGTCTGCAGAAATAATAGAAGCGTCATTTGAAATTGCTCACAGGATTGCTGTAAAAAAATCTCACAACATTAATTAGTGAAATATTGATTAAACCGTGAACGTTAAAAGCAGCTGGTTTTGTGTCGTAAAAAACATACAGCAAGAAGATAACAAAGATTTCACTCTCGGATTTTACGATCAAAACACCCATTGATAAGCTCGCAAAGGAAATCGAGTGTCAAGTTTTCAAAAAGTTAACAACTTTTTTTCAATTCAATGTGGTGAAACAACTGATATTTCCCAATTGTCGCAGTTGTTAGTCTATGTTCGTTTTGAGTGAAAAGGATATGCTGTTTTGCACAAAGCAAGACAATTTGGTGGGAGACAATTCGACAGGACAAATTTGTCGGCAAGCCAATTCGTCGGCGAACCAATTTGGCGGGAAAATAAATAAAAATAATTTACCTTCACTAACATTGAAGCGACAAAAAAAAATTTTTTTACGTCACTAAAGTAATTGAAAAGGCAAATGCAATTGTTCTGCTGATAAGAGTAAAAATGGCATTTGAAATTGCTAAATGCGTTAAATTTAGATATGTTCCTAGCCGAATGAACATGTAATTGAATTTACAATAAGGAATTAAAAAGAAAAGAAAACGAAAGTGCATCTGATTGGTCAAAAAAGGTAACCAATCAAAACCGAAAAAAAAAGAGCTTTTATGAATGGGTTTTAGAATAAAAAGAATTCCTTGTGTCGACATAGATTAGATTGAAAAAATTTGATTAACGGAGCTTTAAGAGCGGAAAGGAGGAAAAAAGTACGTCCACCGGCAAGAATAGAAAATTTGGTGTCATTGTATTGGCTGACATAGGAAAGTTCACCCAAGCCAATCTTATTTTTTCTTGCCTTGTTTTAGGAACTGTATTGTTTGCAACGACAACAGTAGATGATTGCGATTTTGGGTGTATAGAGTTGCATATTCCAGTTTTAATATTTTAATCTTTAGATTTAAAGTAGAATTTTGGATTAATGAAGATTTAAAAAAATTGAATCAAAATAAAATTTAAAGGATTATTTTGCTTTGTTTTTTTAACCGAAATCAATTTTATATTTTTGCATTTATTTAATAATTTTTTAAAACTAAATTGTTAAAAAATTTTTGTTATGCTGATCTTAGTCTGATCTGCGATTTGATAATGACAAGTATTTTCTTCTGAATGTTTTTGATTTTGACTCAGACAATTCTGATGAATTTTTCCAAGACTCGAAAAATAATTTTTGGCAGGAAGAATTTTTGCAGGAAAAAAGGTTTTCTGGAAAAAAGTTTTAATATATATTTACTGTTTTTAAAGAACAATAAACATGAAGTACTGACTTTGTAACTGGTTTTTCAACATCTTTATTTCAGTCGTGTTTACAATTCCGAGGTCACTTTTGACTTGTTTTTCTCCTTTCGCTTTTTCACTTGAATTGTTGGAAATTTCGGATTTATAAGTTGATGCATTAATTAAATTTTTTGACCTGGTTTTATCATAATCCAAAGCTTGGACAAATTTGCAAACAGCAAATTTGTTTGAATTTGCTGGAACCATCAAGAAAAACATCAAATAAAGCAGAAAAACCATTTTAAATTTTTCAACAGTTTCTAAAATTTAGAATTTAAAACTTTTTTTTTGATTTTGAATAAAACTATTTCAATCGACACTTCTCAACCAGTGCACCACAAAACTTTTTGAGACGGGTCAAACTTTATCAGATTTTGAATTTGTTAAGTTCAAATAGTGGCTAAGTTGTTTGATTAATGATTATTATAAATTGAAACTGACGCTAGCTGTGAAAAGCTACGGGGTTTTTTCAAAACGTACAAAGTGAAAACACTTTTTTTATTTGTTTTTCATTTTACATTAAAAAAATACTTCTATTATCAAAGTGAAGATTTTTTTGTTTTCATTTTGATTTTACATATTCTTTTTTCAAATAAATAAAAATGCTTTGCAGGACAGCATCAGTTGTTTTGCGACTTTTCTGGTCTACAATGTTAAAAAAGTTGAAAAACACTAATTCAGGTCGAATTAAGAAAAACAACAAATTAAAAAATTTGAAGCAGAAGTTATTTATTGGGATATGCTTAAATAAAATAACCTCAACAAACCTTTTAGCACTAAACCAATTGATATCAATTATATCACAATTTAATCATGATTAAAGATAAGTAATGTGAATCACATAAAGTTTTATTGTAAACGTGTTTTCAAAGGAAAAACGGAAGCATTCTTATGCTTGCAGTTTGGAAAGTTAGCAAACTGAGCTAACCCGCCGACAACCGCATAACTACGGGTATATGGTAGAGTGATTAAAGTTTCAAAATTAGTTTTGATTGAGGCAAATTTTAAAAACTTTAGCTTAATTTTTTACAATTAGTCTTCAAAAAGACAAATATTTTTTAAAATGTAAAGATTTAGTTTGCAAACTACTTTTTACATGAACAAGTGTGAATCAAAGTTTTGCAAAAATTAGTTATATTCAACTTCACTTTAATTAAGACACGTAGCAAAATTTCTGGATTTTCACTCTTTTGCAAGAATCATAAAATTATAAAATTATAGAAAAAATGCTTGAAAATAACAGCATAATCAAATTTTGATAAATATATAATAAAAAATTAGAAGAATTACAAAAATTTTAAAATAATTGGTCGGAATAACGTTATTCTAATCTATAGAACTTTTTTAAATTTTTATTTCCAGCATTCACTTATATTATGGAACCTTCGATATACTGTAGTTTGAAAGAACAACTATCATAAATAATAATTGGCTTTGTCACTTTTTTTAATTATATTGTCGTAATTATGACTGTTGAAGTTAAATAATCAAGTCAAACAAGATATCGATAGCTTTAATTCACTTTTTTTACCTTTAAAACTTGTGACATTGGCTAAAAATTTGTTGTTATTTGATATTACACAGTGTAGCTTTCGTCAGGTGCATGGAGTTCGCAACGCTTTAATAAAAAGGAGCAATTAAGTTACTGAATTTGAATAAAATGAAGCTTTAGAATGATTTCAGTGCGAACGCAGTTTTTCTATTGTACTGATTTATGAGTTAATTTTTATTTCAAAATGCATTTGATTTCAGGTTTGATATAACACGAAAAAGCGAGATGTTGAAAGTATACGAGAAACAAGTTACTTTGCAGTTTGGTTGTTGAGCGGTTGAAGAGAAAGCTCTTAGAATTACGAAGGAGTTTATTTTTTTACAAACTCAAACACTTTAATTAAAGATGTTCATTGTTTTTATATTTTATTTTGCCTTTATATCTATTTTTTTGATGCTAGGGAAAGCGTCGGAGGCGCTAAACATAAAGCAACCGTCAAGCAATTATCCCGCTCTGCTTCTGGAGATGCTAAATGTTGCAGTTCGATTAAAATATTTTATTTTCTTTATTTATTTTTATTGAAATATTAATAACTAAAATTTAGAGTTGCTTGCTGAGACTGTGACTAATACTTTTTTGATGATTTTTTAAGCCCTGGACTCATTCTGGAAAGCTTTTCTAAACAAAATTTAATAGATTTTCAAAAAACAATTACCATAAAGAACTACCATTGTAAATAGTTTTTAAACATCACGATTTCAGTCTTGTTTACAATTCCGAGTGTCCTTTAACTTCCTTCAATTAAAAATTTTCTTCATCCGCTTTTTTGCCGTTTTATTCCTTTTCTTTTCTTATTTTTATAGTTGGAAGTTTCAAATTTTTATGTAGAAACAGTAATTAAATCTTTCCATCTTGTTTTTGAACTGTTTATCTTACTTATCGATACATCTGTTCATAATGTTACCGCGTGTTGCTCCTCTTCCTCAACCTCAAAACTTTATTGATTTTTCTGTTAATATCAATTCAGTTACGTTTTAGTTTATCAGTTTATCAGTTGTAACTATTTTAGGTAGATGAAGTGATTTTCATATTGTTCGTTTAATTACCTTTGATACTTGTTTTTTTTAAACATTAAGTCAATTTTGATTTTTAAACTTTTATTAATTTTATTAAAAATTTTTGGAACGTTGTTATTTTAATTAAACTAATATTTTAAAAGTTGAATGGAGAACTGAACAATGACTTTGTCAGGACTGAGCAAATTTGAAAACTAAGCGGTTTGGCGTCGATCCAAACGCTGCCGAAAACGCTTTACGCTACTAAACATTTTCAACATTGACTTAAAATCTTAAAAAAAATTACAAGAATTAGTTTCCAAATATGCCAGAGTGCAAAAATTGCAGAACCAAACAAATTTAAAGTAGGCTGCATTGCGCTTATGCTGATGCTAACGTTTATAAACTGGTTTAAAGACCATTGCGAGGACTGAATAAAGCTTTTAGAGTTGAATAGTTTTAACTAAGTTTAATGGTGAAGAATAATTTTTTAAAATAAATTTGTCTAGTTTATGAATCCTTCAATGGATCCACCACTCATAGCAAATTTATATTTGTTTATTTTTGATTTATTTTACAAGACAAACTAAAATTTTTATATAATTACTAACGACAAAATACAATTATAGCTTTTTCAAACTAACCTAACTTGCTGTTTCTACAATATTTAACTAAATTTGTTTCTAAAGCTTCAATAATACACCAAAATTTTAAAATTACGATAAAGCAGAAATGTTATAAAAATAAAGAAAAACGTTATTTTTAGGTCAAAACAAAAATGGCTAAAGATACTTGTTTGCATCCCGCAAACAAACAACTTCCGTTTGCTTCACTATTTTTACACTTTTTACTAATCATGATTTCAAAAAAGTCCCTTTTTGGGAGAAGCAGAAAATAACTCCAAGTAAAATATACAGTGGTTGAGGAACCACATGTTTAACTTATGCAACAGGGGTGTAGAAAATTACCAACGCACGTGTTTGCTTTATTTCCCTTGAGTTTCTGATCATAATTTGAGCGTGCACTCGCTGCCAGCGCCTTTTTCGTTTTACGCTTTATTTTAGTTAATCTCATCTCGGAGCATAGTTCCTGTCTGCAGCGCGTTCATTTAGAGCTGGCTTTTTTGCGTTCTTGTACACTCTTCTCAATTTGTGAGGCGATTGGTGGCGGCTGGCTGAAGTCTGAGTAGACTTAGTGTATTTTGAAGTACTTTGTGTGGTTTGTCACTTTTCAATCTGTGAGGCCGCCAACTGCAGTGTTTGTGGGCGGCTGGTTGAAGTCTGAGTAGACTTAGTGCTGTTTTTGGTAATTCCCGTTATTCCCCCTGAGTCAGCACCGACGTGAACTGCTCGGTAAGACAACTATGTGTTTTCTTTTTGTGTTTAATCTTTAGTTCGTTTTATTTATTTAGAGATTACCGCTTTCGCTTTCGCTATCCAACGGTTTTCAACGCTTCAGTTAATTATTTATTTTTATTAAAATAATTCCTTGGTTATTATTGAGTTTTTGTTTCATCGAAGCCTGAAGCGTGTTAATCTACATTTCACTTTGCGGCAATCGGCAACTTCAGCGCCGTTTACCGTTACAGGGAGTACCATTTCTTTGGAACTTCATGCCTGGGACAGAAGCATAGTAAACAAAACTTTTTGTTCGTATGTTCACGGCTATGTTGCCAGATTACGTTTGCGGTTTCGTTTTAAATTTACAAACTTATAAATTTTTAAATCTGATCACCGTGTACAAACAAAATACAAATGAAACCCAGTTACAAATTTGATTATGGTGATTTAACTAAGATTATAATATGGCTAAAGACATAATTTTCTTAGGTCTATATGGTAACCAATTTAGCTACAACAGCAGTACCAACGAACAAAATATTTTGGTTAAACGTAGCTACAAAATATTGAATTAAGACAAAAAAACAAGCAATGACTGAACCAACTCACAAAAATGCACTTGCAATTAAAAGAAATTTTATCGAACGCAAAACTCTTGCCGCAACATTGAATTTATTTTCAAGAAATATTTTCAATAAAAAGAATCTTAGAAATTTTCTTTTCGAAATCTATTGTTTAAAGCAGTGTTTTTCAACCTTTTTTCGTTTGCGGCACATTTTTGAAACCCATCAAAAATTGCGGCACTTTTAGATCGTTTTTATTAATTTTTATTCCCAAAATCAGGTGATTTCTAAAGAAAAAAATTTTTTTTTCTTATTTTTTCCAAAAACATGGTAATCTCTAAAAAAAGGTCTTCACTTCGATTTGATCTCCTATTTCCCTTATTTTTCCCAAAAACATGGTGATCTTTTAAAAAAAAGTCTTTACTTTGCGACAGTAGTGGATATGGAGTGAGGCGAGTGAGGCGATTGCCTCGGGCCCCCTTTTTTTACAGTTATCAAGGGGCTCCTCTTCTTAAAAATGCCGCATTTAGTTTTATTTTGTAGTATTTTACGTAGTTTCAAGAACCTCAGAAACTATCAAAAGTTTGGAGTTTTCAACAAATAGTTAAAATGTATGTCACATGATAAGGCATATAGGATAATGTTGGCAGAACACTTAAAATTTAAAACAACAATGCATAAAATCTCTTCAGTTTCTAAATATTGCACAACAACTACATAATGTAAACTATTATTAATAGTCAAATTGTTATAAAAGTTATCTAAAAGTGACTGAAATTTAACAGCAACAACTTTACAACTAAAAATATTCACAACAAAAAGAGAAATCTTGTTCTAAATTTAAATTTTTCTTTTAATAAAAACACTACTTTTAAAATTAGTTGTATTTATGCGTACAATATTAATCACTTTCTATAATTGTGCAGCGTGGTCGAGTGGTTAAAGCGCCGGGCTTGTGACCAACACGGTCTCGGTTCAAAACCCACTCGCGCCTTTCTGTTGTGTCCTTGGGAAAGACACTTTACGGCACATTCCCCTGCTTGGTGGTCGTAGCAAGCAGTTCTAAATTACAATCATATCTCTATTAAATTACAAGCGGACAGCAATATTTTAGTATCTCCGGAAGCAGGTCGGGGTAATTGCCTACCCTATGTATTAACGCCTCCGTCGCTTTCCTGCAAATCAGGAGGATAAATAAACAGATAATAAAAAAAAATTGCGACAAAATAATGACAAAAAAGCAAAAAATTTACAAACACTAAATAATAAAAAACATTTTTTTTTTGTACCAAATGCTTCATGTACAATTTTTACTTTTTTTAAAGTTCTAAATTGATTAATATGCAATTTATTTATTTACTTGACTTTAAGACTTGATTGCAGCTTTTTGTAAGGAATTTAGCAATTTTTAAAATTAACATTTTGACAAATGGTTTGTGAGTTGATCTGGTAGAAACAATGCTTAATTAAACTTAAAATTTTATATGTATTAAAAAAATTGAATTAGAAATTGTTTAGGTAAAGTATTTTAATTATAAATGACAAATTTAAAAGGTAACCTAACATAGAATAAGCTAAATGGCTTCTTACATTAAATTTAGTTGTGATTATCAGTTGGTCTATCTTGCACAAATAATCATAACATTAAACGGTTTTGACAATATTTCACAACAGTTTTATTATTTTTACAATTTTAGTGTAAAGCTAGTATTATTGCAAATTTGCATCGCATATTTCTATTCTTTCAAGACAAAAATCTTCAGAAAATTTAATTAAAGCAGCATAAGCTGAAAATATTAAACAAATAATTGGCTGCTTTATAATATACTAATACTGTACATTAACAAATTTGTTTTTTTAGGTTAGTACTTTTTTTGACTCATTTGCCTAAAAGCAAACATAATTTTTTTTCAAACTTTGTTAGCTTTCAAATAAAATTTAAATTTTTTTGTAAAAATTAAGGTATTTATATTTACAAAGGTTCATATTATCAGCATTTTCTAATCTTTTTTGTGTTAAAAAAACCATAACTAAAACTTTTTTTTCTAATAATGTTTTAGGCTAGGGTGGGCAAACTACGAGCCGCAACGACCTTTTGTGCGGCCCACAAAGGTTTCAAACAAATACTTTAATGAAGTTATTAATTGTTTTTTGTCTTGCGATGCATAAGTTTATTCATAAAATTGGTCAACTTTCAATTTAATATAGAAAATAATAGTTAAAAATTTTAAACCAACTGTATCATTACGAAAAATCGATTTCGACTTATAAAGGTCATCATCAGTTTCTTATTCAAATAGAATCAATTCAAATAGATTATTTAAATAGATTCTATTTGAATATGAGCTCATTTCTATTTGAATAAGTAATTCTAATTGAATAAGAGCTCAATTCTATTTGAATAAGTAACCACCTGACGATGAAACAGGCTGTCGTGGTTTCAATCTTTTTGTTGTAGTGTTTTTAATTTTAAATAAATTGCTCTAACCTGGTTATCGAGCACTATACCAGCATTTTGAGACAATTCGGTTATATATATATATATATATATATATACAGTACAAGCTACAGTAAACCTCGGTTAATTTGGATTCATTTTGACGCACAAAATGATCCGTATTATACAAAGATGCGAATTATCCAAAGGCTATTTTTTCAAGCCCGAAGTTATCGAGAATAGTAAGATGTAGATAAAAATCACCTTATTTGAATGTATAAAAGACTGAATGGTACAATTCTTTAAAATAAACAATTTTATTTATGCGAAATACAAATTTATACTATCATATATCAGACAAAATTAGCTGTAAAATAACCTGTAATTTAGATTGTCGCAGACATTTTAGTGATTGGTCCATAAGTATATTTTCTAACTAAAAAATAATATCTTCCATGGTAGGGCATGACATGACATGACAAATGACATTACAAAAGACGTCCTGCTACAGTTCTAAAGCGGAAAAATCCGAATTACATATATATATATATATATATAAAATTTATCCGAAATAGGCGAAGATTCGGATTAAATAATCCAGATTACAAAAAGACTTCCGGATGACAAAAGACATCCTGCTACAGTTGTGAAGCGGGAAAATCCGGATTATAAATAAAAAAAATTTTTTTTTTTTTTTGGTTTTCACTTGACGTTGCTACTAAAAAACAGTATCAAAACAACTAATTTGCGGCTTGCAGGTGTTTGTGCCTTTTCACTTTGAATAGTTATCCCTGCTTAGTTTTTGATCAGTTCAAATGGTTGCATTGTTTTTGCTAGTTTAACCCTTGTTCATCACTCTTTATTGGTGTACCTTAATACAAATTTTATTTACCCGATTAGGAAAGACTCAACTAAGGTTTAAATGCTAAACTAACAAGTCTTCAGTTCAGTTCGGTGACAGCAAGCAAAGCAGGCTACGCCGTCTTAAAAACGGCGTTCCTCAGGGATCGGTCTTGGCTCCCCTCCTATTTAACATCTATACGTACGATCTTCCTTCCATGATTTCCAGAAAGTTTGCTTATGCTGATGATCTAGCATTGCTGCATTCTTCTGGAAACTGGAAGGACTTGGAGGGGACTCTAAGTCAAGACATGTCCACACTGTCAGCGTATCTCCAGACTTGGAGGTTGAAGCTCAGTCACACTAAGACGGTGACGGCAGCCTTTCATTTAAATAACCGAGAGGCCAAACGTGAGCTAAAGGTCTACAACAACGGTAGACTTTTACCGTTCTGTCCAACCCCTACATACCTTGGGGTAAAACTGGACAGATCGCTCACGTTTCGTCACCATTTAGTGGCATTGCGCAAAAAAATATCCTCGCGCGTCACACTTCTGAGGCGACTCGTGGGCTCGGGATGGGGTGCTGGTGCTAAAACACTACGCATAGCCACCTTGTCTCTAGTCTACTCAACAGCTGAGTACTGTGCGCCAGTCTGGTGTCGCAGTGCTCACACTCGCCTCATCGACAGTGTCTTGAATGACGCCTTGCGCATAGACACTGGATGCCTGCGTCCACTCCAACGGACCACCTACCTGTACTCTCAGGCATCCAGACAGCTGAGCTTCGCCGAATGGGAGCGACACTCTCCTTGGCTTACCGTGGATCTCTGGACCCCGATCATATCTTGCATGGTCTTTTAAGTGGGTCCTCAGATACTCGCCAAGTGAGACTAAGATCCAGACGCCCGTTTGTGCCAGGTGCGCGGAATCTTTTGGACAATCTTGCCAGACTTGGCATCCGCGTCTCTGAATTGACAAATCACAAATGGAAAACGGAGTACTGTGAAAATGCTTCCAGGCTCCGTGCTTTTGTGCCCGAGACCGGTGCCAGGCCTGTTGGGATGGGTTTACCCCGAGCAGCTTGGGTTAAGCTCAACCGCCTGCGGACTGGTGTTGGGCAATTCCATTTGTCCATACACAAATAGGGTCTCGCTTTTTCACCGAATTGCGAGTGTGGCGCCTCTGAGCAAACTGCAGACCATGTACTAACAGCGTGCCCTATACATCGGGCACCACATGGAGCACGAGGTCTGACGGTTTTGGATGACGAAACTCGATGCTGGCTTAATGACATCACTGCCAGCATCTGATCCAGGCAGTGCAGCAGTCTGGGGTAGTAAAAGGATAAACCCTCGGCCCCAGTCCTGTTTGTGTCTGTCCTGGAGTGGATACCCTTCAAACGACGACGACGACGAGTTCAGTTCAGTTTTTTTTTTTTTTTTCTTTATGCTCCGCCGTAAAAGTAAAACTATAAATCATTTAATAATAAAATATAATTAGGGCTGCGGATTACAAAAAGGAAGAAGCAAAAAAGCTTGTAAAAATAGTGATGAAATATATATAGAATTTTTATTACAGGAAGCAATGATGTTTGATAACAATATAAATTTGTCTTATATTAGCTTGCAAAAATAGTAATTAAATATATATAGAAGTTGTATTACAGGAAGTAAGGTTTTTTTCATAATCAAATGAATTTGTTTTATAAAAAGAAAAACGAAAAAAAACAAATAAAGGACAAAACTCTTACATGGATTATATTTGTGTAGACAGGCACGCCCTGTTAATGGTAAACGCGAACAGCGCGGTATATGGGTTCAATTCCTAGTCACGTTGTTTTTGTGTCTTTGAAAAACGCGATTTAAAACATTTCTTAATTCTATGCTTGGCGGTGTTACCTAGCATATCTATAAAGAGCAAATTTAAAAAATATAAACAAACGAAACTATCCTGTATATTCAGAAAGTAGCTAGGGTTAATCGCTTGACGAAGGCATTACAATTAACACCTTTAACCAAGTCCTGTCAGTCAGAAGGGTAAGAAGATATGTTGATGATGCTGATGAAGACGAATAAACTAGCTAAGGCTTTGCAACAAAGCCAATATGCACAAGGAGGAATAATTATATACAAAAAATCAATCATATTTGGTCTATTTTATCATTCTTTTCCTTTATTACGCCTTTTAACTTTTGCACAAAAATACTTAAACGTATGGAAGAAATTAAAAAAAACCATTCTATATCATTCACTTTAAAGAGCTAAGAACTCCCTGAGTTTCGTTAACTAGCAATTTGTGGTCGTCAACCTAGTTTTGGTTTACAGTATAATTTTTTCATTTCTTGTTCTCAACGATTTTGCTGCGTTTTTGACCTTTGTTTTCCCACATCACTCAGAAAAAATTTTGCTAAATCTATTCTGCATAACAACACAATTAAAACATTTATACTTAATTGCAATGTTTATAATTTTCCTCAAAGCAAGTTTATAATAAGAGTTTTGTCAAATAATCTAGTTATTTGGCCATAAATTAAATATCGATAAATAATTTTAAGTGAACTTCAAAATAATAATCATTAATATTGTTTTTCTTAAATGTTATATTTTTTATATTGTTGATCAAAACCTCTCGCGACCCCCAGAAAAAAGTTAAACGAACCATATCGGGTTCGCAACCTCCAGGTTGAAAACAATTGGTCTAGCACAGTGGTACCCAACCGCCGGTCCGCTAATTTTTTTGCTGGTCCGCAAATTATTTTCTTTTCAGCAAAGTTAATTTTATTACGGTATTACAGTATAAGCATTGCAAGGTTGTTATTTTCTGTACAACTTATTTTACACTTAATCGATTCACAGCAGAAATTGGCGTATCTCGCCTTTCTGGAGTTTAACCTTCTAATGAATTAAGTTGTGCTCTTTACCATTGTTTTGTAATAAACTGTGTCTAGCTTTCAAAAGGTTTTACTGTAATACAAAACCACTCTTCACTTATAACGTGCTGCTATATAAATCAATGAAACAACAATGTATTACGGTGTATTTTAACAAGAAGGATAAAAACATGACTTCTGAAACAGGTACAACTGTCAAAACGGAAATGAAATAAGTATTAGTGGACCTATTTCAAGTGTAGAGCAAAATATGAAAAGAGCATACTTAGATAAGTTGAGTGTTACAGAAGAAAGTAAGAAATGAAAAGGGGTATTTGTCAGAAAACACAACAAAAAATATTTAGAGGTTGGTTTTACTATCGCACCGTGTAGTAAACAATTGCCTCGACCCTTATGTTTGGTGTACTCCCAATTCTCTCAGACGACGCAAGAAAACCTTCCAAACTTTCTCGTAACTTTCATTCAAAGCACAACAAATAAATTCACGTGTTTAAAAACTTTTTTGATGCCTCGCTTCTTTTGCATATTGGCAGCGAAACAGAAGCAAAATTTACATCAACATTGATTTTGTATGCGAATAGATTGACATTTTGTTGTTTTACAGTAGTTCATTTGATTGCCAAATTGTTGTAAATTTTTGTCTAAAATACATAGCTTAATGAATGAGAAGGAGACTCCAATACTCCAATACTCGGCTGTTGAATAAACAAAAATAAAAGAGCTGTATCTGATGTTTTGGCATCAGCACCCGTTCTGAGGTCTCACGTTACCTCAGCAGTGGGACAGGCGAAGTTTTTTGCGCAATGGCAAACGGTGGTGACAAAATTTGAGTGATTTGTCTAGTTTTACTTCAAGATAAATTGGAACTAAACACACACAATGAAATGTTGATTTTTGAAATTGGAGTTGGCGCAATTAGGAAAAGAGAAAGTTTTGTAATCAAGAATTCAAAGCAGCTCTAACATGAATTATAAGCTCTGTGCACGTAAAATTAAGGCCCGGAGCTTTATTTAATTTTAGGTAAAAAAACTCTTGTAAACAGCCCAGGTCATCTGTAACTAAAATATTTGAGTTGATTTTATTCCGAAGTTTCCAATTAGTGGGTCATTTTAAAACTACAAAGACGTCGGAATATAATAGGATAATCATATTAGAACAGAAGTCATACCACATTTTTTTTAAATGACATTTTGAGTTTAAACATAAAATTTATTGCGAAAAAAAAACCAAGAACAAAAATGGTCTTTACGTTTACATAAAAATTTCGTTTCGACTTTTCAGAGTGGAGTTTTTTTGGTCTTTATTTAATTTTCGAAATAAATTTATTAAACAGTTCGCAATAAATAAGGACCATTTTTTATACTTTGGCAAGAAAAATTTTTTAGAAGTAAGAAGTTTATTTGTATAAATCTAGAACCGTCATGAATTTATACAAGTTGGAAACCCTGCTTTATTGAAATTTAATCGTGTCAAACGTCTTGTTTTTATTCGATGTTTTCTGTGTGCAAAACTCACATTTAAAAGCTATAAACTTTTTTACAAAACTTTTTCAAACAAGTAAACCTATACATAAAAAATACGTCGGATTTTTCATTGGAAGGAAAATTTTAACATAAAAACGGCCTGTTACTTCAAATGCAACGTGAAATGCAATTATAAAAGTCAGGTATTGTTTATAGTCTGAAGGCGTCAGCATAAGAGCTAAAATGTGAACTAGTTAATTTAATTTTTTTTCCACGAATGAATAGTTATAAGAAAAAATGCTTAGTATAAAGATTAAATTTTGTCCACTTGGTTGGTAATCAAGCAGTCCAACAGCAATTGCTTTATACAACAAAATGGATATGTAAAAGTGTTTTTAAGCAATTGCCAAAAACTCAAAAAAGAAAATGTGATTTACATGAAATAAGTTCTGCATCGCCTAAGACATATCGACGTCGGAAAACAACGTAATTCTTTTCGTCACGCAAAAACAATTCTTGGTAAAATTCATATCACTTTATAACAGCATGAAATTGAAATTCCACGCTCTGTTTGCGAAAACAAACAAAAATTTACAAATTTTCCAAAAAAATATATTTTACCCATTAACCCTTGTTGGGGGGCACTTAAAAATATTACCATATTATTCAGCAATTCAAATCAGGAAAAGTAAAGAAATTCCAGAATTTCATCTGAAAAGATAAAGAATTACAAACGTTTTTGAAAAAGGCTGGGCTTCAGAAGCCCGGCCGTTTAGGAGAATAAGATTAAATTAAACCAAAATTATTTAGACAACCAAACCACTTTGTGAGTGTATCATGACAAGCAGATTTTGTTAATTTAATTTACGGCTATTAACCGTTTAAGGTCTGTATTAATATTTTTGTAGAAATGAGTAGAATCATTGCAATCTTAATTTTAAATAATATAGTTGCATTTGGTTTGTTTCTAATAGATATGTGTATTCTTGTAACTTTTTGTATCTTCAATCTTATTGCAATCAAGTTGCATGACATAATGAATTCTAGATAACTTTAGTTAATATTTTGTGACAGTTTTTTATTCAATTACTTAAGCAAAATAAAGACAGCTTATAAAAATATTCACTCATTGCTTTTTAATGATATATAGCTTCTTGTAGCTTTTATTTGCTACAGTTATTAGCTAAAATCAATCAAAAAATAATGATATTTTAATAATGTAATAATTGTTTTTGTTACCATATATTTTTATGTTTATAAATAATTTAATTTTTGCATTAAGTACCATTTAATCTCTTAAATACTTACATACTTGCATTGTCCAAATTAACTTAAAAGTGTACTTAATGCAAAAACCAGTTATTCAAATACATAAAGTATGGCATTAAAAACAGTTATTACAGTATGGAAATATTATTACTGTTTTGATTAATTTTAGTTAATAGATAAAAGATATAACTTATCAAAAGACAATGAGCAAATATTTTTTTAAGCTATCTATATTTTTCCCAAGTAATTGAATAAAAAAACTCTCAGAACATATTTATAAAAATTAATTAAAATTCATTATGTCATGCAAGTTGACTGCAATAAGATTGAAGATACAAAAAGTTACAAGAATACAAATTTGCACTAGAAACAAACCAGATGCAACTATATTATTCAAAACAAGAAATATATTAATTCTGGTACTTCAAAATTATTATTTATAAATTAATTTAATAAAATCCGCTTACCGTAATACAGTTACAAAGTAGTTTGGTTTTAATTTAGGCTATTTAATATTTCACTTAAAATAAATCTTAAAACAAAATTACAGCGAGGACAATGTACGTAAAAGATGTTTAAAAAAATTTCTAAAAAATTTAACTAGAGTATCTGAATAGAAACAAAGTCTAGCCTAATAAATGCAAGAAATTCATTTTTATTATTTAGCTAACAGATTGTAAAATTTAAACTGATTTTATACTCCCAACTCAAAACCACATCACCGAAATAAGCTTTCTAGTTTATGACTTGGCTATTAAAATAGACTAAATAAAACTAAAGCTTGCTGGGCATAGCAACGGTTGCCAAGCCCACTAATTGGCTGGAAAAAGGTTTCTATATTTTTTTGTTAAATAGCCCGGATGCATTCAGACGATGCCTTCTTGACATCCCCAACAAATTACAATTTTTTAGTATAAGCAGTTGTGAGAGGTTGTAACTTGTAAAAAATTTGTCGGTCCAAAGGTTTTAGGGTTCTAGCAATCGGATAACAGCATCCGGTGCTAAATTGCGATAAACTTGTTCTTTACAAACATATAGTAAGAATGGTCAGGTCAATCAACAAGCAAGTGACGACCTGTTTCGTCCTTATTTTTTTTTTATATATGATTTTATTTGAGAAATATATACACATTCACAATAAGAAAGTAAACATTTTGACAATACGTATTGTTTTAGGATTATTGACGTTTTGATTACAAATGATCACCTTTTCTTTTCATTTTAAGTTATGGTTTATTGTTGATATAGAGTGGAAGAGGGAAATATATGTTTAGGGAGATTGAGGACTTTGGAAGTTTGAGAAGAAAAGTTCGGGAAAAAGAGTTAAGGGGAGTCAGTCGGTTTTTTCGTCTGGGTTAAATTTTCGAAGGAAAATTTTGAATTTTGTTTTTATTTTGTAGAGTTCTTCATTTAAAAGAGAGGGAGGGATGGTGGAAGTGTAATGAGAAAGATTGTTTCTTATTTGGAAGAGAGATAGACGAATTAGGGAGGCTAATTTAGATATTAGTATGTGAGGAGTTCCTGTTGTGTTAGTGTAGTTGTAGAGGAGTATATCTTTTGTAAACGTGAAGGGTGCTTTTAGAGTTTCGGAGAGAAGGGGTTCAGTAGTCAGTTTTACTGTGTGAGGACAATCAAAAAAGAAATGATGTGGGTCATCAAGAGATGAGGAGCAAAGTTCACATAGTAGGTCGTTGGGATTGCGAGGCGTAATCTTGTGTTTGTGAAAGAAAGATCCCCATGTGAATCCTTTATATGCTGTTTTGAAGGCGATTTCTTTTTCTAGATTTGAAAAGAGAGAAGGGCAGGGTTTGAAAAGTGTTATGCGTGGCCAGGTGTGTGTGATGTTTGTATTTGTTATTGGGAGAGGATTTGAGTCGGGATTTAGGAGAGTTTGATAGAGGGATTTGAAGGTAAGATTATTTATATGTTCTAAAGGGATTGGGTTTTTCTGAAAGAGCTTAAGAGTTTTTATCCATTGTTGATTTGGTTTAGGGCGGTGGGGTTGAGAATTTGAAAAAGTTCAGGTTTTATGGGTATAATTTTTGTTCCAAGGTTATAGATTCCATATTTCATCCAAAATTGTTTTTTGAATGAAGGGGATTGCAATATGATGATAAGTTTTCATAGATAGGCTGTAGATATTTTGATTCCAATGGAGGGTAGGGCGATGCCACCATTAGATTTAGGTAGGTAAAGGGTTGATCTTTTGATAGGCTCAAAGGGGGAATAGTTCCAAAGGAATTTAAAAAGTAGAGAGGTTATGGATTTGATTTGTTTTGGAGTGGGTAGAATAATTCTGGAAAGGAATAATATTTTGGGGATGAAGTGTTAGTTGATGGAGATAACTTTGGAGAAGAGTGAGTCTTTAGGATTGAGGATAGAAAGAGTAGAATAAGGGAGGGAACGAATGAGTTCATCCCAGTTTTTTGATAGTTCTTGGTTTTGAAATGAGAAATTAATTCCGAGTATTTTAGAAGATGTAAGAATTTTTCCTTGTGGGAAAGTAGATCGATAGGTTGATAGTAATTCAGGGGAATTGGAAATAATTGTGGTTTTTGACTGATTGATTTTCAGCCCCGAGTAATGAGAAAATTCTTCGATAATTTCGCGAATTTGAGCAAAGGATTCAGGGGAAGAAATAAAAAAGGTGAGGTCGTCAGCATAGTGGCTGACTTTGAGTGAGATGGAGCCGAGGGATATTCCTTGAATTTTTGTGGAGAAAAGTATTTTTTGGGTGAGGGGTTCTATGCCTATTAAAAATAGTAGCATGCTGAGTGGACATCCTTGACGTATGCCACATTTAACTGGAATAGGAGCAGAAAGGGTGCCGTTAATGTTAATTTTTGCGGAGAGGTTCGTGAGAAATATTTTGATCCAATTTATAATTGTGGTAGGTATTTGCAGTTTGGAGGCAGTAGAGAGGATGAAGTCATGAGATATGGAATCAAATGCTTTGTAGAAGTCAATTTGTAGGATTGCTAGGGGTTGAGGGAAATCATTGGTGTAGTTAATGGCAGATATGATATTTAGATGGTTATTGTAGATCTGTCTGTTAGGAAGTCCGCATTGTTGTTCTTGGGAGATTATTGAGTTTAGGATGTGTTTGAGTCTATTGGCAATTATTGAAGCTAGAATTTTATAATCAGTGTTTAGTACGGCGATAGGTCTCCAGTCTTTGACGGATTTAGGGTTGGGTATTTTGGGGATTAATTTAATAAGGGCGCGAGATTGGGAGAGAGTGAGTTTTTTCTGAATGTAAGAGTTGTTAAAGGTTTGGCAGAGTGTTGGTATGAGTGATGGGAAGGAGGAGTATAGAGTAGGGGTGAAGCCATCAAGCCCTGGGGAAGAGTTTTTATTTAAGAGTTTGATAGCAATACGAATGTCCTTATGGGAAATAAGAGGAGAAGAAGAGAGAATTTGAATTATTTCATCTGAGATATTTGAGGTTATTTCATTTAAATATTCGGAGGGGTCGGGAGGTTGAAATGGAGGATTCCATAAGTTTTTGAAGAAGGACAGAAAAGGGGAGAAATTATTTGTGTTTGTTTGATTTGGGAAGGTGGAAGATTTGGTATGAGTATCAGGTGGTATAAGGGATTTGGATTGGGTTAGATTTTCTGTGATAGGGGCTAGGGGTAAAGGATTATCAATGCTTGAAAGCGGGGGTATTCTGGATCTGATTTGTGAGCCTGTTTATTTGTTTAGGCGAATTTGTTGTAGTTGATGTGTAATGAGAGCAATGTGTTCATGCTGTTGAAGTTGTTGTGCGTGATGTAATTTATTGTTTAATTTGTTTTGAAGATTTCTAATTTTATTTTGCTGTTTTTTGGAGTAGTAGATAATTCGATTTTTACTTTTTGTTTTCAGGAAATCCCAACATTGTAGGGGTTGTTGGATGGGGTTAGGAGGGTTGTGGAAGGTTTTAATGTAAGATTGGATATTTTGGTAAATGGTTGGTTTAGAGAGAATGGAGTCATTATGTTTCCAATGTGAAGATTTAAAGGTTGTTTTGGAGGGAAGTTTTAAAGCAATAATTGGCGCTTTGTTATGATCGGAGAAGGTGATGTTATGGTAAGAAGATTGGGTAATTTTGATTGTTAGGGAAGAGGAAATGTAAATGCGATCAAGTCTTGATGTTGGTTTGGAGCGGGAGAAGGAGTAGGTTTTTGTGTTAGGGTAGAGAAAACGGTAGGAGTCGATGAGATCAAAATTTAATAAGAGGTTTTGGAGCAGAATTTTATCATTTGTGTTAGGTGAAAAATGTCCAGTTCTGTCTATTTGGTTAAGAACTAAATTAAAGTCTCCTGCTATTATTAATTTTCTATTTTTATAGTTTAAATTTTGTAGGTAAGATGTAAGTTTTTGGATGGTTTTAATCCGTTGTGATGTTTGTGTGGATGTTTTGCCTGAAGGAATGTAACAGTTTATTAAGGTGTAGTTCGTGTTGTAGAGAGTAAAAGATAGAGAATGGATGTAGTTTTGGAGGATTGTATGAGTTGTGATTATTTGTGAGGTAAGTTCTAGGAGTTGGGTGTTGATAAGTGTAAGGGTACCTTGACGATGGATAATTTGTGGGGATAAAGAGTGATGGGCGTTTGGGTAAGCTAGGAGTTTGTGAGATTGAGTAAAATGAGATATTTGTTGTTGCTGGATTGTATGTGTTTCTTGTAAGCAGATCAGGTGGATATTATGATGGTTTATGAAACGAGAAAGTGGGTCAGTGGATTTGTTGAATCCGTTAATGTTTAGAGATGTGATTTTTAAATACATTTGTTAATCGGTAGAAGCAAGGGTGACAAAAGGGTGCAAAGATTAAGGTTAATTTATGTAAAATAGTCATTCGAAGTAGTATGTGTAAGGGGTTAGTATGATATATAATTAAAAAGATAGATTAAATACTAAAAAAAATTTTAAAATAGTATAGCAGTAGTAGTTATTTAATACAATAATTTTCAAGTATAATTACGATTTGTTTTTTCTTTCTTGTGAGGAGGCTTTCTTCTTTCTTGATTTGAGGATGATGGATGTGGCAGTAGATGCAGGGGGGGATGGATCATTGTTTTGGAGGCTTGTATTTTCCTTTGAGTTTTTGATTTTGGAATGTAGATTTTCGTCTTTTGGAAAGTCATCGAAAGATTTTAAAACTTCTTCATTAATGTCTATTTGTTCATTTGTAATTTTAGGGAAAACATTGGGGGACTTTTCTATGTTAGATTCGTTGGAGCTTAGTGGTGGGAAGTTTTCATTTGTTTTTTTAATGTTTTCTTTTTCAGTTTTAGCATGGTGGATGGAAGAAGGAAATTAGGTGCATTGGTTTTGGGAGTAGACGAGGTTGCTTCAGCGTATGAGGTGTCTGCTTTGGGTTGGGAGGGTTTATGGACTGGTTGTTTTAAGTTTGTTTCCATTTTTTTAGGGCAGTCTTCAATGCAGTGTGAAGTTGCTTTACAGTAGTTGCATCTTTCTTTGGGGGATTCTCCGTCGATGTTTACAATAATGAACCTGTTACGGAATATTATGGTGTCCGAGACGTTTTTTCTCTTGAATTCTTCGATATATAAGTGGAGGTACGGATTGTGTATTAGTGGGCATTTCTTGTGTTTACCAAATTCTTGATGCTTTAGTTTTCCCCAAGTTTTGGTGATTTCTTGTATGGCATCATTGGTGATGTCGAAAGGCATTGGATAAAGGGTAACGAGTTGTCGGAACGCTTGAGGTCGATTTATTTGAATAGAAATGTCCAGTTTATCTTTGGTTGTAATTATCTCCGGTTCTGCAAAAGTGTCATAAAGGTCATCTAGTATATTTTTGGGTGTGGATTCCTTAAAAGTTACATTATAAATTTTTAACTGATAATTGTGTGTAGCTATTCCATAAATTTCATTGAGATAAGGATTGAATAGTCCGTCTTCGAGAAAAAGATCTATACAGTAAAATTGTTTATGTTGAATTCTTCTTCGTTATTTAGTAATTTTACTTTGAACAGAAGGGAGTTTTTTTGGTGGTCATTTTAACTGTTTATCTGTTTTTAAAAGATAAATTTTTCTTCTTTTTTTAGCTTATTTATCTTTATATACGGCGCAATATATATTAGAGCCAGGGATAAAATTGAAAAGAATCAGAACTCGTCAGGACACTACAGCTTGTTGTTGACCCCAGCTGAAAAAGTTGAAAACTTAAACAGCTGGCACAACTTTCTGTTTGTGGTTTTACACCTCAAACATCCAGTTGTGGACTTGAACGCTGGGTAGGTAGTACAATGAAAACAATGTTCCACCAGCGCAACTGCAAAAGACACCGCTAAACCGCAAGGGTATACTGGCGGCGGTTCCGATATGCTAACCACATCGAGTTAGCTAACACGGATACGGGTTAAGATAAGCAAAACCCTGCAGTTCCCATTACAAACATATAGTAAGAATGGTCAAGTCAATCAACAAGCAAGTGCCGACAGACCTGTTTCGTCCTTATTAGAACTCGTCAGGACACTACAGCTTGTTGTTGACCCCAGCTGAAAAAGTTGAAAACTTAAACAGCTGGCACAACTTTCTGTTTGTGGTTTTTACACCTCAAACATCCAGTTGTGAACCTGAACGCTGGGTAGGTAAACTTGTTCTTTTTTGTAAATTTGTAGAATGCCATTAAGTAAATTTCCAAATTGGAATCACGCGTTTAAAAAATCTTTTTTGAGTTCCAAATTGGACTCAAGCGCTCAAAAAAAATTGTAATGGCCTTAATTGTTGAGGATCGGAACGCGTTATCCACCAAAACTTGTAAGCTTCCAAAAATTTTATTCAACAAGTTTTTCCCAATACGCCAACGAACAATTGACGAATAATGGTTTTCTAAAAATTAACATATTAATACATAAGCAGTGATACATTAACCGGGATAAACGTTAAAAACTTAATACACAAATCTAAGATTTACTATTAAAAGGGGAAACAGCTCATATATGCATGTCAAGCAGCTAATTATAAAATACTCTGCACTGAGCTATAAGTTAATTTTATAATTATATTTTACAACACAATTATACAAATTTTTTATAAAAAACAAACTCACCTATTTTGCGGCCAAATTATAAAACAATGTTTCAATACTTCAGCAGACCATTTTTTTTTTGTTTCTAATCTTGATTCTTCAGAATCAACATTAACAAGGCGCAGATTTAAGTCGTATATTTCTGCCCAAAGAAGCGAAGATGTCAAAGCTGTAAAGCCATTTATCAATACAAATGATCTTGCGTCCAATTCTATGTAAGCAAACAAAGCACGAAAATCCAGTAACCCAGCTTTCAGTTCCGTACAATCAATCGGTAAAACTGGCGCATTATCCCACTTGTTTTTTCAATACGGGTGACTGATTTATTGCCTTGTCTACCGTCACTTGTTTATCATCACTTCTAGATACTTAAACTTCTCCGTCTGCTAGAGTGTTACTCCATTTTTTGAAAGGATACTGGACAGGGTGCCTTGACAAACACATAATTTCAGTTTTAGCCGTACTAATTTTCATCCTGGAACTCAAGTATGCGACAGAAAATCGATCAAGTGCATTTGGAGATCACAAGACACAGGTTCACTGCTCTAGCTGATCAAATGCTTACTTGGATGTAAAATGGTTTTATTTAAAAAGAAAATCGCAAGAAACAAGAGTGAATTACGTGTTAAAGTACTAAGACTTTTAATAAAGTTTACCGCAACTGGTTTTTATTCATTTTAAATATATTGTATCATTCTTCATTACAATGCTGCTTAAAAATACAACAAACTCTTACTTTAAGCAAAAAAGTAACGGTTCATTTTATTGCAACTGCAAAAATTTATATTATGATGGATTAGACAGATACCAGTGATGTAGTTGAGACCAAGATCAAGACCCAATAATTTTTCAGAAATCAAGACCGAGATCGAAATCGGCAAATTTCAAGAACTAAGATTCAATATTGAGATCAGAAACTTTCGAGAACTAAACCAAGACAAAAAATTTTTACAAAAATAAAGTCTATTTTAATTATTCTCAAAACAATTTTTTTAAAAACTAATTTAAGTTTACATTATATATGAAGAAGCACGTTTAACATGTTGAAAATCTAAGCTTTGCTCTGTGTGGTTGCATTATTAAACAATTCGCTTCAAAAAAATCCTCAACAAGATCAGAAGAAAACCGAAACACGCAAGACATGCTGGTTAACAATGTTGAAAAAAGCAGGCTATTCAATAAAAATTTTTTTAAAAACTCAAAAATGCCAAAGGCACGGTCATTACGGTAATTGTTAAAACTACATTCAAATATATGATTACCTTGGGTATTTTTATTGCCGTATTGCAGTTGTTGGATTTGCTGGTTATGTTTGGCTTACATGGAATAAAATTTGTCAAATTAATTACCTCAAAAAGAACTAAAAGTAATCACAAATTATGCAAAGTAAAAGCTGTTTAAAAACGCGCTGATTTTTTTTGCTATTACCCCTATGTATTTTTTGTGTATTTTTGGAGTAGTTTTTACGACTTTGTCCTTTACTACCTTGTCATATTAACACGTTTTTAGTTTAACTTCAAAGCAGTTTTATGTTTTAAGCAATTAAATTCATACAGTTGGGTATGCAAAAATTTGTTATAGGAGGAAGGAGGGCGGTTGAGATCCAAAAACACAATCACTATAATATAATTAATCCGTGATATCTTTTACAAAAAGAAAGTCTGGTGCAAAAAAATGAGAACCACCTTTAAAGAATCAGTTAAGAAAAAAATGTAAAATTATTTATTTATTTCTACCATTAATTGTTTTAACTTTATTTTTATCCTCCTGACTTCCTGACTTGCAGAAAATTCTCGGAGGCGCTATACATAAAGCAACTGTCAAGCTATTACATTGATCTGCTTCCGGCGAAGTCAAGATATCGCTGTCTAGTTAAAATTTTTTAATTATTTATTTTTTCAGTTTATATTTAGAAGTTAAGACGACCAAGCAGGGAAAAATGCCGTAAAGTGTTTTTCCAAGCACACAACAGAACGGCGAGAGCAGTGTCACAGACCTTGTTTGGGAATCCCAAAGGACCAGTTAAACAAGGTAACCCAAATACCTACGCTGAAACAAAGCTATCTCTAATTTTATTTTATTCCGGCTCAAGAAGTAGTTTTTTATAAGTCTACAGATCTTATACAATTGTCTTGAACCAAGATCGGATTGATTCGTCGAAGACTCTTCTCCACAAACAAAGAGAAATCACTGTCTCTAATTAAAACGAATGTACAGGATGTCCATAAAGTCCTGTTACAATTATAAAAAATCATTACAATCATCATCTAAATTAATCCTAATTTCTGCGATAACATAAAGTAAAAAATTGAAAATTAAGATGATCCAAATTTTTTAATTGTTTACTTCAACTCACCAAAAACAGAAAAACCTCAATTAATCAAATGCAAAATAATTTAAAACCCTTCGTTCAAATTTGTAATAGTTTAACATGCCATTATGATTTATGTAAAAAGATTAAAAAAATGCAATGTCTTTCAAAATTGCTACAAAAATTAGTCGTAAAAAGAGGTGCTTACTATAGCCACCATGAAAATTTGTTTGTTTCTATAATCAACGTCGATAACTCCCCTTCAAGCGAACTGGGATTCCGGAACATTTTAAAGGTAAGAAAAAAAGAGGAAAAAATCAGAGAAATACGTACTTAATTCGGATATTTTAAGTTTTACCAATTAACATTTTTGCCTAAAATTGCATTGATATTTTTTCCACCAACAAATGGAACTTCCTATTAACATGGCGATTTTCAAAAAAAAGTTGGTTGCTTGCATTAGCAATAAGAAAGTTAGATGAAATAACATTTCATCTAATAAGCAATATGATACAATATTTATAATACAATATAATACAATATTTCATCTAATAAGCAATATAAATATTAACAAATGAGCAAATAAAAAAGTTAAAAGAAGTAATTTTCTTGCACACGTAAGCAGTGGAACAATCCGTCAAACTTGCTTCCGAGGAATTTCTAAAAGTTATGTGGAAGACAGAAAAAATGGGTTCATTTATGCCACAATTGAATTTTGGCGATGTACGCCTAGACTTGAATCGAAAAGGTCTTGGTTTAAACGATTGGAACAAAAGCAGAAAATAATTTTGCTAAAATTTGATCTATATTCGTATACTATGTAAAGACTGCTATATACATATGAAAGTGTATATATATTGTTGCATGAATACAAATTAGTAGCTATTTTGTCAAAGTTTGAAAGTGCCCGAAAATTTAGGGGTATTGTAGCAATTATATGTGGCAATATATGTGGCAATTTATATGAATGCATCATTAAATAATTAATAATACTTTTTACCTTCTTGTTATGGTTACAAAATACTCTTTTCAGCCAAAAAAAATTATTTAAGTTGTTTTAGTTGTTTGAACAATAACAATAAAAATTTTCCTCTAAAGTTTTTTTTTTAATTAAAATTTTCACTGGTCTGTAGGGATTTATAACGTAATTTAATTGAGCTAAAATTTTACTGAGGTTTTTTTATATAAAATTTCGATTTTTTTTTAAACAGCAACAGCATAAAATAAGCAACGAACTTATATAATATAGCGATTATGAACTGCCCCGCAGACGATAAAAAACTTACATAAACACAATTTCGGCTTTTTGTTAAAAAGTTATTGTAAGGACACTACTAGACAACATGTACAATACATAAAAATAGTATTTTCAATAAATTTAAAAAAATTTTAATGTTATAGACAAGTATATTGTTGCATTGTTGCAGGCGTTTCTAGAGCACATCCTCTTTTTTGGATTCCAGGTTTTCTTGCAATGGTTATGTTCTTTGTTTTTGGTAGATTAAATATTCAATAAATTTAAATGTAAAATTTCTTCGTGATATTAAGGAAATATAAAATCTCTTTGTAATATTTAGTTTCTCAGCAAAATGCAAATGCTTTTAATGACGCGTAATCAAAAATTGTTACTCAGGAAAGCTTATTATGGGCAATATAAATGTAAACTCCATGTTTTGAATAATAGACATTTGTTTTTATCAAAGCATTAGAAACGTTATTCATAAAAAAACACTGTGAACATGTAAGGTGGCTGAGTTTTTATACAGTAGGTATTTCACAATCTCTCCCTGTATATCCAGGATTGCATCAGCATTGAAAAAAAGTTTTAAACTTTTTTTATTAAAACAATAGTATAGATGTTTTTTAATGTAAGCTTGGCTTAATAATAACAAATGAGAAAATAATATAATTAAAGAAAGTTTACTTTTACAAACAATTTAGAGGGTAATTTAAATGAAATCTTGTTTTATACATGTTAAATACGAAATTTTTTCCATTTCGCTAACATCGAAACCATTGATTCTGATTAATGCTTAAAAAATTGTCCTAAAAGTTTAAAAAAACAAATAAAATTTTTTTGACCATCAAAAACAATAAGGTGATGTTTTTCTTGCTCCACTGCGGAAAAAGTTCTCAGTTTTAAATTGATATTTGTGAATTAAGCTAGCTGCGGTAAGTGTAAAATTTTAGCAAAGTTATTTGCAAGATTTTTTACGAAATTTTGCAAAACAGTTTTTTTTTTAATTCAATTCAAAAAAATGCTTTTATTGTTTAGCTTTTTTTTACCTTTGAAGCAGTTTTATATATGTTTTATTTTTGTAAAGATTAGATTAATTACAAACAACTATAATTTGAATTCTTGCAAAGGTCATTGCAATATTGAGTTTTTTTAACTGTAACTGCTCTTGCTGGGATGTACCACCTTTCAGTATGGTATACGGACTTTTCATGAAAAAATTAAAAAAATTAACAGCAACAGTATTTTTTTGAGTAAAAAAATGAAACGCACACGCTGCAATCTTTTTGCCAAAAATTTACATTAGAATTATTATTTTCTTCCAGAAAAATATGGTACAAAGAATATAGTTTTTGGAAAAAGTTGTGATAGATCTGGTCCAGGATTTGTGTAAGAGAAATCATGAAGTCATTTTTGACAATTTTTATCAATACCCTTTTATGGAGACATTTCATGGAGACATTTCAACTAAAAACAAATCATAGTTTGCAGTTATTAAAGTTAATAAAGTTGTCATATACGAGGTATATAGCGCCTCTAACGCTTTCCTGTTAGTCTGAAGGACAGATATATGATAGGAGGATGAAAATAAAGTAATGCAACATGCATTTCAGTCAACGAACGGCTTGAAAACGGTGTGACAATAGTCAATTCTTATATTATTTATTTATTTACTGGAGTTTTGCAGAAAGTTAGCTTACGTCTTTCTAAGTTTTAAAAAATTCCAAAACGTCTCAATGTCTCCAAACAAAAAAATTGCATACTCTTTTCCAGCAGCAATAAAACTGACCAACATTGGGTATTTTTCCCAAATTTTTAATTTTTATAGATATTCTCCTGATGTGCAGGAAATCAAAAGAAGTGCTGCACATGATTTTAAGCAAAAATATTTTAGAACCCTGACAGAAACTGAAAATCTCACCGTCAAAAAAATGCCCCAAATAAAAGTTTTGGAAATTTTTGCATTTTCGGTATATAACAAGTCACTGTTGTGTGCAACATAATGATGTCATATTAGAAAACATGTTTTATAATGTGGAGATAAAAAAGTTAAGTTTCGGCAAAGAGGTTGTTTTTTTCAACCAGACAACAATTGAAAATAGGAGCCATAATGGATTTAGCATTTATGGACTATAATGGATTCAGCATTTTCAGCATTTATTAAATAAACATTAAAAATTATTATTTATAAAAAAAAAAAACGTTTTCGGCTTACTTCAGGCCTCATCAGGTTTCTACAATTTAGTAATATTGATTAACTTTAAATTTACACACACACATAAAAAAATTAAAAATTAACAACAGCAAAAAACAATGTATATTTTTTAAAAAAGGCTGTACTTTTGACTAACAGGCTAAATTTTAAATCAAAACGAGAGAGAAACTAAATTGATACAAATTAAATTTCAGATTATGATGTCATTGAAGAAAAAAAGAAAAATGAAGCTCCATTTGCGAACATTTGTCGATTTAATTTTGGACTTAACTTTTTTATGAGTAGAGCTTCGTGAATCTTAGAACAAAATTCTGATTTGCATTTACGTATTATTACAAAATTGTTTTCATCAGACCGATTATTAGAACACTTTTCACACGAAAAAATATGATCTTTAACTGCACTATCCTGTAGACTTTTGAAATTCAGATGCTCTCGAACTCTAGTGATCAAATGTCTGGATGACATACCGATGTATGTCTTGTTCGTATCGCACGAACACGAGAATTTATAGACAACATTTGAACAAAGAGCCACAGGAGTTTTGGAATTTAACTGAAAATAATTGACTACTTTAAAAGTTTTATAGATAGGAGATATTTTTAAGTTGTACTTGTTTTTTATTAATGCAGAAAGACGATTTGCAAAGTGATGTGATTCCTTACCCAAATACGGAATACAAAAACTATTTTCAAAGCTAATGTTTTGAGAAAATTTGTTAGAAGATTGAAAGCTCGCAAGAATTTTATCAAAAAACGATGAAGGATAACCTTATTCAAAAACATATTTTTTTAACATACTAACTTCAAACAAAAAATCGGAGGAACAAATACGCTTGGCTCGATTTAAAAAACATAGAATTAATCCAGACTTCCATTTAGTGGAACACAGCGCGTTAAAATTCAAAATTAGATTGGTGTTTGTAGGTTTTCTGTATACCCAAGTATCAATCCCTGTTTCATTGAACCTAATTTCAACGTCAAGAAATGGTATGGTATCAGAAGGGAGCTCCACTGTGAATTTAATATTATTATGTTGAGAATTAAGCAAATCGAGAAATTTAGTGCAGTGATCAGAATTATCAAATACAGCAAATATGTCATCAACGTATCTAGAATACAATTTTGGATGAAAGTCTAATTGTTTCCCTAATAGCTTATTTTCTATGTGGGCAAAAAAAAAATTGGCTAAAGTCGGAGCCAGTGGAGAACCCATACTGACACCATCATGTTGTTGATATAATTTGTCTTTATATAAAAACATTCCTTGGTTGGCCAAACGCAGCAGTTTTATAAATACTTCTTTTTTTCATTGAAGGTAGATTGTCTTTAATCTGGTTATCTTTTGAGTAGATGTAGTCAGCAATTATATTAATGGTTTCATCCAGAGGAACATTTGTGAACAGAGATAGAACGTCAAAGCTAACAAGTTTGTGATCCGCTTTAAATTGGAAGTTATTTAATTCATCAAGGAAGTGATCAGTAGAATGTAACATGTATGAATCTGGTATGTAACTTTTGATTATTGAATCAAAAAATTTGGCAAGTTGATATTCTGGGGTGCCAATCATCGATATCAATGGTCTTGCTGGGTTATTATTTTTGTGAACTTTGATGAGACCGTACATTTTTCCTGGACTATTGCCTTTCGGAATGAGGTTTTTTACTGTTTCACTTCCATATGATTTTAGATATTTGTTGACATAGTAATTAATGGATTTTTCTTTTATAATTATCGGATGAACTTTGGTGTCTTGATTAATTTTATGAAATTTTGAGCTATCATTGATTATGCAATCCAGTTTTGCGTAGTAGTTATGGCTGTCCAAAATGGCTACCCCTTTTCCTTTATCGAATTTACAAACTTGAATTCTGGAGTTATCGCCCAGTTTTTTTAAGGTATTATGAAGAGCTGCGTTTTTGGGGTGAGCACAAATTCTGACACCATACCATTTCTTGACGTTGAAATTAGGTTCAATGAAACAGGGATTGATACTTGGGTATACAGAAAACCTACAAACACCAATCTAATTTTGAATTTTAACGCGCTGTGTTCCACTAAATGGAAGTCTGGATTAATTCTATGTTTTTTAAATCGAGCCAAGCGTATTTGTTCCTCCGATTTTTTGTTTGAAGTTAGTATGTTAAAAAAATATGTTTTTGAATAAGGTTATCCTTCATCGTTTTTTGATAAAATTCTTGCGAGCTTTCAATCTTCTAACAAATTTTCTCAAAACATTAGCTTTGAAAATAGTTTTTGTATTCCGTATTTGGGTAAGGAATCACATCACTTTGCAAATCGTCTTTCTGCATTAATAAAAAACAAGTACAACTTAAAAATATCTCCTATCTATAAAACTTTTAAAGTAGTCAATTATTTTCAGTTAAATTCCAAAACTCCTGTGGCTCTTTGTTCAAATGTTGTCTATAAATTCTCGTGTTCGTGCGATACGAACAAGACATACATCGGTATGTCATCCAGACATTTGATCACTAGAGTTCGAGAGCATCTGAATTTCAAAAGTCTACAGGATAGTGCAGTTAAAGATCATATTTTTTCGTGTGAAAAGTGTTCTAATAACACTGGTCAACAAAAAATTTCTTTCTGGGATGAAAGTAGCCGCCCTTTACTAATTTTGTGGCGCTGAATCCGAAAATGAGCCTTAACCCATTTAATCCCATTGTTGCGTATACGCAACACGGAAGTAGGTTGTACTTTTTTCTTTTTGGAGAGCCGTGTCCACATGGTTTCTCAATCTTAACCATTCCATTTGAATTAAGAGTGTTGCAACATCAAGTAGAAAGAAAGAAAAGCTTTAAAATCATTTTTGTCAAATATTTATTCTAGATTTATTTTCGAAGTAGTTTTTGAAAAGCATGGCTTCAAATAAAAGCAGGTATGTTGGCTTTCTTCTTGCTAAATTGCAAATTTTATAATATGCATTTTTTTTTGTAATGTCTTAACTATATATTTAATTAGTTTAACAATTTCAGTTTGTACAACGTCAAGGTAGAAATTTTGTCATAAAAACGTCTCAATGATTTTGTTGCGCTTACGCAACATTGGGCGTCTCGTTCTGACATGTTGTTGCGTATACGCAACAACGGGCATATTCGACACGTAATTATTATAAAAATCGTTTTTATACAGTCAACTAATCACTTATGAACTAGCTGCATTGGTACATATTGTTGTCTCGATAGAAATATATCGTTAAAATAGAGATGTGATCGGGTGATTTGCATGGCTCAACCAACGTATGCTAGACCGCGATTACGTAGAACATGAGTTCGATTCTTGCCATGGACAATATATCAAACCTTTTTATTTTCAGCTGTAACTTTAGCGCTTTTTTTAGGTTGAAGCTGATTGAGACGCTATAGATTATGTTTTGTATGTAATATATTTATTTTGTTTGTACAATTACATTATTCGGTTGTTCATAAAATTTATATAAAAGTCAAAAATATGTTCCAGTATAGTTGGTATTGAGAATCAAGCCTCAAATAAAAACCTATGATTTCTTGAAATTTGTACCCAAACAAAAAAAACAATGTGTTTATATTCTAGAAAAGTCAGGTTGGATGAAGTTTTGGAAGAAATTGAAAAGTATTGCGACTCGGATGAAGCAAGAGATGAAAACGAAGGGCAAATGAACGTGATAGTCAGCACAAAACAAATTGCTGTTTACATTTCTCCATTTGACAACGGAGATATAACCGACGAGGATTCTGGTGATGAAGATACAGTCGCGTTAGCTAATCTTCCTGGAAATCAAATAATAGCCGCAGCGGAGATAAAAGAATCTGCGCCTACTTCGCAAACTTCACACGATCGGGGCTTTCAAAGTCAAACAGCAAAAAGCCGCAAAGCACGTCACTGGCAAAAGAAAGACTTACCAAAGACTGGTATTTCTACTGAGCACGCTACTTACAAACCAACTCCAGCAGACCTTCCTCGAACGCCAGCTGAAACATTTGAGCTGTTTGTAGATGAAAAAGTTGTTTAACACTTAACTGCACAAACAATCAGCTATGCGGCGCAAAGTGGAAATCATCAGTTTTCGATGTCTTGTGACGAAATGAGAACCTTTATCGGAATTCTGCTGCTATCAGGTTATTGCAGTGTATCAAGGCAAAAACTTTATTGGTGTAACAAACCTGATACACACAATATATTGGTAGTACATTCCATGCGTCGCAATCGCTTTGATACGATAATGAGATATTTTCACGCAGCTGACAACTCCAGTCTTGATCAAGAAGACAAATTTGCAAAAATTCGACCTTTCTTGGACATTGTCAACAAAAAGTTTTTGAGTTTTGGATCAGCTTTCGGCCCTGACAATATATCCATTGATGAGTCAATGGTACCACATTATGGAAGGCATTCTGTTAAACAGTTTATACGCGGCAAGCCAATAAGATGGGGCTACAAAGCTTGGGTTGCTGCTACACGCTTAGGCTATGTCTTTTCTTTGGACTTTTATCAAGGAAAGTATCGTGGCGACAAAGAAAGTGAATACAGAAGTCGCTTTGGCTTTGGTGGAGAAGTTGTTTTGGATTTGGTTGACATACTGGAAAGCAAATATAAAGACAGAAAGTTTTCTTTGTATTTTGACAACTTCTTTACCTCTCTAAAGTTGCTGGATAAACTTCAAGCTCGAGGACATGGTGCTACAGGAACTATTCGCAGCAATCGAGTAGAAAAATGTCCTATTTCAAACACAAAAACATTTAGCAAGCATAGAAGAGGCAGCGAGGAGCATTTTCTTGATGAAGATGGACAAATTATTTTGGTGCGATGGTGCGACAATGGTGTAGTGAGCATCGCCTCCAACCAGCACGGTCTTCAGCCCATGAAAAGGGTTGAGCGTTATTGTGCATCCGAAAAAAAAAATATTAATGTGCAGATGCCCAACTTGATTAGCAAGTATAATCAAAATATGGGAGGCGTGGATCGTGTGGACGAGAACATTGAACACTATCGAATCAGCGTTCGCGGACAAAAATGGTATTTTCCCATTTTATCATACTTTTTCAATGTTTGCGCGAACAATGCCTGGCTGTTTGCGCGTCAAGGAGGTTATGATGACGACCTGCTAACATTCACTCGTTCAACTGCGCAAGCTTGGTTGAAACAGTATGGGAATCCTCCCAAAAATGATAAAAGGCGTCACACATTTGCCAGTGTGATTGGTGTGGAGAAGCGATTTGACAACGTCGGCCACTTTATAGCGGAGTCAAATCCTAAAATTAGAAAGCGCTGCAAAACGTGTCAAAGCAATTCCATATATTTTTGTGTAAAATGTAATGTTTATTTGCACCCAAAATGCTTTTTGGAGTATCACTCAAAAAATGAATAAATGACTTTTTGCTGACTGTTATTAGTGTAACAATGTAAACTCGATTAATCGCGAAGTTTATGACAGGACGGCAGCAAACAAGACGTGTAAAAAGATTGCTGACACTGCTAGTTGATATATCGTATTCCCAATGTTGCTCTTACGCAACATCGATGCGTTGCGGTGTGCCCAGTGTTGCGTATACGCATCACCATATTTAGGCTTATAACTTGAATAAAAACAAAAAAGATTGATTTCTGACACCAGATTTGTTCTAGGAAAACTAAAACTCATATAAGATGTGAATTTCGCAAGGGTTTGAAAAAACTAATTTTTCTGGGAACAAATGGGTTAAAATTGTCGGTTAGCTCTAGTTTTCAAGATATGGGCACCAGAAACATATGCTAGAGGGGCAGGTGACCCCTAGAAATCTAAGTCGAATACCTGTTTATCTAGTTCATTCACAAATGTACCTCTTTTAGATAACAAGGCTTGAAGACCCTTTTAAAACAACCACCAAGTTACCACCAAATTACCTTTTTAATAACCTAAGGCCTTTGGTGACTGCTACATTTAAACCCCTTCACAGATCATTTGATTCCCCTTTCAAACATACTGCAGGCGCCCATGTTTCAAAAGAGGTAGGTCACATGTTTTATTGTGATAATAGCTAGGCTTATAAAAGATGGAAATACATAGTGCATTCCTCCCATACTGATAAATTTTTCAGCAACAGAGATGAAATAACGTTATCAGTTAGGGAGGGCATATTTCAAGATAATACAAATGCTGTGAAAACATTTCGCTGGTTTATATCAGCTACAGAGCTTAAATAGGAGTGTAGCTTAGTTAATGTGCGTGATAAACAGTGAAATACAACAGGTAACGCTAGCCAGCAAAATTTTACCTAACTTAGACTACGCATAAAAGGCTTCTAACAGGTGCAAATATACTGCAAAGTACCCTACTTGTGTAACATAGTAGTGTACTTCCACTGTGTTCTTTTTTGTTTAGAACTACAAGTACGATAACCTGTTAAAGTAGCTTTCAGTCAGTATATTTTGAAATGCCTCGTGTCTGTGTAAATTCCGCAGATAACTTCTGTTATATCTGTGGGGAGTTCACCGTGTCTTCGCAGAAGCGTGTCTTCACCACTAGAACAAGAAAGGCTTATCATCAGTACTTTGGTTGCAAAGTCGGAGATCAGGAAAAGCCTTGGGCTCCTCACATATGCTGCAATTCCTGTGTGACCGCCCTTAATGAGTGGTTGTAAAAGAAAAGAAAGGCAATGCCTTTTGCAGCGCCAATGATTTGGAGAGAACCTACGGATCACGTAAATGATTGTTACTTCTGTCTCACTCCTTCCATGAAAAAAAGATTCAACAGGAAGAAGAAGTCTGTAATAGAGTATCCTAACATACCATCTGCAATTCGTCCTGTTCCTCACAGTGACGAGCTAGCTATTCCTGAATCACGTGAAATAGATCTGTTGAGTTCAGACGATGCAGAAAGCAGTGAAGAGTGTAGCGTTTCTGAACCGTGCACATCCACGAATAAAGAATTTGGTATTACTACTGAACCACATTTAATCAATGAAAGTGAATTGAATGATCTTGTAAGGGATTTGGATTTGCCGAAAGTTAAAGCAGAACTATTGGCTTCCAGATTAAAACAATGGAATTTGCTTCAAAGTGGTGTCAAAGTTTGTAGTTTTCGTACACGTCAACAGTCTTTGGCCCAGTTTTTTAGCATGAAAGGGGGACTTGTATAATGCACAGATATTGGTGGTATTATGCAAGAATTTGGGTACCCCACAGCCCAGAAGAATGGAGACTGTTCATTGATTCGTCAAAACTAAGTTTAAAAGCTGTGTTGCTGCACAATAAAAATATGTTGCCATCAATTCCCGTTGTATATGCAGCTCATATGAAAGAAACATACGAAAATATAAAGAACCTTTTACAGTGCATAAATTACGTACAGTACTGCTGGCAACTGTGTGGTGACTTTAAAGTAATTGCAATACTGCTGGGATTGCAGCCTGGTTATACGTACAAAGTATTGCTGTTTTTTGTGTGAATGGGACAGTCGTGCAAGACATGAACATTACCTTAAAAAGGAGTGGCCAAAAAGAAGCACTTTGAAAGCAGGTACAAAAAATGTGAAGTACACTCCACTAGTTGAAGCATCAAAGATTGTACTTCCCCCTTTGCATATTAAACTTGGATTAATGAAAAATTTTATAAAAGCGATGAATCAGGATGGAGCAGCTTTTAAGTACATTTGCAACAAGTTTCCTGGATTAAGCCAAGCAAAACTCAAAGAAGGCATTTTTATTGGACCTCAAATCAACAAGCTATTAAAGGATGAAGACTTTGATCACACTTTATCTGGAATAGAGAAAGTTGCCTGGAATGCATTCCGAGATGTGGCACACAAATTTCTTGGGAATACAAAAGCTCCAAATTATATTGAACTGGTGGAACACATGATAGACTCCTACAAAAATATGGGGTGCAACATGTCTTTGAAAATACACTTCTTACATTCGCACTTGGATTTTTTCCTTTAAACTGTGGTGACGTAAGTGACGAACATGGGGAGCGTTTCCACCAGGATATTGCAGTCATGGAAAAACGGTACCAAGGAAAATGGAGCCCATCAATGTTAGCTGATTACTGTTGGACACTTGCCCGAGATCGACCAGAATTGTCTTACAACAGGAAAGCTAAAAGAATGCGATTGTGAACATGAGCGTTTCTGTTGTTGCACTAGCGTTAATGTATGCATTCGTAGAAAACTAAAATTGAAAATATTTCAAAAACGAGAGCTAATCGAAGGTTTTTATTGTCATTTTCGGATTTAGCGCCCAAAAATCTATAAGAAATGACTATTTTCATAAAAGAAAGAAAAATTTTTTGAAATTTTGTAGACCTGTGTAATCGGTCTGATGAAAACAATTTTGTAATAATACATAAATGCAAATCAGAATTTTGTTTTAAGATTCACAAAGCTCTACTCATAAAAAAGTTAAGTCCAAAATTAAATCGACAAATGTTCGCAAACGGAGCTTCATATTTATTGAATATATTTTGATTGTAATATTTTTTCTTTTTTTCTTCAATGACATCATAATCTGAAATTTAATTTGTATCAATTTAGTTTCTCTCTCGTTTTGATTTAAAATTTAGCCTGTTAGTCAAAAGTACAGCCTTTTTTAAAAAATATACATTGTTTTTTGCTGTTGTTAATTTTTAATTTTTTTATGTGTGTGTGTAAATTTAAAGTTAATCAATATTACTAAATTGTAGAAACCTGATGAAGGCTGAAGTAAGCCGAAAACGTTTTTTTTTTTTTTTATAAATAATAATTTTTAATGTTTATTTAATAAATACTGAAAATGCTGAATCCATTATAGTCCATAAATGCTAAATCCATTATGGCTCCTATTTTCAATTGTTGTCTGATAAAAAAGTTAATTTCCTGTTTTTTTCCAAAAAATTATAAAAAGTTTTATCAATATTTTATTTCATTATGCTTAATATAAATCTACAAGGTAGGATGTTATTCTAAACCTAAAACTTCCAAAGAACAGGCAAATAGGCTAAAAGGACATGTTTTTGAAAAGATATATAGCATATTAACTCCCGAGTTCAGTGGAATAAAATAAAGTTCTTTAAGGTTTTCTTCTTCGTATTCCCAGATTGACCTTGTTGCTGCTTTCTGTTTGAAATTAAGTTATTGTTGTATGTAAGGAGTGTGATCCCGTCGATTAATTTTGCGTTATGTCATGATGCGGATTTTATGACATAACGAAAATAACGCAGGTAGACCAAGCATTTTACTTGCGTATTTATGCTCGCAAGTCAAAATATTTTTACCTGAACTATGCCGCGGACACAAAGGCCTGAGTAAAAAGCAGAAAGTACCGCAAAACTGTAAAAAAAGTTTTCGGACAACGGAAACGATAGCAAAGGTACGAAACTCGTCGCAGCTCCTTCTTTTCAGTAAAATACAGTGATTGAGCGTGTAAAATTTTTATCAAACTTAACTGTTTTTGGTGTTTTGAGTACTTGAGAATGATATCAATTTATAGTTCTTTGAAATATTGTTAACACTAGAATAATCGCGTGCGGGATCTACCAAAATATACAGCGAGAAACAAAACAAAAAGAAAAATTTCTATATATGATTTACAGTATTTTTTACCCCAAGATATTGCTACGTTTCTAAAATGGACTATACTTATTAGGTCTAATAATATAAACGTAGTCAAAATGAGTTTGATCCGCTATAGGTTTTTCTTTTTAGAATTTGGTTACAGGGATAATCCTGGTTTTGTTTGGTATTGAAAGTTTTAACTTGATTTTTAGCTGCGTGCCGGTGGTAGAATTTTTGCAATGCTTTTTCAAACGTGTTTATCAAGCTCGAAATTGAAAAAAAGACAATTTTCTTAATATCGAGTAAAAAACATAAGTAGAAATTTTTTGTTATGCTTCTCGATACAAATTGCACATTTTAAGCAGATATTGCATAACATAGAAAAACAAAGAAATTAGTAGCGCTCGTCACAATCCACACATTCAACTTGTATACAACTTGAATATAATTTCGACAATTTAATTTAGGGTGTACAGAACAAAAATTCTCACTTTTTTGTTTGTCTGACTAATTTTCAAATAATTTACGTTTAAAAATTGGTCTATCGATATTTATTCTCGTAAATGCAGACCAGAAATTAAATTATTTACTTTAGTTAGTTATAATTTCTAATCATTACAGTTTTTCTCTTCATAAATTCAATAGTTTGTCGATAAATGTAATATCTGTTTCAAATCAATTGTATTATTTGCTAAATTTGATTTGTCTAAAAAATTCACTTCTTATGTAATTTTAATTTGGTTTAAATTTATTCAGGCTATATCTTATCCATTGCTAAAATAAACAAATCTACCTTTGTGTTCCATTTTAACAAATTGCTTTATAAAAACACATTCAGTTAAGCTTGAAAGTGGATAAAATTAACATGAAACTTAATATATTTTGCCATTTTTTACGTGACGTAAAACTATGAAATAGCGCTAGATCAATTCGTTGGTCTATTTGTCCGCGTTCAAGTCGTCTATGGTCGTTTCGTCACCAAGTCGATTCGTCGTTGAGTAATTCGTACCCAAATAAGGCACTTGGTCATGGATCATCAATTTGATTAAAAACAAATTTTTAAATTCAACTGTTTGTTTTCCCTAAACTTAACTCCACTAAAATTGTCGTTTGGCAGTTTTAAATGTTATTATGTTCAGAACAGAAAATTAATCTAAAACTGTCCAAGGGCAACGTGATTCCTAAAGTAATATTTTAAAACTATTATTCAAATATTAAATTTAAAACAAAGAGAAAAATAAGGAAAAAAAATAAAACAGCTCAACAACCCAGTGCTTTATCTGAGGACGAATTGACCGAAGACAAATTGAAATAGCTTGCTCCATGAAATAGCTTTGGCAAATTTTTGATCAGTATTTGCATAGTTTCTAGTAAAATAGCCAACTATATATAAATCATTTTAATTTTTGTCACTAGTCTTTCAGTAATATATTTTTTTTAATTGTTGTGGTTAAGCTCAACTTTATGTTCTTTTGATACGAATTTCTCTAAAATGACTTTGATATGCGCTTTTTGTTTTTAATTTGATTATTAATTGCATAGCGGTAATTACATAATTGTTCAATGCTTTTGAGACTGTTTTTACAACAAACAAAATTACATAAGTGCGATGCTTGCTTCAGATTATCAATATTATTTTCTGATTTTAGTTTGTCTTTAATTTCTACCCCGTCTATAAATTCCACCACGGAAAATTCCACCATACGTTAATTTTTGGTAAATCACTTAAAACGCGGTCGCGTACATTCCAAAGTTCGATCAGAAACTGTGGGATTTCTCTTCATCGACAAAGACCACCACTCTAACCTAACCTAACCTTTAACTTATGGTGGAATTAGCTATATTAATTAGCTGTATATCTGAATTATATTCCGTTAGCAATTTATTAATTCGTTTTGATATAGAGCAGAAAATTAAAAAAATTAACAAAATCAAGCGACAAAATCAAGAAAATTAATTATTGTTTGATATTTTCGACATTTAATATTTCACAATGTGATAATAGACAGAAAATAGTTATAATAACTGTGATGAAATCTTATTTCACAATTGATTGGTTGAACATCTTTGAGCCCGCGCGCCTTGAAGCCGAATAAATTAATTGAAGTCTTCAGTTTTTCTCTTTATTTTCAGTTGTATTCGAAAGAGTCTGACTGCGTTTTAGTTAACCTGATTTTCTTGTTTTATTATTAGAAGATTGCGTGAACTAAAAAATTTTTCTTCCCTAAACTTTTCACTGGCACTCTTCAAGGGAAATTGTCAGAATAAAGCAGAATTGAAACCGAACTGAGTTATAAAGGGAAAGCAGAGTTCTCATTGACTGAAAGAAGTTATCCAATGAGAGAACCCAGCCAACAATGCTATGCAGGGCCCATGCGGGCCCATGCGGGAACCTTACCGATTTGGCCGCGGGCGCTGTAGTGGCCCGACATGGGCTAACCGTATGGGTTTAATCTGGCTTTTAATTTTAAGCCGTAATCAAAAATTAAAACATCTTAATAAGCTAACATTATTAATTGTTTTTAAAAAAGAACATTTTGCATAAATAGTTTGAACCATATGAAACTCGTGCGGTAAACCCATGCGGGGCCACTGTAGCGCCTGCGGCCAAATCGGTACGGGTACTGTACGGGAAGCCCTTGCAGGGCCCGCATTGGCCCTGCATAGCATTGTTGGCTGGGAAACTATTAAGAAATTTTCAAGAAGTAGACGAATTATTTTTGTTTACACAGAAGGGGATTGAGAGATTTAATGAAAGTCGCTTCAAGAGCAGAAAGGTGAAAAGAAGAGCAACCTTGAGCGAGAATAGAAAATTTTTCGTTGCTGTAGTGAAGAGCGCATTGGGCGTTGTCAAAAAGATGTTGACCAATGGCGGATTCGTGAAATTGTTGTGGGCGTGTGTTGGCCTCGCAAGAGCGGGGAAAACTTTGGCGGTTGAGCGAAGCAGGAGGATTGGCGATGGATCAAGGAAAATCTTGTTTAATTCGCTCTTCTAGGCGTTGAGACGTGCAACCAACGTACCGACTATCGAAGTGGCACACAAACTGGTAAATAACATTGCTGTGATGATGGGAAGGTAACACGTTTTTCTTAATCGCTGGTAAGAGCTGTCGGGTGTTAGAAATAACACGTGGTTCGACGGAGAAAAAGCAGCGTTTTACAACAGACGTAATCTTCTTTTCGAACTTCATCGAGACTTTTCCAATCTATGGGATGTGTAGGTAGATAGGGCACTTTTCTACTGGTGAACCGGGTTAGAATTTAGTTGTTAAAGTTTTCGTTTGAAAGCCGAATTGATTGCATGTTCCGGGTAGCTATTTTCCAAAAGAATTGAGCAAATTTTTCCAAGATCTGGGTCCAGTTTGCCTTTAGAACAAATCATAAAAGCTCTGTCAACAAGAGTATCAATTGGGTTGATTTTCCGTTTCTTGGGGCTAAAAGAGTTCCAACGTAGATACCGGCCCGTAAAGGTGGGTTTCCTGCACACTGAAGTTAGAAATTCCAAATCATGCCTTTCTACCAGCACGTCAAGGAATTTTATTATTTATTATTTCTATTTGTTTTTGTTTCAGGTTTCTGAGTTATAAGAAACATCAATATCCAAGCAACTAGTGAAGAGTCCGCGTAAAAGATTTAAAAAAATGTCAGAAGAGATAAAAAGTAATTTTTTTTAAAGTGAGTAAAATCGTCTTTGTGAGAAAGAGGATAGAGAGAAGGGTTTGCTAGTTGTATTAAAAGAGCTGAAAATTTAAGAAAAAGAAGAGGGGAAATGGCAAGCAATGCTGAAAGCTGAAGTTAAAAATTAGAATTGGAATTTCAGGAGAAAGAGAATGATTCGGAACAATTGCAATCGGAACAAAGAAAAATGAAATTTGAGGGATAAAATGCAGCTTGAAATAAAGGGGTTAAGACTTGAACGGATGACAGATTGCTCTAAAACAGGAAGAGTGAATCAAGCACGAGATGCACGTATTGTTTTCAGAGGAGCAAAGTCCCCTGATCTCGCTCATTTTGTTAATGGAAAAAAATGACTTTGATCACATGTGCCCAAACTTTTACTCGTCGCCAGCCAAACATTCGTCTGCAAGTTTACCGCAACCCTCCATCGGTGCAATAACAAAAGAACGCCAAATTTGAGTTAAGATGGGAGTTGATTTAAAATTTTATGTTTGAGCCAAAGTGATGAATTTTTTTGGGTTTTATGGTCACATTGATATTAACGATTATTTCAAATTAACTTTAATGATAAATAAAAATTTTATCGCAAAAATAATTTAAGACAATAAAAAGTCATTACTTTGACTCTACGTGTTGTTTTTCCTAAAAGAGAACAATAAACGTCTTACTGAGAGGAAACTAATGCATTTTAAGTTATCTGCTCAACATTAAGTTGGTTCTAAAGCATTGCGATAGTCAAAATGCTTTGGCATCTGATTAATATTCCTCGCCGGGCTGCAACAAATGATTTCTCGAACCACATGCGGCCCGCGGGCCGCTGGTTAAGCAGTCTTGACTTAGATAGTTATATCCTATTTTAGTTATCTTGACTTAAATAGTTTATAAATACTGTATAAAAAAATTTGAAAGAAGGGGGTTGTTGAGTTAGACTGGATTGCCAAAATCGGTCTCCGTACAAAAAAGTACAACTTGTAAACCACTGGTCTAACAACTTTTATGGTCAATCACTGCAGTAATCAAATCACTATATCACCAAGAAACCAATGGCTATAAACAACACAATTCATTTGCAAAAATCTCAAGTTTGAAATATTAAGTTAAAGCATCTTCAAACACAACAAAAATATTTAAGTTATTTTAAATGATTACTGGATTATTCATGTTCAAATTGTATAAATCACAAAAAAAGTCTAAAAAGAAATTTCAAGTAATATGTACTTAAAAAATGCTCGCACAATTGCATGTTAATAGTGCATTGATATAATATTAAAACTAATGATGAAACATTTGAATTATTTAAGACTATAGTGCTAATAAAATATTTAATTTCATTTGGAGAAAATTACAGACCACACTAAAGATTACCATCTTTAGCATTGTGCATCACTCATGCCAAATCTGAATAGAATAGAATAGAAAACAGTTTATTTGCCTGATCAATTAAAACACATACAAAACAACAAATTTAAATCAAATTACAGTACACTTGAAGCATCGATGAACCCGAAGGTGTTTTAATCCAAGATGCTTCCTGACAGAGTAGAAAAGAAAAAAAAACAAAAAAACAAAGAAACATAGAATTTAGCCGAAGTAGAAGAAATGATTTAGTAAATAACTTAACATTGCTGTATGTTCGCACTGATGAGTTCAACTAATGCGACGGCAAGAATGAATCAGACAAAATTCAGTTTAACAAGTATACGGCAAGAAAATTAATACACAATGAAGCAACAGCATAATATTCATATCTCCAGAAACTGAATCAAAAAGGATTAATGTGATATGTAGTATTGAATTGCTTTTTGTTTTATCTTTTTTTTGAATGATATCCACGATAATTCTTTTATTTTAGGTTTAATTCCTGAGCTCACTGATCAACCATGGTTTCCAGTTTTAAACTCGCATCAGGGACGGTCTGCTCACCCAGATTTTGTCGCGGAGCTGGTTACGTAATACCATGTTTTGCAAAGTTTATATAAAATATATGTTTTGAATGCAACACAGGAGGCTTTGTGTGGTGAATAAGTTTAATTTTACTTCTTATTGTAGCTGAAGATGAATGTGTTCGATTAGATATAGATAAGTGACAATACTAAAATCTATTTTGCTTTGATATTTGCTCATTAACTTTTTTTAATGAACGACTTCGACATTTTCCAACTCTATCTTAAACAACTTTTCCGTAAATATTTCTTTGCCTAAAAACGTTATATAGGAATTGTTATTTATTTGAAGTTTTAAAAACTCCAAATCATCATAAACATTTTTTTAACTGAAACATATTTTATTTGCACGTCAGTTTATCCATATAACAAAACTAATTAAAAATTACAAAATAATAAAAACAAAAGTCAGTTCACGTTTATTCAATATAAATGGTATTCACTTGGGAAAACCTAATGCAATTACATCATTAACAAATAAACGATGTTTTGCTATTAACACGCAACTAGCAAATTGATCTTTACATTCAATACTTATTGGGTGGATTTTTTCTCATTTTCATACCTAGACTTATCAAAAAATATTTAACAAACTTACAAACCTGTTTATTTGTGGTTTATAAACTCATAAAAGATCAAGTTCGGACCTTTGTTAAGTACGCTAGGCAAAAAAGCTACTCAAAGATTTACATGCGTTTCCTCTCAACAGCTAAACCACAAAGTAATGTACTCGCAGTTTACAAAGACAAAGTTAAAAACATTTAAAAAAATGAAACAACACAAACATACAAAAAAAGTATAATTTGCATAACTCACAAAAATATACTTGCAATTTACAAAATTTTGTAAGCTATAAGTAGATGCTTTTTACACAGCATCTAAGTTCGATTTAAATCAATATTTTTAATAAAAGAGTCTCATAATTTTTTAAAATACTGTACGGCAATTTCAAAAAATTGCAAAACAAAGAGGGAATGACTGCCATCTGTACAAGTGATGATATAATGATTTAATTAGGAATGCAATTTGGGCAAACTTGGTAGGTGATCCGTGTCATATTTAATAAATATTTACAACAGCCTTATCCAAAGTCGTACCATCCAAAAACATTTTCTTAGGCCGATACATTTTTACCAAATTTTATCAACGACTGCCCAAGTCATAATCTTGTAGCATTTCACGGAGATGAAAAAATGTCACACAGATTTAAAGTCAAGACGTTTTTTAATTTTTATTTTTTGGTCTTCACCAGATTCTGTGGTTGAAAATGAAGCCAAAAGATTAGTTTTACACTATCAAAGCTGGTAAAGATCCCAAATAAAAGTCTTTACAACAAATCTTAAATGTATTTGCTCACTGATCTGGATCGTTATAAATTTGGAAAACTTTATCATTCCCAAATAGCTTATTGTCGGAGTCCGAAAAAAAAAATGTTGCCCAAATATTTTTTGTTAAACAAATAAACACAAAAATAAACAAAAATGATTGACACAACTAACAAAAATGCGCTTGTAATTAAACAAATACTTTAAACAAAATATATGCTCTACATAAACTTTAAAATAAATTTTAATAAAAGTGCTCTCTTTTTTTTTTGATTTCCAAATGCAAATGCACTTGATTCTCAAAACAACTTTTTTAGAGTTACATTTTTGTGTTAAATTTTAAAATCTTTAATAATCGCTAGAATGCTATTTCTATCATTTTTTAGTTTCAGACTTTGTTTTTGTTAAATTTTTAAAGTGTCTTTTGCAGTGGTGAATATTGGGTGAAGCGAATGAGGCAGTTGCCTCGGCCCCGCCTTTTTTTGGGGGCCCCCATCGAAAATAGCACTTATGGTTTGAGTTTGCCGTAGATGTTTTTAAGAAATTATTATGAAGTTGGCACAAAAAGTGGGAAATACAGGATCGATTCAAGTTGAAGTTTTTTAGAGATGACGATCAATACAAGATGAAGTTTTTTATAGTTTCAAGATTTTTTTTTAGGGATCACCCTGATCTTGAGAGAAAAAAGTGAAAGACGAAATCAAAGTTCTTTTTTTTTTAGAGAACATCAATTTTTGGAAATTCTTGCCTGGGGCCCCTGAATTTGAACATCCACCACTGGTGTTTTGTTTTCTGCTTCATGAATATTACTTCAAAATTGGTGCTTGTTTTGTGTCTTGTACGATCATACAACTTAAGTAAAAATATTTTTCCATTATGGTTTACAGACTTTTAAAAAAGAAAACAAGAGCATCGGGCAAAGAAACAAAACGTGTTTAATTTATGCATAAAGGCGCGTTTACAGTCGTTTACAGTACTTTTTTCTTTCAGCGCGATTTTGGTTTGTTTTATTGACGCTCAAATCCACTCATTTTTTCGTGTAAATATGAGTGGATTTGAGCGTCAATAAAACAAACCAAGATCGTGCTGAAAGAAAAAAGTACTGTAAACGGCTGTAAACGCGCTTTAAAAAAAGGGAAAAGAAAATTTTCAATTAAACTAATTATGAATATTGTTTAAATGTCGCATCCAAGTAACTCCATTCGCAAAGTTGGAGCCTTGTGCCACGTGATAGGATAAAGGCGGATGTATGACGCTTCTATTCTTTCGGGAAAGTATCTTATTACAGGAGTATTTGTGTCGTCGTTTCCCTGAAATGTCTAAAACAAGAAAAACAATATCGGTAAATGTCTTTAAAAGAATTCAAAACAAATCCTATTTGCTATTTTGTTTGAAAAACTTTAAAAAAATCTTACACATTTTAACAAAAAGATTAATATTAGTTTTATCGCCAGAGTTGGCGAGTTGGTAGAAATGCTCTCATGTCAAACGCAATTCACACTGTGGTGCTTCTAAACCTACTTTCGTCAATCTGAGGGATCAATAAAAAACACATTTTTTGTTACTTTTCTGTGCTTGGTGGCCCTAGCAAGCAGCAAAGACGTTTAGAAAAAAAGCTTATAAATCATAATAAATATATAATTAAATTTAGGGGAGAGCGGGGTAAAACGGGACGTGGGGCAAAACGGGACTTTGCAATTATTTCTTGTATAAATACTCTAGCGCTCCCAAAAGAAATTATTTGGTAGGTTACCATAAAGACTATTTTCGGGTGAAATGGCTTGACTGCAGGTAAAGCAACAAAGTCGAGCTCGGTAAAATGTAAAAGTTGATATGTTGATATAAAATTTTTCAGTAAATAAAGAAGTCTCAAAAAAAGATGTTGCTTGTATTAAATTCGTCATTGATTCCAAGTGTGATGTACTATCTTACTGTTAGATATAAGCCATTAGTTGAGTCACAAAATTTTAAGATAAAAAATTTTGAGGGGTGTGAACTAACCTACTGTCATGGGGCATAATGGGACAGTGCCTGCTTTTCTCTGTTCAGCGATTGATAAGTTTAGAAGTTGAATTCTGATGCAAATTGATTTATGCCAATCTTGTTTGTAGACCTATAGCACCCTAGTGAAAAACTAAAAATCAAATTTTAAAAAATTGTGTGGGCTTGTTTTTGCTTGTTTAAGGCTGCAGTCTGTCTTTATTAGTCTATGTTGAATTTTTTGTTTTGGTTGCTAAAATGTTAATCTAAAGCAGATTAATTTAGTACCTAGGCTTATATTATTAGTCATACAACTTTAACACTTTTTAAGGTTGTATTTTAGTTAAATTATTGTATCATGGTACGAAATTATGTCAGAAAGACTGAAAGGTCAAAATGGTTGGAAAGTAATTTAAACAAAGCAATGAAAGAAGTTAAAAAGAAGAACCTTTTAATCAGAAAAGCAGCTGCTTTCTACAATGTTCCAAAGAGCACCCTGGAAAGACATGTGAATGCAAAAGTTAACAATCCAGGAACCACTAGTTTGGGAAATTTTAAACCAGCTTTAAGCCCATCTTTAGAAAATCAACTTGTTGAACATGCCAAGAAATTACAAGATATGTTTTTTGGGTTAACACCAGAATCATTGCGTGTGCTTGCCTTTGATATTGCTAAGGCTAATCACTTTGATGTCACTGTCCCATTATGCCCCAGCTGCGGGGTAAAACGGGACAATTTTTAAAAATTTTTATTTAACCCTCATTTCCTGTGGTTATTAGCAACAGTGTTGATTGTTTGTTTGTAGGTGCTGTTGCATCATGTGATTGCAACAATAACTAAAATGGGTGAAATTGTTGTTTGTATTAGGAAATATTAGCAATAATTCTTAGGCGTCCCATTTTGCCCCGCTTTCCCCTACTACATTTTTAAACCGCGGTTACCAAAGTAAATCATATTGAATGTGTTTTGACATTGACAGTACTAGTTTCCGCGCCATATGAACATTGTCATTATATACCTCAGCAACATCAACGCCTCGAGTGAGTAGCGGACTTATATCATTGCACCGGAAGCTCAGTAATAATTGATGAGCTACTTGTTTTGGTGTGAAAAAAATTAGCCATTACATTTTCAAAACAATTAAAAATGGAGTTAAAAAACTTGAATTTACAATCCAACGGAAAAAAATTCAAACTTTCTTACAAATATTTATCATTGTTTTTATAATACAGAAGCACGTGGTTTTATCGGAATCTGATGATCATTAACTTAACCCAGTAAATAGCGGACAATAATTAGATATTGGCAATAAATTTTTCTTTCTAATTTACTTTTGATATTTTGCAATTTCATGCTCAGGCTGCAAGGTATACAAAATAACTTAAGGCTAAAGTCATCACAAATCTATGCTTTATATTTTTGAAAAAAATATATTTGAATCATTATAGAAAATAGATTATTAATTAAAAAAAGAGATAACTTTACAGTAACTACTTATTTTATTCCAAGCATATTTCTCAAAATAAAAAAAGATTTATTTGGTAAGATTATATTGTAAACACAAGAATAAAGAAAGAAATAAAAATACTTTGTTGAACATGGTAAAGTTCCTTCCATTCAGTGAATGTGATATGTTGTAAGATGTTATGTATTGAATAAATTTCTGTGGTCTTCCTTGGGTAATGATTCCGGAAACAATTTTGTTTTGTAGGAAAACTTGAATCCAGATATGACCAGGTTTATCAAATTGTAGTTTATCTATGCAAAATATTTATATTTCAGCTGTGAACTTGATTTTTTACAATAAAATAGTTTTAGGCTTGAGCCACCCTGGCTTGCTTTATTTATTATGATATAATTCCGATAAGTAGTAGTAGTAGTAGTAGTAGTATGTTTTTATTCGCAACCAAAAGAAACAATTGATAATAATTGAAGACAAAATAGAGCAAAGGTTGCAAATAGGGAGACGGCAACTAAACGGTATACGTTATAGCAATAAAGCACTTATAATCTTCAAAGAACAAATCTAAAACTGTACATGTAAAGATATATAATTTTAATAAGAATTGGTGAGCCTTGTTCTTTCCCAGCATAATTTCACTGCACTGACGAGACCCGGAAGGTCGAAACAGTACTATCTGCAGTTAATTTCAATAAGAATAAAGTTTAAGCGCATTTTGTTTACGTAAAACTTTTTTTGCAAAGCTGCAGTGATCAAAAATTTAATGGAAAAGTATATAATTTTTTTATATATAAAAAAAAAATTCGTTTAATAAAAATAAAAGTATCAAGTAAATAAGCAGCAGTTACCAGCGATAAAGTCTTCAGATCAAATTTTTGTGTCTCAGTCTCAAACTAGTGCTGTTGATCTAGGCCTTGGTTAGATCGGGGTGTAATCTCCCTCTTGGGTCTTTTACATGGAAAAGACCGGACATTTTTTTATATAATTTTTGATATGACTTCGATGATTTTTGCAAAATAGTAACATTCACATTTAACTGATCAGCTTTGTTGCAATTTGAAATCTTAAAACGTAAAAATTCAACATTGTTTTCATCTCTTGTCTTTGCAGCATTTTTATATTTATTGCGATGATGATTTTTATTGTCTTAATCATATACAAAGAGCATCCACTCCGAGACAGACATAAATAGCACGGGGCCAGGGATTTGTTTTTTTACTATCCCAGACAGCTTTACGGCCCAGATCAAATGCTAGCAGTGATTTTATTTAGCCAGCATCGGGTTCACAACACCAAAGTGGTGCACAGTACTCAGCTGCGAAGTAAGCGAGAAGGCTCAGAAGATGGCAGTTTCGTACAGTATTTTGATATTTTTGTTGTAATTTTTGGCCATTTTCGACTCTAATCGAATTATGAAAAAAGGTGTATTTTGTAGTTTTATTTCGAACAAAAACGCCTTGAAAAATTGTGCTTAATTACACCGTCATTTGCCTTCACACTCACACCAACCTAAATTACTTGTGAAATGATTAAAAATCCGACTACATAAACATTTGTTACAGCTTGTGTTTTTAGTTTAAAAAATGCGTAACTACTTTTAAAGACTTTTCATTGCAATAAATGTGTAAAATATTGTTATTTGTTGAAACATTGTTTGTGTCACACTTCATTTACAAAGTAATCTTAAATTTACTACAAAAATATTTAAAATAATCTTAAATTTATAGCGTTATAGTTGTATTTAAGTTAAGCGTTTTATTATGACGTAGTTTGTTTATTAATAGGTACCGATTGTGTAGTCAGTGTGCCACCACCACTTGGTTTGATTTATTTGCAAGTAGTTTTGTAACTGCTGTAATGTTTTGTTTTGTTGTTTTAATTCAAACCGCGTAGGTAGCGCTTTAGTGTTTTCAATCACTCTGCGCTATTTCACCTTTCTCTTTTGTTTCTCTTTTAATGCTTCGGAATTTTTTAGTTAATTCGACATTAAGTAATTGTTTATTGTCTGTCTTCTGATTGGCTGTATTGCAGGAGCGTAGACTGCTTAACCAATTGTAAACTTATTTTAATCGTTATTTGATCTTTTAATCGGGAGAAATCCCCCGTAATTCCGAAAATGTTAATTATCTGGCGTAGCGTGGGTCGATTTATATAAATATTTTGCATTTTGTTTTCAAATTATTATTATAGTTTAGTTATTAAAGTTGTTGCAATCCAGTTGAGTTGTTCGTGTTTTGTGCTTGTGTGGCTAGTCGTTTAAAAGTCAAGTGTTGATGCTTTGGAAGTTAATTCTATGGAAAGAGAGAATTGTTTTTGCTTGTGTAGCGGACGAACTATTAAGTTTAATATTGGCCATTGAGGAGTTAATTCATTCTTGCAGCTTGTCAGTACAAAACTGTTGAAATGGTTATCGTAATTCTCACACTCTCTGCAGCAACTGAATAACCGTGTCAGTTGTAAACAAACAATTTCTTGCTCCCGCCATAATTTTTTCAATCTTCTCGATGTATAAAATATGATGTGATAAAATATTTATTTAGACAAACACCACTTCTGATAAACAAAGATAGGCTATTATTTTACATTGATCTACGTAAATAGTGGAGCTGCAGTACAAAGACATATACTCACTTATTTATAGTCAAGTAGCCTACCATTTCAAACGCTACCGCAGGCTATTGGCTGGGCTACTGATACTTTACCGCAAAATTTAGATCACCTGCAGTAACATCCGGGTCATTAGCCTCGTAATTGTGGTTCTCATATTATAGGTTAAGTAAGTTCCACATTACTTACTCCTTCCTTCCTTTAAAGCTTTTTTTAAATTTTTGGCTATATTGAGTTGTTTTGACAGGCCAGGGAAAAGAGTTGCGTAGCAATACGTTAGTGCAGACTGCCTAGCCTGCATAGTCCAGCTAAGACAAATACATTGAACTAGTTCAATGCAAGAAAATAGTTTAAACATTTTTTTAAAAAATGATATTTTTGTATCTTATTTGGCAATTTCTACTCAAAAGTACTTTTTACGCTGAGCGCAAGCAATTTTTTGCAGCACTCCGAGTAGGAATTCTTTTTGTCAACTGCTGGGGCAGAATTATTATAAATAAAGACTTTTGCGATGAGAAACTACGCCTAATGTAAACCACGCCTAATTGTAAAGTTAAATTTTCGTAATTATATGGTCGTCACAATGACCACTTGATTTGGAATAAAGTTATGAGATCAACTAGCTTTTATTGCACTTTCTTCCTTTTAATTTTATGACATCCGCTCTAGTACTTTGTTGTCATTTGATTTTATGTAGGCTAGTTTATGCCCGTAGTGTAAAGTCCAGAGTATGCAAAAAAACATCGCAGGTGAATATCAAAAAACGTCTTTTTTGTTATTTAAGTTAATTTTCAACCTACATATCTTTCTATTTTTATTTGACTTGTATTTATGCTTCGACCAAATTTTACTAAATTTAGAAAAAGCTTTTGCTTTCTTATCCCTTTGGATCTGCCTTTGTTGGTTATCAAACTAGTTTAATTTTGATAAGAATTTCAAATTATATCTGACGACAATAAAGTGACTAGTCTGCAAAAAAATGAATACCAAAGATAAGCCAAAATAAAACTGTAAAAAAATTAGGAAAACTAAGGTTGATTTGATCATTTCTTAGTAACATCTGATAATTTGCCAATAAACAGGAAATAGCTCTTATATACAATATCTCTCTGCATTCAGGTTAACTTTAATATTCAAAGTGAAACATTTTCAAATTCCATTTTTTAAGTTTTCTGTTACTGTAAAACCACTGTTATTAACAAAGAAGGCCAAGCGCGTCAATTGACGCATCTAAAATTTTGCATGGCGCTTTCGGAAGTATTATCGCTTCGTACTTTTGGACTTTTATTCTTTTATTGATAGACTCTCTCAGACCCAATTTCGTGACTTGGTGGGCAAAAATTATCAAAAATATTACAATACACCTAGAAGGACTAAGCGCGTCAATTGACGCAAAACGCATTCACACGTCCAAATACCGATACCAACCTGTTCACCAACAGTTTCTTGGTAGATATCATTGTATTCTTTTTTTTTTAAAGCAGATTTTCCATGTTGTCAAAGAACGTAGGCAGCGTACCTTGCTTATGACGTAATAACTGTGTTTTAATTTTACTTATTCTCTATCAAGTTAGTCTTATCAATTGCTCGTTATGTTGCTTCTGCCTGATCTATAAAGGCGTCACCGGCTAAGCTAATAATTGTTATAGGAAAATTGTGGCGTATGGCTGGGGAGGCCTGGCGGACAATACCGTGTAGCTTTCTATTTTGTGTTAACTGCAAGAAGATCAGGTATAGCCTAGCCTAGGGAAGTGAATATTGCTGCCATAGATGTTAGTATTGTGATGCAGAAGAGGATAAGCTGTAATTGAGGGCTATCGTTACTACCTTGGCTAGGGTACATCTCAGTCAGGGAAGCTCTAGATATATTGTTCCTGACAAAAATATGTTTATTTTTAGCACCACAGAAGCAGCAAATTTGAAATAATTTGTGCAACAAGCATTCTGCATAGTGTCTAATGATGGATTGTGTTTTCACAGGTCAGGAGCCAAGTAAATTTATGATATATTATTTTTTTGCCTGTAAAATGTCTCAAAGGTTTGCTGCTGATCAAGGGTTGCAATTGTTGCAAAGTATTGCTTTAGACTTAGAGTCTTATAATGGTGAATACTCAGATTCCTAATCTGATGAAATCAACAATGTGATTGTGGATATTCCAAATCTGAAAGATTCTTCTGATTCGGATGGCGAATACACAGACCAGGAAGAACTAACCAACACAGATAATGGTGTGCGTGCTTGAAGCAGCAGTAATAATGATGAACAAACTTTTTTGGCAAAGACGGAGCCCATAGGCTGCGCTAAGTTTCTTCCAAGTCACTACAGGACGACTACAGCAACACAATATTTTTAAAATCCGTGCTGGAATTACATCATATTTCAAATCCCGCATCATACGTGGCAGTCCTCTTTCTTTATTCCACATCCTTTTCAAAGAGCCTATGCTGATAAATATTCAAAAATGCACTACTGTAGAGGCACATCCTGCTTATGAAAACAACAGCTGAACGGTTACGTTAGATGAACTAAACAAATTTGTGGGACACATTGTGGCACGTGGCGTAATTGGTGGACACATCGTGGCGTAATTACTTGGCCTATAAAAACTATGTGGAATAAATTTTGGGGGTGCCCTTTGTTTAACGCAACTATGCCACATTGGGGATTGTTTTCAGGTTTAATTGGAAAACTAAAAGGAAGAGGAATTTCGAAGAGGACAAGTTCTGCTTGGCATCTTTGCTTTGGAATCCGTTTATAATCGTAGAAAATTGCCTAAAGACCTACAATCCTAACGTGAATATAACCATCAATAAGCAACTACTTCCTTCCCGGGCCACGTGTAAGTTTATTCAGTATATGCCAAAAAAGCCAGTTAAGTTCGGCATAAAGTTTTGGATAGCCCTCGATGTAGAGAGCAAATGTCTATACAACAAATTTCCTTATCTTGGGATCGAAGGACTTGACGACAAGTGGAGAAGCCAGCTTGCCAACAGATGTTGTAATGAAGTTAATGAATTCTTTATATAGGCAAGGTTTCAATGTCACGTGTGACAATTATTTCACTTCCTTGGATTTTTCATTGAGATTCGCAAAACGGCAGTGCAGTTTGGCGGGGACGATTCAAGCAAACCGAAGATAAATTCCAGACTTGTTAAAAAAGAAGCATATGTTGCGTGACACCATGGTTGTACACTCCACAGGGGACACTACAGCGACTATTACTTCTCATCAGTGCAAACAGTCGAAGTCTGTAAACATTCTGAGCACCCTAAATAAAGGCTTTGTTATTCTAGTACTCGATAGAAGGAAGCGTAAAACTGAAGCTGTGCTCTTTTATAACCAGATGAAGGTTGGTGTAGATGTTTTGGATCAAATATCCACGCTGTATTCAGTGAAAGCTGCTAGCAAAAGATGGATAGTACACGTCTTTTATAATGTCATTAACATGGCTCTAATAAACAGTTGGGTTATCTACAAAGCTTTGTGCAAGAGCAACATCAGCCGTAGAGCGTATATAGAAAAGGTATGTAAAGACATCATTGGTATCCTTGATGGTGTTACGGAGTCGTTGACTTTTGAAAGACAATGGAGATCTAGTACAGCCTCTTCTGCTTCAAGAAAACTGAAAAAAAAGAGAGGGTGACAGCCTGGGACAGCCTACTCCAAAAGACCGTCGCAGGTATTCTGGTAAATCGTGCAGAAATGGAACAACTGACGTCTCTACGGTGTGTCAAAACCCAATATGTGAAAAGTGTTGCAGTAAACGATGCTTGTTGTGTCTGTGATAAAGCTTCAAAAGCATTCTCATTTCGTTTATCTAGATACTTGGCAATGTTATAACTTTTTAAATGCATGAGGTTTGCCTTTTACAGTAGAAGCCTTGCAATATAGAGAGAAACACATACAAATTTCCAAAAACAGTGCGTGCGTCAATTGACGCGTTTGGTCCTTGTAGGTCAGTGTTTCTCAAAGTGAGCCACTGTGCTCCCCAAGAGGAATTTGTAACCTGAAGGGAGGAAAAATTGTTATGGGAGGAATTGGGGAGAAATGTGAATGAAATATTACATTTATTCAAATTCATCTATGACATTTTACTCCACATGCTTAATTGCATATTAGAGTAAGAGTAAGAGCGTTGAGAAACACTGTTCTAGGTAATCAAAATTTAGTGTTAATACCTTATACAGTTGTTTTGTTAAAAGTATTTTTAAAGCTCCTTTGAATTTTTCAGAGCATAAAATAAAAAATATATTTTAAAAATGAGAACTGCGATCGCTTTATATTTCCACTTAAACAAAACAACCACTTTGTGGTTGAAAAGTACATCTATCATAAAACAACTTATAATTTGCAGCTTTTTTTTTCAATTATGCTTTCGTCATAATGACCAAAAATTTAGCAATAAAGTTATTAGGTCAAATAGCTTAAAATGAACTTTTTTTATTAATAGTTTAATAGTTTAGTCAAATAGTTTAAAAAGCACGAAAGCGTCTTAAGCGCTATACATAGAAAAACTGTTAAGCAATTGTATGCAATGCAATATCAAGACCGCCAAGCAGAAGAAAGTGCCCTAAAGTGTCTTTCCTAAATAGCAACTGAATACCGCAAGTAGGTTTTGGACTGAAACAATGTCGATTAAAATCACGGCGTTTATAGTCACGTGACCACGCTCCCGATTTGATGATGTAGAGTACTTGACTTGCTAATTAACCCCTTAACTGGATTAAGCGCAAATTTGTGAGGTCACGATAGGGAAAAATATACAAATTTGAGTTATTGAAAATTTGTTGAGTATTGATGTGAGTATCGCTCAAATTTGTGTTCTGCTTCGTGATTGGGTGAAAATGATGTGATTGAGATATAAACCTAATAGAATAGTGATTCCCAACGTGGTGCGTAAAGTACGTAGGGGTAAAAAAAGTAAATTTAAAAAAAAAAAATACCCACTGCAGAGATGACTTCGGAAAAATAATGACCCGGTTAAGGAATTAAACGTTGCACTTTGATTCTGATTTTAATTGAAATAAATTTCAAAAATGACTTTTAGTGCATCAGATGGAAAGCATTTTATATTTTCGGCAGAGTATTCGAGTCGTTTGAACATGGTGATTGTGATCGACATGGTGCTTATGATCGACATGGTCTCGGTTCAAAACCTACTCGCGCCATTCTGTTGGGTCCTTGAGAAAGACATTGTACGGCATTTTCCTCTGCTTGCTGGTCTTGGCAAGCAGTTGTAAATTTAAGTTATATTTCTATAAAACTAAAAGTCCAAAATAAAAAATTTAAGCGTACAGCAAGATATTGGCATATCCGCCAGCAGAGGGGGTTATTGCTTTCCCTCTCTGTATCAGTTTTTTCAAGAGTAATCATTACGTGATTATTTCTGTATGGTCTACCATACAAAAACAGCGCTCACATTGCTGTAATATTTCTGGCTGAAAGAGATAACAAATTAAAATTGATTCAGCGTTGTGTGAATGGTAACGTTTCGTACACAAACGTATGTATAATACAATATACTATATATAACAAACTTACTGTACAATTGAAAAAAATCAAAAAGAAAAGGCGCTGTTGACTTGAGACCAATTAAATTTCAGCGCCGTGGTTGTTGAGTTCATATGGTGTTTCCTAAGAGAGCGAGATTAAAAGCTTGTTTTTTAATGGTAAGAAAATCAATTAGACCAAGGTTGTCCAACCTTTTTGAGCAAAGATCCGTTTTAGTTTATTGAAAATATTCTTAGGAAAAATGGTGGTGACCTTAAAAAAACACCACGGCCGAATTTTACAAAAACCTCGTTTTGGTCTTTAATTTAGATAAAACTGTTTTACCATAAACTTTTCTGATATTTTTTTTCTATCATTAAAGTTTTCAGAAACACGATTACTCTATTTAGTTTATGTCATTTTGATAATACCGCGCTGACCACTCCAAATTTAAGCAGACCAAATGTGGCCTGGTCAGATCAAATAAGATACGGGTTGGATATCACTGTATTAAATCGTATGTCAATTTCTAAAGTTACTTTGTTTGTTAACAGGATTACTGCAGCATGTAGCCATTTTTGAATTATTTTTTATCCAAGTGTACTATTTGATATTTTCAAAAACTTTTCTTAAATTTAAACTATGCGCTTCAGTTGTTCTAGGCGACAAAACATTGGTTAAGCAAACACAACACATATTTTGATCAAGAATAGTGACAAATTTGAAAGTACTTTTCTTACGTACAATGCAAAATATCAGTCAAAAATGACTGGTATTGGTTTTAATGGTATTTCAAGCATAATTTGTGTTAAAAGTTTTTGTAAACAAATATTTTTCAAACTCTCTGTGTTTTACTGACGAAAATCATGCAAACAACATGCAAACATAATAAGAAAATGTAAAAAATATAAACAGAAATAAAAAGAGACAGCAAAAACGAAAAGACATAAATTTTACCATTTAGCCTACCAATATAATTAAACAGCGTCCACACACTCATAGTAAGTCACCGTTTGTCCCACTGAGTTAGCTTTATAATTTCTTTCATTACAACAATACTGTGGTCCTCACACACCGGCTTTTGACATTTTGAGCAACAAGAGCTTATTTCTGCGGTCTTTTGCAGTAGAGCAAACTTGACACTTATTTTATTCTTGCATAAGGCAAGTACTTGGAGGTTAATCATGGGTGAAAAAATTAACCCGCACTTGGTCGTTGCCTCTTTGACATGCCTTTTAAGCGCCGGTTGTTTCTGACACCATGCCATGTGAGGCATGACAAGCTCTTTTACCAGCTCTTTCAGGAACAAATGTCGCTTTTGATTGACATCGTTCATGTACTCAGTGTGTACATCTATGAATAGTGTGTATGCATTCATGACTGCAACATCCAGCATGTTATACCGAAGAACCATGGGCCATCTCTTTGTTTGCCGTTTGCACGAGTAGTATTGCACCACTTTATTCATGGTGATCCATTTCAAAATTTAGATTAATTGCAGTGACATCCGGGTCATTAGCCTCGTAATTGTAGTTTTCACATTATATTTTAAATAATTTCTACATTCCTTACTCTTTACTTCCCTCAAAGCTTTTTTTAAATCTTTGGGTATACTAAGCCGGTTTGACAGGCGAAGGTAGCAATACGTTAGTGCAGACTGCCTAACTCTGCATAATCTAGCTAGTAGCTAAACTAATCATATGGCATACCGGTATCTATGATATCACATTGATACCGTAACAGCTACTATTATTACAACATAGATGGCTATAATCTCCTGAAACATGGTGGTAATAGGCTAAGAAGATATACAGTCAACGTTTAGGGTTACTGCACTATTCTATATATGGTTGTTTACACTTAAATTCATCAAAAAAAGGAACGGGTCAGAAATGACCCAGGTTTTGCATTAGTGGGGTGATGCTTCAAAAATACCTGTTATGTGGAGGTGGTACAAGAAAATAAAAGTTGTTTTCCATTGCACTTGAACAAGTGAGCTGTAGTTCACGAAAACTTGTGTACTTAATAAAAACTCAGTCATCTTGACTGCACAATTTTTTTTTTTATAGATTTCAATAGTTGACACATCAAATAGTTGGTTTTCTCAATTTCTATTCCTTCCAATGCTACATGTAGAAGTTAAACTGAACTACCGCGATACTGGTTATATCCAACAGAAAAACATGTTTAATTTTATTTTTATATGATATTATCAGATTAATCTAGATCATATTTCAACGACATTTTTTAAAAAAGACATTAAAAGTTTCCAAAAATTATAATTTTTTTAATTATCGTTCACTTGCAAATGCCAAACGAATTAAATGAGTTCATTAATTTTTATTTTTTTAAATTACGTCATTAATTCTTTGTAGAGCTTTCGCGTTTTCACCAGGGGTGTGCAACCTGCGGTCCTCGGCACAAATGCGGTTTGCAAATCGAAATTCTGTGGGCCGAGGAAAGCTTTGGTCTTGACTACTTTTTAGATTTAAAACAGGCAGAAATAAATTATTGTGCCTGAATGTCGCCAAGATTTAATGTGAACTTTTTTTGGTCTTCACAAGAGAGAAACCATTAATCGTTCCTGCTTTATTTTCTACTACAAAAGTATGTGAAATCTAAAAAAAATAAAAATGAAAAAGCCTTCATATTAAATCTGTGTGACATTTGGGATAATATGGGCTATGTTACAGTAATTCCGTCCAGCGGTTCAATTTTGTTGTGGTCATTGGCCCGGCAGCGTTAAAGATTGCAACCCCTAGTTTTCACTTTAATTTTGTTTCTACTTTTCCTTTGTATCAAAAATATTTTCAAACTTTCATACCAACAACAAAACTGTTTTGGCATTCTACTTTATTCTGACAAGATTAAGTGGATCCCAGGTAAAGGCCCTGTGCCCCCTTTGAAAACCCCTGGTCAAGCAATTCCATAAAACGCCAGACAATTCCAAGACTATCAAGCAGCCAAGCAGAGGAAAATTTCCCGAAAACACAAAGGAATGGCGCAAATAGGTTTTGAACTGAGAACATGTCGACATGACAATCACCATCACGGTGTTTTTAACGACTTGACCATATTGACGACTCAATGATAGTCTATGTCTGGGTATAAATTACATAATCTACTTATTAAAAATTGTGTTTAGATTCTGAGTTTAATTAAAAGGAATTTCAGCAAGGAGTTTTAGTGCATTATATGGAAAAAGGTTTATAGTTGCGCATTGGTTTATGGTATAAGCGTAACACTTTCGGGCCCTTCTATTTATTTTCTCGTTTATTTAAAGATTGTTTTGTTTTTGAAAGTTGAGCAAGAACTAAAATTATTTACCTGAACTTTGAGGGTCAGTTGAACGTTACAATTTTTTAGAAAATTTTATAAGAGGAATTTTGAAACTTCTAACGGGTTAATTTTTTTATAAAGGCACTGCGGCGGCCATATCCTTTAACTTTTCAACTTTTTTTTAATCAATGATTGTTCGAAAGTAGCTTTAAATTAATTGCTTAGGGAAATGGTAAATCAATTTTGCTTTTAAAGGTCGCTATAAAGTAGATCAATAGCTGTAACGGTAAACGGCTCTGAAGTTCCCAATTGCCGCAAAGTGAAATGTCGATTAACGCGCTTCTGGCTTCAAGGAAATGAAAACTCAATAATAACCAAGGAATTATTTTAATGAAAAATAAATAATTAACTGAAGCGTTGAAGAGCGGTGATCTGTAAATAAAACAAACTAAAATTTAAACACAAAAGGAAAACACATAAAATCTGCACTAAGTCTACTCAGACTTCAACCAGCCGCCACCAATTGCTGCTGATCGCTTCACAAATTGAGAAGTGAAAAACCCCACAAGGTGTTTCAAAATACACTAAGTCTACTCAGACTTCAGCCAGCCACCACCAATTGCTGCTGGTCGCCTCACAAATTGAGAAGAGAGTACAAGAACGCAAAAGCCAGCTCATGAACGCGCTGCAGACACGAACTATGCTCCGAGAAGAGATTAACTAAAATAAAGTGTAAAACGAAAAAGGCGCTGGCAGCGAGTGCACGCGCTAAATTATGATCAGAAACTCAAGGGAAATAAAGCAAACACGTGCGTTGGTAATTTTCTACAATAGCATAGATTACGACTTTCTTAGCAGCTTTAGCTTTACATTTGCCGACTTGCTTATAAATATTATATATAAAACATCCTATGCTTTTTAACCAGGGTTGTGGAGGTGGAAGAATTTTTTCCGAATAAAACTTTACCTAATCAAAATTTTACAACTCCGACTCAAGCTATTTAAAATTTTACAAGTCCAACCTTTTCATGTCTAAAAAACAATTTCGACTTCATTCTAAAATGTACGATTCCGACTCCACAACCTAAGAGGCTTAATTTAGCGTAAGCGAAGTTTCCAAAAACAATAACGACTTTAACTTTAGCACATCCAAAAAAACAACTGTAACTATACTGTATTTGAAAAACGACTCCGTTCCAAGAACATCTGTAAAAACGACTCCGTTTCCCAACTTCACCAAATTTAAAATAATGACTCTGTCTCCACTAAATGTAAAAAACTCTAACTCAGCCCTAAAGCATGCAAATTCAACTCCACAACCCAGCTTTTAGCCTTAAAATAACGAGGGATTAATTTTCCCGCTTTTAACTTTGCTTTTATTTTTACAACTTTGGCTGTTAACTTTATCTTAGTCACAGCATGATTTTTTTCTCGATTAGCCAGAAAACTAAAAATAGCTTTATTTTACTTCTCAACCGAGAATAATGAATACCTTAACAGACAAGCGATCAAATTTGATTGCTTACAATTTTGTTATTAAGGGATCTCTGCTAGATTCCATCAAAAGAATTTGTTCGTTTGAATTCGTTTTTATCTGTTTGACAGTATGAAAACAGTTTGTGAAGACTTGATTCTTTTTTTTCTTAAGTTATTTTTTTTATTGCGTCTATATGAGGTCTGCTAAATTTCTTCGTATTTGTAGCAGCAGCTCAACAATATAGATTTTGTCTTTCAGTTATAAAAAACGAGTTGGTAACATGAAATAATTTTTTAATTTTATTACGAAAAAAATGTAATTTCTGATTACTTCTAAAGATATGAAAAATTTTCAGTTTCCAAGCAACTCCAAATATATCAATGTTTTGGGGTTTATTAGGTTTTGCAGCAGCATACGATTTATTTTTAATGCAGATTGCTGTTGGTTAAACTAAGCACTTTCACAATACCAATTACTTAAAAAACTTAGTCATTAAAAGTATACTTTAGCTCAAAGTAATAAGGCGGTCAAAATTGAGCGCAGCCGTTTTTCAAGGCAGAGAATTTTTATAAAAATCTGATGAACATAATTAACGCAAATCAAAGAAACTACTGAAAAAATTGCATTGCAGTAATCATATTAGAAATACCATTCTTAGAAAAAGCCAGTTTTTTATAGTATATTTAATATAGAAGAATTATAAGGAATAAAATTGGGGGAGCCGTGTCAATTTTTCAAATCAAATGAGAGAAACAAAAAAATTGTGCATTAAAGTTGACTATTTTTTATTAGGGTACAAGCTTTCGTAAGCTACTGCTCACTTCGTCAGGTGCAATGAAACATTCCAAGCTTGCAATGGAATGGAAAATTAATGTAAAGTGCAATGGAATAGAATAGAATGTAATAGAAACGTGCAATGGAATTTTCCATTGCACCTGACAAAGTGAGCAGTAGCCCACGAAAGCTTGTGCCCTAATAAAAAATAGTTAACTTTAATGCACAATTTTTTTGTTTCTCTCATTATATTTAATATAGTTACAATAGTAATGCTAAATACACAACATATTTGATTTATGCAGTAGCAAAAATATATAAAAAAACAAACAAATAATGAATAACGCAACTAAAAAAATGCTCTTGATATAAAAAAAATATTGGAGATGCTATAAAAAGCGCTTTCAATTTTCTAAAAATGCTGTCTTCTAATTTTGAATTGAAATTAAGGGTTATTTTTTAGAAATACGAATATTTTCAGCATGACATCTAAAAATAGAAGGCACGCATAAAGGGTTAAGGAACAAAAGACCAATAGATTTTTAAGATTTAATTAATTTCTAACACTTGTCATTTTATATAGAATGCCAGTAAAGCGTAAAATAGTTTCGATGTCAACATAAATGAAAACACAAATCTTTTATAAGGACATTAAAATTGAGCAATACGCATCTGGTTCTCAAACATGATAACGTTTTTCTCATATCACTGAAAGACTTAGCATGCGCACTTGCAGTGCCTTCTAATAACTTCTTGATCTGCTTAAAGCATTGCAGCAGCCAAGTGATTATTGATTTGCTTTTGTTTTGCCTTTGTTAGAAAAATCTTTGTCAATAAACGTATGAAGTTTTATACTTTTAATTTTATAGTAAACGTTTTAAGTTTTATACACTGGGATTATGATGACTGAGTAGAATTAATACCAAAGAACTTCTGGTAAAAAAAAAATCCGAAGTATCGAAGAGGGAAAAGATGGATCAAGAATACAACCAAACAAGAAGAATTAATGCAACTAATATTGAAAGACAAAATAGTTGGAAAAATAGCTGGATAGTCAAAAATAAAATTACTGAATAAAGTTGGTAGCTACTATAAATCTAAAGAAATGCGTTTACAATGAGTCTATGAGCATGGTTAAAACCTGTTTTAAAAAAAATAACCAATAGAAAAAAAAATGCACAAAACATTCTTAAGTAGTACAATTACTTGTATATTAAACAACTCCTTTTGTATATAAAATTTTTTTAAATGCTTAAGATAGAGTCAGAATCAAAAAAAATCTCTAGGCTAATTTGTGCATTTAACTTCAAATATAGAACAACGTCTAGGTAGCAGTTCATTGCAAGAGCTTTATTTAAACTTTTTGAATAAGATTGCAGCTTTCAGCTTTGGCATTTTTACTGCATTTAATTTTACAAGTTGCAAATGCATCTGAATTTTAAAAAATTGTTGAAGCAGCATTTTTTTATATGGTTTTGTAATCTTTATAGTTTTAGAAAGAATGCTTTTGTAGTCTCGGTCCGTCACAATTAGGGTTTAATTACTTTTTAAAGTGTCTGTGCCTTCTGTTAAATGAAAACCCCTTGAAACACTGCTTAAACATAAATATTTTTAAATACTCCATTTCTGTTACAAACTAACTTATATAGTTTTTGGACAATTTCTTCTACATTTTTGAAAAAAACAAAAACTTAAAACCAAAAAAATATTTTTTAAACACGTTCTAAATAGCAAAATTTAGTATCACTGCTTCAACCTTACATTTAGACCGATCTTTCGACCAAAATTTTTTAAAAATTTGTTGGAAATAGTACGCCGCAAATATTACCTTGTAAAATTTTTTAAATCATTTTAAACTCAAACCACGCAAAAAAACGAACAAAATTTTTAATTGGAATTAAAATATGGTTTAAATCTCGCATCCAAGTAATTCCATTCGCAGAGCTGGAGCCGAATACCAGGTAATGGGATAGACTCGGATGTATGACGCTTTTATTTTCTGGGGAAAGTACCTTATTGCGGGAGTAGTTGTGTCGTTGTTTCCCTGAAATGTCTGGAACAAGAAAAAAACACTATTTGTGAATATCTTTGTAAAAATGCAACATAATTTCTTGATTTTTTTATCTGGAAAAAGATGTAAATAATTAATTTTTATCTAAATTTTTACAATAACATTGATATTAGTTTTAGTTGCTGAATGCATTTTTTTTCTGTTTTGTTTTTTTTATGGTTTTAACTTCCAAAAAATAAAGTTAAAAAACTTTTATTTTTTTATTTAATAAAAAGCAAATGTATAATTAAATTTTTGTGATAAATCTTCCATGATGTATATTTAAAAAACTTTCAGAATTTTGCTTTGGTTTTACGTTTTTTAAAATTTTATATTAAGTAAAGTAAAATAAACAACAAAGTTTTAGTTTCTTTTTATTGCAACATAAAAAAATGTCTCCTTTTTACAAGTGCCACACACAGTTGCTTTTTTTCATTTTTGTTGCAATATGCACATTGATGAAGTAAAATGGCAGGGGGTTGGTTTTGACTCTTCCATTTTTTCCTGATGTGCTTTTATCTGTCAGAATGGAAGCATCCAACACTCTTATCATATATTAAATTATTCATAATTTACAAATCATTTTTCTAAAGCACCTGCTAACCCTTTCTAGAAATTGTCGTACTGTACAACTAGGGGGGGAACTTAAAATTGAAAATTTGGGAAATTGGAAATAAGGCCCTCAAAATTTTAAGGTATGATAGTAAAAAAAAAAAAAACGAAAATACTCTTTTTCTGTACTCGCAAAAAACCCCCTATATATACTCTCCTCAAAATTTAGTATACAGTTTTTTTCAAAGTATTGTCAATATTTTACTGTACTGTAGTTGTATTTATAAAAAAAACAACTTTAAAAGAGTTTCTACATTACATGAAAGTGTATTTACTATTTGATATAGATTTGATGCAACCAGAAGCCAAACCAAAGGGAGAGACATTTTAGTATCCCCCTGTCACACTTCATTCATAATTTTAATCATAACGATGTAGTTTATTTCTGTTAAAAGCAATTTGTAGTTTTATTAAGAGAATAATTGCGTCTCTTTGAGCGCTGCTATCGTATTATCCGATTCGCTCTAATGCTCAATATATGTATCTTCTTTTTTGCTCGACCGTATTGACGTAATATGTTTTCAAGCTTTACTACAGCTCGCATATTGTAGAATGTTCTGAAGTATTCGAGCGTAGCGATGTCTCCAGGGAGTTCTGGCTAAATCTCGAATTTACGAGCAAGTTTACGTCATGTGATCTTGTTTTCTATATAAAGCCGATGCGTAGCGATTATTAGGATTAGATGTAATTTTGAGACGACTCGAGTGGAAGTAATTTGATTGGGCGCGGGAGGCCCGTTAGTTTCTATATTGGTCGTCGAGTGTTGAATTTATTTTGCGCCAGTGGTTGGCAGTTGTATTCTACAGAGGTAGAATCATTTGTGTTGATTAAATCGAGTTATAGTGTTGATTTCGCTTTGCAGTGTAGCAAAGCGTGGAATAGAAGTTTCGTCGGTCGTGAATTTTTTTAATACATTCGTTCTTATTAGAGACAGTGGTCTCTGTTTGTTGTGAATTACTTTGTTGTTGTTGTGAATTGCTTTCTATTCCACGCTTTGCCACACTGCAAAGCGTGGAATAGAAAGCTCACTACTTTTGGGAATTGACAAGCAAGTATCTCTACAATATCTGACTTGATGATATAGAACTTCTTGCTTTGTGCCCAAAATAATTCCAGTTTGATTGAAGAAATGATCCACCTCTTGTGGTATAGTAAATGAACCACCATATAATTTTATATATTGTAAATCTCTGTTTATACGTTGATTTATTTGTATTTGAATAGCTTCTTTGGATGAAAGCTTATTTTTATCCAATTCAATTTGTGTGGTTTTCCACAAGTCTATTATTTTTGACACATCTACACTGGTTTTATAATATTTTTTAAACCCTTCTTTTGACTTTAGTTCTACCAAATCAGGCAATTTAGCTTTTACATGAGAAACCGCCCAAAAAAATCTGCTTTGCTCCACGTAACTTTAACTCATAGTTGATTGATCCAAAAATTCGTTTACTATTCAAATTATTTATAGGGACTTCATCCAATTTTTTAAAATCTTGTTTGGTGAGTAGCTCAGAACTGTTTTTGTCAAAGTCTCCAAATCCAAATATATTACCTCGTTGCTGAAAAAATCTTTGGGCAATTTGAGGAAGAATAAGCCTAAGAATCTCTACTATTCGTGTTTGGTTTCCATTGTTTTGCATAGTTTTGCAAAACTTCTTCTGGCCACCTGCAACAATTGCTAAATCTTTCTTGGCTAATAAATTTTAAACTAGCTGAGGAAATATTAAGCATGTTATGTGGATGACATGCAATCAGCTGTTCGTACAACAATAGCATTGCTGGTATCAACTCAGAATATTTCATTTGATCATAATATGTTACACTTAAATAAGGCTCAATCAGATGTATTCCAATTAATGCACCAACTGCACAAAATACAGTTTAGTATTCAATTGAGCCAAAAGACGAATAATGCATGTTAGTGTGCTGTTAATGTGATCATAAGAATTTAAAAACATTTGAACATCTTCTTCAATATAAACAACGAGTGCACAAAGGTACAAAAATCTATTAAATCTTTCCATTTTTAGGCAACTGGCCCAATTTTTTTGGGAAAAATGAATAAAGAAAACTCTTTAAAATAGTTCCAGGATTTACAGTATAATCAAAATCAGGAGAAACAAATCTAGTTAAAAAATCAACATTTTGTTTGAAAACACTAACAGTATCATGGCTTGTAGTTGCATTTACCAAGAAATTTGAATATATTTTATCAGGTCCTATGCTTACTTCAATGTCTAAAAAAACTTTAAGCACGTTTTTTACAAGCGTTAAACAAGGGTGAGTTTGACAAAGTAAATGTTTTGGCCCATGGTCTACTTTAAAATCACAGGCAATGATATTGTCAACCTGAAAATTGTGGGTTGCTGCATCAGTCATTTGATAAGAAATTTTTTTGACTATATCTTTCATTGGCACACCAGTCACTATTGATAAATTAGACTGCACAATTTCTTTTAATAAAGCTAGATTGTCTCTGTTTTAACTGCTGATTGGCAATGCTGGTAAACTTCGTTATTTACTATTGATAGTAATTCCTTGAACAGTATAACTCCCCACACCTTGTGTTCGAGATCTATCTGTATGGTATGTTATAACTGCACCATCAACACTTTCCATAATTTCTTCTACAAGACAAGCCAAACTTAAAGCATAAATGGCTTGACCAGCTCTTCTAATATTTTTGTTGTGAGTTGCTGTACCTAAATCAAGACAAGTTGTATCTTCTGTGTGGTATTTCCAATATTTCCTGTTAAACATTAGTTTTCCTGTTTTAATAGTTCTAGCAACTGCTTGCATTTTAGAACAGTGGTATGTACTGATTAGCAAATCTACCGTGCTATAAAACTCTGGTCCTATTACAATAATGCTGTTTCTAATGTGTTTAAAGTTCTCTGGCATAGGATCTTTATTATCATGGCTGCATGCAATTGCAACACGTTTTCTTTTTCTGAATTGAGTTCGAGATAAAGGCTGATTATCCTCAATAAAATCACAATCAAATTCATCTTAACACTAGAATTACGGAAATTTTTATACACCTTCTTTTACGGAGGTGTCGTTTTCGAAACCGATGTGAGCATGTAGCATAATAATCTGCAAAACCTTAACATTCATTTCCTTATTTGCACATATTTGTTAAAATTACAGTAAGTCTGAGATGCCTTCACTTTTCAATACCGCTCAAAAAATCTATAGTAATTAATACTTAGGAGTTCGATTTCAGTGCACTGCGTAATAAGACAGCAAGTAATAATACTGTAAACTTTTTTGTCATGATAAAAATCATTTATTCCAGAGAATTGCAAATGTAAAGATTGAAAAAATCAAGAAGAGCAAAACTTGCATTTAACAAATGTTACTTTCGAATTACCAACAGAGCATGTTCCACATGTTGGTTTTGTGCAGCTCAAACACAAACAAGTGGTTGCATTGTTGCAGCTTTTACCATGGCACTTCCTTCGTTTGCGAGTAGGGTATGCAGCAGGAATAGCATCAGAAAATGAAACTGTCGGTTCTGGTTCATTACATAAGTTTTTTATCAATTGAAAGATAAATTGTCGTCGGCTGATATGTTTTCCATTGGATTTTACAAACAATACTTTCGCATTTATCGCAGCAATATCAAGTATATTTCCCCAAACAGCAAGAGGCCATCGTCTGGATGCAGACCGCGTTGTATAGAGCCGAGTCATTTGGTCAAAGCAGTCGACCCCAACCTCATTTTGGTTGTAGAACAGTATAACGTATGGCTTTTGTTTTGGAGATCCAGTATCCACATCTGGCGCGGAATGCATTGTTGAAAATAGACATACGGATTTCTTGAGTTTTGCTTGATAGTTGACGAACAAAGCATTGATTTTATCGCGCCACATAAAGCGACTATGATAGAGATTGCTTGGCATTGGTTGTGTTATCTGTGGTGACAACTCACGCCGATTTTTTCTTATTGTACCAACAATCGAGATCTTGTTACGTGCAAGTTTTTCGGCTGCTGATAATGACGTAAAAAAGTTATCACAGGTTATATTGTAACCTTTTCCTTTTACTTTTTCTGTGAATTTTACCAGTACGGATTTAGCCAAAGGAGTTCCTCCTCGTTCTTGTCGTTCTTGAGCATCTAAATATGGTACAATGTTCGCAACATACTTTGTTTCAACGTCTGCCAATACCCAAAATTTAATTCCGTACTTATCAGATTTGTTTGGCATGAATGTGATAAAGGGGTAGCGAGACTTCACAGGCATTAGTTGTTCATTAATAGTTAGAGAAAAGTTGCAATTGTATTTTGTTCGACACATGGACGAAAACGTTTCAAATACTTCACGTATTGGTGCGAATTTATCTGCATCAGGACCAGACTTTTTCCTGTTGGGCTTGTCGTCAAATCTCAGATACTTCAGAATATTTAGAAATCTTTCTCGCGGCATAGTTTTAGAAAAAATGGGAATTCCATACTTCTTGTTGTACAAAAATGATACTGGATGATTTTTTCCGTAAAGACCTCTTGCGTACTGGAGAGCAATAAAAGCCTCTAAATCACTTAGGCTTAGGGAAAAGTTTGTATCTCCTCTTCGGTGAGCTTCTTCAGTAGTGTATTTGACAATCGAGCGAAGAATACTTTCAGGTATAAAGTGCTTCCAAGCGTCATATGGAGTAGTAATGGATTGCGAAACTTGTCTAGGTACGCCACTTGCACCCGTAAGTACATTGTAAGCAGGCGTTCTTCCAGCAACTAAAGTTGCACTACTTTTCCACACCGTCTTATCCCTTCCCAACAGAATTGAATCACCAGCAGTTGTTGTTCCTGTGTGAGTATCGGCAGTATCAGAATCAGAATCACTAGATTTACTGCTTTCAGAACTGTCTGAACAACTGCCAAGCGTGCGCCTGCCATTTCCTGGTCTAGCAGCAACAAGAACTGGTTGAAAATCTTCATCATCTTCCTGCTCTTCTTCATCTGATAGGTCATCATCAGTGTGCCAATCCGTAATAATATTGGCAGCTTGTGCTGAATTGTACTGTTGAAAAGCCATGAGGTTTTATATTTTGCCCTTTCAATAGTCAGAAAATACGGTAATATGTCACTGTCGCCCAATAAAATAGAACCAAAATATAAACTAAGCTAAGAGATTTACTGTAAAAAATACAACATTTATTACCGAAGACTAAAAGAGGTATACTGCAGTACAATTTTATTACCTATGCAATAAATTGAGTTTTTTTAGGTTGAGACCACTTTATCGAAAAGCTGTTCTACTCGTATATTTATATTCTTTGCACATTATCGATTTGATCAAACTTTTGAAAACTCATTCTGCCCTCTCCAAGCCATGTATCCGCACTTTTCAAAACTGCAACTCTACACTTGATGAGGAGCTGAAGTAATTGCTTTTCACGCCGATGAACAACAAAAACCAGACACGAATTTATAATAATAAAGTTTAGGAAAAGTCGAAAAAAATTAGTCTCTTAGAAAGTATACAACTAAAAATACGAAACATTAAAAAAGCGTCGGTGTCGAAAACGACACCGCCGTAATTCTAGTGTTAAGTTGGAATTTCCATATTCTTATCAGATTTCAAACTATTTAACATATTTGTCTCTTTTTTTTCATCATTTCTAAAACCTTTTTTTCTTTTATTCTTCTTTCCATAGTTTTTTTCCACCTCCTGTCAAAAAAATCAGTGCTGTACATTTTTCTTTGATTTCGCTGATCTTTTAAAAATTTAATCTCTGCTTCTTTCGTTTTTATTTTATACAACTTTTCAAGATTTTTTCTTCTGTTATAATCTTCACAGTAAATGTCAAAAAGCTTTGCCATATCATGATTAAAATGATGAAAAAAAAATTTTTTTTCTGGTTTTTGGTAAAATTTTTGTTTATAATACATCAAAAAACATTTGAACGTTTCGTACAATTCAAAAATCTGCTGTAGCAGTGAGAATTGGATAATCTAAAATTTTGTTCGCTTAAATGTTCGTCATAAATTTATCGCAAAGAATTGTACAGCGAAGATTTGGCTGAGTCAATCCTTTTTTATTGCCTTTGTGTTTCGTCATAAACGTTCCGTGAATTACCTCGTACGTCAAAATCTCCAGGGAGTCTGTTTCGCGCACATGTGCTTTAAAGGCTTTCTTTGAAGCAGATAAGGTTTAGTTGTTTGCCAGTACGCAGTGTACAATTTAAATTAGCTACGATTTTTAACCTTTTTCAATGTTTTAGATAACGCCAGAATTGATTTTAATTATTATTTTATTTTTATATTTTCTTGGTTTATTTGATTAACTATATTCTTGATCGCTGCCTTGGTTAATATACGAAATTAATTAAATCAGAAGTCGTGATTCTTGTTCGATTAGAATCAAATTGGATAAAGTCAAGGTCAACTTAACATTTCTTAAAATCAATTCTATTTGAATAAGGATTTGAGGTCAAGGGTCGAATTAATTTTTGATTAATTGTCGTAATTTGGTAAGCTTCTGGTGGTGACAATGTCTATAGTAGAAGTTGAACTGAAAGGTAGTGAGGGAGGCTCCGATCCTATCGCAACCACGTCGAAGCAGGCTGGCTCTAGGTCCAGAAAGTCTTCATGTGGTGGCTCTTCATCGCGCGCAAGTACGATGTCCTCAGCCGCGAAGCTCCGAATGAATGTCAGGCTGGCTGAGGCACGGTTAAAACATGTTGAGGAAGAGCAGTCGTTGAGACTCAAAACGCAACAAGCAGTGTTGCAAGCCAAAGCTGCTGTAACGGAAGCACGCATTAAGGCCGAGGCTATGCAAGAATCTGAGGGGGTTTCTTCGGTTTTAGATGAGGTCGGTCCAGCCGTTTCTTCACAAGATAAGGTTGGTTTCTTTTTGGAATCTCTTCAAAATCATGATAGAGTTGGGTCTTCAGGTCAGCCTGACTTGAATTTGTCTCCAACAACATTACCAAATGGCAGTCTTTATGAAGCTAACAAAGCTACTCGTAGTTACTTAAATGCGAATGCCAACCCATGGCACTCTGAGAGAAAGCAGCCAAAATTGCTAGGACCTTTGGCGTCAGATAAGCCAGTAGTTGCCAATTTTGATGTACCAAGGGTTTTACACGGGCCGGCGGCTGCTGATGCCAATCCGACCAGAGTTCCTTCCGGGCCGGCCGCTGCTTATTTTAGTCCGCCTGGCGATTCAAATAAGCCAGCTGTTGGTAGTAATCAATCTAAGAGCTCCGTGTGCACTATGGAGGAACTTGCGAGGGTGATGATCCGCTGTCAGGGCTCAGGTGCTTTGGGCGAGCTTGAAAAATTTAATGGTGATCCGCTGCGATACCATTTGTTTATGCGTCAAGTGGAAGACAGAATTTTGAGTATTTATCGCAGATCAGATCCGGGTCATGCGTTGCAGCTGCTTCTCAACAGCACCACTGAGCGTGCCAGAAAGTTAATTAGCAGTTGCATAATGTTGAGACCGGACGAAGCGCTACAAAGTGCCTTGCGTCTTTTAGAGAATGCATTCGGCTCTCCAGATATCGCAATAAAGGCACATTTGAACCTCGTCACTAAGGGTCCAGTGATTCGTATTAATGAAGAAAGTCTGCACGACTTCTATTCGGACTTAATCGACTGCAAAATGGTAGTGGAAGCGTCCGGCGCTGCGCAACTTTTAAATTCGGCTGCTACGATTGAGGGGCTGTTTGCTCGTCTCCCAAGGAGTCTTCAAGAACGGTTTGCAGATTTGGCGCTGAGAAGGGGATATGGCATGGAAATTGTACCATTTGATGTATTTATTGAATTTATTGATCAAAATAAACGGTTAGCAGCTTCACGTCTTGGCCGACTAATGGAAACAGCTAAGGTGGTAACGTCGCCCAGTTACTCTAAATGGGCAAAACCAAAGATGACTCGCGCAAATGTTGCTAAGGTCGAAGGGAGTGTTCAACACAATAAATTGTTTGAAGCAAGAAAATCAAGTCAGCCTAATAGCAGCCGCAGTTGCACTGCATGCGATTCGTTAAGCCATCCCATCTGGAAATGTAAGAAGTTTATAGAAAGCTCTATCAGCGAGCGTAGAGCATTGGTCAAACAAAAGGGGCTTTGTTTTAACTGTCTTGGAAAAGACCATTTGGTAAAGGTTTGCTCAAACAAAAAACGTTGCAAAACATGCTCTGGTAATCATCATTCGCTCTTGCATTTTCCTGATTTCTTGCCCAAACAACCAAAGGTTGTATCGCATCACGCAGAAGATTCAACTGCAACATCTGTCAGCTCTCCTGAGCAAGATCAAACTATTGTGTTGGAAAACTCGCACTTGGTCAAAGGTAAGAAAAGACTGCAAGTTCTGCCAGTTTGTGTAACAAATCTAACTACGGGGAAGGGCAGGAACATCCTTGCTCTTTTGGACAGTGGGGCTGATACTCACCTCTTGACTAAGGAAGTGTACGTTGATTTGGACCTAAATGGAAAACCAATTGAGTCAAATCTTCAGTTGGCTGATGGCGCCGTCAAGAAGTTAAGCTCGTTTGAGACGACATGTTCCGTTCGAGGTGTCAACGAAGAAAGCTCCTTTATTCTCGATGAAATTCGAATTGTTGAAACTATGCCAGACCTAAGCCAAAGCATACCATCTCCCATAGACGTGGAGCGAAATAGACATCTGCAAGACATAATGATTCCCATCATTGATGCAGAGCAGATTGATTTGATCATAGGCATGGACGCCCCAGGTTTGCATGTTTTTTCTGAAGTTCGCAAGGGTGGTGATTCTAGTTTATGGGCAGGAAGGTCTCCACTTGGCTGGGTTTTCTTTGGAAGGGATTACGGCCATGTAAACACCTCAACGGCTGTGGTTTCAGATTGTCATGTTAATTTATTGGTAAGCCCAGATCTTGGAAAGGCTGTGAGCTGGCTTAAGGCACCCACCTTTCTTTTTCAAGATGAGTCAAACTGGCCTGCAGCCAATCGGCTTACTACGAAAAAGGTTGATGGTTTGACCGCAGCTACATCCGTAGACAGCATCGACGATGACATTCAGCATGACAATAAGGACAGTCTCAGTCTTCCTATTACAAAACAAGACGTATTGCATCGGATCATTGAACGATATAGCATACTTTCTGATGCAATTAGAACTTCAGCATGGTTGTTAAGGCTTAAACAATTGCTTAAGTGTCGAGCAAAAGGGCTTACGTTACCATCTATTGCAAATGAACCAATTGATAGTAAAGAGTTTGATGCAGCTCTTCTTGCCTTGATTCGTTTGTGTCAACAACAAGCCTTTCCCGGTCTTGTCGAAGCACTTGAGGTTGATCCGTGGTATAAACTAGCTGGAAGAGCTGGTGACAAAGAAATGAAAAGGACACTGCAATCTATCAGTAAATACTGTCCATTTGTTGCAAACGGAGTTATCAGGGTAGGCGGACGGCTTCAGCGTTCTGGTCTACCTTATGATTTTAAGCACCCAGTTGTTCTTCCTAAGGAACATCATTTGACCGGACTGATCATCCTTCACGCTCACTACCGGGATGGTCATAGTTCGGCCACGTATGTTATGAATGAGCTCCGCAAACGCTATCATGTTGTTGGCCAGCGCCGAACGGTGAAACAGTATATCAAAAGAAACTGTATGATCTGCCGAAATCAAAAGGCTGTCCCAGGTTCACAGTTGATGGCTCCTCTTCCGGCCGGTCGAGTAACACCTAGCAGAGGTGCCTTTGAACATTGCGGGGTAGATTATATGGGACCACTCGAAATAAAGCAAGGTCGCAATCGTTTGTCGCGTTATTGCTGCGTCAAACGCATTTTTGAGACTTGGGACGCATTTTCCCTTGCCCCCAGGGCTAGTACGGCTATGAATGACACCATAAAAAACTTTTTTCTACCGTAATCTGTTGACTGTTACTTTACCCAGTAAAAAGCAGATAATTGTTACCTAACACAAAAAAATGCCTTTTTCTAATTTATCGAGATTTAACATTTCATGCTTTGATCGCAAGTTATGAAGACAACTGTAAATCAAAACCATCAAAGTTGCGTGAGGTTTTTTCTCTAAATTTTTCCTTAGGTTTTTTTTTTATAGTAAGTATACATATTTTTTAAAAGAGAATTATAAACTTAATTTGTTTTTAAATCAATTTTTCAATTTTTTTTGTTGTAAGTATCCAAATTAAAATTATAAAAAAATTACAAGATTTTATTTTTAGTAGGATTATATTGTTAACATAAAAATATGGAAGGAAAGAAAATTACTTGGTTTAACATTTTAAAGTTTATTCCATTTTGTGAATGTGATATATTGTAAGATGTTATGTATTGCAGGAATTTCCGTGGTCTTCCTTGAGTAATGATTCCTGACATAACTTTTTTTGGTTCTACATAAACTTGAATCCAGATTTCACCCGGTTTTTTAAATTGAAGATTATCTGTACAAAATAGTTATTTTTCAACTGTAAACACATCTTTTTAAATAAGTTAGATTCAGTTCATACCCACACCGACTTGCTTTAATTAGTATGGTCTTTTATTACATGAGAAATAACTAGTAAAATGTATTTAACTTTTAATAAGTTTTTGTAAAACATACTTAACTTTTAATAAATTAAATTAGAATTTCCTGTTCTAAATTAACAAATCATTGTGACCCGAGCGTTTAAATATAACAACAGTGACGTGCCGTGAAGCTTGTGGTTGGTGAGGCACAAATTTTTTAAAGCTATTTTAGTACTAATTTTATTTAATAATAAGCAAAGCAGTGCTCTACTTAAATAAAAAAATAAAAAAAGCAATTTGAAGCATTCTCTCATATTTAGCTAACTCTTTCTAAATTAAAATTTTTTTATATTTTTTTTCTACTGTTTATTTATCCTGCTGACTTGCAGGAATGTGTTGGAGGCGCTTACATGTGAAAATTGAAAACTGCCGGAGAGCCACAAATTCTGTTTGAGGTGTTAATGCAAATACAGTAATCAAATAATAAAAACAAATACAACGTTACACAATTTACAATTTTTACGAGATTTTACCAGCATTAGATCTACTGTGGGTTTCCACTTTATTAGCTAGCTTTTGAAAATTTGGGCGATATGAAGTTAAAGTGGTGTGAATTAATTCTCTCAAATCTTCATTTGTCAGACTTGCACGATATCATGATTTTACAAATTTCATTACTGAGAAGCGAATCTGGAAGAAACAAGCACTATCTTTGTTTCTTTTATTCTAATGTTGCCAGCATGTTTCGGCAGACGAGAAATAAATGAAAGAAAGATAGCGCTCGCTTTGCTCAAATTTTTGCTGTAGTGCAAATGTTCATGAACAACAAACAAAGAATTACTTTATTTCTACGCTATAATCCGACTTAGTTCTTAATTAGAAATCTTCGTTTGACCCAAATTCAATTGTGAATAACAATTGTACATTGTTCGATTTCGTTATTATTGTTTAGCCAGAAGAGCCGCAAACGAAAGGTCGGAGAGCCGCAATTTGCCCACCATTGCGCTATACGCTAGGCTTACCTTACTTCCCGATTTCGGCAGAACAATCCCGATTTTTAGGGCTTTGTCCCAGCCGGTTTGCCAGAAATCCAAGACAGATTCAAAGTGAGGACCTCACTTTTTTAGAAAACACTACTTTTTAGGGACGAAAACCATAAAATTCGAGACTAATTCAAAGTGAAGACCTTTTTAGGGAGGAATTTTTTTTATCAACGAGCTGTCCTGGTTTGCTCCTTCGGAAATATGGTATGCCTGCCCATAGGGCAAACTATTACGCCGACTTGCTTCCAAAGATGCCAAGATATTGCTGTGCAGTTCAAATTTGTTATTTTGTGTTTTAGTTTAAAAGAGATATGACTGAAATTTAAAACTGCTTGCCAGGACCGCTAAGCAGGGGAAAGTACCGTAAAGTGTCTTTCCCAAGGACACAACAGAATAGGGAGAGTAGGTTTTAAACCGAGACCGTGTCTATCATAATCAAGCGCTCTAAACCACTCGACCACGCTGCCGACGAAAAAATATTTTGTTTATAAAAAACTTGCAAAATTTTTAGTTTCCTTTAACATTAGAATGGCGAAATTTGTTAATTTAGAGACAAATCAGTTGTTTAGGTTAGTCTTAAGGAATTTAATGTTGTATAAGAGTCTTTAATTTCACATGCTTGCTAAAGTTTTCAAAATCGGATCCAGGGGGCGAAGGGGTTTAAATCCTTAAATTTTTAGGCATATAACTTTCTTTTTTGGCACAACCGTGACCTCTTAAAGATTCAAAGGATTTTCGGTGTCTCCTAATAAAATTCTTTTTGTAAAGTAAAAAACAGCGTCGTAATATAAAAAATCAAAATCATGGAAAGAAGACTAAGAGCATTTTCTTGCAATAGAAAGACGAGACTTTAATTTTCGTGCACACTTAATTGGAAACAAATAATATTTTTAAAGTTGCCAAAATATATCTATTGTTAGAAACGTGTAATTAAAACTAAGCCCCCTGAATTTTTTCAACTCCCTTTAAGAGAGGCCTACCTTTTGTTAAGAATTACTGGATTAAATTAACTTGAAACTTAGTCCCCTACGGTTTTCTAAAGATACAGCCCGACATTCTACATTTCAAACTAAAAGTTGGAAGGGCTATTGTCGTTCACAATGACAATTATTTCATTAGCTGAAATTTGTCTTCACAATGGAAGTAAACAATTTCGCAATCAGATTTTACTAGTTAAGGTAAGTTGTAGTTTATCAATTAGTGTCAGTCAGAAATGTTTATCAAAAATATAAAAATGCTTCCAAAAACTGAAATTAAAACACTGAATTGTAAATATACCAAAATTAGATCAAAAGCTTAAGGTTGAATGTTTTTTTAGCTTAGATACTAAATCATTTTCCATTACTAAAATTTAAAACAAATTAATTTCTTAGCAGTTGCACAATGCATTTATTTCGACTTACTGTGAATAAACCGATTTATCTTGTTTTAGCAAATGTCCGGAGTGAGAAAAACTTTTTTCTCCAAGGTGTCACAATTGCGGCATGCCTCAAACCTTTCTCTCATTTTACCAGATATTTTTACCAAAAGAGAAAAAAGAGCTATATTGTTTCATTTTTGTTTCTTTTTTATCTGAAAGGAGGCAATCTTATAGCTGCCTCAATAACGTGTATTAGAGATTTTGTTGACAAGAACGCCTGACAAAATAATTACAACGCTAAAAATACAACGATTAAACCATCAAAAATAGGGTTAAACAACAAAACTAATTAAATTCTACAAGTGTATAATGCGGTATAAAGGGTTTGATCAATACAGGGACGTGCCGTCAGGGGAGGCAAGTTGAGGCACTGCCTCATTTACCTCCCTGACGGCACGTCCCTGTATAACAATTATGTAAAAATGAAAAGCTTTACAGTCTTGTTTATCCAGAAACTGTTCATCAGGAAGATATTTCTTTAATTAATAGAATAAATTAATTTATCAAAGTTTTTTTGTGAATCAACTAATTTTTTTATATCGAAACACCTCAATTAGCTTGTCCGTTATTTTCCTTCACTTTTATTAAATACAAGAAAATTTTTAACAAATTTATTAATAGTTTAAATTTTAACAATTAGCTTATCACTTTAAATTATGTTTGCTCTCTGATTTTACAGTTAATAGACCATTGTTGGAAGAATGTTATATTACAATTTGAAAATCATTTTTACAAACAAACAACAGGCATAATTACTGGTGACAATCATTCCGTATCAATTGCCAACATTACTCTTCACTCCATACTAGTACCCATTGCTGAAACTATCAAACAATCACAATTATTCAAACGTTTTATAGACGACATAATATGGTTATCTATTGGCAAGACTACTACGCAAGATATACAAAAAGCACTTAATAATGTTTTTGAATCTGCCTGTCTTAAACTTGATTTTCGTCATATCTGCACCCAATCGCAAATTCCAGACCATCTAGAATTTTTGGATGTTGACCATGTAATTGATAAATATTGTAACTGTGGTTTTTTTACTAAAGACTATATCAAACCTACTGCTTTAAACCGATCTTTCCTACACGGCTCTTCATTTCACCCACCACATATTTTCAAATCTATAGTGTTTTCAGAAGCAATTCGTATGAGACGACTAAACGAGACACAAACAAGTTACATTGAAAGCCTTAAACGACTTCAAATTAAATGCTTATTATCTAATTTCAATAAAAAAATGGTTGATGATATGATAAATATAGCCAAAACTTGGTTAAATCATTTTAAACCTGATAATACCAAAACCAAAGATAAAAATTCTCAATTTCATAAAATTGTTTGGGCTACTTCTTTCACTAATTGCATTAATCTCACTGACAAAGAGAAACATCTTAATCCGTTATCCACTGTTATTTATAAACGACCAGCTACACTTCAAAATCTTTTAATAAACCACAAAAAAATATCCTTAAATTTACAGCCTAAAAACCATAAAAATGGATCTTCTTCTGCATGTGGTCACTGTGCTCTTTGTGGTAATCATGGAACACATAAAAACATGGTCCAAAACACTAATTTTATCAAAAGTAAAAATGGTAAAATTATTCAACTTAAGCAAAACCTCAACTGCACTAATTTCGGTATATATGCCGCTTCTTGTAATATATGCTCTGAAATTTATATTGGCCAAACTATAAATCGTTTTTCCGTACGTTGGAATACACACCGCCATATTTGGAATAGCAACACATTGGATTCTGAAAAGGCAGCATTATCGATACATTACCACAAGAACCACACTGATCTTCCATATAAGAATAAACCTATTTCAGAATGCTATACAGTTACTTTCTTACAACAACCTTCAAATTCTTCTTTAGACATTTGTGAATCCCGCTGGATTCATCTCTTAGATGCCTCTATAAATATTCAAGCTACTCTTCTTCCTATTCAACGTTGAATGCTTCTCTTCTCTTTTTATTGTACGTTTCTTTTATATTTTTATATTTTTATATTTTTCTCTTTCTTCCTTTATATATTTTCTCCAGGCATTTTTTCTTTATATTGCTATTAAAAAAAATTTTTAAATAATACACTGTACTTACACTTTCTACTTACACTTACACTACCTTGCACTTACACTCTTCATTTCACTACTATATTATTTCTGTCTTGATTTACATTACTACGAAATTTTGTATTTCAACTTTTGACTCTTCCCACGTCACAATCGCCTTTATTAATATGCAATCAGCTGTTTTTCTTGATGTTTACTATTGTATAATTCATTTAATTTAATTGGCACTAGCAGTTTACAATTTTGACAGTAAGTTTTTACTTTACTATTTGAAAAGAATTGTTTTGTTAAGTGAGTACATTTTATTTTATTCTATGACATTTACTAAATTTAATCATTAATCAATAATTTTCAATAATTTTCTATTAATTTTTATTCTTAAAATTTTACAGACTTAATAGAATCGTTAACTGATGATGATCTTTTGATCGAAATCAATTTTAAATTTAAAATAAATAAGTTTTTAATAAATTTGGACTGATTCTTGTCTCCCTTATTGAAAAATTTTAAATGTTTGCTCTCTGAAACAATGTTTTTTAACCTTTTTCAACTGTTTAACACTACTTTAAAAAATTTAGAGAAACATAAAAAAATTAACTTAAATCACAAATTTTTACTCAAATTCAGCTGTTTTAATGTGATATTTTGGCTTGCTTTGAGGACCATAAATATAATATTTGGGAAAGAACTGATAAAAGACAAAAATGCTGCTTTTACTCAACCGCTTTCACCTTTCTCGTTTTTTAAATTTTATGGCTGTCATGGTTGAAAAGCTCCTCTCACCTTCCTCTTAGCTTCGAAAACATACTCAATGTTCTGCGTCAACGAAACCACTTGATCCACGGTTGACTTCCCTCATCGAAACCCAGCCTGCTCTTTACGGAGCATTGGATTGATAATTAGCTCGACGCAGGCGTTGATAAGTCTCTTAAGAATCTAATAGGGGACACCGAGCAGAAATATTGGTCTATAACACTTCTGGTTCCCCATGGAGCTTCATTGGTTTTTAGATCACGCCTACGAGCGTTCTTCTCCAGATCTTGGAAATTTTGAGTTGGCGCAAGCAGGAAGAAAGAAAGTAACGTAACCAGGACTTTGAATTAGTTCCAGCATGGGTTAACCCTTATTTACCTAGGCTGTTTTTCTCTGTTGACTACCTAAGGGGGGTCTTCGGAGGACCCTAAGTTTACATGTCCAGTACTCTTAACAGAAAATAGCTGCGCAGTAGATTTTTTGATATGTTGGAGAAAATTTATTCTAGTTTAGTCAAATGTCTTTACTTTTAATATATTTGCTATTAGTCTTTTCCTATTTTGCATAAAGTTGAAGGTTCTCAAATTTTCGTTGATTGCTTTGTTTTGCAACATAGTCGGATTAGTCACAATCTGGTGCAAAAATAAATAACTACTACGTGAGGCAGTAATCTTGACAAACACAGCAAGACGTTCAAAACGTTTTTTGACTTATCTCATGATTTTTGCACACAAAAAGTATACGAAATTCAAGAGGTTAGTCAAAAAAACAGCCTGCTACACTAAACTACCCATCGGATTTGCTCAAGTAAAATACCAAAATATTCGGAATAAATTTTAGGAAAAGTCATAAAATTTTAGGTTTTTATCTTTTAAACTTTACGAGGTATATCGTTTTTATATAAAGGGGGGTCCTTTGAGGACCCCCCTTAGGTAAATTAGGGTTAAAAGCTCTGGGCTGACGGAATCAGGAGACGGAGATTTTTCTAGTTTTAATCGTTGAAAGCACAATTGACTACATTCTGTAGTCATCACATCTTTACTGTATGGCCGCTGTTGCTGTGAGGAAGCTATACCAGTTTACTTCCACTATGACGAAGGTTTTTATGAATTGTTTCCAGTGTGTAAAAAAAAGTTTGATCGCATCTTTTTTTGAGTAATTCGAAAATGTTACGTTGAGGAGCGTTTGACTACAAAATGTACTCATTCTATTTTGCTGAAAATAAGACAATATGAAAGTTTATTGCAAAGAAAAATGAAGTATACCGATACAACAAAACACTTCAGTAAAAAAGCAATTAGAGTGATTGATCTTTTATGAAAAAAGCTCTAGCGATTGGAGATTTTTTGACCTAGATACCATTGTCAGCAAGAAAGCAAAGACAGTTTGGTAAATCAGGCCACTGCAATTCAGAATTAGGTTTAGAATGACTTCTTTGTCTGCAAATAAGATCATTCATGGACATCTAAATAGTAGTATCTGGACTGGAAACGAACTTTTTGCAGCGACCAACATGAGGCCTACGATAAAGACAATCTCGTTCATAAAACAAAATCTAGTACCGCATATTTCATAATTATGAGATAAAAATTGTTAACCGCTGCTTTTTTAAATATTTTTTTAAATTATTAAATGCGATTTCTTAAATTTATTTAAAAAAGCTAAGTTCAAATCTTTAAGTGTGCTAACTACATATATAATTAAATTTTCCACTCTTACTCTCAAAATTTACTTTTCGGTGACACAGCAAAGTAAAATACTGTAGAATAATTTTATTAAATGAACTGAATTTGAAGCTTTAGTTGGTTCAGTCGAAGCAAAGTTACATGCTAATATGCATTTAACTACAGTGACTAAGTGACGCAGCTTGCTTTATCAAAATATTTCACAGACTACTAACATAAAAATCCATACCAAATAAACATTATTGAAAATAATTTAGATGCAACAAATCTTTAGATACAATAGATACATAATTTTTTTAAAACATTGGTTTTGAGTTTTAGCTATCAACTTTTTGACCGGATAAATTTCTTGGTATCTTTTCGAAAGTGAATAGACCAGTGATAGCAAAACTATGACACGCGTGTCACTAGTGACATGCGAAGAGATTTTATTTGACACGTTAGTGAAAAGTTAACAGGAAGTTTTCGGTGTTTCCTAATACGAGCAGTGGTGGACATTGGACGAGGCGAGTGAGGCAGTTGCGTCGTGCGCCTATTGAAAATAACGCATATAGTTTTATTTTGCTGCATATGTTTTTTTAGAGATCATTATGAAGTTGGAACGAAAAGTGAGAAATACGAGCTCGATTTGAAGTGAAGTTCCTTTTTTTTTTTTTTAGAGACACGATGATTTTGGGAAAAAAAAGGAAAATACGAGATCAAAGATCTCTTTTTTAGAAAACACCAATTTTTGGAAATCCTTGCTTCGGGGCCCTAACTTTAAATATCCGTCACTAAATACGAGCATTATGATGCGCTCTCATAATAATTAACTCCTATGCCATGCTAATTGATGATAGCACTTTAGTTTATAATAAAACTAAAAAATATAAATATGACTAAAATTAAAAAACTGTTATTTAGAAGTGACCGCGATGAGAAAAAAATACAAAAATTTTTTTTTGACACACCAACTGAAAAGTCTTGCCATCACTGGACTAGACGATAAAGCACAAAGCTGTGCTTGCAATTTTGCAGTTATCTGTCAGACCTAAGATATGACTCCCAGTAGCTTCAATACGTTTAGAAAGATAAATTTCATCGATCATAACAGTTATATTCCGAACAAATGCATTTAGTTGTGAGTATCACATTTGTAAATATTTTTCGTCATCTAGTTCGATTCTTTTATCTAAATTCATTGTATTTTTTTCAAATTTTTTATCAAAGGCAGCATAATGACTTGCTTCCCAAGTAACCTTTCATACGCTTTTGCACTTGTGGCAAAAATAACGTACGACATCATCGGTAATTCCGATGAATATCTTTTCTGCTTCTTGCTGGTAAAACTTAGTTAAAATTGTTCTATCACAAACTGGATGAAAGGTCTAATTTGGTCATTTTTGGTAAAAAGAAAAAATTTGTTCCGCAATCTGTTTATATTTAATAGAAAATTTTCGGTCTTTTTTATTTTACGTTTTTTTTCATTTTTTGCCAGCGCCATCAAATTTTAAACTTGTGAAATCAGAGTTATTTTATTGTCGGAAATAATGTGCTAGTAAGAAGATGGTGGCATCACTTGCTGCTTTTGGTGATTGGTCACTTCTAGATCTGCATTTATAAGTATTAATATTAAAGCCTTAAAGGAAAGAGATTGTTATGATGATAAGTAGAACAAATTAACTCCCACATCAGTTTGATGCAGCAAATATTCTTGGTGGTGAATTTCTTTAGATATTTTTTCAAGAAGATTATTAAAATTTTCAATTTTATCGGCATTTAAAAAAGTATCGCATTGTTCCTCCTGCCTGGCTGCTGCGTTTTCATGTCGAGAAGAACATAAAGCGACACCCGAACGAGCGAGGATGCTTTTATAAATACGTATAATAGGCAGGCAAATTGTTAAAAATAGAAAGATATGTATTGTCTTTCAACCTTCTTTTTACCAATTTTATTGTTCCTCTTTTTCTTTTGCGTCTGTCCTATTGATCAGCAGAATCAAAAACAAAGTCTTCTGCCTTAAAATGAAGGAAACAAATTCTGGCATTCTTTGATAGATTGAAATTTTTTTTGCAATTCCTTTCAACTCAATGCTTAAGAAGTTTTTCATCATTAAATAAAAAAGTATGAAATATGATATTGGAATCCTTCTTTTCTTTGGCATAACCAGAGAGATAGTTAATAGCTGCACATTTGTTAACCATTGCGCAATATGCCTATTTTCAAACCAATAGCAACAATAGAAAAAATCAAAATGAAGTTAAAAACCCAGATTAATGCTAACAGATAATAATAATATTAATGGTAAACTACTGGTAATAACTGTAATATTTTTACAAAAATTGAGTTAGATTATCAAATAAGCATATTTGACGCAGTTTTTACATTAAACAAACTCTGTTTTAACGTTATAGCAATGAAAAAACACTTTTACGTTATTTTTACGTTATAAACACTTGAATATTACTCGAAAAAACACTTTAACTTTTCCTACCTAATTTCTAATTTTGAATAGTTTTGAATCCTAACTATTCTCTAGTTTTGAATTGAATAGAACACGATAGTTTTGAATAGTAATACTTCTGTAATATCTTTTACGGTTAACTGGAATACTGTACGAATAGAATAATTTTTCACTTGATTTCCAACTATTGTTGTGAAAACACAAGTTTACTTTTAACAGCGTTTCATTTCACTCAGTTATTTGTCTCTGATGCAACTTTCTATACATTAAATGACTTAGGTGCTGCAGGTGCTTTCTAAATCGCGATTGTTTGCCTTTCCTTTGTTGGTCGACGGCTGTCGCGATCACGCTTTCTTTTCTCTAGGCCTCATGTTGGTCAGCGACAGCTGTGATTTTCGCTTCGTTTCCAGTCCAGATACTACTATTTAAAAGTCCATGGATCATTGTAAATCATATAGTTGAACTGAACTTCTAAAATAAGCAAGCAAGCAAGCAAGCTCACCTAGCAAGGCAGATGCTTTCAGCTAAAGTAATAGTCTGCTGCTGTAGTGTTTTTCATGCCTAGAAAATGCCTGCTAAGACAGTAGGAAGATCTAGAAAGTTAGCTAATAAGAGCACGAACTTATAAACTGTTTTGCAATAATGTCTCTAACATATTTGAGTTATCAGCTATTAACAGGCTTTTTGCCACCAAGCAGCTTTTCACATAAAGATTCTGATATTAGTTGCATGCTGGCAGTTTATTCATATTTTAGAGTATATGTGTGTTCCGTTCCTAAAAATCGCCCAAATTATGTAGATTCACAATCTCATAAAAAATCTCTTTGATTTCGCGTTGGTCTGGCTCAAATAGCCGAAGAAATAACAGTTTTATAAGTAATTTAAATATTTTACATTTATTTATAAGAAAATGGCAACACTGCTTAATTTCACGAACTTTAAAGTAATTTCCAGAACTATCCGATTGACCTGTTTTGTCTATGACGTAATAGTTGTGTTTGTGATTTGGATAATGTCAGAACATTCGAGTAACCTTACCAATGATATAAATACAGTTCGCTGAAAAGCAGCATTATTAATTCGATGTTTCGTTGTGGTAACTTAAAATTGGATAATTGTTAACTGTGTGAAGTCATAGTTTTTGAACGCAAGTCTTTGGTTGTCTACGTGATTGTGAAGAATTAAGCTATTGAGCTTTAACCTGTTGCTTTGATTTATACTATTCGGGCTCCTAAGTGGATTGGAGCATATTTCTTAATAAAGAAGATATTGTGGTAGTCTGAGCTGTGATTTAGCTAGACTATATTTTTGCTGTCGCTGGTTCGAAGGTAAGATCCAGCAAGAAGATTAAGAATTTTATCGTTTAGTAGACACCGAGATTGCGTTATCGGCGAAGCCTTCCTTACAGGCGCCGAAAAGGTAGACGATTAAATAACGTACTAAGTTACCGAATAAATTTGCTACAAAATTTCAAAAGCTTTTTATCATCGGAACAAAAATTTCAAAAACTATTTACTAAATTCTACAAAATTTCAAAAAACTTTCCAAAATTTAGAAAACTAAAATTTGTGGAAGTAACAATGTGAATTAAGTAATGAAATGAACTTAAAATTCATATAATTAATTTTTGCAACAGGATTGTACACATTATACGTAAAAAACAGTTGTTTTCTACTATAAATAGATGATTGACATTTCGCAATGCTTGCGCTCAGCTTGACATCTATGAAAAGGACGTTTATGACAACAGTAATGGCGAAGAAGAAGAAGAGGAAGTGGGCGAGGTAGAAAATGCTTTGCTTGAACTGCAAACGGATGAAGAAGAAGACACTGCTGTTGATGATGAAGAAAATATTGAAGTGTTTGTTGAAGGAGAATCTGATAGTTTAGATGATGAGGAAGAACTTGCGGACCGAGGAAGTGATGATGTGCAAGACGATGATTTGGTTTAAGCCCAAGTGGTATTTTGTACACATCAAAATCAATGCCAGCACGAAGACTTCAAACGAATATTTTTAACGAGGCTCCGAGAGCAATTGCTCTACCTCAGAGTGAGAAAAAAATTTTTCAATGTTTGTTCAGTGAAGAAATTTTCCGAACTATCCTTCTTCACACAAATAGAAAGCTGCAAGAAATACGAAAAAATCTCCACCAGGTACGCTATCCAACTAGTCTTTTTCTAAGTTTGATATGTTAAAATTAAGCCACATTTGTTAAAAATTTACCTCATCAAAATTTACTTACAAAATTTCATTTCTTACTTTGGTTTAAAATTTTTGAGCAGCTAAAAAGTGTTAGTTAAATTGATGCAATTAGGATATCAAAGCTTTCACCAGTATGCCATTATGGCGTAGTAGTACTTTATGCAGTTACGCTAGTCGTGAATTGTTTTTACTGTAAAAATTTTTTTAAATTTTGTTTCTCCACTTTATACTGTAGCATTCTGGGCTGCGATCCTTTATTGTCAATTTTAAACTTTTCTCCTTCCTCCTCGTCCTAAGTTCTCAATCAACAATAGAATTTTCACATGTTTGCAATATTCCACCAAGTTTGCATCTCTTCTGACAATTTTTGGCGCTACCCACCCCGGAGTGGGCAATTTGCAGTTTAATGCAAAGGTTTTTATAAAAATTGTTACGCAGAAGAACACATTTTAGCAATTTTTGTAATCATGGATGGCTGATGAAAAATAAAACGAAATTTTTATCTCACTGTCGACAAAAAATGTCATTTTTTTTTTAACTGATATAGTTTTTGTAAAAATTTAACCAAAATTTGTTCATAAAAACTTTTGTAACAAGCCAAAATCGTTAGGTCAAAATAAATTAAAATTTACTAAAATAAAATATGAAATAATCATAGAAATAGATAGTACGAGTAGTAGATGGGGAATAAACGCATAAGTTTTCTATAACAGTTATCAGTACTCAATTGTTTCTGTATGGTCTACCAAAAAAAGCTGCGCTCACATTGCTTTGATATTTCTGGGTGAAGAAACTTCTTAATATATTTAGTTTCACAAGCTATTGCTAAAGTTGCTTTTCAGAGAAATCCATCAATTTTTTCTAATTTGACAAAAGATTTTCATTTTAAACTTGTATCTAAGTGTTACGTTCATTTATTTGTTGAAATATGTTAGCCACATTTACGTATATTTTTTACCAATCACCACCTTCCAGCAGCTTTGCTTCATTTCATTTTTCATAAGTCAGAAATTGATTAAAGCTTATTTCTTAAGTCATAAGCACCAGCCACAACTTAGTCTGATGGTATCCATCTAACTTCGGAATGAAATTACTGTTACGTAACGCAAATCGCTTCTTCGGAGAAAATTAGATTTTATTTTTTTAATTAACTGCAATAACCTGTATCCGTTCTAAATTACCTAAATGCATCGTCCTAATTAAATAATCTTCATGTGACATCGTTTTGGCAGTGATCTCTATAAGGGCATAAAATTAATTTTTATTATTAAATTTGGCGTCTGAGACACGTGGCCCAATTCGAGTTTATTATAAATAGAGAGAAATCTCTTTTATCAGAGAGTAAGCAGAATTTCGCTCAGAGGACGGTGACCGTGTTTGCTAAATGGTCAGGTGACCATTGTATTTTTTTGCTATATTGTGTTAAGTAACTGCGTGTGTGAAACCGCAGGTAAAAAATAAACTCCTCTCCTTCATATTCACGTTACAGCTATATTTTTCTGAATCGGACGTCATACAGTAGAGTTACGCATACTAAATAAGGGTAGTTTGTAACTGGGAGGGATTTCGCTGATCTTATTTAAACAAGTTCAGCACTAGACGGATATAGCTATTGAATTACATAAATCGTTTGTCACGTCAGCATTCTCTCAACGAAGGGTGAACTTAAGAATCGCGAGTCCTTCCTTCATCAACAAAAATTGAATTTAATCTCTTTCTCTTTCTATCAAAAATGTGAATTTACTCTCTTCTTCTCCAAAAATTGAATTTGTAAGTAGTCTTTATAACAATTACAAATTCGTAAGTTCTTTCACAATTTACTCGCACAAAAGTTTTAAAAGGTCTTGTTTAAAGAATTTTTGATTAGACTTTTTTTAAAATATTTTTTAACGCTGGTCCGAGCTATTGATGTCAATCCGTTTAAAAGTAATTTTTTATTTTATTACTAATTGGTGCTTTGATTACATGTCGGTATTTACGATAACAATGCTTTTTTTAAGATTGTGCTTTAAGGTTTTTTTGGTATTCCTATTTTTAAAAAATCGTTTTTAGTTTTAAAAATTCTCATCTAATCCCAAGCCGTTCCCGAATAACTGTCTCTGTGTGTCTGTGATGAAAAGATTGGAGCTATTTTTATAGATAATTGCGGCTAATTTTTTAAATTCTTTGATTAACTTATTAAACAAAAGACTAAGTAAATCTCAAAAGCTAAATTTAAATACAATTTTACGTAATTATTAAAATTAGGAAAAATAATAAAGTTTTTTACATGTCGAAAATTCTTTAAAAAGAGTTTGAATTTGAAAGATATGGTTTGAATATACCTGCTGATTGAACGAATGGAAGTACGAAAGCATCTCCGTCTAAGAAGTAAGAAAGCATCTACAACAAGGAAGTACGACAGCATCTTCAACTAAGACGCAAGAAAGCATCTTCTCAACTCCAGAACTTCCTTCTCTGAATTAATTAGGTGACAATTTTTTGTTCATAAAATTTTTGGCTATTACTGTTTTCGATTTTTAATTTTGACTCGCTTGCGCTCTCTCGCATCTTGCCAGTAATAATAAAAACAAAAATTTTTAATTTCGCTTACAACTTTCATAATACTGTCGTGTATAAATTTCGATAATTAATTTTTAATATGGATTGTCTAAATTCTTTTTTGTCGTTGCGTGGAAGCAAGATTCCACGCCGAAAATTTAAATTAATGTCGCCTAAATACAATGCCGTTTCCTCCGTTGTTAGTTCTACCTCATGTTCTAATAATTTGACAACTTCAACTACTAATCTTATTTCGACTAACATTCCAACCACTGTTAATAACATACTTCACGCTCGAATTTCCGACGGTAGCCCTGCGCTTACCCAAGCACTGATTTCGGAATCCATTTATACGTCCTCGTTATCGTCCTCAACACCTTATTCTTCGTCTTCCAACACAGGCATAGAAACGTGGGCCCAGAACTTGACTACTCCTAATCTTTATACTTCGCCCCAAACTTTCGATTTTTCCGCTCCTCCCATCATTAACCAATTGCCTCCAATCAAATTAAGCTTCCCACTTTCTGGGAAGACGACATCGAGTTATGGTTAGCTGCTGTCGATCACCAATTTATTCTATCCAATATCTCCACCGAGTAAAAACGTTTTTCAGTGATGTTAAACGCGATCGATTACTAGGTCGTACGCAAAGTACAACATATTATTCGGAATCCCGGGAACCAACCTTATCAAACCTTAAAACAAACGTTAATCAAATTGTACAAAATCAGCGACGACAACCGTTTTGATCGCCTTCTGCACCAAACCAATTCAGGAGACCGTAAACCTTCGGAACTTCTATCAGAATTACGCACTCTCCTCGGAGAATCGTGCAGCGATAACGCCGACTTAAACAAATTATTGCATAAATTGTTTTTGGATAAATTACCGCCTCAGGTCCGCCGGTTCCCAACAGCCATCTTTAGAACTCACGGCGCAGCGAGCTGATGATATTATGGCCACCATGTCGTCCGCCCCGTCTCTAAATTTGAACACCACACAGTTACTTCATAATCAGATGTTCGAACGGCGCCTAGACCAACTAACCGACGCAGTGGAAACATCATTAAATTTCCGCAAAAACAGTGATTATGGCTCTGTTAATCGCGACCAGTAATTTTCCCGTCCTCCGCAATTTCGCAAAGCAAAGCGCAGTTTTAGCTCGGTTCCTAACCTTCAGCCTCGCCGAGAAATGCCGCCGAATACCCTGCAGGATAGTTGTTTTCCCGCTCGAACCATCAACCGAAATGATGCGGAGAACCTTTGTTTCATTCCTGCCCGCTTTGGCGCTAAAGCTCGAAAGTGTAGAGCGCTATGTTTGTGGCAACCGCGTAATTCTCGTAAACTCGACGATAACATTAATTGTGGCGTGGCATCTTATTCCTGCCGTTCAAGAAAGAAGTTTCTGCCAAAGCGCCAGCCCCTTTTTTACGACCCTTGTTCAAACATGCGTTTTCTCCTTAACACGGGCGCTGAAATCAGTATGATACCACCTTGTTGATTCTATAAGCCTTATTGCGGTCCGCAAGACCTGATCGCCGCAAACGGCACCCCGATTTGGATATTCGGCACCAAGAAATTAAATATTGACGTGGGAGCACGTTACACTTTCAGATGGACTTTCAAAATAGCCGATTTCAGTTTGCCTATTATCGGCATTGATTTTATGCGCCACTTTGGTCTTGGCGTTGACGTGGCGAACAACGCCTTTATTTTACCACGAAACTCTATATATAGTCGACATTATTCACCACGAACACAAAGTCATTACATACCTTGTATTTCATGCCTTAACGCGAACGACGCGTTTGACTTGTACTCCACGTCATCTCGCTTGCCTGATATCACTGATAAATTTCCGCTTAAACGCCACACGGCACTCGAAACGACTAACGCAGACGCAGCCAATGCGGTTGCTCATTTTATTAACGATTTGCCTAAGAAATGCTATTGACTCGCCCATTGTCAACGACAACAACGTTTCGTCTGTTCTTCAAGAGCCCGAAGATCCACCAATAAAGCGCATCCTCCAATCATCCTCTAATCATCCTCCCTTGCCAGCGAACAACCTTTCGATTTGCTTAAAGCTGATTTTTTAAAACACAAAGTGCTCGCTTGTCACAAAAGTAATTTTGCTAATACTCTCCATTCTAAGCAGACAATTCCCAGGCTAAGTTCTTTCTTCGTTACTTCGCAGGCCTGTCGCTGCTATAACTATAGGTGATGTTTTACGAGAAACCGTCTGTCGACCAGTTAATGCCACTTTATTGCATTCCTCAAAAATTTGGGAGACATTTTTCTTCACGTCCGCTTGTCCATTATATCAATAGCTAGGGCAACCTTACCCTCGGTCAAATTTACCCGGACGGCAACGCTTATCCAGGAGTCCGGTTTATTGAAACGTACATTCCTGGCCGCGTTCTTACTTTCAAGATAGCGAACCATTTTTACACTTTTCAAAACTATTCTCTTACGCACTCCCGTTTGAACGTATATTGCCTTTATCCCACCTTGTTGCCCGTTGATGTTCATTTTGATCCACCCAATTATGAAAAAATTAGTAGCCTTTTTCCTACCTCTGATTTCGGGTTTGAAGACATCACTTCAATTTTACGCACAATCAATGATGCTAATCTTATTCACGAGTGCCTTAATTCGTTTTTACTAGATCGGCCTACTGCTGAAACTTCAGCAAAACCCAATTACCTTCTTGATACAGCTTCATCCGCTTTGAAAAGCATCTTTATGCAACTTATCTCGTCCATCACAAATCCCATTCTTAACGGCATTGACAGTTTTCTTTTGTTGCTCTTCTTGTTTTGAGCAGCTGTACTTTCAGTTATTGCCCTACGATCACTTACGCCCGGCGTTCTGCTAGCTACACGTAACCGTCTGGCAAAAACTCCTAACTCTGAGGCCAACACCCCAGAGTAGTTATAAGTATTGTGCCGTTTTGTGTCTAAATAATAATGTGTTGCTTTCGACGATTTCTTGCTGCCGTCTGTTTGCTTTTCAGCTTTGGCACTACTTCGTAAAACTCTTTTGTCGATTTCCGATGGACCGATCAGCCTTCGTCTGCTCCGTCACCGAAAATCTAGGTGGAAGATATGTAGCAAACTCATCACCGCAAACCGTCTTTTATTCATGCTTTTATTCGTTATTAAAAAGTTTTCCGCAAATGTATTTTCCCACGTTGTATTTCGCTCGCTGCAGACTCGGCTTGCAGCACCCTCCCGTTCGCTGCACAACGTTTATCTACTGCCATGACAACCGTCATGTGATAATTTCGCATTTCTTTATATTTTGCTTATGTAACGCCTTTCTGTTGTTTCCCCCCCAGCTAATCGTTGGCTGCTCGCGCCATCAAGACCATTTTTGTAATCATTCTTAACACACAGCTCTCAGGACGTAGCCTGATCACGTGTTTTTATCGATAAATAAGGCAGGCGTCACAATAATACAGACATAAAATCATTACAACTACATATACGCGCTAGACCGATTTGTCGCCTCAGAACAGATTAGATTAGAGACTCATATCAGCAACTAGTGAAATTCGACTCGAAAATATTCTTGAAACTGATTCTATTTGAATAACATTATTTATATTTGTATTTGCTGAAACGTTTATTTGAAGTTGTGCCCCTTCTTAATAAAAAGGTGTCAAAGTTATTTGTTTACCAATAATCATTCACGCTACAACCGTATATTTGACAAAAAATTTTGAAAATTCCACTGATACTACACTGGTCCTGACTCAAAGACACAAAGTGAAGCTTCCAATAAAACCAAGAACTAAACGACACAACAGCTGAAATAATGATTATGGATCACGTAACAATAATGAAAAATCGCACAGTGTAAAATTTGTAGCTGTGTAAACCTATTAGTGCAAACTTATTCGGTTTTGTAGACGTAATAAAATATTTTGTGAATTTTTACAATTGTTTGTTATAAGAACACCATAAGTTGAGGACGTTCTTTATAGTAAATCGTTACATATAAATTTGAATTAATTTATTTGCTAAACAAGAAAAGCTGCAAAAATATTTACCGTATTGTACACTAGCTGGCACCCAAAACCCAGTGTAGTCATTTGTTGCTTTATTGTTCAATCTTGCCATGTACGGCGGATGCTTTACAACATTATCATTCCACCATGAAGATGCTGTGATGTTAGAATCGGGAATCGCTCCACTTTCCATTCCAAGTGATTGGTTACATTCTGTAAAATTGGAATAAGTTTTGCACGTAATATTTGTGTTTTAAGTGTATATTTAGTCCTTCATATTTTAAAAAAGTAATATTGTCTGCACAAGCTAAATATTGGTATAATTGACTTTTTTTTCCATCGATAAAGCTTCACTATTGTATCACATTTATTGTAAATAAAAATAATTTTAGCGTGAGAAACACCTTTAAATTTTTTTTAGGTCTCTTACTGTTGTATCTTTGCACGAATACACAGGTTTATTAAAAAACAATAATATATATTCACAAAATTTACTCAGCCAAAAAACAACCGTATTGAAAAAGAATGCTTTTAGTTCGTTTGCTGTAGTAGCTTGATAACTTTCAACTGACTGATGAACCACAATAAAGGCGCATATTTAACTTGTAACAATTATGCTTGGAGATGCGCGTGTCCAATAATTGTTCGAGCAGAAGGCGCTGATTAAGATTAGAAGCGTTTAAGAAAACACTACGTCATCTATTGCACAATATCACAACACTTACCAAATCGTTTATTTCTCTGAATCAGTCTACAAATTTGCGATTCTATTGAAATATTTTATTAAAGCATTTGTAGTAAGGCATTGCTATTTACCTGGTGAACTAAGATGAACTCTTTTTGTTAAGTAGGTCAAGTTTTATAGGTTTTAGATAGTTTTCTTGATAAACATATTTTATTTATATGCATTAAGTTTAGTTTTTTATCATATCTTAATAAAACAAAGTTTGCTTATTTGTTTTGTACAATACAATAGATTCGTTTGTTAAAGATTTTTATTTCTAAATGGGAAAATGCTGCCAGCCCCAAGATGTAAACCATGGCTTTATTACATTCTTTAAGAAAGCTGATGCAACCAAAAATGGATGAAGGAAAGCGAATATTAACTAATTAAACTAATTTCGATTATTAGTTAAACAAAAGCAGTTTAATCTTTGCTAGAAAGAAGCATTGTGTTGAATCTGTTCCTACAGTTATATAATATTGACCAAAATTAAGTCTTTGTAACAAAGGTATAGACTACCGAAATAACAATTAGACAAGGGATTACAGGCCTTTTTTCAGAAAAAAAAACACTCAGAAAAATAACTGCAGGAACAGATACAACACAATGCTTCTTTCTAGCAAAGATTAAACTGCTTTTGTTTAACTAATAATCGAAATTCTTTTAATGACAATAATAATAATTTAGAAACTGTATGGCTAACTTTTTTAGGTGAAATTTCACGTTTTTTTTTTGCTAAAGTACGGCTTTGAAAACAGTATGAGTTTTGTATTTCTAAAGTGACTCTCGTCTCGTTAACCGCACGAAAACCCATTTACCATATACACGCTCTTTTGTCAACAGCTAGCTTATATTTCCCCCATATTTTTAAGCTTTGACGCCATGAACTACGTAAATGAACATTAATATTTGCTGAGAAAAGCTGTTAATCCACAGTGATAAAAGCCATTGGTAACTCAATTAGAAATTACAAGTAATTATTGAAAAAATTACAATTAAAAAAATTTTATGCTTGATAGAATAGTAACAACATCACATGCATTGTTAAATAATTATTTATATACTTTTTTAGAAAATTTTTTAGTGAGAAATAGTTCTTAGTGAGAAATTCTTAAGTTCCAAACTTTCAGAAAAACTCGACTTTAAGAAATATTTTATGACATCATTATTTGCTCATGTCATAAAGCAAGCCTATCAAAATTACGTAAAGTGTATCGTTTTACTTATTGTAAAACAAACAAAAAGTGAAAATTTTTTCAAAATAAAAAGTAAAGCCAATATGTTTTAAAACATAGTTTATTCAGGACATTTCAAAATTATAACTCATTCGATCATCAACTGTTTTAAACTAATTATTTAGGCCAATAGTAATATTTAAATTTAGATAATTTATGATGTAACAAAATATAATATTGCAAATATATACTTATTAAATAAAACGGAGTTATCTGCGTAACTTTAAAATTAGACAGAGAGAAAACGTTTATTCAAAGCAACTTATCCAGCACATAAATAGGCAGTTGTTTATAGAATTCTTAAATTGCAATATACAATGACTAATTACTTACTTTTAATATTAAGTGAATAAAAAAAAAACTAAAGCAGCAATATACAAAGAATGTCCCAGTGTTGCTTGAAAAAGATATAAATAGTTATATAACTCATATACATAGCCACCCAGTGAACTACTCCTTACATAAAAACTAAAACAAAAAAACTCGCTCGATTCGACTTCTCAAGCATTTAACATAAAGGGAAAGCAAAAAAGTAAAAATAACAATTGTTCTAATATTAATAGCAAAGTAGATTATATTATTTTGTACAAAATCTAATAAGGTTGAATTTGCATACAAAAAAGTTAGGCTTTCAAATTAAAAATTACTAACTATATGTAATACAAATGAAACACAATCATGCAATATACTTCTACTGCACATAAAGTTTCAAAGCAAACATATTTTTCTATCGTAGTAAATGATGTAAAATTTAAAAAAAATTATGCTAAAAAAATTGTTACATTTTAATATGACAAAGGCAAATAATGCAACGTTTTTCAAAACATTTGTCACATTTTAAAATGGAAGAAGCAAATAAGGTAAATAATGCCTTCAATCATACTCATGTATTAATTAGGAGCATATTTTAAATTTAAAGACTTATGAATTGCTTTTATAAAGCACTTGTATGATAAAGCTTAAACACTTTTGGGAATGCTATTTTACAATTCAGCCGCTAAATATAGACATGATGACTGTCCTTGAGAAGTGTGCAATCTAGAAATACAAAAAAAATTTTAGATGCATTTTAAGTATTGTGGCTATGAGACTTTGACACTAATTACACATTACAAGATAAGAAATATCTTTAAGTTTAAGAATATTAAATAACAAATATTACTTATCCAAATTGTATGTATTGTTTACTTTGGTAAATGGAATTAACCGTATAATATTATTTTGCATTATTTTTAATGGATTCAAAATTGAAGAATTTGAATTGCCCCAGGTTAAAATTCCATATTGTAAATTACAATGTATAAATACATAATACATCATAACCAAAGTTTTTTTGTTGACAAAATGTCTAATTTTGAAATAATACCAGCTGCTTAAAATACTTTTTTGTAAACATGATCGAAATATGTTTTATTAATAGAATTTAAATCACTTTGCAAATGTAATCCTAAATAATGTACTGTATCAATTTTAAGTATATTATTTCACATACGCTATTAAAATTATTACATTATCTTTATGTTTCGGCTTAGAGTTGGGAATAATCATGTAATAAGTTTTGGTAAAATGTAATGATTAACATTAGAACAGCCGAGGTGTCGTAATCGACACTTTTTAAGTTTTATTCTATATGTTTTTCTAGTTAATGAAGTTGCTACGTTCTCAAATTTTCAGTGGCTTCCTAAGTTAATCGAAAGTGAATAAGTATGGGTTTTTAAGAAAAAAAATTTTTCGATTTATGTTTTACAACCGGTTATACTTCCAACAGCCAAAGTTTTGAAATTGACGACTAAATAATTTTGATGGTAAAACAGAGTTTTACTTCGTACGCCTGACTGTTAATGTGATTTCAGTAGCAATTGATAAGTGAGATTACCCTTTATTCTTTCAAGTGAGAGTTGTGCTTTATATTTTTATTTTGCTTGGCAGCTAGAGGCCAACTAAAAAGCTTCACCATTCAGTTTTTGTGCAACGCAAGAATTGTCACTTATCTTAGTGACGTATAAAAGGAGAAAAGGCAAGTAAAAATAGCAACATACAGCATTAGGGTTTTCCTAATTCCATACCCTAAATAGCAGAATAAAGCTATAAACTCTACATAGCGTAGTCTACAGATAGAAAAACTTAGACATAGGTAATCTCTAAACCTGAAGATTGCTTTTCTGCGAGAAACAGTTTGTAGAGGAAACAGAGAATTTTATCGAATAATTTGTGGCGTTGTATTGCTCTGGCTGATAGTCATTGAGCAGTTTAACTCTACTTTATGATAAAGTAATAAACATTTTTATTTGCAGATTACTATACACCCAGTCTATTTTTAAATAAAGATGGCATCGCACAAATTTTATTATAGGTACACTTTGTGGAAGAAAAGAAAAATGCTTCATGAAGATTCTGACATTGATGAGTTGGATAAAGAAGATAAGCCTGAAGATATTTAAGAATGTGATAGTAACTCGTCATACAATGAGGAAATAAGCAATGTCTTTAGAGAAACTATGTCAAGAGATGACTTGGTACAAGTAAAGAGATTTATTATATTTGATAATAAAGATTGCCAAAGTAAAAGATTGATAACCTATAAGTTTATACCTATTCGTGAGGTTATGGAAACATTGGTCTCTAATTGCATAAGGAACTACAGGGCGGATTGGAGTTTGACAGTGGATAAACAATTGTTTCCAATGAAGAACAAAGGCTCTTTTATTAATTTTATGCCAACCAAACCGGACATAAAATGAAGTTTTGGGCACTATCTGAAGTGAGCTTCAAATATGTTTATAATATCTTGTCAAATTTTAACGCTGTGGTAAAAGAGCAGCATAATGGCAGACCTTTTGGCGAATATATGGTGATGAGACCTATCCGTAACTTGGATAGAAATGGAAGATTCAATATCATAAAAGAAAAATTTTTTTGCAAGTTTGCATCTTGCTGGCTTACTAAGCCAACAAAATATGAAAATTGTTGTAACTATTTGTGCTAACAACAAAGGATTACCAAGAAAGTTTACCGGAGGGCAGGAAGAATTTTTCTTGCAAGTTTATCTAGAATTCAGTAAATAGCTCCATGGTTTTGAATTACCAATGCAAATAAAAAAAATATTAACCTTTTATCTACAATGCACAACATCCCAATCACTGATGCTACAGAAAAGAAGAAACTCACGGTTATACAATTCTACAATCAAAACAAAATAGACGTGGACGTTTTCAATCATATGGCAATGAAATATACCACTCATACTGCAAGTAGACAATAAGATTTCGGACAAATCTACTGGACATAGCAGCACTAAACTCATAGATTCTGTATAGAAAATGTTCCGATAGCAATATCAGCAGACAAAGCTTTTACTCCAGCTTATTGAGAGTCTAAGATATACTAACTGGGTAAAGCGGAAGCAAACGGTGCAGAGAGAAGTGGATCCAGTGCCGGAAGAGTTAAAACTACAGGAAACGTGCGGGACAAAGTTGCGAAAACAATACAGTCACAATTTACAGCCACTGTGGCAGGCCAACTTACGAAGTGTGTGGTAATGGCGAATAAAAACTTACCAAATGCAAAGATTATACATCTTAATATAATCAACGTTGGTGTTGCTGTAAAGTTTTTAGAAGTTTGATATATCAATAGTTTGTAGGAACTAAACGAATTTTTTCTACATTAGTTACGAAAATGTTAATTTTGTAATGAGATCTACCATCCGGATGTTGGTGTGTTTTTGCTTCTTGCCGCTAATAATCTGTATAAAAGATATAGAAAGATGGATTTGCTGTAGTGTTGTTGTTTTCTTATTCAACTTCATACAAATAAAATGCAATCTGAAATTAATCCACGAGCGTTTCCTTGAGATCTTTTGATTAATTTAACCAAAACGGTAAATTTTTAGAATTGTGTCGTTTTCAACACCGAGTTTTAGTTCCTAATAAAAAGGACTGTGTCATCTGCAAACATTTTAATCAATCCTTTTCCGCACTCTTCTCTAGTTATTGGTACAAGCAAGCGACCTGAAATTTCAGTCATAAACTATTGAAGTCTAGATTAATCTGATAAAATAATATACAAATAAAATTAAACGGGTTTTTCTGTTGTATATGACGAGTAATTTCTTGTTTCAAAAAGTAATTCATCATCATTACGTAGCACGTTACGAAGTTGGGCATCTCTGCTTGAAAGATTTAAACAAAGCAAATAAAGAAAACATGGTTATTTCTTCAAACCAGTGTGTATGCATTCATGACTGCAACATCCAGTATGTTATACCGAAGAACCATGGGCCATCTCTTTGTTTGCCGTTTGCATGAGTAGTTTCGCACTATTTTATTCATGGTGTCAACAAATTGTCATAAGTTTCGAACCTCTGAGAAAACACCTTAAAATTATAGTAATCTTGTACGTCATTTACCGTTTTTATTTAAACCCGCAGTATCTTTAGTTATTTTCTGTTTCTGTTTAACATCTTAGTCCAACGGCCAGTTACTGTATGTGTTGTGTTTGCTTGGTATGTTAATTTATTTTTTTATTTAGAGTACTGCGATTTTAAGTTAATTAAAGCTAATCTTGTTAGTAGTGTAAATTCAGGTCACAAATCCTTTAGTTTTATTGTAGTACGAAATAATTTCGGGATTTTCTTCTATCATCATGTATATTTTGTTATTGTGCATGGTGGTTTAAGAGAATGAGTTTTTTCTTTGTTCGGCATGTAGCTCATCATAGTCATGTTATTTTTTAATCCAAATTCAAAGCTATATCTCTCTTTTTTGGATGGCTGCATCATTATCATAAATTTCTGCCTTCTTTTTAAGAAGAGTGCCAACAACAGTTAAGTCCTCTGCAAGTAGCTTTTCAGTCAAATGGATTGATGTAAAGAAACTGTCGACTGTAAAGTTTCGGCCTATATAAAGCAAGACTATGTAATTTATTGATTATTATTTGTTAATTTAATAATCTACTTTACCGGCACTTACCAGTTTTTCTGATTCTGCGCTTCAGGTTCAAAACAATAGCCTTTCCAAGATTCTGTTGCCTACTTCCTCCAAGTTGCCTTCCCGAATAAACATCTCCATGAATTGCATACGGCACAAGTGAATCGGACATTTACCATATTTTTATGCCGTATTTTGCAGGCTTATTTGACATGTACTGTAGAAACTTGCATCTACCTCGAAAAGGAACAAGCTGTTCGTCAATAGTCACACACTCACTGGGTATAAAGTTAGTTTTATAATTTTTCAAAAAAAATTTCCACGCATGTGTGAATGCTGCCATATGATCTGTAACAAGTCTTGAGGCCTGGTTCTCTTATCGCGAAATCTAAAATACTTTCGTATATCTGCAAATCTTTTTATATTCATTGCTGCTCTGTACATAGGATTTTGTATCAGATCACAAACAGCTTCCGTACAGGTACATACTTGCTATTTTCTTCAGCTGCCAGAAGTAAGCCAATAAATGCCAGAAGTTCACCTCTATCAACAGCCCTCCAAGTTTTGTTGTTTTCGGCTGCTACTTTTTAACCCTCTAAATTAGTGCAGTCATGGACTCCTAAATAATAGAACCTGGACTGGAAACGGAATTGAAAATCGCAGAGCGCGTGTACAAAGGTAGGCCAGTTGTAAAAAGCTAAAAAATTAGTTCGATTTTTTAGAAACTATTCACTGTTAAGTTATTAAACTTAGAAGTATGGCTTGCAAAATATAATGAACAATAGATTTATGATAAATGTGAAAAGAATGCTGAAAAAAAATCAGTGTAGGTTTATTAGAAAAAGATTAATGACTAAGGAAAATATGTAAGAATCACAAATATTGCACACATTAATTTACAAATACTAGCAAAATTTATATTCTACTTCTGGTATTCAGGTAAAATTTTTTATCAGTTAATAATGTAGGCAACTTACGAATGAACAGCTATTTTCTATTTGTGTATTTTTTCACAGAATCAAGCTTGATCATTGCATAGTTTAACAATGGCATTATAATTTATTCACTATTATTTTTGTGACATTAGTAAAAACAATAAAAGAAGTAATACATTTTTTATTTTTTAATTTATATGCAACAACATTTATGTCTTATCTATCTGCTACTTCAATTGAATGTTACTACTGAATAAATTATTGAATTTAATACAATTAGTACATTTATTATTGAAGCACATAATTGCATTTTAAAGTTTAGTGTTTTTCTACTTTATTTTTTGATTATCTTATTTTAAAAGTGTATTATTTTTTGGTTATCTTATTTAAATTTAAGGAAAAGGCATTTTTTTAACCTTTTAATTACCTTTTTTTGCATAGAAAAATATTTATTTAAAAAATGGTTTATAAATGTGCTGCCATTGATTGCAAATCTGGATACTCTTCAGAAGAAAAAAAGTTAAATGTTACATATCATTCATTCCCTTTAAAAAATAAAGAACTTTTATGTAATTGGTTAAAAAACATAGCTAGGAAAAATTTTAAACCCTCAAAATACTCAAAGTTGTGCTCACTCCAGTTTAAAGCAGATGATTTTATTAAAGTTTCTCATGATTCAAACCAAAGACGCAAAAGAAAAAGAGATAGTGAGCACTTATGTTATAGAAGACTAAAACCTGGTGCTGTTCCTTCAATTTTCAAAAATATTCCTTTGTATTATACAAATAAAGATATACCTTTAAGAAGCGGTAATGCTCTTTTAAAAACTAGGCATGATAATGAATCAGCAATACTGCAAAAACAGTGTGAAAATTTTTTGCAGTCTGACAATTTAAAAAATTTTGATGATTTGTTAGAAAAACTTTCATGCACAGTTTTGTCTCCACAGTTTGTTTTATATAAATCAGAAGCAGGAATTTCTTTAATATATTTGTCTATTGAACAACCATTCTCAATTTTGTTTTCCATAAACATTGATAAAGATCTGCATGTGCAAATCTATCATGAAAAAAAACTTATTCCTCCTTCTTGTTACCATCACATTTTGTCTTCTGAGAAAGTAACACTATTTTCTGAAGTAGAAAATTTAATAGCCTTTGCAAAAAATTTAGACCAAAACATCACAACATTAATGGAAATAATTAAAGCAAAATTATTAAATCTAATAGAAAAATACATTGATTTGTGCCAGGATGACTATAAAAAAAAACCATTGAATTTTATATTGGAGCAATTGAAATTACTTTTTATTACTAAAAAACAACGTCGCTATTCAGTAGAAATGTTGGTCATGTCTTACATAATGCATGCAACCAGTTCTAAGGCATATGAAAGGCTATGTCAAGAGCAAATTATTATATTACCTTCAGTGAAAACGTTGAGAAAAATAACAATGAATCTAGACCAAAGAACTGGACTTGATGATTCTGATTATCTTAATATAAGATTTTCAAAGTTAAACTTTTTTGACAGAAATGTTCTCTTGATGATTGATGAAATATATCTTTCAAAACGTGTCGAATCAAGTGGAGGACAGGTTTTTGGCTTGACTGAAAGTTGTGCTGTAGCTGCCACAGCTTTGTGTTTCATGATTAAGTCTTTATCTAGTGGCTATCAAGATATGGTAGGAATTTACCCAATTAAAAATTTAAAAGCTGAAACACAAAAAGCTTGTTTTGATAAAGTTATGCTACTTGTTCATGAAATTGGATTTAATGTTATTGGAATCTGTGTTGACAATGCTTCTGCAAATAGAAAGTTTTTCAAAGATTTTCTTTGTAATGGTGCATGGAAAGCATCCATTCCAAACAAGTATACAGATGGAAAAATCTTTTTAATATTTGACCCTACTCACATAATTAAGAATATATATAATAACTTAGTGAACAGAAGAGTGTTTGAAATGCCTTGTATGACTCCCATACTTGATACTCCACTTACAGCCAGTTTTGCAGATATAGAGAAAGTTTACAATCTTGAATGCCAAAAACCTTTAAGGATTGCCCATCGTCTAACAGAAACAGTTTTAAAACCCAATAGTATAGAAAAAGTTAATGTTAAACTTGCTCTGGCTGTGTTTCATGAGTCAACTGTGATTGGATTAAAGGAATATGGATTTCATGAAACTGCTTCTGCTATTGATTTGTTTTTGAAGCTGTGGAATATTTTAAATGTTTCAACATCAGAAATTGGAAAGCATAAACGGGATATTTCTCGTGACCCAGTTCGATCCACTGCTGATTGGAAGTTGAAATTTTTGACGGACTTTGGCCATTATGTTAGTTTTTGGAAAAATTCAAATGTAAGTATGTTTTGCAAACTTTTTTTGTTTAAAAATATAAAACAGATTTCATACCTATATCTGATATGTTAATTTTCAAGAGTAGTGTCATAACGTAAGTTTTTAATTGAAACAAAATTATTAGATCAGCTGCTTGCAATTTATTGTATTCACATCCGACTGGCTGTTTGCAAAATCTTTGTATTACTTAATGATCTTTCTGTGATTTTCTTTGTTACAATGTTTTCATTGTTATGTTTATATGGGTATTTTCTTAATATCTTTTTTTTTTCTATTCAGCAACCTGGATTAACTGAACACACTTCCCGTGCTTTGCATCAAACATGTGAAGCAATAACGCAGATGTCAAAATACTTGTTGGAAAACTGTGGCTTCAATTATGTGCTGTTGGGAAAAATTCAATCAGATATGATTGAATGAAGATTCAGCCGAATTCGTCAACTCAGTGGAGCAAATTATTATATTTCTATGAGACAACTTCAAGAAAGTGACAGGAAAATCCGCTCAATCTCGTTGTTGAAATATTCGCAAATATCTATCGCTGAGATTGATATCATAGTCAAAACAAAATGCACTAGTAACAATAAATTAATGGCCACAGCAGAAGCCTTGCAAGCTGAGCTACTATTTAATATATTGCCGACAGAAAATGATGCAGCTGTTATATTTTATGTTACCGGATACTGTTGCAAATCACTGGTTAAATCAACAAGATGCGTTGAATGCAAAACAGCTACTGTTGCAACCATAGTTGAATATGTTCCTCCTTTAACAACAACTATGCATGAGTATGCAAACAAATTTTTTGATGGCATAAATCGTGGGGGTCTTTGGAAACCAACAACCGAGTTATATGAAATTGGTTGTCTTTGTTGGAAGGTTTTTGCTAAACTTTGCAATAGTGACTTGAAAAAGTCATTTTTAAGTGCCGAAAATCAGCAGGAAATTTTTAAAGAAATTGTAAACATATCTTATTTTAATGATGATGTTGCTTTTCGGTCGCTTCCAGTATTGTGTAGCAACGGGCACAATATTGTAGAAGGAGTGTCAATACGTTTCTACAATTGCATGTGCAAAAATTTAATTCGCCAATTAACGGAAAAGGGGCGTAGAGGTACTAGTGCCAAAATTAGAAAACTTAATAGTAATTAAACTGTAAATACTCCCAGTTAAAATTATTGATTTTTGCAAATATTATTACTAGTTTTTTTTAGATAACGTCTAGCTATGCGTAAAAATAATAATTCGTTTGTTGTTGTCCGGATTTAAACATTTAGTAATGTTACTGTTTTTTATAAACCATTTAAACTCGTCAAGCTTCTAAAATTTGTCGAAATTCATTAATGTTTTGCTTTTTTTAAGTTTAGGTTTGTGTTACTTTGTATCACATCCTGAAGTATATTTTTGTTAAAGCTACTGTTACATAAACTACCTTAAAACGTTGCAAATGAACTGTAAATTGCAGTCCAGTTACTTATAAAATATTGTTACGTAGTTTTTTCATTCTTCTGTTTTGGTCTTTCATTTTGTAGTACTTGTGTACATATCAAACGTACTTTATGATTGATCTTAGTTACCTACAAGCTTTCTACAAGCTTCTCCCAAAACCAAGCTTGTCACAACGTTTATGCGTTCGATAATAGTTTTTACTTTACTCATGTATGCATTTTATTTTTTCATATATATTTTTATCTAATTGTTTATTACATATTTTTGTTATTCTATTTTAGAAGTTGATGTTATTCTTCTGTTTGTTTTTCAATATAGCCTTTTAGTTTGATTGTAGCTTTTTAAATCATGCTTATAGCAAATCAGAGAAATAGTCGCTAGACTAAGATGATGTTTATCATAGAATCTCATTCGTACTAAATTCAAGTCGACTAAAAAAGAACATTTTTGGTTCAATTAGGCTGTGGGCCGACCCAAACGTTTCCGCTGCAAATATCAATCAAGTAAAGCTTTAATTTAACCAATTTATGCTTTTAAAAAAAGCATCAATATTTTTTTTCTAAAAAGACAATTTTACTGCAATGGCCTACTTTTGTACACTCGTAATTTCTCGTTTCCAGTCCAGGTTCTATTATTTAGGAGTCCATGGTGCAGTGTAGAACTTCTTCAACAATATTGAAAGAAATAAATTTGTAAAATTCTTTTTGTGGTGGAGCAATACTATGAGAGAAAGTTCCTACAGAATCAAGACGTGCTTTCATAATAAAAGATTATCTTGCTCTGCCATCAAAAGAGAAGTCTTTTTTCCAATAAAAATTGTTTTTACTTATCCTATGAGACTGCATTTGGGGGTATCTTTGTCATTATCGTTGGTTGATACATCGTCATCTGGGTAAGAATCTGAATTCTGTATTCAATCTTTAAAATCATTTGTATCGTCACAAATATTAGATTCTCAATCAATCGACTGTATTGAATCGTAATTCTCACACTCTTTCTGCAGCAACTGAATAACCGTGTCAGTTGTAAACAAACAATTTCTTGCTCCCGCCATAATTTTTTCAATCTTCTCGATGTATAAAATATAATGTGATAAAATATTTATTTAGACAAACACCACTTCTGATAAACAAAGATAGGCTATTATTTTACATTGATCTACGTAAATAGTGGAGCTGCAGTACAAAGACATATACTCACTTATTTATAGTCAAGTAGCCTACCATTTCAAACGCTACCACAGGCTATTGGCTGGGCTACTGATACTTTACCGCAAAATTTAGATCACCTGCAGTAACATCCGGGTCATTAGCCTCGTAATTGTGGTTTTCATATTATAGGTTAAGTAAGTTCCACATTTCTTACTCCTTCCTTCCTTTAAAGCTTTTTTTAAATCTTTGGCTATATTGAGTTGTTTTGACAGGCCAGGGAAAAGAGTTGCGTAGCAATACGTTAGTGCAGATTGCCTAGCCTGCATAGTCCAGCTAAGATAAATACATTGAACTAGTTCAATTTATTTACATTAGCTGGGCTAAATGCGCACAACAAAATTGAACCGCGGACCGGAATTGATGTGCCCATATTCCGTGCCAGCCCAAATGTTACACGAATATAATGGGAAGAGTTTTTTTTTTTTTGGTTTTCACGAGAGTTTTTTGTAAAAAAAAAAGCAGAAACGGTTGATGATTTCCTTCTTGTGAAGACCAAAAAATAGTTGACATTAAATCTTGCAACATTTGGCCGCGATCAATTGTCTTTGCCTTGCTTCATTTATTGTTGTGTCGCTTGGAGCAGCTATAATAACAAAGATGTTGTTTTACTCGACTTTATCAAAGACACGATCTAAATGTTTAGTTGCCTTCGATTATATTATCAACAGTTAGCATCACAAACCTCTAACTGTGTTGATTGCATCTATTGTTATGTCCTGGTCAGTGGTGGATGATGCAGTTTGTTGTTGTGTGGTTGTTTGCACGGTTGTCGACGAAGTCGTCTGATCGGCGACAGTCGAAGCTGTTATGGTATCAGAAAGTATTGTTTAATATTTTTGAAAACTTTTCGCAAAATCAAACCTTGCTTTTTAGTTGTTCTAGGCGACAAAACATTGGTTAACCCTTATACTCCCAGACGGGTCATTTTGACCCGAAGCAAAATTTAAATGTGTATTATTCGCGTTGTACTTGCTTTTATGCAGTGAGATTTCATAAGTCTTTCGAGTAACCTTCAGAAATACTTTCTTAAGGTTTTGAATGAATTATGATTTAAACTTTCGCCGTAACTTGTAGTAGTCGCATTACTTCCCAAATGGGTCAAATTGACCCAAGCCCAAGGTGCATTATTTTACATGAATTATATTTTTTTTCGGGGTTCAACTATAGTCTTAGACAGATGAAACCTGAGACCTTTTATATAATGACACTTATGCATTATAAATGAAACTTTGTTGCAGGCATTGAACTCGTGACTTTTGAACTCGAAGTCCAGTGTGCCGATTCGGCCAGCTCTATTTTCATTTTTTGCGTTTGTTTCTTGTGCAGAAAGCTGGATAGAATAATTGGTAAACTGTCTTGATTTTTTAGAAGACCTTTGCTTTTTTGAGTGGAAAAGCTAGTCATTTTAGAAAGCAATCCAGTTGAATTTGCAATGAAACTTCAAGCAATTGAAAAGCTTTTTTGTGGAAATTTTTTACTTGTAAAGTTTTTGTCTCTAGAAGGTTGAAAGAAATATGAGTATTTTGTCAACAGAATTTTACTTCAAGGTTCTTGCGTGAAGGGCATACCTGACTGTTGTATAAAATTAGTCACAACAATGTTGTCAGTAAAATGCTTGACTAAAATAATTTTTTTTAGGTTGAAAAGGAAACATTGTGTAAATTTTTTCAGCTAATTCTGTAAACAGTTGTTTTCTTTTTTGCTATTATTTTGGTTGGGTAAAGTCAAGATGAGCAATTATTGTACTGCAGATGAAGTTGCTAGTCTTCTTTTTGATGACAATCAGGAGGATTCAAGCACGAGCGACAGATTGAATGATGACGACGATTCCAGCGATTATGTTCCTTCAGACAACGACAACAAAGAAGACATTATTCTTTCTGATCCAGAGTATGATTCCGAGGATAATAATGATAATGCAGAAGCTAGTGACGCATCTGGCAGATACATTACAAACACCAGTACTGCACTTTTTACATCAAAGACTGGTGTAGAGAGTTGGGCAGCAGAACCATTACTTCCTCTTACTTCTAAAACGAGCCAAAGAGATATAATAAGAGAAAAGCCTGGACTGACTAGATATGCCATAAGAATAAGTGGCTCACTTGGAGATTGTTTTTCTTTGTTTTTCAAAGATAATCTTCTGGAAGAAATATGTAAATGGACTAACAAAGAAGGTCGAGGTGTATTTTCAAATAACTGGAAAGATACTACAGTTGCAGAACTAAGAAAAGTGATCGGAACCTTATTGCTAGTTGGTGTATACAAGTCAAGCAACGAAGAGCTTTCTCAGCTGTGGTATATGGAACATATAGAGACCAATTTTTTGTAAAATTATCTCGCGTAATCGCTTTCAAAATATATTACGTGTTCTTCGATTTGATGACGCTGCAGCTCGACGATCTGCCTGATCGCCAGATAAATTTTCACCAATTAGAAATGTATTTGAAATTTGGAATAAATCTCTGTTGGATGCATATGTTCCTGGAACCAATCTGACGATAGACGAGCAACTTGTGACATTTCGGGGTCGTTGCCCATTCCGCCAGTACATGCCATTAAAATCAGGAAAATACGGCATCAAGATCTGGGCAATATTCGCGATTCAACCGCACATTACGTACTGAAAATGGATGTGTACAAAGGAAGAGAAATAGGTGAGCCAAAGGAAACAAATCTAGGTTCAAAAGTAGTGCTAAAACTCTCTGAGCCTTTTCAAAAAAGTGGAAGAAATATTACCAGCGATAACTTTTTTACAAATGTGGAATTGGAAAGAAAGCTTCTGATGCAAAATCTCACCATCGTGGGAACAATTCGAAAGAACAGAAAAGAGCTTCCTGCAGAATTTGTGTCCACAAAGGACCGAAAAGAATTTACTACTCTCTATGGTTTTTAAAAAGAGGCGATGATTGCTTCTTATTGTCCCAAAAAAGGAAAGATGGTTACTCTTCTAAGTACCATGCATTTAGTCAAGGGCACTGAATCGCCTGGTCCGGAGAAAAAAACAGAAGTCATTACTTACTACAACGCAACAAAAGGCGGTGTAGATACCATGGACCAAATGGTGAGATGGTTTACTACCAAAAGAAAAACTCAAAGATGGCCCATGGTAATCTTTTATAATATGCCGGATATCAGCGCTCTAAACGCATTTATTGTATGGATGTCCCTCAACAAAAAAAACTATACTGCAAAATGTGGCAACAGATTGCGGAGGAGTCTACTAATTAGTTTGGCAAAGGAACTGGCTGGACTGCAAGACGAAAATGCAATTCAAATACCAGCTTCATTACCAGCAAATACAAGAAAGCGAAAGCGCTGCTTTATGTGTCCTCCAAAAGCCGATCGCAAAACAAAAACCCTTTGTGAAACATGCAATAGCTATATTTGCAGTGATCATTCTGTCGTTATTTGCAGAAAGTGTTACAACTAATAATCATAAACTCTTTTGCATTTGTTTGCACTGTATTATTGAGAAACATACTTTCGTTTATCACGTCTTCTCTGCTGGAATAAACACCAATATAAATTATGTACAACGTACTTACCTGCCTAAATGTTAAATTTTTCGTAATCGTGATTATAAAAATAAAGCATTTGCTTTTTATTACAACACTCATTGACTGGATATATCTATCCCTTTTTATAACACCAAAAGTGTTCTCTTCTAACAACATCCTCTGCGTAATACACAGAAAACAATACGCGGGTCAAAATGACCCGTATGGGAAGTAACGCGACTCAAAAAGTCTGGGAGTATAAGGGTTAAAGAAAAAAAAACGCGTTTTTGATTAAGAATGATAACAAATTTGAAAGTATTTTTTAACGTAATATAGTAAGCAAGCAACTTATCCTCATGGAACATTTTGGGAACAGAGAAAAATGATTGAACATTAAGTACGTTTGAAAATTTGTACGTTTGAGAGCTTGCGCTTAGTGTAAAAAGCACTTTTTACGCTGAGCGCAAACTTGAAAATTGCTTGCCAAGCGATTTTTCGCAGCGCTTGGCGTAGAAATTTTTTCAGCAACGGCTGGCACAAAAACATTAGAAACAAAAACTTTTACACTAAGTAATTACACCTTGTGAAAACCAGGCCTCATTGTAAAGTTTGATTCAGAAAATTAATCACGAACGTGATTCTATTCATATTTTTTCATTTATTTAAATGAAATTATGGGCAAAACAAAATCCGTATATGAAACAACACAATTGGGTATAATTTTTGAAAATAACTTATTTGATTACGATCAAAAAGAAGCTTAACTTTTATATCTCTACATATTGCGTTCATTGGCAAAACTACATTGCTGTATAGTATATTAACTATATCACTGCATTAACTTACCGTTGCTGTGTTGAAACTACATCTCTGTATTAATTGCACAAACTTTGGTCAACTACTGCTCACTTCGTCAGGTGCAACGGAATAAAAGTTTCTTTTACGAAACCTTGGGCTATTAATAAAAACTCAAATCAACTTTAGCGCACAATATTTTCTGACTGATTTCAATAGTTGACACGGCTTTCGGAATTTCTATTCGTTCCAATGCTATATTTAAAGGTTAAATTACTCTAACATGATACTTGTAATATGTAACAGAAAAATCTGTTTAATTTTATCTGTGTATAATTTTTTCCGATTAAATTAAGGATTTGTTTCAACAACATTTTTTAAAAAAGACTTTAAAAAGTCTCCGAAAATTATAATTCTTGCCTTTTTAATTATTATTGTTCACTTACTATTGCCAAACAAACTAAATGAGTTCAATATTGTTCAATTTTTTTTTACTACAGCATATAGTTTTTTGTAGAGCTTTCGCATTTTCACCAGGGATGTGCAAACTGAAGCCCTCAGGCCAAATCTGACCCTTAAACTGAAATTCTATAAGCCAACGAAAGCTTTGGTCTTGGCTAATATTTTAGATGTAAAACGGGCAAAAATAATTGATTGCGGCCTAATGTTGTCAAAATTAAATGGGGACATTTTTTTTGTTTTTACAAGAGAAAATTATCAATCGTTTCTGCTTCATTTTCTACTACAAAATCAGATGAAGACAAAAAAATAAAATTGAAAAAATTTTTTACATTAAATCTGTTTGAAATTTGGTCAGGTACAGGCTATGCATAATATTGCATACAGCAATTTTGGCCCACGGTTAATTTTGTTGTGCGTTTTTGTCCGGGCAATGCTAAAGGTTTTTATCCTAGCTCTAAAGAATCAGTATTATTTTATTGTAGCTTGTTGAACGACAAAAAAATATGCACAGAAAAAAAGTATTTTTACAATATCATGCTGTTTAGTATATTGTGATAAAAGCATTAAACTAATCTAACCAATCGTGATTATCATGCAGCAGCAGCAGCAGCTAATGGCCGATTGGATGAGACAACCACTATAGAAACAACAGCAGCTCAAACGTCGAAATCTTCTGACAGAACAACTGAACTTCAAACAACAAGCCTGAACTCGACAGCTTTGTCAACAACGCTATCTACATCGGCTTCGTTGTCCCCAAAACAATCTACAGTACATTTCGACAAAAAAATTCAATGTTTGTTACATGTTGCAGTAGTCTGATAATGCACAAAGTACAGTAAACCTCGGTTACCGAATATTCACTTAATCCGGATAAAACTAAAGGTACATGTACAAAAGATTTCTAGTGTTTTTCTTAATAAAAAGCTTCGGATAATCCGAATTATTTAAACCGGATCTTTGCCTATTCCGGATAAAAGTTGTTTTTTTTGTGTTCATAATCCGGATTTTCCCGCTTCACAACCGTAGCAGGATGTCTTTTGTCAACGTCAGAAACATTATTTCACGTTATGGTTTACAAAGGTTGATTATGTTGTTTGTTTACAGCCGCTTGTTGACAGATTATTTTACGTGTACAACTAATTTTGTCTGATATGTGATAGTGTAAATTTGTGTTGCACGTTTAAACTGTATAAATAAATTTGTTATTTCAAAAAATTGTACCATTCAGTCTTTTATATATTCAAATAAGGTGATTTATATCTACATCTTACTACTTTGAATAACGTTTGGCTTAAAACAATAGCCTTTGAACAATTCGGATCTTCGTATAATAAGGATCAATTTGTGCGTTACATTGAATCCGGATTAACTGAGGTTTACTGTAACTTTACAAATCGACTTTTCGGTCTAATACAGTGATGTCCAACCCGTATCTTATTTGATCTGACCAGGCCACATTTGGTCTGCTTAAATTTGGAGTGGTCAGCGCGGTATTATCAAAATGACATAAACTAAATAGGGAAATTGTGTTTCTAAAAACTTTAATGATAAGACCAAAACGAGGTTTTTGTAAATTTCGGCCGTAATGTTTTTCTTAAGGTCACCATTTCTCTCGCGAATACTTTCAATAAACTAAAACGGACCTTTGCTCAAAAAGGTTGGACAACCTTGGTCTAATTGATTTCCTTATTATTAAAAAAACATACTTTTGATCTCGCTCTCTTAGGAAATGCCATATGAACTCAACAACCGCGGTGCTGAAATTGAATTTGTCTCCAGTAAACAGCGCCTTTTTTTTTTGCTGTTTTTTCAATTGTACAGTAAGTTTGTTATATATATTGTATTGCACATATGTTTTTGTACAAACCTTTACCATTCACACAGTGCTGAATTAATTTAAATTTGTTTTATCTTGCTTCATAACTTGTTTAACCCTGCGTTGGATTCGTGGAGTGTTCGAACATCTCAGTTTTTGTTAAATGCTCTTTTTTATTTTACGATTTTTATATTACAATCTTTCTCTTTCTCTTTCCAGGTACTTTTTTGACTCATTGAGGGTATACCATACTGGTTAGGCACAGTTATGTGGCAATTTTCCTACAAAGTACACATCAATTTGGCCTTCCGGGCTGACCAAACACGCTACGTAACTAAAACCGGTATGATTTGTGATTTATATATTTACTGAAGATGAAATTTGAAATCAAAATATAGCAATTGCAAAAAAAATGTATGCAGTGACCACAGTAAGATAACTGTGCCCTGCACAGAGTGCGAGAATGCAGGCATTAGTGGTGAATTAGTGTGAACAGTTTTGGCTATATGATCAACTACCATAACTGTTAAATAAAAGTGAACGGTAATATTTATGTTTTAAACTCTCATATATGGCTTATATTGTGGTTTATTTTTATAAATCTGGTTCCAGAAACTTCAAAATGTTCATTTATATTTATAAATAAATGCTGAACCAGTGAACTAGTTGTATGATTAATCTATCAGCATTTTTTTATTGGGTGTGCAAACACTCCACATGACCAGCCATGTTTGAAAACCCCACATGACCAACATAGGGTAATAAAAAAACTTTTTTCACTTTTTTAGCAAATAGATCATTTCAATGTAGAAGACCAAGCGTCTTGCAAATAAAATCAAACCATTCTTAATTGGGACCCTCTTGTGAAACTCAACTGTTTTTAATTAAGACAAGTTGAAATTAACACTATGACCCCTTAAGTAGCATCAGAGTAAAAAGTTTATTAATTGAAAAATTCTGAACTTGCCATTTCGATGAATCACTGGTATGCATCACTTTACGTTTACTGTGCAGCAAAGTCATTATGCTTAACGTCGGTTCCTATATGCGGTTACTTACAATTTGATATTTTCCTTTATAATTGCCTGCTAGAAAAGCAACCGCTACCATTTATATATATATTTTTTTTAATTAGAGAATAAATGCGAATCGAAGAGTTGGAATAACTTTAAAAATAAATAGAATAGAATATTAGTGGAATTAAACTTCTGAATTGCTCTTCAAGAAATAAGCTGGAATATAAATGTTTTTAAACAGCAAAGCCAACAATTATTTAATTTATTAAACTTACAGTCAATACTTATGTGACAATGTTTTCCAGTGTATCCAGGGCTACAAAAACACAGGTACGAGTTGTTGAAGTGCAAACATTGACCGTTGATACAAGGTTTATTAAAACAAACTTTGAAACCTAAACAAAATAGAACGCTTACTTATGCTTTGCATTTAAACGTAACGAATTTTGTATCAAACTTCGAACCTTCAAAATCGAACGTTAATTTATTTATGATGCTTTTCAGTTGGCTCAGTTGAATAACGTAGCGTTTGAGATCTAAATATATTAGAGTTGTTATTTAAAGTAAAAGTTTACTCTGCGTTATTATAAATAAAGCACAATTAAAAAAGCTTATTTTTTTTTACCATTTGGTTTCTGTTAACAGGATAAACTTCAAAAAATTAAAAGGCTGTGTAGTTGTTGATAATAGCAAAAAGTCGCTATGAATACTGTATCTACATTTTAGTTTTGAGCTATAAACAAAAAAAAATATTCATAACTAGATGGTCGTAAATTATAGAATTGTAGTGACTGTATTTGTAACAATTATTGTAATAATTATTTTTTTCAACGGTTTTTGATTCTGATTCTGATAATTTCTAATGAATCTGCCCAAAACTCAAAAAATAATTTTTGGAAAGAAAAATTTTTGCAGGAAAAAAAGTTTTTTTTGTAAAAATATCTTAACGGTAATATATTTTTAAAGAATAGTAAACATGAAAAACTAACATTGTAATTGGTTTTTCAACATCACCATTTCAGTCTTGTTTATAGTTCCAAGATTACTTTTGACTTGTTTTTCTCCATTTGCTTGGTCACTTTGATCTTTGGAAATTTCATATTTATAAGTTGTTGCATTAATCAAATTTGTCGACCTGGTTTCATCATAATCCAAAGCTTGGTCATATTTACAAACAGCAAATTTCTTTGATTTTGTTGAAGCCACAAAAAAAAACAAATAAAGCAAAAACAACATTTTAAATTTTTAACAGTCTCTAAAGCTTAGAATTAAAATGCTTTTTTTTTAATTTTATATAAACTGCTTCGATCTATACTTTACAATTAATGGACCACAAAACTCTTTCAGATGGTTTGTGCAAATCTTACAAAATGTTTTTAGTTTGTTAGGTTAAAATTTTTGCTAATTTGTTTGATTAATGATTGTCATAAATTGAAATTGGGACTAGCTGTGAAAAGCTTTGGGGCTTTTTCGAAACGCACAAAATAGAAAAATTATTATTTTTAGTTGTTTTTCACTTTATATTAAAAAAATACTTCTATTATCGCAGTGAGAATTTTTTTTGTTTTCACTTCGATTTTGAATATTCTTTTTTCAAATGATATAAAAACGTACTGCAGGACAACATCAATTGTTTTCTTGCTTTTCCGGTCTGCAATGTTAAAAAAGTTGAAAAACACTGATGCAGATTAAATTTAAAAAAACAACAAATTTCAACAATTTGAAACAAAACTTATTTATTGGGATATGCTTGAATAAAATAACCTCAAACACCTTTTAGTACTAAAGCAAATTGATATCAATTATATCACAATTAAGTCATCATTGATTATATGTAATATGAACCACATAAAAATTCGTTGTAAACGTGTTTTTCAAAGGCAAAACGGAAGCCTTCTTCTGTTCGTAATTTAAAAAGTTAGCAAACTGAGCTAACCCGCCGACAACCGCATAACTATATGGTAGAGTGATTAAAGTTTTAAAATTAGTTTTATTTTAGGCAAATTTCAAAAACATTAGCTTAATTTTTTACAATTTGTATTAAATACAAATATTTTTCAAAATGTAAAAATCTATTTGGCGAAGTACTTTTTTATGAACAACGTTTGTAACAAAATTTTTGAAAATAAGTTATATTCAATTCCATATTAATCAAAACACGTAACAAAATTTCTGGCTTTTTAAACTTTTGCAAAAATTATAAAATTATAAAATCGTAGGAAAAAAATGCTTGAAAATACAGTATAGAGAAAAATCAAATTCAGATAAATATATACTGAGCAATTTAAAAAAATGTTCAAAATATTTGGTTATAATGACGTTATTCCAATCTATAGAACTTTTCTAAATTTTTATTTCCAGCTTTCACTTTTATTATGGAAGCACACTTTATACAGTAAGTATTTTTTTTAAAATATACCTATTATTATTTCTGTTAAAATGTTCAGACTGTAACGTCAAAAAAATTATGATAAAGACAAATTAAAGTTTACTTCTAATCTTTTTACATTTTTAATTCAAACAAGTTAACTTCGATATAGTTTCAAAGTACATCTATTGAAAATAATTTTTTGCTTTGTCGCTTTTTTTTCTAATTATATTGTCGTCCCAATGACTGTTGGATTTAGTAGCTAAATGATTAAATCGAACGAGATATTAATAGTTTTAACTGTCTTTCTTTTACCTTTAAAACCTGCAACATCTCCTAGAACTTTGTTGTTATTTGATAGTGCGTAGAGTAGTTTACGCCAGTTGCATAGAGTTTGTGACGTGTTAATAAAGAGGAGCTACTGAGTTGCTGATTTTGAATAAAATAAAGTTTTTAAATAATTTCAGTGCGAATGCAGTTTTTTGTTCGCACTGATTTCTGACTTAATTTCTATTCCAAAATGCATTTGAATGTAGGTTTGATATAACGGGAAAAAGCAAGATGCTGGAAGTATACGAGAAACAATTTACTTTGTAGGTTGATTGTTAAGCTGTTGGGTAGAAAGCTGTTACGATTAGGAAATAGTTTATTTTGTCACAACTTAAACACGTTACATAACTAAGTTTATTGTTTTTCTATTTTATTCTATCTCTATGTTTATCCTTCTGACTCGCAGGAAAGCGTCGGAGACGGTATACATAGAGCAACTGTCAAGCAATTACCCTGACCTGCTTCTGAAAATGCCAAATATTGCAGTTCGATTAAAACTTTTTATTTTGTTTATTTATTTTATTTATTTTTATTGAAATGTTAGTGACTAAAATTTAGAGCTACTTGCTGAAACCATAACTAATGTTTTTGGATGATTTTTTGAGCCCTGGACTTATTTTAAAAAACTTTTCTAAGCGAAATTCAATGTATGTTCAAAAAACAATTAACCTGAAGAACTAACTTTGTAAATAGTTTTTTAACATAACGATTTCAGTCTTGTTTACAATTCCGAGTGTTCTTTAATTCCCTTCAATGAATCAGTTTTTTCTCTACTAGAAAAATTTTTTCTCTGCATTGACTACGAATCGGCCAAGTGAAAAATGACTTTTACAGGCAATAAAATTTTGCAGTGCTTTGCAATACTTAAATACTTTGTGGTCCGGCACAAGTTAACCGTGTAAGGCCTGAGGAGATCCTGTTAGAAAAAACACGTTATTACTGGTTTAATATGAAAAAATTTCCATTTCCAAGACAAATAGGATGATTCTCTTGTTTTCAAAGTTTAAAAAAGTTTTTTTTCGCAATTTTGATGAAAGGTTGATGAAAGGTTTATTGATGAAAAGGTCAAATTTAAGCTAAAATTTATTCGACTTCTTTAAGCATTTTATTATTTTTTAATATTAATAAGTAGATTATAACATTTTCTTGCATGGAAAACCAATTATTTTGTTTATCTCAAATACAAATAATATAAAAAGTTATTAACCTATGTGGACGAATTCGTCTTGCTGGGCCCAGGGCATAAAAAAATCACTTCGTTTTTAAATTTATGTTAAAATATTTATGGCAATATCTAAAAAGTTTTTGAATTTTATATATGCAAAAAGAAGTTATAAAGCGTTATACAAATAGGGCATGAGTTATTTTAATTAATAAAAAAGAAAACTAATGTTTCCAAATAGAGAATTAAAGATATTAATGAATATATTTCATTAAAATTTATATGCATATTGATTTTCAATGCAAAAATATACGACAATCTACTCAATAAAAATAAATAAAAAGCCTTTTGAGAAAGGTGTATAAATTTTAAATGTATACATTGCCCGGCTGGAAAGATAAAGCAAATTATTCTTGCATTCTACGCGTATGTTTATAACCATCGCCAATTGACAACTTGCGCTTTGTCACTGAATTCCTGTGTCACACTCCAATGGACCGCTTGCTCATACTTTCAGGCGTCCAACCAGCTACGCTCGCCGATTAAGAGCCATATTCATCTTGCCTAAACATGTTACTTTCAATCGTGACCATATACTTTATGGTTTTTAAGTGGGCTGCAAATTGAGATTAAGATTGAAATGCTCGCTTGTGGCACCTACCTAAAAATACCTAATGACCTTACAAACTAAGCATCCGCGCCGCCCAGTGGTCAAAAAATAGAGGGGAAACGGAGTGTTGTGAAAATACATCCAGATGCCATGCTTACCATGCCATACCCACAACCAGTACTAAGCCTGTTGTATTGAGCTTACCCCAACAGCTTGGGCTAAGCTCAATCAGCTACGGGTTGGTGTTGGGCAATTTTATTCATCCATGCACAAGTGAGGTTTCGCTCTTTCATCAAACTGCACCTACGGTGCCCCTAAACAAACCGCAAACCAAGTTCTAATCGTGTGACACATATATTGGACAGCTGTGAAGCACGAGGTCTGACAAGTTTAGATGGTGAAACAAGATGTTGGATCAGGATTCAGACATTAGAGCATTCTGCGATAGCAAACGCATAAATCCTTGACCCCAGTACTGTTTGTGTTTGACTCGGAGTGAAAGTTCTTCCAAATGACGACAAAGAAGACTTCAAATCTTGCAATGTTTTTTTTAAATATAAAAAAAAACTTTGTTTTTTTAAATACATTGATATTTTCCAAATTTTAAGACTTGAAAGCAATTGCCCTTCCCCCCCGGATTGTACATCTTTGTACATACCCAATAATTTGTTTAAAAAAATTATTGTTTTAGGTCAAGTTCTTGTGTACTTATGCATATGCAATTGTATTTTCATATGAAAATATATTTCTTACAAATTTTCTAACTTTCATTATTGCAAATTCTCAGCTAGTAAGCTTCAGAGAACCAATTCGTCTTCTTAAAAAATTTTTTTATCAATTATAATTTTTTTTTAACTTTAGGATTTTTGTCATTGTTTGATAACATTTATATAAAAAGTAATTTAAAAATTTTTTTTTACTGTTTAAAATTAATTCAGGGCTTAAAGGGTTAACGCGGATCGGCAACGGGTTGGAGACTTATATTCTAAACCACAGACATAACCACGTAAGACACAAGCCCACTATACTTTATTTTAGGCAGAAATAGAACACAAAGTCTCATTTTTTAGTAAATACTTCTCCAACTGTTCAATGTGTATTTAGGTGGCATGATTAGTTCCGGAGTCAAGTTGGATTTAAGGTAGAACTGAAATGAAGTTCATACACTAGCTTTGGATTTGGGGTAATGGCAGGGGAAGTTAACGTAATATATTTACATAAAGCACCAAACTAGCGACATTCATGTACTAGTAAAGATCTAGTTTAAAAGTATTGACACTTGATTTCTGCTAATAATAACTACATTGGATAGCTTTTTTCAATCATACTGCTGTACTGACTGACTGTTGCCTTTGCAACTTAGTGTAAAATTGTAGAATAAGCAAATACAACATTTGTTTATTCACGATGCATTTATTGTAAACTCAATACTTCATTCAATAGTTATAGGGGTTTGTAAATTTCTTTTAGAGAGCCTTGCATGCAGCCATGGCATTTAAAAAAATGATTTTTATAATGATGATTATGACGTTGAATACTATCTATATAATAATACAAGTAGCGCTGCCGCTAAAGAAGGCATGCAAATAAATAAAGAAGTAAAGAAAACAACACCTCTCATTAAGCTGATAACGTTTTGAAAATTCTTAAAGATAATTGTACAGATGAGGAGACTGTAAATGCTGATTATAGTGATACAGACAATCGATAAATAAATGTGTTCTCAATTGAAGTCAAAATAAATATTCAGACATAAAATTCCAGCTAGACGACGGATATGAAATATATAAAATCCATACTTCAAAATCATCGTTAATTGTTGAAGTGAAATAAAAAGTTTGAAATGCTTTCCAGCAAAAACTTTCAAAAATACTGTTTGATGCATACTAACAAGGAAAAGAGGAAAATACAAAAAACTATAAATAGATCGCAGCCTTTTAAAACATTCTTCATGGATGAGTTGAAAGCATTATAAGCAATAACTTTACGAACCGAAAGTAACAAGAATAACTTTGCGGAACTTGCCAACTTATAGCAATGGGAAAATACGAAGCCATTTTATCGAGCTGTCATGTATTTGGTCAATTTTAAGTTTCTCCTTATGTGTCTCTTTTCTGACTATTGGCATTTTCGGGTAGAAAAAAATCCACAATAAATCTTTTGCAGTAGCAGAAGTCTGGGAGATTTTTCATATTTATGTAAGGCATTTCCATAATCCAGATTTACTGCATTATAGTTCATAAATAGCTGGTGAAATATTGTAATAAAATCCCAAAGCGGAAGTTATATTTCATCAAAGTCACGAAAATACCGGCTAAAAATTATTTAAGCGCGTGAGTCCAATTTGGCCATTCATTTAATGGCATTCTACAGATTTGCAAAATAAAACAAGTTTATCGCAATTTAGTATTTTGCTAGAACCCTACTTTGGACCGACAAATTTTTTACAAGTTGACAACCTTGCACAATTGGTTCTACAAAAAATTTTTGATTTGTTCGGAATGTCAAAAAGCCATCATCTAAAAGCACCCAGGTCATTTATCAAAAAATACAGTATATAAACCTTTTTCCAGACAAATAGTGGACTTGACAACCGTTGCTAAGCTCAGCAAGCTTTAGTTTTATTTAGTTTATTTCAACAGCCAAGTCATAAACTAGAAAGCTTATTTCGTTGATTTGAATTTGAGTTGGTAGTATAAAGTTAGTTTAAATTTTACAATACGTTGGCTAAGTAATAAGAATTAATTTCTTGTAATTATTGGGCTAGACTTTGCTTGCAGTTAGGCTACTGTATTTAATTTTTTAAGAAATTTTTCTAAGCGTCTTTTTACATTGTAGCTTGCGGGTAGTTTTGCTTTTAAAATTAATTTTAAGCAAAATATTTAATAGTTTAAATTAAAACCAAACTATATTATAAGTAGTTTTTTTGTATATTATGGTAAGTAGATTTTGTTAAATTAATTTACCAATATTAATTCAGAAGTATTAACGTATTTCTTGTTTTAAATATTAAAGTTGCATCTGGTTTGTTTCTAGTGCGAATTGTATTCTTGTAACTTTTTGTATCTCCAATCTTCTTGTAGTGAAATTTACGATATTTCACCATTTATTCATGAACTGTAATGCAGTAATCTGGATTATGGAAATGCCTTACATAAATATGAAGAATCTCCCAGACTTATGCTTCTTCAGCAAATTTATTGTTGATTTTTTTTCTATCCAAAAATGCCAATAGTCAAAAAAGAGGCTCATAAGTAGAAACTTGAATTGACCAAATAAATTTCAGATTATTTTTGTTAATTTGGTGTGACAGTTTTTTTTCATTCAATTACTTGGGAAAAATAAAATAGCTTATAAAAAATATTTGTTCATTGCCTTTTGATAAATTATATCTTTTACCTACTAGTTAAAATTAATCAAAAAAGTAATAATAGTTTCATACAATAGCAACTGTTTTTTAATGCCATATTTTTATGTTTTTGATTAACTTGGATTTTGAATTAACTTGGTTTTTTAACAGAATAACTTGAATTTTTAAGTTGATTTGGATAATGCAAGTATGTAAGCATTTAAGCTTTTAAATGGTACTTAAACCAAATTATTCCAAAACATAAAAATATATGGTACCAAAAACAATTATTACGGTATAAAAATATTATTATTTTTTTGATTAAATTTAGCTAATAACTGTGAAAGATGAAAAAGTTATATATTATCAAAAAGCAATGAGTAAATATTTTTTGTAAGCTATCTATTTTTATTTTTACGAAGTAATTGAATAAAAAACTGTTACAACATAATAACAAAAATTAATTGCAATTGATTATGTCATGCAACTTGATTGCAATAAGATTGAAATACAAAAAGTTCCAAGAATACACATATTTATTAAAAACAAACCAAATGTAACTATATTATTTGAAATTAAACTTGTAACTATTCTACTCATTTCTGCAGCAAAACGTTGATATAGACACATAAAATGTTAATAGTTGTAAATTAACTTAACAAAATTTTTTGTCATAATACAGTTGCAAAGCTGTTTGGTCCTATACCTAATTTTGTTTTTAATTTAAGCTGTGTAACATGTAACTTAAATAGATTTTAATAGCAAAATTATCGCAAGCTACAGTGCAAAAGATACTAAAAAAGTTTCTTAAAAAATTAAATATAGTAGCCTGACTACAAGCAAAGTCTGCCTAATAAATGCATGAATTGAAATAATTTTATACTCCCAACTCAAATTCAAATCACCGAAACAAACTATTTGATTCTTAAATTGGTATTAAAACAGATTAAATAAATCCAAAGCTAAAGCTTGCAGGGCTTAGCAACGGTTGCCAAGTCCACTAGTTGGCTAAAAAAAGGACTACTGCTTTTACTGGAAAACCGTAACTCTATTAGAAATGTCAAGAGGGCATTGTCGAGAAGCACCCGGGCTATTTACCAAAAAAATATACATTTACTTGAAAAGTTTGATTTTAACTATGTCGATAGTATATGTTTGGTTGCTTATTAAACTAAAAAAAATCTGGTCATGTTATAAAAGCTCTAGTCATGCAAATAAATCGGCAACTGTTAAATAAACAAAAAAAAATGGTAATAACTTTGAACAACAAGAAATGAAAAAATAGTGGACAGCTTTAATGAAAATTGGAAACAATTTTATGTCAAAGAAAAACAGTTTAAAGGTCTTTTCATTTAGTTGCATTGATGCTTCAGCAAATATTGCGTACATTTGATTGAGAAAATGTGGAAAATATCCACTATCAAAAAAATCTTTTTAAAAACTGACGTTTGACTTAGCAAAACCTGCTGTAGAAATACGCCTAAGTTTTTTTCATTCTGCAGCGTGGTCGAGTGGTTAAGCGTCCCATGACTGTAATCGACATGCACTTATTTCAAAACTTACGACATTTTGTTGCGTCCTTGAAAAAGCACTTTACGGCACTTTTTCTGCTTAGTAGTCTTGGCAAGCAGATTTAAATTTCAGTCATATCTCTGTAAAACTGAAAAAAATAAAATAAATAGTTTCAACCCGTAGTAATATCTTCGTATCTGTGGAAGCCGATCGGGATAATTGCTTGTCCTATATATAGCGCCTCTGATGCTTTCCTGCAAATCAGGAAGATAAATATAGAAATGAAATAAAAATTAAATGGTATGGAATCAAAACACAGGTTACGAAGCGTTGCTGTTCTTGGGGGTTTTTTTGCTACAAGTGATCTTGCATAACCATCAAACTATGTCAAAAAATACCATGAATAGTAATGTATATAGTGCAGAAAACTTACATTCTCCCAATGCAGCGATTGTAGTAGGGTTATGTACAAAATATTGGTAGCTTGCCCAATCTTACCAATTGCGTTACCAATTGCGTCTTGATTGTGATATTTTGGTCAATAATAATTTAATGATGTTTTATCTTCGTACAAACCTTCTTTGCAATAATATTGCCATTTACAAAAGTAAAACTCTTTTTATGTGTTTGTTAAAAAATTGTTAGTTTTATGGAAAGCAAAAAATTACTATGGAGTTTCTAAAAAATTTTGTGTTCCAAACATATAATTAAAATTTAAAACAGTTAAAGTTTTATTGAAATTTGTTGTAAATGGGACTGTAAAGTTAACAAAAGAATAAAGAAAGAAATAAAATTACTTTGTTAATCATTTTAAAGTTTATTCCATCTTGCGAATATGAGATGTTGTAAGATGTGATGCATTGTAGCGGACTCGATGGTCTTCTTTGGGTAATGATTTCGGAAAGAAATTTGTTTGTTTGTAGATAAACGTGAATCCAAATTTTACCAGGTTTTTTAAATTTGTGAGCGTCTTTACAAAGTATTTATATTTTGTTATTTTGTTAAAGCATTTGTGGTAAGGTATTGCTATTTTTCTGGTGAGCAAAGATTGACTTTTATTTTGTTGAAGTAGGTGAAATTCTACAAGTTTAAGATAGTTTTCTTGATAAACATATTTTCTCTAAATGCATTATCATATTGTGGAATATACTACATAGGCCCTGATCTTCGAATTACATTGTAGGCCTTTAACCTACTTTTTAACTGCGTGGCTGAAATTTTGTCAAAATTTTCATTGTATTTACAACAAACATAAGCTTTGAAACTAAAAGAAAAATAATTTATCTTAAAATAAGCTCAAAATATCTAATTGTTATTTTTCATCATGCTGCTGTTTAAATAGACAACAAGCGGCCTATCAAAAGCATACAAAAACAAAGAAAATTGCAGCCCTTTGGACAGTCCACACATTCAACTTTTACACAACCTGTACACTTTACGCAAACTAATCTACGGCATCCAAAAAAGAATTTTGCAGTTCTGTTTTGTTCACAGATAACATTAAATTGTTCGTCCATTGCTTTTCCTTTCTTCTTCCATCAACTATCAAATTTTGTAAAGAATCGTTGAAAAGTAGAAGCAAAACTGCGGCTTTTCGAGCTGCCCTTCCATAAACATAAGCTTCTCTCTATTCAGTGGCGAGGTAAAACATAAAATTTCTTCTCGAGATAGCACCCCAGTTTTCTTCTTGTACGGCTCATAAGCATTGATACAAGCAAGGTCCAAAATATTGTAAAAAGCAATCACCGGCCTCAGGAGCTGCGTGGCAAGATGAGTCAAAGTAAAAAAATGTCAATTGTGACGTTCCTTCCTTTGCCCAAGTGAGGTCCCACTATCTTTACTAACGCATTCTCAGACAGTCTTTGTGTAGATGTTCTGGTTTCATTTTTGCCAAGATATGATATGGTGTTCAATAAAACTCCCCAATCTTTATCCCAAAACTCAAGAATTGGTCGGTTCTTTCCACATAAGGCTCTTCGTACATACAGCAAGAAAATAAAAGCTTTTAGTTTACTGAGTGGTAGTCTCCACTCATCACTGCTTTTCACTTTATGGGCTTCAGTTTCTATACATTGTTGAACATGGGTAAGCATTGAATTATCGACGAGTACCTCAAACGCACTCAGCGGACCATCTAACCATTGATGAATATTTAAAATTAGGGGACGGAGGCAAAGTCCTAATCAGGATTTCCAAAAATTGGTGTTCTCTAAAAAAAATGTATCCGATCTCGTATTTCCCTATTTTTCTCCCAAAATCATCGTGATCTCTAAAAAAAACGGTCTTCACTTTGAATCGATTTTGTATTTCCCACTTTTCGTCCGAACTTCATAGTGATCTCTAAATAATAAATACAACTTATCTAAACTGACTTTACCGTTTACTTTGATAAATGACATTAAGCGTATTATATGATTTTGCATTTTTTCAATGGATGCAAAATTAAAGAATTTGAATTGCCCCAGGTTAAAATTCTACATTGTAAATGACAATGTATAAATGCATAATACATCATAACCAGAGTTTTTTTTGACAAAATTTCTAATTTTTAAAATAATATCAGCTGCTTAAGATGTTTATTTGTAAACATAATTGATATGTGTTTTGATTAAATTACTTTGCAAATGTAATCCTACCTCGTAAATAGTGTACTGTTTGTATTAGTTTTAAGTATTATTTCCACATATACTTATGCACATAAGTATATTAATTCCATAAATGCTAACGACAAAACTCAATGATAACTTTACCAAACTAACCTAACTTGCTGTTTTTGAAATATTTAACTAAAAGTTTGTTTTTAAAGCTTTAATAATAATACACCAAAAATTTTAATTAAGGATAAGGTAGAAATATTAAATAAATAAAATTAGAAAAAACATTAATTTTATGTCAAAACAAATATGGCCAAAGATGCTTGTTTGCATCCATCAAAAATCTCAGAAATTTTTATTTCGAATGCTATTGTTTAGAGTAATAAAATGCGCATGTAAAAAAGTTAGTTGCAGCAAAATACAAACTGATGATATACTTTTTAAAGATCTTTAGTTTTATGGTAAGCAAAAAATTTACTATATTTGCCTCGATGGTAAAGGGTCAAATTACCCCTGCGTGTGCATTTTCTCGATCAATTGAATATATTGCAGGCCAAAATTGATTTTGATTATATTTATTAAAGCAGTGGCAGAGTTAGGAGTGATTCCCTAAACTCATCTTTTTATAGATGATATACTTGTTCAAGAAACTGCGGAGGTAGATAGGCTTGAGTGTTCGCCGACACTCGTCATCTAATAAGAAATGACAATTTAAAAAACTTTAACACTAGAAAGATGGGAATTTTTTCCTACATACAAAGACAGTTGCGGTCAATTTTGACCGCCATAGTGTTTTGTGTTGAAATCATTTGCAATGATCAATTTTTTAAATTATAATTTGGAAACAATTTAAAACAATTTTGAATATTTTTTTATCAATATTTTTAGTAATTCAAACAAATTCAATCAAATAATAATTTGTTATATGCTTTCCATGGCACAAAAAAAGCAAGTTGCAACAGTAAATTTAGATAAAGTAGATTTAACATAGAAAGACTTCAAGTATTTATGGCAGCAGGCGCTAGCTTGGTTCTACGTAGTTGCAATGGATGTTGCTTCTTTTTCATAAAATTTGGTTAGAGGTTTCTTGCATTAAAGTGGAAAACGAGGCGAATTGCTTTCCGTAGGAAGATCACGCCATATTTTTTTATTAGCTAAAGTAAAATTTTTCGTCTGGCTTGTTACGTCGGATTAGATTATATATGCTATTATCCATGTGCGGTCTATAATGTTAAAATATATAGCCACTGGTTACCTTCTTGTAGCCTTTTTGCAGGTATGATAACCCACAATTTGCTCCAAAACATCTACACCGACTTTTGATGAGTTGTTACTCTTAAAATGTTTTATGTAAGTTTTGGGATGTGCTTGGCTGACAAAAACTGTTTGGTGCATTGAGCATAGCGTATACACCAATTTTTGGGCTTTGTTTATAGTCAAAGGAAATTAGAAGGAGATTTAGGCCAATATATTTTTGAGGCATATAAAGGCTTCTTTTTCATTTTAGCCTCAACTTTTGGTATCTTATTTCTTTCAAGAATTTTTTTTTTCTATAAATCAAATAAAGGTTCGTGTTATAAACTTGCTGCTTATAACTAAAAGAAATAATCTAAAATGTTGAGCTGCATTGATAGACATTAAAATATAAGATTATGAGAAAAAGGTCTCAAATTTGACATAATAAAGAAAATAGCAAAAGGAAACAAATAATCGGTTATCACAAATTATTTTCATGATGTCTAGCAGAGTGGTTTTTAACTTTTTTACACCGCGACCCATGTTGCAACCCAATGTAACTTAACAAACCTTTTTCTTCCAAAATTTTTATTTAAACAAATGTAGGTATTTTATGCGTTTGTGAAGACGCATTAAACAAGAAAATGATTTAAAACAATTTACTCTATGAAATATAACTCTGTTTTGACATCCAGAAACCAACACTAGAATAGGATTTTGTGTTGCATCTTATTTTGGCGGGCTCTAGCTGCCAATATAAGATGCAACACTATAGTCTCTATACACCAATATAAGGTGCCAATACAAGATGCAACACTATATCTAAATAGTCTCTATACCTGCTGTACAATTCATTTATTTCTAGCTATATTCTTTTTCGGAGCAATACAGAGAAAAAGTCTCACACAGCTACATTGACCGAAAAGCATCAAAATTCGAATGGCAGGGCTTGCAACTCTGGATAAACTCAAGTTGTATTACAGGAAGCAAGGTTGTTTCATAATCAAATGAATTTGTTTTATGAAAAGAAAAACGAAAAAAAACAAAGAAACGACAAAACTCTTGCATGGATTATATTCGTGTATACAGGCACGCCCTATTAATGGTCAACACGGTATATGGGTTCAACTCCTAGTCTTGTTGTTTTTTGTGTCCTTGAAAAACGCGATTTAAAACATTTCTTTATTCTATGCTTGGTGGTGTTACCTAGCATATCTATAAAGAACAAATAAAAAAGATTTAAACAAACAAAATTATCCTGCATATTCCGAAAGTAGCTAGGGTTAATCGCTGGACGAAAGCATTACAATTAACACCTTCAACCAAGTCCTGTCAGTCAGAAGGGTAAGAAGATATGTTGATGATGCTGATGAAGATGAATAAACTAGCTAAGGCTTTGCAACAAAGCCAACATGCACAAGGAAGAATAATTATAAAACAAAAATCAATCATATTTGGTCTATTTTATCATTCTTTTCCTTTATTACGCCTTTTAACTTTTGCACAAAAATACTTCAAAGTATGTTTATGAGAAATTGGAAAAGCAATTCTATATCATTCACTCTTAAGAGCTAAGAACTCCTTGGGTTTCGTTAGTTGTAACAATTCATGGTCGTCAAACTAGTTTTTGTTTACAGTATAATTTTTTCATTTCTTGTTCTCAACGATTTTGCTGCGTTTTCGACCTTTATTTGCATAACAACGCAATTAAACCATTTATAATTAATTGCAATGTTTATAATTTTCTTCAAAAAAAAGTTTATAATAAGAGTTTTGTTAAATAATTTTGTTATTTGGCCATAAATTAAATATCGATAAATAATTTTAAGTGAACTTTAAAATAATAATCATTAACATTGCTTTTCTTAATTGTTATATTTTTTATATTGTTGATCAAAACCTTTCGCGACCCCCCAAAAAAAGTCAAACGACCATATCGGGGTCGCAACCTCCAGGTTGAAAACAATTGGTCTAGCACAGTGGTACCCTACCGCCGGTCTGCTAATTTTTTGCTCGTCCGTATCATAAGCATTGCAAAGTTGTTACTTTCTGTAAAACTTATTTTACACTTAATTGATTCACAGCAGAAATTGGCGTATCTCGCCTTCCTGGAGTTTAACCTTCTGATGAATTAAGTTTTGTACTCTTTACTATTGCTTCGTAATAAACTGAGTCTAGCTTTCAAAAGGCTTAATTGTAATTCAAAACCATTCTTCACTTATAACGTGCTGCTATGGCTAGTTTTGTTAAACTGCAGGAAGATTAATATAAAATTAATGAAACAGCAATGTATTACGGTGTATTTTAACAAGAAGGATAAAAATAAGACTTTTGAAAAAGGTACAACTGTCAAAATGGAAATGAAGTTGGTACTGTATTAGTGGACCTACTGCAAGTGTAGAGCAAAATATGAAAAGAGCATACTTAGATAAGTTGAGTGTCACAGAAGAAAGTAAGAAACGAAAAAGGGTATTTGTCAGAGAATACAACAAAAAATACTTAGAGCTTGGTTTTACTATCGCACCGTGTAGTGAACAATTACCTCGACCCTTATGTTTGGTGTACTCTCAATTTTCTCAAACAACGCAAGGAAACCTTTTAAACTTTCTCGTCACTTTCATTCAAAGCACAACAAATAAAACCATGTGTTTAACTCTTTGAGGGATATAAAAATTTGATTGTAAAATAAAAAGACAATGACTTAACAATGATGTCACAAATATCTAAAAATTATGTTATTTATTTATTTATTTATTTTCATTTTTACTCACAATCAACTTGAAATTAATCACAGTACATGTAGAAATAAAGATTGTAAATAAGGAAGCAGCGACTAAACGAAGTACGTTATTACATGTACAACGTCAGTTGTGCATGGTCGCTGTACCTTTGAACAAAGCGATGTGATATTAATAAGAAAAGGAAAGCGAAAAGAAGATAATTAATACACACATCCAAGCCATAGTCAGAGAATGTTGTGTAATCATGATTAGAATTATAATGATAACTAATTAGAATTATAATGTCTTCACAAAAGTGCTTTTGTGACGTTACAATCACAATCATGGTCCACATATGTACCACTATCCCTTAAAGGGTTAAGAACTTCTTTGATGTCTCGCTTTTTTTGCATATTGGGAGCGAAACAGAAGCAAAATTTACGTTAACCTTTTGCGGTCCACATTTTTTGACGGTTTTAGGCCCTGCTGGTCCAAATTATTTTTTTTGACATTTTTTGATAGATTTTAGTGTAACTAAGCCAGTTCGAGTGATTTTTTTGCAGAAAACACCGCATAAACCGTTTTATCAACCTAACATTACCCCTCCAATTATAGAAAAAATGGCGTTTTTAGGTTTTTGCAAGACATACAACAATCCAAAGGCATTGTCGACACCTTTCTTTCTACAAAAACTTAAAATATTTTGATTATCTATTACCTCACTTTTATACAGAAGTAATTCAGTAACGGAAAAATCTAAAGATGAATACTGAAATGTTTATTGAAATTGAAAAACGACCACAAACGATGAACATTGAAATTGCACGCATCACAGCATAGATACTTGCAAGTGACGATTCAAAAGTTCAGTTATGTGCACTTTGACTTCCATATGCAAGAACAAAATAGCACAAAAAACAAAAACAACTACAAAGATGACCACTTCAGTCTTTTACTGCTTGTAATTTGCAACAGTGTGATGCTTTTTGAAACATTCTCCAGGATGGAGACCTGGCTTGCGTTGGCATGTTTCACAGAAAAACACTGTCGTTCTGCTGCATCACTGGTACTTGGTCTTCCTCGGCGTTGATCGTTTCGGATGTCTCCAACAAGTTGTACAATAAGTTTGTTTCTAAAGTGCAGATGTCTTGCTGAAGGATGATCAAACACCTCTTTGTAAAGTAAGAATGAATTCACAACGCACACTTCAGTGAGTCAAAAGAATAGCTTTCTCCACCATCTCAAAGTTTTTTGAGAGAAAGAATAGGATGCGCAATAGTGATCCGAACGATCCACAGCTCCCATATAAAAGGTATAGTCACTGATTACGACTGGCTTTTCAACATCCTCTTCACGTCCTTTCACCCATCTGTGATGTGGACTAGTATTAGCATTATGCCATGTACTTAGCATGACGATTAGTTGTCGATCTTGCCAAGCCAGGCTCATCATGTCGTCCTCATGACGGTACACTTTGAGGTCATGATTCCTTAAACACAATCTTTTCATTTCCACTGGTAATCCAACCCGATTCTTTTGAATAGTTCCAGTAAGGTGAACTTGTTGTTGTTGTAGCTGTGTAGCCAAAATACAGCTGGTGTAGAATCTATCAGTATGCACATGGAAACCTGCTCCTTGAGCTTTGTTCAGGACTTGGTTGACCAAATGCAACATTATATGTGTAGTAAAGGGCATTGCAGGAAAGGGCAAGCTCTCAGTAGTTGGCTTGCCTAGATATGGCTCAAACGAAGAAATTTTGTATGATTTTGTTATTTATGGTTTTGATTGATTTTGTATGCGAATAGATTGACGTTTTGTTGTTTGATTTCATTTGATTGCCACATTGTTGTAAATTTTTGTCTAAAATACATAGCTTATGCCAAAATCTTATATTACATTACACAACGACAATTGTGGTTAACAAATAGAATTCAAATATTAGTTCTATTAACTATACGATCTTTTGTTGCCAGTCGGTGAACATTTTTTAAATTTTACCTCTCCATTGGTGTAGAAAAGTTGGGAACCACTTATCTTGAAAATCTAGACTGTCTACTACGCAGTTTCGATACTGAAGAACAGAGCTAGTTCTGTGATAAGACTGTTAGCGGTCAAATTTGAAATGAATGAATAAAATAAATGACTATGAGAGCAAAAAAAAGAAGTCAAATGGTAACTTAAGTCGAATTTTGTAAGCCGACGCTGTCAAAAGTAAAAAAAAATGAAAAACCGGTCAAAATTGACCACTCGTCTTTTTAGTGTTAATACCCTTTATGCGTTTGTCTTTTTTTTATGCGTATTATGTGTTTATACTCTTTATGCGTACTCTTTGTTTTTTATTCTTTATACCCTTTATGAGTATGATTTTAATGTTGTATTATATCCGTAATCATAAGAGTAGTCTAAGCATCTAAATACTATTCATGTTGTACTGAAAAACGTTGACCTTCTTCGCATATCTTGAGCTGCTTATCACGCTCTTGCAGCTCCCTCTAGCAATTTTTTCACAGGCGCAAATTCTCGCAACAACAGATTGTTGCTTGATTTTTTGCAGTGTTTCATTTTATTATCAATCTCATAATTTAATTATGATCTATTTACATGTGTAGTTTATATACTAAATTTGTTTTAAAATAATTTAAGAAGTTTGGGGGTTTAATAAATTGATTTCATGTATTTTTGTGATAAATTGCACAAACAATTTTAAATTAAATTTACAAAACAACCATTTTTTTTTAATATAAATTTATATCAAAAAATCATGATAAAAAAGAAATTCTAATTCTAATTTTGTGCCTTCATGTTTAAGATAGAGCAGCGTTTACACTACGTATATGCTACGCTGTAGTAAGTTGGAGCATGCGTTTTGAACCAATAAGATTGTAGCTTTTAGTTTCTTTATTCTTATTTTTGACTACGAAAGTGTTTTGTGTTGGTCTTGCTTTCTGAACTTCCAACAAAAAAATACACTCTCAATAACAGCAGTTGGTGTCACTCGGCCTTTAGATTTTGGATTTATGAATTAAGGTCTCTGTCAAAAAATCCAAGCAACTAGTGAAGAGGCCGCGTAAAAGGTTTAAAAAAATATCAGAAGAGATAAAAAGTAATTTTTTTTTAAAGTGAGTAAAATCGGCTTTGTGAGAAAGAGGATAGAGAGAAAGGTTTGCTAGTTGTATTAAAAAAGCTGGAAATTTAAGAAAACAAAGGGGGGAAATGGCAAGCAATGCTGAAAGCTAAACGTTAAAAATTAGAATTGGAACTTCAGGAGAAAGAGAATGATTCGGAACAATTGCAATCGGAACAAAGAAAAATGAAATTTGAGGGATAAAATGCAGCTTGACCTGAAGGGGTTAAGACTTGAACGGATGACAGATTGCTCTAAAACAGAAAGAGCGAATCAAGCAGGAGATGCACGTATTGTTTTCGGAAGAGTAGGGTCCCCTGATCTCGCTCATTTTGTTAATGGAAAAAAATGACTTTGATCACATGTGCTCAAACTTTTACTCGTCGCCAGCCAAACATTCGTCTGCAAGTTTACCGCGACCCTCCATTGGTGCAATAATCAAAAGAACGCCAAATTTGAGTTGAGATGGAATTTGATTTAAAACTTTATGCTTCAGCCAAAGTGGTGAATTTTTTTGGGTTTTTATGATCACATTGATATTAACGATTATTTCAAATTAACTTTCATGATAAATAAAAATTTTATCGCAAATATAATTTGAGACAATAAAAAGTCATTACTTTGACTCTACGTGTTGTTTTTTCTAAAAAAGAGCAATAAACCTCTTACTGAGACGAAACTAATGCATTTTAAGTTATCTGCTCAACATTGGGTTGGTTCTAAAGCATTGCGATAGTTCAAAATGCTTTGGCATCTGATTAATATTTCTCGCCGGGCTGCAACAAAAGATTTCTCGAACCACATGCGGCCCGCAGGCCGCTGGTTAAGCAGTCTTGACTTAGATAGCTATATCCTATTTTAGTTATCTTGACTTAAATAGTTTATAAACATAAAAAAAATTTGAAAGAAGGAGGTTGTTGAGTTAGACTGGATTGCCAAAATCGGTCTCAGTACAAAAAAATGCAACTTGTAAACCACTGGTCTAGCCACTTTTATGGTCAATCACTGCAGTAATTAATCACTATATCACCAAGAAATCGATGGCTATAAACAACACAATTCATTTGCAAAAACTTCAAGTTTGAAATATTAAGTTAAAGCATCTTCAAACACAACAAAAATATTTAAGTTATTTTAGAGATTATTGGATTACCCATGTTCAAATTGTATAAATCACAAAAAAAGTCTAAAAAGAAATTTCAAGTAATATGTACTTAAAAAATGCTCTCACAATTGCATGTTAATACTGCATTGATATAATATTAAAACTAATCATGAAACATTTAAATTATTTAAGACTATAGTGCTAATAAAATATTTAATTTCATTTAGAGAAAATTACAGATCACACTAAAGATTACCATCTTTAGCATTGTGCATCACTCATGCCAAACCTGAATAGAATAGAATAGAAAACAGTTTATTTGCCTAATCAATTAGAACGCATGCAAAACAACACATTTAAATCAAATTACAGTACACTTGAAGCATCGACGAACCCGAAGGTTTTTTAATCCAAGATGCTTCCTGACAGAGTAGAAAAGAAAGAAAACAAAAAAACAAACAAACATAGAATTTAGCCAAAGTAAAAGAAATGATTTAGTAAATAACTTAACATTGCTGTATGTTCGCACTGATGAGTTCAACTAATGCGACGGCAAGAATGAATCAGACAAAATTCAGTTTAACAAGTATACGGCAAGAAAATTAATACACAATGAAACAACAACATAATATTCATATCTCCAGAAACTGAATCTAAAAGGGTTAATGTGATATGTAGTATTGAATTGTTTTATGTTTTATCTTTTTTGAATGATATCCACGATAATTCTTTTATTTTAGGTTTAATTTCTGAGCTCACTGATCGACCATGGTTTCCAGTTTTAAACTCGCATCAGGGACGGTCTGCTCACCCAGATTTTGTCGCGGAGCTGGTTACGTAATACCATGTTTTGCAAAGTTTATATAAAATATATGTCTTGAATGCAACACAGGAGGCTTTGTGTGGTGAATAAGTTTAATTTTACTTCTTATTGTAGCTGAAGACGAATGTGTTTGATGAGATATAGATAAGCGACAATACTAAAATCTATTTTGCTTTGATATTTGCTCATTAACTTTTTTTAATGAACGACTTCGACATTTTCCAGCTCTATCTTAAACAACTTTTCCGTAAATATTTGTTTGGCTAAAAACTTCATATAGGAATTGTTATTTATTTAAAGTTTTAAAAACTCCAAATCACCATAAACATTTATTTAAACTGGAACATATTTTATTTGCACGTCAGTTTATCCATATAACAAAACTAATTAAAAATTACAAAATAATACAAACCAAAGTCAGTTCACGTTTGTTCAATATAAATGGTATTCACTTGGGAAAACCTAATGCAATTACATCATTCACAAATAAACGATGTTTTGCTATTAACACGCAACTAGCAAATTGATCTTTACATTCAATACTTAATGGGTGGATTTTTTCTCATTTTCATATATAGACTTGTCAAAAAGATATTTAACAAACTTACAAACCTGTTTATTTGTGGTTTATAAACTCATAAAAGATCAAGTTCGAACCTTCGTTAAGTACGCTAGGCAAAAAAGCTACTCAAAGATTTACATGCGTTTCCTCTCAACAGCTAAACCACAAAGTAATATACTCGCAGTTTACAAAGACAAAGTTAAAAACATTTAAAAAAATGAAACAACACAAACATACAAAAAAAGTATAATTTGCATAACTCACAAAAATATACGTACTTGCAATTTACAAAATTTTGTAAGCTATAAATAGATGCTTTTTACACAGCATCGAAGTTCGATTTAACTCAATATTTTTAATAAAAGAGTCTCATAATTTTTTAAAATACTGTACGGCAATTTCAAAAAATTGCAAAACAAAGAGGGAATGGCTGCCATCTGTACAAGTGATGATATGATGATTTAATTAGGAATGCAATTTGGGCAAACTTGGTAGGTGATCCGTGTCATATTTTTGTTTTTTACATTTTGATGGGCCAATTCATTTTTACCAAATTTTATCAACGACTGCCCGAGTCATGATCTTGTAGCATTTCACGGAGATGAAAAAATGTCACACAGATTTAAAGTCAAGACGTTTTTTAAATTTTTATTTTTGGTCTTCACCAGATTCTGTGGTTGAAAATGAAGCCAAAAGGATTAGTTTTACACTATCAAAGCTGGTAAAGATCCCAAATAAAAGCCTTTACAACAAATCTTAAATGTATTTGCTCACTGATCTGGATCGTTATAAAATTGGAAAACTTTATCATTCCCAAATAGCTTATTGTCGGAGTCCGAAAAAAAAATGTTGCCCAAATATTTTTTTGTTAAACAAATAAACACAAAAATATACAAAGATGATTGACGTAACTAACGGAAATGCGCTTGTAATTAAACAGTTACTTTAAACAAAATATATGCTCTAGATAAACTTTAAAATAAATTTAAATAAAAGTGCTTTCTTTTTTTTTGATTTCCAAATGCAAATGCACCTAATTCTCAAAACAACTTTTTTAGAGTTACATTTTTGTGTTAAACTTTAAAATCTTTAATAATCGCTAGAATGCTTTTTCTATCTTTTTTTAGTTTCAGACTTTGTTTTTGTTAATTTTTCAAAGTGTCTTTTGCAGTGGTGGATATTGGGTGAGGCGAATGAAACAGTTTCCTCGCCCCCCCCCTTTTTTTTTTTTGGGGGGCCCCCCTCGAAAATAGCACTTATGGTTTGAGTTTGCCGCAGATGTTTTTTAGAGATTATTATGAAGTTGGCACGAAAAGTGGGAAATACAAGATCGATTCAAGTTGAAGTTTTTTTTAGAGATGACGATCAATAGAAGATGAAGTTTTTTATAGTTTCAAGGTTTTTTTTTTAGGGATCACCCTGATCTTCGGAGAAAAAAGTGAAAGACGAAATCCAAGCCCTTTTTTTTCTAGAGAACAGCAATTTTTGGAAATTCTTGCCTCGGGCCTCTGAATTTGAACATCCACCACTGGTGTTTTGTTTTCTGCTTCATGAATATCACTTCAAAATTGGTGCTTGTGTTGTGTCTTGTACGATCTTACAACTTAAATAAAAATATTTTTCCATTATAGTTTATAGACTTTTAAAAAAGAAAACAAGAGCATCGGGCAACAAACCGTGTTTAATTTATGCATAAAAAAAAGGAAAAGAAAATTTTAAATTAAACCAATTATGAATATTGTTTAAATGTCGCATCCAAGTAATTCCATTCGCAAAGTTGGAGCCTTGTGCCACGTGATAGGATAAAGGCGGATGTATGACGCTTCCATTCTTTCGGGAAAGTATCTTATTACAGAAGTATTTGTGTCGTTGTTTCCCTGAAATGTCTGAAACAAGAAAAACAATATTGTTAAATGTTGTTATAAAAATTCAAAACAAATCCTATTTACTATTTCGTTCGAAAATCTTACACATTTTAACAAAAAGATTAATATTAGTTTTATCGCCAGAGTTGGCGAGTTGGTAGAAATGCTCTCATGTCAAACGCAATTCTACTGTGGTGCTTCTAAACCTACTTTCGTCAATCTATGGGATCAATAAAAAACACATTTTTGTTACTTTTCTGTGCTTGGTGGCCCTAGCAAGCAGCAAAGACGTTTAAAAAAAACTAAAAATTTATAATAAATAAATAATTAAACTTACTACATTTTTAAAGCGCGGTTACCAAAGTAAATTATATCGAAGATGTTTTGACATTGACAGTGCCAGTTTCATCGTCATATGAACATTGTCATTGTATACCTCAGCAACATCAACGCCTCAAGTGAGTAGCGACTCATATCATTTCACCGGAAGCTCAGTAATAACTGATGAGCTACTTGTTTTGGTTTGAAAAAATTGGCTATTACATTTTCAATACAACTATAAATTAAGTTAAAAAATTTACAGTCCAACGGAAAAAAATTTAAACATTCTTACAAATATTTATGATTGTTTTTATAATACAGAAGCACGTGGTTTTATCGAAATCTAATGATCATTAGCCCAGTGAATAGCGGACAATAATTAGATATCGGCAATAAACTCTTTCTAATCTACTTTTGATATTTCGCAACTTCATGCTCAGACTGTAAGGTATGCAAGATAACTTAAGGTTAAAATCATTACAAATCTACGCTTTATGTTTTTTAAAAAAATATGTTTGAAGCATTATGGAAAATAGACTATTAATTAAAAAAAGAGATAATTCCACAATAACAACTTATTTTATTCCAAGCATATATTTCAAAATAAAAAAAAGATTCATTAATATCTGGTAAAGCTGTGTGGTAAGATTATATTGTGAACAAGAGAATAAAGATAACAATAAAATTACTTTGTTGAACATTGTAAAGTGTATTCCATCTCGTGAATGTGAGATGTTGTAAGATGTTATGTATTGAATATAATTCTGTGGTCTTCCTTGGGTAATGATTCCAGAAACAATTTTGCTTTGTAGGTAAACTTGAATCCAGATAACACCAGGTTTATTAAATTTTAGAGGCTCTGGAGAATCTTAAAAACAAAATATTTATATTTCAGCTGTGAACTTGATTTTTTATAATAAAACAATTTTAGGCTTGAGCCACCAGGGACGCCGAAAGCGGGGGGGCAGGAGGGGAAATTGCCCCACTGCCTTTTAATATTCGTAAAACGCGGGGGCAGAGTGCGCAGATTGCGCTCTTTAAAGTTAGTATTACAGGTACATTTTTTTTGGTTATACTCCACAATTAACCTATATAATCTTGATCACCATTAAATCTAACAATATTTGTAGAATTACAAAGACAACCGTGACTCATAGTACAGTAATAAAAGCAAGATAAAAGCTTTAACTTATGCAATATAGAGTTATTGATATCGTAAGCGACCTAAACTTCTGGTAAACATCTTATTCTACTTGAATCTGTAAACTGAATTACATCTTCGCCGAAAACCAGTTTTTGATTCATTAACTGATGACAAATAGCCATATGCAACTATCAGGGAAACCTAAATTACCATTCCGGTAGTTTAGGTATCCTTAACAACAATTATACCCAGCGCTCTAAAAAAAGAATAAAGTATCAGAAAATTTCTAAGTGCTCACAAAAAGCAAAATTTTCAAGTAATAATAAAAAAAATTGATTTAGAAGCAAAGAAATTGTGGCGTTAATCTAATTTTAACAAGCAACACAAGCTGTCTGACTTGGCCACTCAATACTCACTTAAGGCCGACATTAAAGTGTAAAAATAAAAACACCAATAATAAACGTGTGATATTCTTAGTCCTTTTGAAGGACTGTGGTACATATACAGTATGTGCCATGATTGTGGTTATAACGTAACATTTTAAGAGTCTTGTTTGTTTTGATGTGTTTACAGAAGAACTCGCAGACCTACATGCTCATATTAAATTATTTAATAAAGAAAGTACCACGCCTCTGAAAAAAGTAACGAAGATATCAACAGTTTGCGAAGTTTTAAGCAAACAGCCGACAAGCAAAAAATGCTTTTTGGAAATACATAAATTGCTTCAAATTTACTGCGGGGTAAATCTCGTTTCGACTTTTGCAGAAAAATGTTTCAGTGTCATGAAAAGAATTAAAACATGGCTTAGAAGCAAAATGAGAGATAACAGTCTCAATAATTGAATGTTTGCAAATATTCATTGAACTTATTGAAAAATTCAATTTACAAGCCGTTGCAGATGACTTTGCCAAATCAAGCAAAACACTAATAAATTATTTTGGGTTACAGTTACATTAATTGTGCAGCGTTTAATAATTGACATCAAACCTCAATCTAAAGGGCCATTCATGCTCATGTAATTACGTTTTTTCTTTTACCCAATTGTTAATAGTTCTTTAAGTTTTTTATTGTTCTATCTATTTTAACTTTTGGTATTCTTGATAGCGTAAATGTTTTAGCCAGCATTCTGCTGTGGGTAACTAAAGACTATTTACTGATTAGCATGTGAAGAACATTTTGTGATATTCCCAAGAAAAATGCATTCGTTCTGTATTTATATCTGCTTTTGGCTGCCGTGCATGGACGTCGCAATTCTTGAATGCTGTTTTTGAAACTAGCTTGTGTGCTTTTGACAAAAGTTTAGTTGTGCGTAGCCTATGCTGGATAGTTTTTGGTTTAGTAACCAGTTAAGAGAGTTGTATTTTTTTAATGTCTAGCTTAATTGAGAAACATTTATGTAAAATTGGCTGTTACTGCGGTTATCGCAGTGAGTGGTCATGGCAGAGTCAACTTGAAGGCTTTTGCAAGATTTAGCAGACTTTAAGATTAAGATTTTGAACTCTAGATTTATTAAAAAGTGTTGACATTGGCCAAAAAATTGATCGAACCAAAATAACCGATTAGCAAAATAAAACTTTTCCGAGATACCGGTGTGTCCTGTGCAAACTGAAATTCTATCATGTCAACCAAAATTTCAAATTGCAGCATGACCACCAAAATTTACTTTTGTTGGCAGTGCCTTTTCAACAAAAAAGTGCCCTTTTTTTAAATTTTACCCCCCTGGCAAAAAAACTCCGTCGCCCCTGTCAGCCACCCTGGCTTGCTTTAATTATTATGATTCAATTTCAATAAAAGACTTATTATCTTCAAAGAATAAATCTAAAACTTTGCATGTAAAACATATTTAATTTAAATAGGAAGAAAGTTTAAGCGTATTTTGTTTACGTAAAACTTTCTTCAAAGCTGCAGTGACTGCGAGCCAAAGCGACAAATCTTCTTGTTCATGATCATTCTACTAATATATGATTAACTATATCTATTCTACTAATATATAATATAATCAAGCTTTTTGATCATTCTACTAACGGGATTAAATTCTTTTCTGAGATATTTTTACAGCTCGCTAAACAAGAGATAAAAACTCCAAAACTCTTAAAATGTTATACTTTTAAATGTTACATCCAGGTAGAGTAATGATAAATATTTACAAATCTTGTGTAGAGAATTGTTTGAAAACAGTTTGAATTTTGAAAAAAATTGTAATTTTTTAACCAATAGTCGTTTTCGAACAATTTACATAAACCACCTTCATCAAAGAATTTTTTTTATAAAATTTGGTGGCAATGTAAAAAATACCAAAAATTGTTCTCGACTGTAGTTGTACCATATTGTTATTATTTTTTTGCGTATAAACATTTCTGTTTTGTTTTTTTTTAATTGTAGCCATTGCATTAATCGTTCTTTTTTTTGTTGATTTAGGCTATTTATCCCATATTTTAACGTTTTTCTCTTATCTTCCTCCCTCAAGCTTTTTATTTAGTTACTTTGTTTTATAATACACTGTGGGATATAGCAACAACAATCACATATGGATCACAAAAAATTTAAAAAACCGTGAATGTAATAAAAATAGAAAAAGATAAGTAAGCCCACAATAAACAGCAGCCACCGAACTAACTTTATAAAAAAGTTTATTTCGATGATTTTCTCGATAAAAACATAAAAAAAATTTAATATAAAAACATATAATTTTTTTAAATAAAAAACAAAAAATTCGTTCATACGAGTAGAAGAATAAAAGTATCAAGTATACTGTATAAACAGCAGTTACCAGTGATAAAGTCTTGAGGTCAAATTTTTGTTGTCTCGGTCTCAAACTAGTGCTTTTGTTCTAGGACTTGGTTAGATCGTGATGTAATCTCCGTCTTGGGTCTTTTAAAAGGGTAAAATCGGACATTTTTTTACATAACGGTATTTCTTAATATGATTTCGATCAGTTTTGCAAAATAATAACATCCACATTCAACTGCTCAGCTTTGTTGCAATTTAAAATCTTAAAACGTAAAAATTGTACATTGTTTTTATCTCTTGCCTTTAAAGTTTTTTTATCTTTATTGCGATGATGATTGATTTGTTTTCGTCATATACAAAAGACATCCACTCCGACTTAGACATAAATAATAAGGGGCCAAGGATTTATCTTTTTGCTATCCCAGACAACTTTACGGCCCAGATCAGATGCTAGCAGCAATTGTACATTAAAGTTATGTATTATTTGAAATATGCTGCAAATGGATGCAACAGCATTGGAGGCAAACTTTCAGACGTCACTCAAAATTGTCAATCATTCCAACACATTTCTTTTTTAGGATTTCTCAAATTTTTGTTGTATTTAATGCCTTTGGTTCATTAATGTTTAAACTAATGTCACTAAATACAACAAAAAATTTGAGAAATCTCAAAAGAGAAATCAGTTTGAGTGAATGACAATTTTGCGTAACGTCTGCAAGTTTGCTTCCAATACTGTTGCGCCCATTGGGAGCATATTTTAAACAATACATAACTTTAATGCAAAGTAACCAAAATAAGTGAAATTTTGAGGAATGATGGTACAAAGATTGATAGTGAAGTCGACCAAGTTTCTTGAAATTGTATTGATGTTTATAAGATTTAATAAAATTTGCATGGGTTTTGTTTTTTTTCGGGTCACCCTGTATTTAGCCAGCATCGGGTTCAGAACATTAGAGTGGTGCACGGTAATCAGCTGTGGAGTAAGCCAGAAGGCTTAGAAACAAGGCAGTTTCGTGAGTGTTTTGATATATTTGTTGGAATTTTGGCTATTTGGGACACTAATCGGATTATAAATAAGGTATATTTTTGTTGTTTTATTTGGGAACAAAAACGTCCTGAAAAATTGTGCCTAATTTCACCGCCATTTGCCTTCACACTCATTCCAACTTAAGCTACTTGAGAAATGATAAATAAATTCGACTACTTAAACATAAACATGTTTTACAGTTTGTTTTTTTAATTTAAAAAGAAGCCTTATAGAACAACAACAAAAATAATGCAAAAAAATAGACTTAGAACAGCAAGATAAATTATCTAATTTGAATTTTGATGCAGCAGTAAACATAAAAAACAGATAGGGATTTTTGAATTTTAAGTGCTGTAGTTAACCTATAATAGCAACCTCAAAATTTTTAGACATACAACGTTTTTAAAAGTTCGGTTAAAAAAATTAAAATACTTGTTTTAAACTTTGGTTTTGATATATCAATGATTGTCAAAATGTCAAAAGTCAATATCAACTACAGGGATCAATAAATAGCAAAGGGTCAATTGGAAATTAATAAATAAAAGTCAAAGTTAAGTAACTACTTCTAAATACTTTTAATTGTAATGAATGTGTAAAACATTGTTATTTGTTGAAGCATTGTTTCTGTCACACTTTATTTACAAAATTATCTTAAATTTATAGCGTTATAGTTGTATTTAAGTTTAAGCGTTTCATTAGGACGTAATCTGTTTATTAATAGGTAGTGATTGCGTAATCGGTGTGCCACCCTTACTTGGTTTGATTTATTTGCAAGAAGTTTTGTAAGTGTTGTGATGTTTCGTTTTGTTGTTTTAATTCAAACCGCGTAGATAGCGCTCTAGTGTTTTCAATCGCTCTGCGCTTTTTCATCTTTCTTTTTTGTTTCTCTTTTATCTCGAGAGCTCAATAATGCTTTCGGAATTTTCTAATTAATTCAACGACATGTAATTGTTTATTGTCTGTCTTCTGGTTGGCTGTATTGCAGGAGCGTAGATTGCTTGACCGATTGTAAACTTATTTCAATCGTTATTCGTTATTTTAACCCGGAGAAATTCCCCGTATTTCCGATAATGTTAATTATTGGGCGTAGCGTGGCTCGATGTATATAAATATTTTGCATATTGTCTTCAAATTATTATTCTAGTTGAGTTATTCTAGTTGTTGCATTCCAATTGAGTCGTTCGTGTTTTGTACTTGTGTGGCTATAGTTGTTTAAAGGTCAAGTGTTGTCGCTTTGGAAGTTAATTTTATGGAAAGAAAGAATTGTTTTTGCTTGTGTAGCGGTCGAACTATTAGGTTTAACATGTGCCATCGAGGAGCTAATTAATCCTTACAACTTGTTAGTACAAAACTGTGAAGTGATCGTTTACAGTGGTTCAAACTTTGAATTACTTTCAAAGTTTGTAAAGCTTGGCAGTCAAGTTTTAGATGATTTGATCACGTTTTTGTAAATTTTGTGAATATATTTTTCATAGTTAGAAACCGTAACTTTCTTTTTTATTTGCAGAAAAAAGTTTTCTAAAGAATCAATCTGTATTTGGCCAAAACTTACTGTTTAAAGAACTTCAATCTTGCGGCAAACTATTTCTTGAGCCGGAATAAATAAAAACAAGCACAGTTTACTTTAGCGTAGGTATTTGGTTTGCCAAGTTCAACAATTCCTTTTGATTCCCTAGTAAAATTGTGACAATTTGTAGTTTGAACATTGTAAAATCAATATCATTTCGTTGTAGATGATCCCTTAGTATACAAACTTGAGTACTATTTAAATGCGTTAAGTTAAAAGAAGTCAAATTTTACTTTTTCAAACATTTTAAATTCTTTAAGCTTTAAAAAATTTTACTGTTAAGCTTTGCAGACAAAATAATATAATTAGTGAATTTTGAAATTGTTTATTAAGAAACCACATTACTTGATGATGCCCTCTGCAATAAATTGTAGCATTTCAATTTCGAGTAAACTTATTTATTACACAAAACAGCTCTAAAAAAGACATTTACCATATTGTACACTAGCTGGTGCCCAAGAACCATTGTAGCCATTTTTTGGTTCATTGTTCAATCTCGCCAAGTATGGCGGATGCTTTGCATCAGAATTATTCCACCATGAAGATGCTGTGATGTTAGAATTGGGAATCGCTTCATTTTCTATTCCAAGTGATTGATTACATTCTGTAACATTGCAATAAGTTATAAGTTTACTGTGTTTCTTTTAGTTGTATTTTAGTTCTTTTATGTTTTCAAAAAAAATGTACTGTTTACCTATTGCTACAATTAACTTATTTTTGTTTGCAAGGGAAAATTTTTTCTATTGTATTGCATTTGTAGTAAATAAAAATTTTTAGCATTGAAAGAAATTTCATTGTGTTTTAAAAATTCTCACAAATTATTTTTTAAATCTAATTTTGGTCTTCTGGTTCTGGTACCTACTAAAAGACCAATCTTAACTCTACTAAGCAGAATAACGAAAGTATATTTTAAAATAAAAAACTTAACTCACGGCGTTTCGTCTATTACTTTAAGCCCACTTCTTCAGCTACGGAGAAAACACAAAACAACGGTTTTTAAAGGAATCCCCCTGATATAACGGAAAAAACGATCTGAATTAAGTTTTAGTTTTTAAAAATATCTTCTGGCTGTTTGTTTTTTAAAGCTGAACCGGCTTTTCAGTAAATACTAGAAAAGCTAAAATGGTTTTAAAACAATTTATTCTCGATGACACTTTTTTAATAAAATAACGTTTCTATATACTTAATGTAAGGAAGGCAACGACAGACTATCAGCGGCCAAAATTGCTCTACGTTTAAAAACGCTGTGTTAGCTTTCTTGTTTGTATTGAATGTACTGTATATTAAAGCAGTTGTAATGAAACTTTATTCTTTGGCAGGAAACTTATCTTGAAAGATTTTAAATACCTAATTAAATTAGTATTCTCGGCCCCAATCCTGTTTGTGATTGACCCGAAGTAGATGCCGTTTCAAACGATGACGACGACAAGGTTAGCATTGCCTTCTTGATTTTGTTTATTTGAATCATGCGTAATTGTTATAAATACAACTTTATGGTGTAGTTTTTTTTGTTATTAGAGATGTTTAGTTTTTGTTTGTTAGCAATAGATCTTTTTGTTTGTTTTTTTGTAGGTCTATTGTCTTTTTTGAAGTGACAAATCGTGGCCGCCACAAGACGATCTATTTAGGTTTATAATATTTTAAAATTTTCTTTAGACTAATGCTGCAAATAATGGGTGTACGAAAGCAACAAGAAAAAATTGATAATGTTTATGCTTTTGAGTGAAAACCTTGTATAACCGTTTATAGTCTGTCAATTTAGAAAACCTACACTTAAAATTTAAGATTAATTTTTTAAGTCCTTCAGAAGCTGTAAAACGTTTAAGAGTCTTGTTTGTTTTGATGTGTTTACAGAAGAACTCGCAGACCTCATATTAAGTTATGTAACCCATATTTTCCTGAATCTTAGTTTTTTTGTTCATTTTTCTGTTGTAGCTTTGAAATGATGTAACTTGAAGGGAAAAAACGCTCTTTTTGTGAGAAACCTTTTTTTTTCGTGAGATATGAATGATTTCACTTCCGTCAGTTTAAACTGATGCTAGGAGCAGGAGGGTAAATATAAAACAAAACGCAAGACCGCTTTTCTTTATTTTTTTTATTTTTGAACCAAACCAATTTTTGATAACAAGCAAGCCTACGAACAAATATCATCGTTAATAAACAAAAAACATTAGTTCACAATCTTTCGTTCACATGTCGAACTATATAACATTGTCTATTGGAAATGGTATTCTTTAAAACAATCAGGATATAGACAAACATTGCAGGCTTTGCATGAGTACCGGGAGGTTCTGAGCATTTTGGGGCACATCGTCGTGCATCCCCTTAACAATCCAGTGATTGGTAGCACTAAAACATACATGTTCACACTTCTGTGACCTTGATCCAGGAAATAAAACCTGTAACATATCTTTAATGTATTACAAATGTCTTTACTAACGGACGGAATTAAACACAGCATCGCGACGGCTTTGCCTGTACCCACAGCTTAGGTAGCTAAAACTTAGTTGGTTTCCATAAATACGATATAATTGTTTGGCTTCATGCTTCCCAAAGTAGGGTACCATGGATTTGTCAACACATAGATGTTTCTCGGGTTTGTAGTAAGCCACACACTGCTTGTTTACCGCAACAAACTGATCTAAACAAGTCTAACTTTGGCAAATCTGTCAGTTTTGTCCAAGCTTTTATTATCAGCAAGATAAAGAAAGTGTTTGCTTTCTTCAAACTCATTCTTGATCATCAGCGCCGTGACCATTTGGTCCTGGTTGTCCTCCCTCCTCTTCCAATACATTTCTTGTCGTGGCAATTGATTATAACCGCTCAGCACAAGGATGACAGTGAATTATTTTAACTTTTCTATGGTCATCATGATTGAGCGTTTGCTTTTGTATCGAGCATACTTATTTGATTCCAAACATATTCTTTCCATCTCTTCAATCGTCAAGAACTTTTCAAATATTTTATGTGGCAAGATATGTTTTTCAAAGGAAGGGTGTGTCAAGATCCAGTTGTCAAGAACTCTGTGCACATCCATTTTACCCTTCTTCCATTTCAGTTTTGAAACAAGAAATTTCATCATCCTTCTCTAAAAAACACATTATAAAGTTGAATACCAACATCAAATACTGTACAAAATTATACAATTCAAAAACATTTGGCGTTGTGTATCAAGTTTACATAATGCAAGCATTGCAGCAACATTACATAAAACAGTTGAATGAAAATACTGTATATCATAGTATAGCAAGATCTATGAAATTATTGTTGAAATATGCATATATGCTACTTTTTTGTTGCTGGCGGAACACAATATTGTTATGACAGAAAAACATTTTTTGATTGAAAGTCACAAGCAGGTAACCTAGTATTTTAGAAACAAAAGAAAATACAGAACCTTTCCTGACAGCTTGCTAAAGCTTCCGATTCATCAGTACTCAGTTTTGTGCCTCCTGTTCCTTGCAAATCCTATTCAGTATCTTTCCTTCCGCAAAGGTTGTCCAAAATACAATTAACATCATTTCCATCATCTTCGCCGGTGTCTATACCATCATTCCTTGGGAGGAAAATTATAACATTTGCGGTAGACATAGATTCACCAGCAACAAAGCTGTACCTTGACTCCAAAGATTCAAGTACTTCTAATGCTTCAAAAACGGTCATCTTTTTGTTTTGGTGCAGCAGGTTAGCCATAGCGGCCTAATGAATGAAGCCTAGGAATGCTAAGATTAGCAGTTGTAAATATCACTTTTGTCGCTTATAAAAAACAACTTAAGCTACTCAATACTTTCGGTCAACTGCTTCGTTTAATTTAGAGTTATTTTCAGTGTCAATAAACAGACACAAGGAAACAATTAAATCCAAGGTTATTTAGCTTTAATTAACAACTTTAAAGTTAACACGATTCAACTGGATTTAAACTTGTTAGGTTGCCTGATAAAACAATAATCCCAGTAAGGTGTATCCGGCCAAAACAAAAAAAAAAGTGTGTATATTACTCTACCTCCTGACAAGAGTTACTCCCACTGTGCTTTCTGTCTAGATAAGCAAATAGCAAGAAACTTGGCTTATCGACTAGTTATTGACTAGTCCTGTATCAGTTCTCAATTACCAATTAACTAGCGAAGTATTTGCAAATACTCGAAAACCACAACCATTCTGTGACAAACTCTATAGTTCTATCAGGTTTTCGCATTTAATCAAAGAAATCGTGTTTAACGTCTGAGTGTACCCTCCTGCTCCTAGCGTCAGTTTAAACTGACAGAAGTAAATCAATCGTAAAACTTTTGCGAGCCTGTTTTTGATACTTTTTTCGCTTATTACCACTTCAATAATATATATTTTAGCTATCTTTAGTAATTTTTTAATTTATTTTCAATTCACAACCGTTTGATAGCAGTTACTTCTTTTTGCAATACAAAAAATGTTTTTTTTTAAATTAGGATGTTGTAAATATTGCGATAGCTTTTATTTATAATTTAAAACGGTCAGACAATTAGCTTGATTCCTCATTATCAATTTAATCTAAAAACTGGAGTCCTACAAGTATCAATGAGCTTAAAATCCTTCTTTTTGCGCCGTCAGTTTAAACTGACGCTAGGAGAATATGGGTTAATAAAGAAAGTACCACGCCTTTGAAAAAAGTAACCAAGATATTAACAGTTTGCGAAGTTTTAAGCAAACAGCCGACAAGCAAAAAAGGCTCTTTGGAAATACATAAATTGCTTCAAATTTACTGCGGGGTAGCTCTCGTTTCGACTTTTGCAAAAAAATGTTTTAGTGTCATTAGAAGAATCAAAACATGGCTTAGAAGCAAAATGAGAGATAACAGTCTCAATAATTGAATGTTTGCAAATATTCATTGAACTTTTTGAACAATTCAATTTACAAGCGGTTGCAGATGACTTTGCCAAAGCAAGCAAAACACTAATAAATTATTTTTAAGATTTTAAGAGGAAATCTTTAAGATTTTAAGATTTGAACAATAAGATTGTTCTACTTTACATTACCTGCAGTAATTTTGTCCACTTCGGTTGTCACTTTGTTATAAGCGTTTGGGGTAGTACCTGAGAAACCTAAAAAATAATGATTGAAATAGTATCAACTCAATTCAAGTGAAACAGCAATCGATCGAAATTCATCATCAACCGCTTATTATTCAAAATCAGTCAATTCATGTTTGCTTATCGGACGCAAATGAAAAAATTACGGTCTAAAAATCTAGAGTAGACTTACCACTTGCTTCGGTTGCATTTGTTTGCGTTTCAGTTGTTTGCGTTGTTGCTCCCGTGGTTTCATTTTCAGTTGTTGAAACTGTTTTAAAACCAACAAAGCAACTAGTAAAGCAACGTTTTAATTGAGCTGTGTCACGAGCAAACAAAATATGTCTTCAAACACTTTTGAGCATGAGCGCCGGATTTCTTGACCACAACCAAGCTACTTATTTATCGGTCAACTGCTACTTGTTGTTCTTGTTAACCATCGTACAAAGATATCTTTGGGTAACCATCCCTTAACCTCTCAAAGAACAAATCTAAATTTTCTATTCTTGAATTAATCCTGCTGCTTCCAAAGGCTGTTTCAACATACTTGTGGCGTGGTATTGTGTTGGTACTAGGCTACAGTTAAAGAGGTGATTAGTATCACGTGTGTGTGTGTGTGTGTTAAGCATAGATGGCATTGTTATGTGTATGTGTTGCAAGAGTGGTGATCTGTTGACTTGAAGCTGTGCCAACTTAGTATGAATATGATTTGGTAATGTTTATGATGAATGTCATACGGTATAGTGTAAGTAACATTGTTATTTTTTCTGAAACTGGGGTATTGTAAGGTGATGCTAATATGAGGTTATTTAAGTTTTTTTTCACATTCCTCAGGTGTTACGTGTGCATCTGAGATGATAATGTTACTGTGCTCGTTGTTATAAACGAACGTTGCTTTCATTTTTTTGAGCAGATCTAAATGTGCATTAAGATCATGTAAAAGGTGTGTTTGTGTTTGTGTTTGAGTCAGTTGTTTAAATTGAGTAGCATGAAGTTTGAGATGAGTGTCAATTGAGCGGACCTTGGCTTTGTCATGTAGATGTTGAATGTTTCTATCTCGTTTGCATCCAGTAGCAATGCGTAAAGCTGTGTTCTGAATTGTTTGCAGTTTCTTGATGTAAATGTTTGATACAATAAGGCTACATATGGTGTTTGCATATTCCGAAATGGGGCGAGGGATAGTTTTAAATGCGGTGACAATTAATTCCTTTTTTTACCTTTATCAAATTTCATTCTTAATCACAATTTCAAATTTAAATACTTATAAGCAATTTTCGGTCCTTTGAAGTAATTTTTAAGCTTTCAAATATGACGTCATATTCGCCATTGTTACGTAATGATTTCGTGATTGGTACGCAACCCATTACTTAATTTGTTTTGTTTAAAGTTATTTTTAAAAGTAATTATAAAGAGCCGTTTTACTGCTTAATTTAAACGCATTGATTTACCGTAGTTTTTGTTCCAGCGACAGCTCATCGAACAACAGTTGATCGAAACAACATTTAATCGAAATAAAAGTTGATAAAAAATATATATATATTTTTGTATGTTTCTGCGATTAAGCAATCTCTTTGTTACTGTAAATTAGATTCATAAAAAACAAAGACCATCAGTAAGAACAAAATTTGTTTTTATTTTGTATAATTTTTTTTAACGTCAAAGTTGCTGGGCAAAGCACTTTGGTAGAGAAAACAAGTAGATCTTTTGTTATAGTTATGTTTCGTTACATTCCTATTGCACCCATTTTTTGCAGATTTTTTACATTATAGCCAGATGCGTATTTCAGTGGGGGAATTGTGCCATGGCCTTACCCTTGGAAACACCTTGAAAAAATCAGAGACAGATTTAAAGGAAAACCCTTTTTTTAGGGACTTTTATGTTTTTGGGATGAAAAATCAACAAAGCCGGGACAGATTCAAAGTCGCAAATTTTCTCTTTTACTAATATTATTCGAACAAGTGTCGCTTCGATCAAGTGTTGCTTCGATCAAATGTCGTTTCGATCAAATGTCGTTTCGATCAAGTGTCGTTTTGATCAAGTGTCGTTTCGATCAAATATTGTTTCGATTAAGTGTCGTTTCGATTAAATGTCATTCGATCAAATGTCGTATAATCAAGTGTCGATCGATTTAAGAGTCGTTTCGATCAACTGTCGGGTCACAAAGTTTTTACGCCATTTGCGACAACAATGTGGCAGCGATCACGTAGTTTTTAGCATTATCTACTATTTTGGAGCATATTCCATTTTGCATGTTTCATGACTAGTTTTGTACTTGATCTTGTGATGGTATTTGTAACATCATAAAGCGCTTTATTCGATGGCTAAATTTACGACGGAGTAGTCACATTGTCGATCTGAATAGTGCGCTCGCCGCAAAATCCTTGAGCAATTTCACATATTAGACATTTTTAATTAACTGTTTCAAAATAATTGTTTGACTCATCAAAAAATGAGCTTTTATAAATGCAGCTTTTTCAAAAGTGCAAGTTTTTAAATACGGTTCTTGCCCTGAAAAATTGTCTACTCCAATAGTACTGTATGCTGTATAGTATTAGTCTTACTTGAAATGGCAGCCTTGTTTTCATCAGAAGAACTTAGTACATTGATTCCTGTCTTCATACAATTTGTTAGATTGCTGAAACAAGGTACCATTACGTTGATCAACATATTGGACTCTTTGGAACTTGAATTGACAACGCAATTCAACATACTTCTACTGTACATGTCTCCAAGTGCAAGTGTGTAAAAACAAAAAAGGATACACCAGATATAGATAAGCTGTTTTGCTAAAAACATATTACGTAATCTAAAATTTAAAGCAAAAATGAAATACATTCATAATAATGTCACATATTATCATTTGCAAATTGGAATTGCTATCGTTTTCATAAGTTTATTTTTATTCATATTTGTTTTTGTGGTTATAAATTTTTGAATTATTGCTTTATTGTAATTAAATTTACGTAGGCCTGTTATTAGATTGAAGAAAGTCATGAATTTCATTAATTGACTGATATTTCTAAATAATAATGTAGTTTTAAAAAAATGTCGACGTTAATCCCAGTGAAAGACAAGTTTCAGTTAAAAAGTTGGCAATCAGAATTTTTAACTATGAAACGTAAGAATAGTCAAGGCTTCAACCACAAATTTTTTTTGGCAATATCACGAGTTTTATAAATTATAAGGATTTTGTCAAAACGACTGTTTTAGTAACGTAGTCTGAAAAATATAATGTGCACATTTTTTTGTTAATGTTTTCTTTTTCTTCATATTCCCATATTGACCTTGTTGCTGCTTTCTGTTTGAAGTTAAGTTATTGTTGTATGTAAAGGGTGTGATCACATTGATTATTTTTCCGCTATGTCATGATGCGGATTTTATGAGCTAACGAAACTAACGCAGGTAGACTAAGCATCTAACTTGCGTTTTTATGCTCGCAAATTAAAATATTTTCACCTGAACTATGCCGCCGGCACAAAGGCCTGAGTAAAAAGCAGAAAGTACCGCGAAACTGTAAAAAAAAATTTTTGGTCAACGGAAACGATACCAAAGTTACGAAACTTGTCGCAGCTCTTTCTTTTCAGTAGAGTACAGTGATTGAGCGTGTAACATTTTTATCAAACTTAACTGTTTTTGGTTTTTTGAGTACTTAAGAATAATATTAATTCATAATTCTTTGAAATATTGTTTAAACAGAATGATCGCATCCGGACTGTGCCAAAATATACAGCGAGGAACAAAACAAAAAGGAAAATTTTAAATATGATTTACAGTATTTTTACCCTACTTTATTACAACTTTTTTAGATTAAGCTACACTTAGTAAGTCTAATAATATGAATCTTAGTAAAAATAAGTTTGATTCACTGAAGGTTTTTTTTTTTATTTAGTTACAGGGTTAACCGTGGTTTTCGTTTGATATTGAAAAGTTTGAACTCGATTGATTTGATTGAGTTTGCCGATGGTTGAGTTTTTGCAATGCTTTTTCAAATGTGTTTGCAACTGACATCAAGCTCGAAATTGAAAAAAAAATACAAGTTTTTACAGCCGAATAAAAAATGAGCTGAAATTTGTTATTATGGTTCTGTAGATTTTAAGCAGATATTGCATAGCATAGAAAAACAAAGAAATTAGCAGCGCCCGTCATAATCCACGCATTCAACTTGTATACAACTTGAACATAATTTCGACAAATTAATTTAGAGTGTACAGAACAAAAATTCTGACTTTTTGGTTTGTCTGAGTAATTTTCATTTACGTTTAAGAATTGATCTATCTATATTTATTCTCACAAATGTTGATTAGAAATTGAATTATTTACTTTAGTTAGTTTATTTGTAACCTTTAATCATCACTGTTTTTCTCTTCATGAATTTAATCGTCTGTCGGTAAATGCAATGTATGTTTCAAATTAGTTTGTATTATTTGCTAAATTTGATTTGTCTAAAAATTTCACTTCTTATGTAATTTTAATTTGGTTTAAATTTATTTAGGCTATACCTTATCCATTGCTAAAATAAACAAATCTACCTTTGTGTTACATTTTAACAAATTGCTTTATAAAAACACGTTTAGTTAAGATTGAAAGAGGACAAAATTAAGACGAAACTTGATATATCTTGCCATTTTTCACGCCACGTAAAATTATGAAATAGCGCTAGATCTATTCGTCGGTCTATTTGTCTCCGTTCAATTCGTCTATGGTCATTTCGTCGCCAAGTCAATTCGTTGTTGAATAATTCGTCCCAAAATAAGGCGTTTGGTTGTGGACAATTTGATTGAAAGCAAGTTTTAAATTCAGCTGTTTGTTGTCACTAACTTTAACTAAATTACAATTGTCGTTTGGCAGTTTTAAATGTTATTATGTTTAGAACAAAAAAATAAGATAAAACTGTCCAAAAACAATGTTAATCCTAAAGTGATATTTCAAAACTATTATTCAAATATTAAACTTAAGACAAAGAGGAAAATAAGAAAAATAATAAAACAGTTTAACAACCAAGTGCCTTATTTGGGAACAAATTGACCGAAGGCAAATTGAAATAGCTTTTGCAAGCTGCGGGAACTGTTTTTGAGAACTATTAATCAAGTTTTGTAAAGAATTGCATGATTTGTAATAAAACTAGCCAACCATATAAAAATCATTTCGATTTTCGTCACTGGTTTTACAGTAATATAATTTCTTTTAACTATTGTAGTTAAGCTTAACTTTAGAGTTTATTGATACAAATTTTTGTAAAATGAGTTTGTTATACGCTTTTGTTTTTATTTTGATTTTTAATTGCATAGCGGTAGTTACATAATTGTTCAATGCTTTTGAAAATGTTTTCAAAAAATAAACAAAATTACATAAGTGCGATGCTTGCTTCAGATTATCAATATTACTTTCTCAATTCAGTTTGTCTTTAATTTCAACCCTGTCTTTAAATTTAACCCCGATAAATTCCACCATGAAAAATTCCACCATATATTAATTTTTGGTAGATTATTTGCTCTTTATAGATCAATTAAAACGCGGTCGCGTACATTCCAAAGTTCAATCAAAAACTGTGGGGTTTCTCTTTGTCCACAAAGACCACAAACCTAACCTAACCTAACCTAACCTAAACTTTAACCTATGGTGAAATTTAACCGAATGGAATATACCAATCATCGTATTCAACAAAGCTAAAACTTGAATAATATTTAACAGGAGATACCTCGCCATTCTGCTATAAAATAAATTTACAAAATGTATTAAATACAACTTGCCAGCTACTGCATTTATTTCAAATTATTTGGAATTAGCAACGAAATAAAATAAATATTTTAATATTAATTTTTAAGACAAAAATATTGTTTTATCATCAAATAATCTTTTTAATAATATGTTAATTCAGCAACAATTTTTATCGACCTAATTTTGCTTAAAGTTGACCCAAATAATTAATATGTTAAAATTGGAAAAAGAATTTAAAAAAAGTCAGCAAATTCTATTACTTTAAACATCAACTGTTTAAGTAATTAAAAATCAAAAATGATTGAATTTACCACTCCAGTAATTTTAATGTTTACAACAGGGTTTGAGGGTTTTACGCTAAGTGAATCAAGCAGTTTTTCTGCAAGATACTGTAGGTTCTCAAGTGTACATGATGCATTGCACTTAAAAATATAAAAACTGAAAAGAGAAAAAGTTATATCTTGTTTGATTTTAAGAGCATAAAATTACATTTTTGGAAAATTTTAAACCTAGTTTTCTATTAAAATGATGCTGGTAGAATGCAACTATTTAAAGTAAAATATACTATTAGAATTTTTAAAATACATGTAATTAGCTATATATCTCAATGGTATTCCGTTCTCAATTTATTAATTCGTTTTGAAATCTTATTTCATAATTGATTGAATGAACGTCTTTGCGCTCGGGCGCCTTGAAGCCGAACAAATTAATTGATGTCTTCAGTTTTTCGTTTTATTTTCAGTTGTATATGGAAGAAGCTCACTGCGTTTCAGTTAAACTGATTTTCTTGTTTCAATTATTTGTTATTTCTATTTGTTGTTGTTTCAGGTTTCTAAGTGATAAAAAAGAAAGCTGTTTCTAAATGAAAAAAAGTGAAAAATGAAAAACATGAAAAAAAGTGAAAAAAAGAAGCTTACTGCGTTTTAGTTAACCTGGTTTTCTTGTTTCAATTATTTGTTATTTCGATTTGTTTTTGTTTCAGGTTTCTAAGTGAAAAAAACACCAGTATCCAAGTTTTACGATAAAGTCTTTCTGCTTTTTTAGTTTAAACTTGGTATTTTGATTAACATTTTTCTAAATCACCATTTCAACTTTTACTGTTACGATAAAATTACTGTTATGACCGTGCACTTTATTTGGTGTAAAAAATATTTCTGAAGCTTTTCGGCAGCGTGGTCGACTAGTTAAAGTGCGGTAACAGTATCGACATGGTCTCAGTTTAAAACCTACTTGCATTATTCTGTTGGGTTCTTGGGAAATACACTTTGCGGCACTTTTCTCTGCTTGCTGGTCTTGGCAAGTAGTTTTACATTTCAGTCATTTCTTTATTAATTTCAAGCGGAAAGCAATATCTTAATAACTTCGCAAGCAGGTCGGGGTACTTGTTTTCTCTATGTATTAGGCCCTCCGTGGCTTTCCTGTGAGTCAGGAGAATAAATATAGATATAAAATAAATAAAAAATAAATCATAAAATCATTAGTACAGATTGTATAACATTAGAAATAAACTTAATAATGAGAAATAATTTTTAAATTGTATGTATTAATAGTTCAAAAATGTACAATAGTTATAAATAAATTGTCTTCTATAAAGTTTTTTCGTAATTACATGGTTGTCACAATGACCACCCAATTAGTAATGAAGTTATGTAATTAACTAGCTTTTATTGGACTTTTTTCCTTTTAATTTGATAACATCCGCTTTAGTACTGCTGTCGTTTGATTTTACGTAGTTTAGTTTACGCCTGTAGTGTAAAGTCCAAAGCATGCAAAAAAAACGTCGCAGGTGAATGTCAAAAAACGTCTTTTTTGTTGTTCAAGTAAGTTGTCAATCTATATTTCTTTTTATTTTTACTTGATTTTTGTATTTAATCTTCGACCAAATTTTACTAAATTTAAAAAAAGCTTTGCTTTCTTAGCCCTTTGGATTTGCCTTTGTTGGTTAACAAACTAGTCTACTTTTGATAAGAATTTTAAGCAATATCTGACGACAAAAAAGTGACTAATCTGCAAAAAAAATAAATAACAATGATAAGTCAAAACAAAACTTTGCGACAAAATTAAGAAAACTATGGTTGTTTCTGTCATTTCTTATAATAACAATCTAACAATTTGCCAATAAACAGGAAATAGCTCTTATATGCAATATCTCTCTGCATTTCAGGTTAAAATTTAATATTTAGAGTGACAAAATTTTCAAATTCCATTTTCTAGCATTTGCTGTTACTGTAAAACCACTGTTAATAACGTACGCCTTATACAGTTTTTGTGTTAAAAAATTTCTGAAGCTTCTTTGAATTTTTCAGAGAATAACATTTAAAATATGCTTTAAAAATGAGAACTGCAATCGCTTTATATCTCCACTAAAACAAAACAACCACGTTGTAGTTGAAAAGTACAACTATAAAAAACCAACTTATGATTTGCAGCTTTTCTTTTAAATATGTTTTCGTCACAATGACCAAAGATTTAGCAATGAGATTATTAGTTCAAATAGCTTAAAATAAACTTTTTTTCTTTTAAATTTTGTGACATCTGCTAAAAGATTGTTGTTCATTTCATCTCTATATTTATCCTCCTGACGAGCAGGAAAGTGTCAAAAGCGCTATACATAGGAAAACTGTCAAGCAATTGTATGCCATGCAATGCAATATCAAAACCGCCAAGCAGAGGAAAGTGCCCTAAAGTGTCTTTCCTAAATAGACAGCAGATCGCGAAAGTAGGTTTTGAACTGAAACAATGTCGATCAAAATTATAGCGTTTATAACTACGTGACCACGCTCCCGATTCGATGATGTAGAGTAGTTAACTTGCTAATCAACCACTTAACTTGGTTGAGCGATTTGCCGTGTTCATCTGAAACATCTCCCAAATTTTTTGTAAAAACAATTTAATGCGATTCCAAAAAATGCACCTTTAGCATATTTTACAACTTAATACCTTATAACTACATGTATATAATAAATTAGCGACAACATCTTCAAAATTTTCAGTTTTGTCTAAACCTAAAAACTTGAGGCAAATTTGTTTAAAACACTTCCACGCTTCCAATTCATTGGTGCTCAGCATTTTATCAAACTCTTCATTGATCATCAACTTCCGTATTTCTGGATTAACAAAAACACCTTCCTTTATCTTTGCGATCGACAAGTGAGAAAAACAAGTTTGCAAGAAATTAAAAACTTTAGACTCTTTATCTAAAGCTTTGACAAATTACTTGAACAAACCTAACTTAATATGCAAAAGAGGAAAATCATTTTGTTTGCAAAAACCAAATAAATGTATGTTGATAACAATATGTTGACCAGCTTCAGTTTCTAGCCTCATAAGCCAATGCTCCTTTTCGTAGTGTTTGCTACGAGCTCTGGACTCCCACAAGCACAAAAAACAACTATATTTCGGGTAGCCCAATTGAAGACCACTTAATAAAGGTATGATTTTTAAATCAGAAAACACAAACCATCTGCTTTTCTTATAACATATTCTGTTTAAGATAAACTGCAAAGTGTTGTAGGTTTCTTTTAGGATTGTTGAATATGCAACTGGTACTGATAATAAAATATTTCCATTATGCACAGAATTGCAATGATGCTTTCCTTGAAACCGTCTATAAAAAGCTTCCTGTCGTCTGGGTCATAATTTATACCAATGCTTTCAAACTGTGCGGGAATATCATTACAATAGCAAAACTTACCATCTATAGAAAAGAAGTTAGATGAACGCATAGAGCTTTGAAGATAAAAACTAACTTTTGTTCCAGGAGAAAATAAGTTTCACTGCTGCAAGCGTGATTCCAAAACTTTACTTTTACTTTTCAAAAGATTTAAATTCCAAACAAGATCATTCAGATCATCTTGTGTAATCAAATGTCGTATATTATTGCTTTGACAAGGCTTGAAATCTGCAACTTGTACGTTGGTAAGGAAGAAATAACAATCTGTAACATGATCTTTCTGTTCTCTCCAAACCATAGGTACTGCGAATTCAAAAAAAGCATTTTTTCCAGCAAACCATCTGTGAAGTCTGCTACTGCAGTTCACACAGCAAAAATGTGGAGCTCAACATTTTTCCAGATTACCAATGGCACAACCAAATAAGCATAATATAAACTTTTGAGTTTTGAGGTTAGATTTCTTCTGTATTTCCTCAAAGTTAACTCTCCACAGATACAGCAGAATACAATAGGTTTGTTTTTACATAAAAACTGGGGTTGGACAAAATTGCAATTCACAAAATCAACTTCTGTACTGCAATCAAATTAAATCGAAAGAAAATTATAATCTGCGAGCTAAACAGAATTAAAGCAACGGAGTAAATAACTATTCAAAACTTCACTACACACATAATAAAGGCTAGCAAGAAAAAGAAATTTACCGATTCAGCGCTTTCAATGCCACTTAAAATGTAACTTATCATTACGGCTAAAGTCGAAGTCATATAAAAGCAGCTGTTCATGGCTGAATTACGCTGATAAAGAAGCTATAAAATGCTCTTATATTCGATCAGGTTATCTTTTTCTTGTACTAATGTATACAGCAAACAAACGTTGCCATAAAGTTTTGGAAAATTGCAGCCACAATTTAGTCAGTACAACAAAAAGATTGCATTGCCGGTCGTAAAATCAATATACTTGATGTTGTTCTTCAAACCTCCTATTGAATATATGAAAAGCAGTTAAATATAACTAAACGGCGACGCCAGTAACGCGCACTTTTAACTCGCGTGCTAAACTAGTGCAGCAGCAGTATTTAAAAATAGCAAAAAATTTGTACATGTTACAAAAAAACGAAGTTCAGATTTGTGATCAGTGCACCCAAATTATCCCAAAACACCCTTCATGTGCTTTGAATATTTTTTAATGTTGCACAGTGTTATTAGTATCACATAAACTTTTCGATATTAACCCTTTATATTCTTATTAGCAACTGGTAAAATTTTTTAAATAATTATTTTTTTCTAATCTATTGATGAGTAAATAAAATATTCATAACCAATTAGTGTAAGTAAAAAATGTTTTACAAAAATTTTTATTAATAAAAAAATTGAGTGATAAGAAGCAACAGGACACCGGATAATTATCAAAGTGAAATTTCAATTTTTTACTTTATAATCAATACTACAAATAACTTATACTTATATATTGTGGTATTCATAGAAGTAGTTTTTTGTCGATAATAGATAGATAAACCTTGAAAACAGTAGGGTCTTGTTTAACTTTTTTGATGCACGAAGTGCACATCTACCTCCTCTTTCATCAAATTCAGGAAAATGTGCGCCTCTATTTTTAAGTCTTAATTGATTTGAGACAGAGAAAACTCTCCGTTTGTAAAGTCTTAGTCTTTTTGCTTGTGATGAATTATTTTTTTCATCAGAGTAGCTGGGCTTACCCCTCTTTTTGAATGGAATTTTTCCTTTTCTTATAAGCCAAGAGTTACATGCCATTGGAATTCAAATAAAGAAATTCTACCATAAGCCTTACAGTAAATAACAAACGCACATACAAAGACCTAATAAGCCAAAAAATAATCTATGCCAAAATTTTTTTCCTTGCGATCCCTATTACAAAAAACTTTTAATTGAGAAACTGTATATATATTAGTAAAAAATATTTCACACACAATTTGGTGGTTAGACCTTGCCGAAAGGAACTTGTTTATTAAAGTTAAACTTATTTGGACGGACTCAATTACAGTTGTACATTGTTGCGGCACGTACTGGCAAGCTAAAAGGACATTATATTTTAGTACTAGGAAGTACCAATAAGATTGCATTTCATACATTTCTATAATAACAAAAATTTTAACGAGGTCGTATAAGTACCGCTAGGATATAAAGGGTAGATAATTATTGCATAGTCGGTAAGCTCCTTCTGTTTGTTTGCAAGCTGCTTTATAATTGTTTTAATTGTTCGTTTTATCAATTGTAATCTTAATCACATGTCCGGCAAATTAAGAGCATGTAACCTTAAGCGCTTCGCGTTTTCTTTCTAAAGTTATCGAGAAGCTGATGAACTAAATTTTTTTAAATTATTTTATTATTTTTTTTATTTTATCTGTATATTTATTCTCCTGACTCGCAAAAAAGCGACGGAGGCGCTAATTCATAGGGTGAGCAATTACCTCGACCTGCTTCTGGAGATACCAAGATATTGCTGTCTGCTTGTAATTTAATAGAGATATGACTGTAATTTAGAACTCCTTGCCAAGACCACCAAGCAGGGGAAAGTGCCATAAAGTGTCTTTCCCAAAGACACAACAGAGTGGCGCGAGTAGGTTTTGCACCGAGACCGTGTTGGTCACGAGCCTAACGCTTTAACCACTCGACCACGCTGCCGACTTTAACCACTTGACCCTTAAATTGCCAGACTTTTAATTACTTAATCCGTTCGTTGTCGCGATTCTCTATTTGGCTGTTGTAAACTGTAACTTTAATTTAATCGCTATTGGGAAAAATCCACGTTGTTCCAAAAAACTCGCTTGTAATATAATGTCACGTGTCATGATTTTATATAAGCGCGCACTTCTTTTTTATTTTATTCCACTCCAGTCAATCATTTCAGGCTAATTTGAGTTGTTACATTGCAGTTAAGTTGTTTGTGTTTCTGTGGCTGTGTAACCGCAGTAATTCTACAGAGAAAAAAAGAATTGTCAAACTTGTGTAGCCGTCGAACTATTTAAATTACTAGAGGGCCGTTAAGTCGTTCTTAGAGCTTCCTGGCACAAAGTTGTTGAAGTACATGTAATTGTTCACAGTTTTGGCACTGGAATTGTTTTGAAGTTTGGTGAAGCTTGGAAGCCAAGTTTTTGTAAATCAATTAATTATTTTGTGAGTTTTGTAAATAAACTCTTTTTAATTAGAGAAAGTGGTTTCTGTCTGTCTGTCTGCTGTGGAGAGAAGTTTTGTAAGGAATCAACAGAATTTAGCCAGAACTAACCGTAATAAGAAGTTCAATCTCGCAAGAAACTATTTCTTGAGAGAGAGAGAGAGAGAGAGAGAGAGAGATTTGTTTATTTCCATCAAATCTTTTCAATAAATTATCGCTTAAAACACACACAAAAAAAAAGTCGGAATAAAAAACAAGATACAGCTTTACTTCAGCGCAGGTATTGGGGTTATCTTGTTTAACTTATCCTGTTGGATTTCCTGGTAAAGTTTGTGACATCTGGGGGCTTGTCCGAGATAGATCACATTTGTTTCAGAATGCAGAAAAAAAAGTTTAGTTCAAAAATGGCAACTAGTTTTATTGAAAAAGAATTTGAAAAATTAAGAGCCGGAATAAAAGGTTAAACAAATGTCAGAAGAAATAAAAATTGATTTTTTTTTGAAGTGAGTAAAATCGGCTTTGCAGGAAAGAAAATAAAGAGAAGGGTCGGGAGGTTGAATTAAAAAAGCTGAAAATTTAGGAAAAAAAAGGGAAAAAAGACAAGCAATGCTGAAAGCTGAAGGCTAAAAATTAGAATTGGAAGTTCAGGAGAAAGAGAATGATTTTGGACAATTGCAATCGGAACAAAAAAAACAAAATTTGAGAGATAAAATGCAGCTTGAACTGGAGAGGTCGAGACCTGAACGGGAGACAGATCGCTCTAAAACAGGAAGAGCAAATCAAGAAGGAGATGCACGTATTGTTTTCGGAGGAGCAGGGTCCCATGATCTCGCTCTTTCCATAATGGAAAAAAATGACTTAGATCACATGTCCCCAAACTTTTACTCGTCGCCAGTCAAACATTCGTCTGCAAGTTTACGGCGAGCCTCCATCAGCGCAGAAGTCAAAAGAATGCCAAATTCAAGTTGTGATGGAAGTTCATTTAAAAGTTTTATGTTTGAGCCAAAGTGGTGAATTTTCTTTAGTTTTTATGGTCCCATTGATTTTAATGATTATTTCAAATTAACTTTCAAATTTTATCACAAATATATTTTAACACAATAAAAAGTCATGACTTTGACTCTACGTGTTGTTTTTCTAAAAAGAAAAAATAAACCTCTTACTTAGAGAAAACTAATGCATTCCAAGTTATCTACTCAACATTGGGTTGGTTGTAAAGCATTGCGATAGTTCAAGATACTTTGGCATATGGCTAAAAATTCCTTGGCGGACTGCACAAAAGACCTCTCGAGCTACATGCGGCTCGTGCGCCGCGGGTTAAACAGTCTTGACTTAGATATTTATACAGTATTTTAGTTAACTTGATTTAAATAGTTTATGAATATAAAACAAATTTGAAAGAAGGGGTTCGTTGAGTTAGACTGGATTGCCATAATCGGTCTCCGTACAGAAAAGTACAACTTATAAACCACTAGTCTAGCCACTTTTATGGTCAATCACTGCAGTAATCAATCACTATATCACTAAGAAATCGATAGCCATAAACAGCATTTTCATTTGCAAAAACTTCCAAGTTTGAAATATTAAGTTAAAGCATCTTCAAACACAACAAAAATATTTGGATTATTTTAATTGATTACTGGATTAACCCATGTTCAAATTGTATAAATCACAAAAAAAGTCTAAAAAGAAATTTCAAGTAATATGTACTTAAAAGATGCTCTCACAATTGCATGTTAATACTACATTGATATAATATTAAAACTAATGCTGTAACATTTAAACTATTTAAGACTATAGTGCTAATAAACTATTTAATTTCATTTGGAGAAAATTACAGATCACACTAAAGAGTAACCTCTGAAGCATTGTGAATCACGCACGCCAAACCTGAACATACTGCCTGACTATGGTTTCCAGTTGAAAACTCTCATCAAGGACATTCTGCTCATCTCGATTTTGTCGGAAAACTGGTTATATAATATCATGTTTTGCAAACTTTATATAAAATATATGTCTTGAATGCACCATTGGAGGTTTTACGTGGTAAATAAGTTTAATTTTACTTCTTATGGTAGCTCGAGACAAATGTGTTCGATTAGATATAAATAAGGGACAATACTAAAATCTATTTTCAAACATATAGTAAGAATGGTCAAGTCAAACAACAAGCAAGTGCCGACAGACCTGTTTCGTCCTTATTAGGACTCGTCAGGACACTACAGCTTGTTATTGACCCCAGCTGAAAAAGTTGAAAACTTAAACAGCGGGCACAACTTTCTGTTTGTGGTTTTTACACCTCAAACATCCAGTTATGGACCTGAACGCTGGGTAGGTAGTACAATGAAAACAATGTTTCACCAGCGCAACTGCAAAAGACACCGCTAAACCGCAAAGGTATACTGGCGGCGGTTCCGATATGCTAACCACATCGAGTTAGCTAACACGGATACGGGTTAAGACAAGCAAAACCCTGCAGTTCCCATTACAAACATATAGTAAGAATGGTCAAGTCAATCAACAAGCAAGTGCCGACAGACCTGTTTCGTCCTTATTAGGACTCATCAGGACACTACAGCTTGTTGTTTTTATTGTACTACCTACCCAACTTAACATTGTTTTCATTGTACTACCTACCCAGCGTTCAGGTCCATAACTGGATGTTTGAGGTGTAAAAACCACAAACAGAAAGTTGTGCCAGCTGTTTAAGTTTTCAACTTTTTCAGCTGGGGTCAACAACAAGCTGTAGTGTCCTGACGAGTCCTAATAAGGACGAAACAGGTCTGTCGGCACTTGCTTGTTGATTGACTTGACCATTCTTACTATATGTTTGTAATGGGAACTGCAGGGTTTTGCTTGTCTTAACCCGTATCCGTGTTAGCTAACTCGATGTGGTTAGCATATCGGAACCGCCGCCAGTATACCTTTGCGGTTTAGCGGTGTCTTTTGCAGTTGCGCTGGTGAAACATTGTTTTCATTGTAAAATCTATTTTGCTGTGACACTTTTGCATTAACATTTTTTAATGAACGACTTCCACCTTTTCCAACTCTATCTTAAACAACTCTTCCGTAAATATTTTTTGGCTAAAAACTTCAAATAAAAATTGCTCTTTATTTGAAGTTTTAAAAATTCCAAATCACCATCAACATTTTTTTTGAACTAGAACATATTTGATTTTTATGTCAGTTCATCGATATAACAAAACTAATTAAAAATTACAATGTAATAAAAACAAAAGTCAGTTTACAGTACGTTTGTTCAATATAAATATTATTCAATTAGGAAAATTAATGCAATTACATCATTAACAAATTATTTAGGTTTTGTTATTGACAAGCAAATAGCAAATTGATCTTTACAATTAATAAGACTTATTTGGTTTATTTTGCCTGTTTTTCATGATTTAGGTGAAGCAGTAGTGTGGCAACTTACCTAGAAAATTCAAGATATTGGTTGTCACATTTTTATTGATAACTTTTTCAATTCTCCAGCTCTCCAAGCACAGTTACATGTATTACAAAGAAAAATATTCAGTGCCGGAACTGTAAGGGCAAATCGCAAAAATCTTCCAAAAGCAAATGTTCCATCCGATAAAAGTATAAAGAGGAGATGTTGCATGTTTTACATCAAATGGAATTTTTTATGTAAAATGGATGGATAACAAAGCAGTTTATATGGCGTCTAATTACCTGTCTGCTTTTCCTACCTCTGATGTTAAACGTAGAAAGAAAGGATCAAGTCAAAAAGAAACATTCAAGTGCCCTGCAGTTGTCAAGCAATATAACGAGTACATGGGTGGAGTAGACATCATGGACCAGAAGAAAGTGACGTACCAGTTTGACCAAAGATCAAATATCAAATATTATGTCTGATCTTATTGATATTGCTGTTAACAATGCCTTTGTCATCTTCAGTAAGTTAGCTAAAATAAATTCAACTAATATTGAGCATGTTGATTCTAAAACATTCAGACGAATTGTAAGTCGGCAATTGATAGGTAATTATTGTAATAGAAGTAGAGCTGAACCTTCAATACCAATACTCTATAGCCAAAAAAACGCAAGTATAACACTGCTATTGACAAATGAACTCACTCGATGAAAAAAGTCCAACAGCGACAACGCTGCAAGCTCTGTACGGCGAAAAAGATTCAAAATCAAACTAACAATATGTGTGTCGAATGTAAAATATATCTATGCTACGTAAATGGAAGAAACTGTTTTGAAAAATATCATGCAAAAATATAACTTTGATCTGTCTAGTATTCTCATTTTTATTCTCTTTAATAATACTATATGTTTTTAAAGTTTTTTAATAAATCAGACGTTATGAATAAATAAATTCTTATAAAAATATTATTTTATTTCAACTCCAAAAGACAACAATGTCAACATGACAGCATAGATATCAATATATAGTCTATTTTCATAAAACATACAAATTACCCCTGAGGATCAATGGTACATATATGTACCATGCTGTAATTTCCATAAATCTTGAAAAAAAATTTTTTTTTACATTTAAACAATATATTTTAGTCCTCTAGAACACAAATATCTAAAAAAAAATTTAAAAATTATAATATTTTGATCATGGTCATCAAATAGTTAACAAACTTACAAACCCTTCTATTTGTGGTTTATAAACTCATAAAATATCAGGTTTGGACCTACATAAAGTACGGTAGCCTAACCACAAAATAATGTACTAGCAGTTTACAAAAACAAAGTTAAAAACATTTAAAAAAATAAATCAAAATAAACAAACACACAAAGTATGATTTGCATAACTCACAAAAATTTACTTGCAATTTACAAAATTTTGTAAGCTAAAAAATAGATGTTTTTTACACAGCATCGAAGTTCAATTTAACTCAATATTTTTAATAAAAGAGTATCATAATGTTTTAAATTACTGTATGGCAATTTGAAGATATTGCAAAACAAAGAGGGAATGGTTGCCACCTGTACAAGTGATGATATGATGATTTAATTAGGAATGCAATTTGGGCAAACTTGGTAGTTGTTCCGTGTCATATTCAATAAATATTTACAACAGCCTTATCCAAAGCCGTACCATTCAAAAACATTTTGGTGAAGCGATACATTTTGTCCAAAATTTTATCGATGATCATAATCTTGTAGCATTTCAGGGAGATGAAAAAATATCACACAGATTTAAAGTCAAGATGTTTTTTTATTTTCATATCTTGGTCTTCACCAAATTTTGTTGTTGAAAATAAAGCAGAAAGGATTAGGTTTACACTATTAAAGCTGGTAAAGATCCTAAATAAAGGTCTTTACAACAAATCTTAAATGTATTTGCTCACTGATCTGGATCGTTATAAAATTGAAAAACTTTATCATTCCTAAATAATTGATTGTCAGACTTAAAAAAAATTAATTTTGCCCAAATATTTTTTTGTTAAACAAATAAACACAAAAATAAACAAAGATGATTGACACAACAAAGGAAAATGCGCTTGAATTAAAAATTATTTTAAACAAAATATATGCTCTACATAAACTTCAAAATAAATTTAAATAAAAGTGCTTTCTCTCAAGTTTAAAATAAATTTTAATAAAAGTGTTTTCTCACCTGATTCTCAAAACAACTTTTTTAGTTTTGTGTTAAACTTTAAAGTTTGTAATTATCGCTAGAATGCTTTTTCTACATTTTTTTAATTTCAGACTTTGTTTTTGTTCATTTTTTAAGTGTCTTTTATTTTCTGCTTTATGAATATAATTTTAAAATTGGTGCTTGTTTTGTTTCTTGTACAATCTTACAACTTAAGTAAAGATATTTTTTCACTATGGTTTATAGTCTTTTAAAAAAGAAAACAAAAGCATCAGGCAAACAAAAAAAACGCGTTTAATTTATGCATAAAAAGAAAAGAAAATTTTTAATTAAACAAATTATGAATATTGTTTAAATGTCGCATCCAAGTAATTCCATTCGCAAAGTTGGAGCCTTTTGCCACGTGATAGGATAAAGGCGGATGTATGACGCTTCTATTTTTTCGGGAAAGTATCTTATTACAGGAGTATTTGTGTCGTTGTTTCCCTGAAATGTCTGAAACAAGAAAAACAATATTGTTAAATGTTGTTATAAAAATTCAAAACGAATCCTATTTACTATTTCGTTCGAAAAATTTTTAAAAAATCTTACACATTTTAACAAAAAGATTAATATTAGTTTTGTCGCCAGAGTTGGCAAGTTGGTAGAAATGCTCTCACGTCAAACGCAATTCTCACTGTGGTGCTTCTAAACCTAATTTCGTCAATTTGTGGAATCAATAAAAACACATTTTTGTTACTTTTCTGTGCTTGGTGGCCCTAGCAGCAAAGACGTTTAGAAAAAAAGCTTATAAATCATAATAAATAAATATTTAAATTTACTACATTTTTAAAGCGCGGTTACTAAAGTAAATCATATCGAAAGTGTTTTGACATTAACAGTACTAATTTCAGCGCCATATGAACATTGTCATTATATATCTCAGCAACATCAACGCCTCGAGTGAGTAGCAGGCTCATATCATTTCACCGGAAGCTCAGTAATAACTGATGAGCTACTTATTTTGGTGTGAAAAAATCGGCCATTACATTTTCAAAACAATTAAAAAGAAAGTTAAAAAAATTGAATTAACAGTCCAACGGAAAAAAATTAAAACATTCTTACAAATATTTATGATTGTTTTTATAATACAGAAGTACTTGATTTTATCGGAATCTAATGATCATTAATTTAACCTAGTAAATAGGGGACAATAATTAGATATCGGTAATAAATTTTCCTTTCTAATCTACTTTGATATTTTGCAATTTCATGTTTAGGCTGCAAGGTATACAAAATAACTTAAGTTTAAAATCATCACAAATCCATACTTTATGTTTTTGAAAAAAATATGTTTCAATCATTATGGAAAATAGATTATTAATTAAAAAAAGAGATAACTTTACAGTAACTACTTATTTTATTCCAAGCATATTTCTCAAAATAAAAAAGATTTATTTGGTAAGATTATATTGTAAACACAAGAATAAAGAAATAAATAAAATTACTTTGTTGAACATTGTAAAGTTCCTTCCATCCAGTGAATGTGAAATGTTGTAAGATGTTATGTATTGAATAAAATTCTGTGGTCTTCCTTGGGTAATGATTCCGGAAACAATTTTGTTTTGTAGGTAACTTGAATCCAGATATGACCAGGTGGTTTAAATTGTAGAGGATCTTTTGAATTTTAAAAGCAAAATATTTATATTTCAACTGTGAACTCGATTATTTATAATAAAACAATTTTAGGCTTAAGCCACCCTGCCTTGCTTTAATTATTATGATTCAATTTTAATAAAGGACTTCTTATCTTCAAAGAATAAATCTAAAACTTTTTATGTAAAATATATTTAATTTTAATAAGAAGAAAATTTAAGCGTATTTTGTTTACGTAAAACTTTTTTTAAAGCTGCAGTGACTGAGAGTCAAAGCTTCTTGATTCTTGATTATTCTACTAATATATGATTAACTGTATCTATTTTATTAATGTATAATATAATCAAGCTTCTTGATCATTCTACTAACGAGACTAAATTCTTTTCTGAGATATTTTTACAGCTTGCTAAACAAGAGATAAAAACTCCAAACCTCTTAAAATGTTATACTTTTAAATGTTACATCCAGGTAGAATAATGATAAATATCTACAAATCTTGTTTAGAGAATTGTTTGAAAACATTTAGAATTAAAAAAAAGTTGTTCAACACCAATTCTTGAACCAATGGTCATTTTCGAACAATTTACATAAACCACCTTCATCAAAGAATTTTTTTATAAAATTTGGTGACAATATAAAAAATACCAAAAATTGTTCTCGACTGTAGTTGTACCATATTGTTATTATTTTCTTGCGTATTAACATTTCATTTTTTGTTTTTTTAATTGTAGCCATTGCATTAATTATTCTTTTTTTGTAGATTTAGGCTATTTATCCCATAGTTCAACGTTTTTCTCTTATCTTCCTCACTTAAGCTTTTTATTGAGTTACTTTGTTTTATAATACACTGTGGGATATAGCAACAACAATCACATATGAATGATAAATGTATTAAAATGAATGTAATAAAAATAGAAAAAGATAAGTAAGCCCACAATAAACAGAGGCGGCCAGACTAACTTTATAAAAAATTTATTTCAACTAACCCTTGTAAAACCCCGTTCTTCCCTTTTCTCAAACCTGGAACAAAAAAATCCTTCAGGACAGCCTATAAAGGCTATACCTGGGGATGTTTCTATTCCAAACATAACTTTAAACCCCGAAACCCTAATGACTTTCTTTGCATAATGACTTTCTTTACATAAGAAAGTTATTATGCAAAGAAATTTATTATGCAGATTATGCAATGCAATCCTATCCTCACCATCTTTTTTTCATTGTCCATTTACCCGTAATTTAATTTCACACCTAGAACCCCTTCTCACTTTTACACTAAAAAAACCTATTTCGCTCGCACAAGACACACTTCTCTTCAACTACATAAACACAAGAGGTACATCCCACATCATAATATCCAAACTAGCCTCCTTAATCAGACTTGCATACTTATGATTAATATTGATGAATAAATTTATTCTTTTTTGCAATTATTTTACAAATTGTCAATTTAGTATTTTTAAATTTTCTTGTAAAAATATCTTTTGTTTTAGTTGTTTAATGCATTGTAAATATTCCTGCCGTCACTTATTTATTGTTTACTTAAATATTTTGTACATTTGATATTGTTTTATATTTGTAAATATAAGTAACACAAACTAAAATAATCTTTTTTTTACCTTTTCTTCTTTTATTGTTTCCTCTTATTCAAAGTACACCATATAAATCTATTATTTATATTATGATTTTTTTCTTTTTTTCTTCACATCTGCCCTCCGTTATATAACCGATTTAAATTCTAATCTACAACTAATACCTATTTACACATCTTAACCTATGGTATATACAAGTTTTATCGTATTTTGTAGAAATGTTTTTAATTTGAATTTTTGTGTGTGTTTGTAACTAAAAATGTATAAATAAAAAAAAAGATGATTTTCTCAATAAAAACATTAAAAATTTCGATATAAAAACATTCGATTTTTTTAAAATAAAACACAAAAAATTCGTTCATACGAGTAGAAGAATAAAAGTTATTAAGTATAGAAGCTGCAGTTACCAGCGATAAAGTCTTGGGGTCTAATTTTTATTGTCTCGGTCTCAAACTAGTACTTTTGTTCTAGGTCTTGGTTAGATCGTGGTGTAATCTCCGTCTTGGGTCTTTTAAAAGGGTAAAACCGGACATTTTTTTACATAACGGTATTTCTTAATATAATTTCGATGAGTTTTGAAAAATAGTAACATCCACATTCAACTGATCAGCTTTGTTGCAATTTAAAATCTTAAAACATAAAAATTGCACATTGTTTTTATCTCTTGCCTTTGAAGTTTTTTTACATTTATTGCAATGATGATTGATTTGTTTTCGTCATATACAAAGGACATCCACTCCGACTCAGATATAAATAGTAAGGGGCCAAGGATTTGTCCTTTTTCTATCCCAGACAGCTTTACGTCCCAGATCAGATGCTAGCAGCAATTGTACATTAAAGTTATGTATTATTTGAAATATGCTACAAATGGGTGCAATAGCATTGGAGGCAAACTTGCAGACGTCACTAAAAATTGTCAATCATTCCAACATATTTCTTTTTTAGAATTTCTCAAATTTTTGTTGTATTTAATGCCTTTGGTTCATCAATGTTTAAACTAATGGCACTAAATACAGCAAAAAATTTGAGAAATCTCAAAAGAGAAATCAGTTTGAGTGAATGATAATTTTGCGTGACGTCTGCAAGTTTGCTTCCAATACTGTTGCGCCCATTTGGAGCATAATTTGAACAGTACATTACTTTAATGCAAAGTAACCAAATTAAGTGAAATTTTGAGGAATGATGGTACAAAGATTGATATTCAAGTCGACCAAGTTTCTTGAAATTGTATTGATGTTTATAAGATTTAATAAAATTTGCATGGGTTTTGTTTTTTTGGGTCACCCTGTATTTAGCCAGCATCGGGTTCAGAACATTAGAGTGGTGCACAGTAATCACCTGTGGAGTAAGCCAGAAGTCTCGGAAACAAGACAGTTTTGTGCAGTATTTTGATATTTTTGTTGTAATTTTGGCCATTTGGGACACTAATCGGATTATAAATAAGATATATTTTTGTTGTTTTATTTGGGAACAAAAACGTCCTGAAAATTGTGCCTAATTACACCGTCATTTGCCTTCACACTCACACCAAATTAAACTACTTGAGAAATGATAAATAAATTCGACTACTTAAACATAAACATGTTTTACAGTTTGCTTTTTTAGTTTAAAAAGAAGCCTTATAGAACAACAACAAAAATAATGCAAAAAATAGACTTAGAACAGCAAGATAAATCATCTAATTTGAATTTTGATGCAGCAGTAAACATAAAAAACAGATAGGGATTTTTGAATTTTAAGTGCTGTAGTTAATCTATAATAGCAATCACAAAACTTTTTAGACCTACAACGTTTTTAAAAGTTGGGTTAAAGAAAATTAAAATACTAGTTTTTAAGTTTGGTTTTGATATATCAATGATTGTCAAAATGTCAAAATGTCAATATCAACTACAGGGATCAATAAATAGCAAAGGGTCAATTGGAAATTAATAAATAAAAGTTAAAGTTGAGTAACTACTTCTAAATACTTTTAATTGTAATAAATGTGTAAAACATTGTTATTAGTTGAAGCATTGTTTCTGTCACACTTCATTTACAAAGTTATCTTAAATATATAGCGTTATGGTTGCATTTAAGTTTAAGCGTTTTATTATGACGTAATCTTTTTATTAATAGGTAGTGATTGCGTATTCGGTGTGCCACCCTCATTTGCTTTGATTTATTTGCAAGAAGTTTTGTAAGTGTTGTGGTGTTTTGTTTTGTTGCTTTAATTCAAACCGCGTAGGTAGCGCTTTAGTGTTTTCAAGCGCTCTGCGCTTTTTCATCTTTCTTTTTTGTTTCTTTGTTATCTCGAGAGCTCAATAATGCTGTCGGAATTTTCTAATTAATTCAACGATATGTAATTGTTTATTGTCTGTCTTCTGGTTGGCTGTATTGCAGGAGCGTAGATTACTTGACCGATTGTAAACGTATTTCAATCGTTATTCGTTATTTTAATCGGGAGAAATACCCCGTAATTCCGATAATGTTAATTATCGGGCGTAGCGTGGCTCGATGTATATAAATATTTTACATATTGTTTACAAATTATCATTCTAGTTGAGTTATTCTAGTTGTTGCATTCCAATTGAGTCGTTCGTGTTTTGTGGTTTTGTGGCCATAGTTGTTTAAAGATCAAGTGTTGACGCCTTGGAAGTTAATTTTATGGAAAGAGAGAATTGTTTTTGCTTGTGTAGCGGACGAACTATTAAGTTTAATATTGGCCATGGAGGAGCTAATTAATCCTTACAACTTGTCAGTACAAAACTGTGAAGTGGTTATTTACAGTGGTTCGCACTTTGAATTACTTTCAAAGTTTGTAAAGCTTGGCAGTCAAGTTTTAGATGATTTGATCACGTTTTCGTAAATTTTGTAAGTATATTCTTCATAGTTAGAAACGGTAACTTTCTTTTTTATCTGCGGAGAAAAGTTTTCTAAAGAATCAATCTGTATTTGGCCAAAACTTACTGTTTAAAAAACTTCAGTCTTGCGGCAAATTCTTGAGCCGGAATAAATACAAACAAGCACAGTTTACTTCAGTGTAGGTATTTGGTTTGCCTAGTTCAACAATTCCTTTTGATTCCCTAGTAAATTTGTGACAATTTGTAGTTTGAACATTGTAAAATTAATGTTATTTCGTGGTAGATGATCCTAATTTACAAACTTGAGTACTATTTAAATGCGTTAAGTTGAAAGAAGTCAAATTTTACTTTTTCGTATATTTTAAATTCTTTAAGCTTTAAAAATTTTTACTGTTGAGCTCTATAGATAAAATATAATAATTGGTGAATTTTGAAATTGTTAAAAAACCACATTACTTAATGATGCCCTCGGCAGTACATTATAGCATTTCAATTTTGAATAAACTTATTTATTACACAAAAACAGCTCTAAAAAATTTACCATATGATACACTAGCTGGTGCCCAAGAACCATTGTAGCCATTTTTTGGTTCATTGTTCAATCTCGCCAAGTACGGCGGATGCTTTGCATTAGAATTATTCCACCATGAAGATGCTGTGATGTTAGAATTGGGAATCGCTCCACTTTCCATTCCAAGTGATTGATTACATTCTGTAACATTTCAATAAGTTATAAGTTTACTGTGTTTCTTTTAGTTGTATTTTAGTTCTTTTATGTTTTCAAAAAAAATGTACTGTTTTCCGATTGCTACAATTAACTTATTTTTGTTTGCAAGGGAAAATTTTTTTTATTGTATTGCATTTGTAGTAAATAAAAATTTTTAGCATTGAAAAAAATTTCATTGTGTTTTAAAAATTCTCACAAATTTTTTTTAAATCTAATTTTGGTCTTCTGGTTCTGGTACCTACGAAAAGACTAATCTTAACTCTATTAAACAGAACAACGAAAGTATATTTTAAAATAAAAACTTAACCCACGACGTTTCGTCCATTACTTTAAGCCCACTTCTTCAGCTATGGAGAAAACACAAAACAACGTTTTTTAAAAGAATCCCCTTGAAATAACGGAAGAAACGATCTAAATTAAGTTTTAGTTTTTAAAAATATCTTCTGGCTGTTTGTTTTTTCAAGTTTAGACTGGCCTTTCAGTAAATACTAGAAAAGCTAAAATGGTTTTAAAACAACTTATTCTCGATAACACTTTTTTAATAAAATAGCGTTTCTATATACTAAATGTAAGCCAACGACAGACTATCAGCGGCCAAAATTGCTCTACGTTTAAAAACGTTATGTTAGCTTTCTTGTTTGTATTGCATGTATTGTTTATTAAAGCAGTTGTAATGAAACTTCATTCTTTGGCAGGAAACTTATCTTGAAAGATTTTAAATACCTAATTCTTCGACCCCAATTCTGTTTGTGATTGACCCGGAGTAGATGCCCTTTCAAACGATGACGACGACAAGGTTTAGCATTGCCTTCTTGATTTTGTTTATTTGAATCATGCGTAATTGTTATAAATACATCTTTATAGTGTAGTTTTTTTGTTATTAGAGATGTTTAGATTTTGTTTGTTAGCGATAGATCTTTATGTTTGCTTTTTGTAGGTCTAATCCGTCAATTTACAAAACCTACACTTAAAACTTAAGATTATTTTTAAGTTTTTCAAAACCTGTAAAATTTTTAAACTAAATTTTTTTGATCCCTTAAAAATTTTTTCATTTTCCTGCCTTGATAGTTTCATAAAAACGATCAGAACAAATCTAAATATATATTAGGATCGAGATTACATTTTTCTAAACGAACATTTAACTATGAAATCGGTAATGATATAAATTCCTGCTTAAACGTTTTTTTTTGCATTAGCACAAACTAATATTCCAAACATCGGAAAAAAGCGTGTGTATTCTTATTTTAAAAAAAATGCTGTTCATTGCGAACCTAAAAAACGAGCGTTTGATATCTTTTCCACGCATCCGATACATCACATACGACACATATTTAATTTTGTTGTTTTTTCATGATATTAACTAAAAGTAATCTCAGAGCAACAAAAACATCGAACAAAAATAAGTTTTTTCGAACTGAAAGTCTATCTGTTTCATAGTGCTACAAAAAATATTGCTATACAATTTTGTTGAAAATCGTTTTTATTGTTAAAACCAAAAAGGTTCAATTAAATATACAATGTAAAACTTTGCTTTTTAAGCAAATTTTTTATTGTTTTTCTAATCAATTCTGTGATGGAATAGCAAGAGTGGACAAACTGCGACCCAAAAGCCACATGCGGTTCAATAAAAGTATCTATGAAGCGTTGTCTTAGGTCAATATTGTTAATTTTTTAAAATCATGTAAAGAGTGTGTTTGTGTTTAAGTCAGCTGTTTAAGTTGAGTAGCATGAAGTTTGAGATGAGTAACCATTGAAAGGACCTTGGTTTTGTCATGTCGGAGTTGACTTTTTTCTATCTCGTTTGCATCCAGTAGCAATGCGTATAGTTCCGTTCTGAATTGTTTGGAGTTTCTTGATGTTGGTGTTTGATACGATAGGACTCCATATGGTGTTTTGCATATTCCGAAATGGGGCGAGGGATAGCTTTAAATGTAAAGACAATCAGTTTCTTTTGTTTACCTTTGTCATACTTTATTCTTAATCACAATTTTAAATTTATATACTTATAATCGATTTTCAGTCTTTTGCAGTAATTTTTAAGGTTTTGAATATGACTTCATATTCGCCATTGCTACATAGTGATTTCGTGATTGGTACGCCACCCTCTACTTAATTTATTTTGTTTACAAGTTGTTTTAAAAAGTAATTTTATAGAATCGTTTTACTGTTTAATTCAGTGGTTCGCAACGCTCTTACTCTGACTCTAATATGCAATTATGCATGTGGAGTATAATGTCATAGATGAATTTGAATAAAGTTAATAATTTATTTACATTCCTCCCCAATTCCTCCCATAGCAATTTTTCCTCCCTTCAGGTTATAAATTCCTCCTTGGGGAGCCAAGTGGCTCATTTTGAGAAACACTGGTTTAATTCAGTGCACATTGATTGACCAAAGTTTTTGGTCCAATTACACTTGATCAAACAACATTTAATCGAACGATACCTGATCGAAACGACACTTGATTGAAACAACATTTAATCAAAATGAAAGGTAATAAAAAAAAAATTTTTTGTATGTTTCTGCGATTAAACAATCTTTTTGTTACTGTGAATTATATTCATAAAAAACAGAGGCCATCAGTAAGAAGACAATTTATTAAAGTAAAATATACTATACGAATTTTTTAAATAACTAGCTACATATATCAATGGTATTCCGTTCTCAATTTATTAATTCGTTTTGACATAGAGCAGAAAATTAAAAAAATTAACAAAATCAAGCGACAAATTTAAGAAAATTAATTATTGTTTATATTTTCGACAATTAATATTTCACAACCATATTGTGGCGATACTCAGCAGCACAATTAAATTCATAAAACTTTTATTTTTCAAACGTTTTCGGCTTCTTAAGCCCTTTTCAAGAAAAACTTAAACTTAAATGAAATTAACAATAATGCGTCAACACAAAGAAAATTAATTATTTATGCATGAATGATTTACATTGTGACGAATAAGTTAAAGCAAATAGAATTATAAAGCCAATTTTTTATTTTCATTAAATTATTTAAAAATGAAAGTAAATTTAAAATTTATAAGAAAAGAAATAAAGAATTTAAAATAAAAATTAAAAAACATTTAATAAAAATGAAGAACCATTTGCATAAAGTTGTCGATTTAAACCAGGATTACGCTTTTTAATAAATAATGCTTCGTGTATTTTTGTATGGAATTCCGATTTACACTTTTTAATTATTTTAAAGGAGTTTAAATTTAATTTGACAGAGGAACAAATATTACAACACATTATATGATTTTTTATTGCACTTGATACTTGAGAGTTGAAGTCCAAATGCTCCTTAGCTCTAGTGCTCAAATGTCGGGTTGACATACCGATGTATGTCAAGTTCGCGTCACACGAACATGTAAATTCATAAATGACATTTGAGCAAAGACCCAAAGGACCCAATTATCTTTTTTTAGTAATATTTCACAATGTGATAAAAGACAGAAAATGGTTATAATAACTCTGATAAAATCCTATTTCATAATTGATTGAATGAATGTCTTTGAACCCATGCGCCTTGAAGCCGAATAAATTAATTGATATCTTTTGTTTTCCTTTTTATTTTCAGTTGTATATTAAAGAAGCTCACTGCGTTTTAGTTAAACTGATTTTCTTGTTTCATTATTTGTTATTTCTATTTGTTTTTATTTCAGGTTTTTAAGTGAGAAAAAACACCAGTATTCAAATTTTACAACAAAGTCTTTCTGCTTTTTTAGTTCAAGCATGGTATTTTAACATTTTTCTAAATCACCATTTCAACTTTCGTTATTAAGATAAAATTGTTGTTATGACCATACACTTTAATTTTTTTAAAAATATTACTGAAGCTTGTCGGCAACGTGGTCGACTGGTTAAAGCGCCGTGACTGTGACGGGCATGGTCCAAGCTTAAAACCTACTTGCACCATTCTGTTGTGCCTTGGGAAAGGCACTTTACGGCACTTTTCCCTGCTTGCTGGTCTTGGCAAGCAGTTCTAAATTTCCGTCATTTCTCCATTAATTTTCAAGCGGACAGCAATATTTTGATATCTCCGCAAGCAGATCGGGATACTTGCTTTCTCTATGTATTAACGCCTCTATCGCTTTGCTCCGAGTCAGGAGAATAAATATAGAGATAAAATAAATGAAAAATAAATATTAAAATAAATAGTACAGATTGTATAACATTATAAATAAATTTAATAATGAGAAATGCTTTTAAATCGAATGTAGTTTAAAAATGTACAATAGCTATAAATAAGTTTTCGTAATTATATGGTCGTCACAATGACCACTTGATTTAGAATAAAGTTATGAGATCAACTAGCTTTTATTGCACTTTTTTTCCTTTTAATTTTATAACATCCGCTCTACTACTTTGTTGTCATTTGATTTTACGTAAGCTAGTTTATGCTCGTAGTGTAAAGTCCAGAGAAGGCAAAAATAAACATCGCAGGTGAATATCAAAAAACGTCTTTTTTGTTGTTTAAATTAATTTTCAACCTACATATCTTTCTATTTTTATTTGACTTTGTATTTATGCTTCGACCAAATTTTACTAAATTTAGAAAAAGCTTTTGCTTTCTTATCCCTTTGGTTCTGCCTTTGTTGGTTATCAAACTAGTTTAATTTTGATAAGAATGTCAAACTATATCTGACGACAAAAAAGTGACTAGTCTGCAAGAAAAATGAATACCAAGGATAAGCCAAAATAAAACTGTAAAAAAATTAGGAGAACTAAGGTTGATTTGGTCATTTTTTTTAGTAACATCTAATAATTTGCCAATAAACAGGAAATAGCTTTTATATACAATATCTCTCTGCATTTCAGGTTAACTTTAATATTCAAATTGAAAAATTTTCAAATTTCATTTTTTAGCATTTGCTGTTATTGTAAAACCACTGTTATTAACAAAGAAGGCCAAGCGCGTCAATTCACCCATCTAAAATTTTGCATGCCAATAAATCGCGCTTTCGGAAGTATTATCGCTTCGTACTTTTGGAGTTTCATTCTTTTATTGATAGATACTCTCAGACCCAATTTCGTGATTTGGTGGGCAAAAATTATCAAAAATATTACAATACACCTAGAAGGACTAAGCGCGTCAATTGACGCAAGACGCATTCACACGACCAAATACCGATACCAACCTGTTCACCAACAGTTTCTTGGTAGATATCATTGTATTCTTTTTTTTTAAAGCAGATTTTCCATGTTGTCAAAGAACGTAGGCAGCGTACCTTGCTTATGACGTAATAACTGTGTTTTAATTTTACTTATTCTCTATCAAGTTAGTCTTATCAATTGCTCGTTATGTTGCTTCTGCCTAATCTATAAAGAAGTATTTTTAATTGGTTTTCATTCTTTTTCTGGTGATTCTCGGCGTCACCGGCTAAGCTAATAAGTGTGATAGGAAAATTGTGGCGTATGGGTGGGGAGGCCTGGTGGACAATACCGTGTAGTTTTCTATTTTCCGTTAACTGCAAGAAGATCAGGTATAGCCTAGCCTAGGGTAGTGAATATTGCTGCCATAGATATTAGTATTGTGATGCAGAAGAGGATAGGCTGTAATTGAAGGCTATCGTTATTACCTTGGCTAAGCTACATCTCAGTCAGGAAAGCTCTAGATAGATTGTTCCTGACAATAATATGTTTATTTTTAGCACCACAGAAGCAGCAAGTTTGAAATAATTTGTGCAACGAGCATTCTGCATAGTGTCTAATGATGGATTGTGTTTTCACAGGTCAGGAGCCAAGTAAATTTACGATATAGTATTTTTTTGCCTGTAAAATGTCTCAAAGGTTTGCTGCTAATCAAGGGTTGCAATTGTTGCAAAGTATTGCTTTAGACTTAGAGTCTTATAATGGTGAATACTCAGATTCCTAATCTGATGAAATCAACAATGTGATTGTGGATATTCCAAATCTGAAAGATTCTTCTGATTCGGATGGCGAATACACAGACCAGGAAGCACCAACCAACACAGATAATGGTGTGCGTACTCGAAGCAGCAGTAATAATGATGAACAAACTATTTTGGGCAAAGACGGAGCCCACAGGCTGCGCTCAGTTTCCTCCAAGTCACTACAGGACGACTACAACAACACAATATTTTTAGAATTCGTGCTGGAATTACATCATATTTCAAATCCCGCATCATACGTGGCAGTCCTCTTTCTTTATTCCACATCCTTTTCAAAGAGCCTATGCTGATAAATATTCAAAAATGCACTACTGTAGAGGCACATCCTGCTTATGAAAACAACAGCTGAACGGTTACGTTAGATGAACTAAACAAATTTGTGGGACACATTGTGGCACGTGGCGTAATTGGTGGACACATCGTGGCGTAATTACTTGGCCTATAAAAACTATGTGGAATAAATCTTGGGGATGCCCTTTGTTTAACGCAACTACACCATAATTGTACACTCCACAGGGGACACTACAGCGACTATTACTTCTTATCAGTGCAAACAGTCGAAGTCTGTAAACATTTTGAGCACCCTAAATAAAGGCTTTGTTATTCCAGTGCTTGATAGACAGAAGCGTAAAACTGAAGCTGTGCTCTTTTATAACCAGATGAAGGTTGGTGTAGATGTTTTAAATCAAATATCCACACTGTATTCAGTGAGAGCTGCTAGCAAAAGATGGATAGTACACATCTTTTATAATGCCATTAACTTGGCTCTAATAAACAGTTGGGTTATCTACAAAGCTTTGTGCAAGAGCAACATCAGCCGTAGAGCGTACATAGAAAAGGTATGAAAAGACATCACTGGTATCCTTGATGGTGTTACGGATTTGTTGACTTTTGAAAGACAAAGGAGATCTAGTACAACCTCTCTGCTACAAGAAAACTGAAAAAAAAGAGAGGGTGACAGCCTGGGACAGCCTACTCCAAAAGACCGTCGCAAGTATTCTAGTAAATCGCGCAGAAATAGAATAAATGACGTCTGTACGGTAAGTCAAAACCCAATATGTGAAAAGTGCTGCAGCAAACGATGCTTGTTGTGTCTGTGATAAAGCTTTAAAAGCATTCTCATTTGGTTTATCTAGATACTTGGCAATGTTATAACTTTTTAAATGCATGCGGTTTGCGTTTTAGAAGCCTTGCAATATAGAGAGAAACGCATACAAATTTCCAAAAACAGTGCGTGCGTCAATTGACGCGTTTGGTCCTTCTAGGTCAGTGTTTCTCAAAGTGAGCCACTGTGCTCCGCAAGAGGAATTTGAAACCTGAAGGGAGGAAAAATTGTTATGAGAGGAATTGGGGAGGAATGTGAATGAAATATTAGATTTATTCAAATTCATCTATGGCATTTTACTCCACATGCATAATTGCATATTAGAGTAAGAGTAAGAGCGTTGAGAACCACTGTTTTAGGTAATCGAAATGTAGTGTTAATGTATACCTTATACAGTTGTTTTGTTAAAAGCATTTTTAAAGCTCCTTTGAATTTTTCAGAGCATAAAATAAAAAATATATTTTAAAAATGAGAACTGCGATCGCTTTATATTTCCACTTAAACAAAACAACCACTTCGTGGTTGAAAAGTACATCTATCATAAAACAATTTATGATTTGCAGCTTTTCTTTTTAATTATGCTTTCGTCATAATGACCAAAAATTTAGCAATAAAGTTATTAGGTCACAAATAGCTTAAAATGAACTTTTTTTATCAATAGTTTAATTGTTTAGTCAAATAGTTTAAAAAGCAGGAAAGCGTCTATACATAGAAAAACTGTTAAGCAATTGTATGCAATGCAATATCAAGACCGCCAAGCAGAGCAAAATGCCCTAAAGTGTCTTTCCTAAATAGACAACAGAATGCCGCAAGTAGGTTTTGCACCGAAACAATGTCGATTAAAATCACGGTGTTTATAGTCACGTGACCACGCTCTCGATTTGATGATGTAGAGTACTTGACTTGCTAATTAACCCCTTAACTGGATTAAGCGCAATTTGTGAGGTCACGATAGGGAAAAATATGTGGGCTAAGCACAAATTTGAGTTATTGAAAATTTGTTGAGTATTGATGCGAGTATCGTTCAAATTTGTGTTCTGCTTTGTGATTGGGTAAAAATGATGTGATTGACTTCATATAAACCTAATAGAACAGTGATTCTCAACGTTGGTGCGTAAAGTACGTAGGGGTAAAAAAAGTAAATTTCTTTAAAAAAAAAATACCCACTGCAGAGATGACTTCGGAAAAATAATGACCCGGTTAAGGAATTAAATGTTGCACTTTGATCCTGACTTTAATTAAAATAAATTTCAAAAATGACTTTTAGTGCATCAGATGGAAAGCATTTTATATTATCGGCAGAATATTCGAGTCGTTTGAACATGATGATTGTGATCGACATGGTGCTTATGATCGACATAGTCTCGGTTCAAAACCTACTCGCGCCATTCTGTTGTGTCCTTGAGAAAGACACTGTACGGCACTTTCCTCTGCTTGCTGGTCTTGGCAAGCAGTTGTAAATTTAAGTCATATTTCTATAAAACTAAAAGTCCAAAATAAAAAATTTAAGCTTACAGCAAGATATTGGCATACCCGCCAGCAGACAGGGTTATTGCTTTCCCTCTCTGTATCAGTTTTTTCAAGAGTAATCATTACGTAATTGTTTCTGTATGGTCTACCATACAATAACAGCGCTCACATTGCTGTAATATTTCTGGCTGAAAGAGATATCTCAAAAATTTTATCTTCAAACTTGCCTTTTCAGTACAAATCCATTAATTTTGTCTAATTTGTCAAAGGATTTTCATTTTGAACTTGTATCGTTGTGTTGCGTTCATTTATTTGCTAAAATATAACAGCCACATTTGGCTATCTTTTTAACCAATCACCACTGGGCAGCAGCTTTACTTCATTACATTGTTCTTAAGTTAGATATTTATTAAGCTTATTGTCACAAACTTAATTCACAACTTAATCTTGACCGAATAAAGTGGAATACCAAAAAAATTTTGTTATTGGTATGAAAGTTTTGAAAATATTTTTGATACAAACAAAAAGTAGAAACAAAATTAAAGTGAAAACTAGGGGTTGCAATCTTTAGCGCTGCTAGGCCAAAGAGCACAACAAAATTAAACCGCTGGACGGAACTACTGTAAAATAGCCCGTATCATCCCAAATGTCACACAGATTTAATATGAAGACTTTTTTTTGGATTTCACATAATTTTGTAGTAGAAAATAAAGCAGGAACGATTGATGGTTTCTCTCTTGTGAAGACCATATTAACATTAAATCTTGGCGACATTCGGGCACAATAATTTATTTCTGCCCGTTTTAAATCTAAATGAGCTCTTGTTGCTCAAAATGTCAAAAGCCGCTGTGTAAGGACCACAGTATTGTTGTAATGAAAGAAATTATAAAGCTAACTCAGTGGGACAAACGGTGACTTGCTATGAGTGTGTGGACGCTGTTTAATTATATTGGTAGGCTAAATGGTAAAATTTATGTCTTTTCATTTTTGCTGTCTCTATTTATTTCTGTTTATATTTTTTACATTTTCTTATTATGTTTGCATGTTGTTTGCAGGATTTTCGTCAGTAAAACACAGAGAGTTTGAAAAATATTTGTTTAAAAAAACTTTTAACACAAATTATGCTTGAAATATCATTAAAACCAATATTGGTCATTTTTGACTGATATTTTGCATTGTAGGAGGTAAACAAACATTGCGCATGCTAGGGCTAAATAAGTGAACAAATGTAAATAGAATCAGGTTCGTGGTTAATCTTCTAAGTTAAACTTTACAATTAGGCTTGGTGTACATTAGGCGTAGTTTCTCAGCGTAAAAGCCTTTATTTATAATAATTCTGCCCCAGCGGTTGACGAAAAGAATTCCTACCCCGAGCGCTGCAAAAAATTGCTTACGCTCAGCGTAAGAAGTACTTTTGAATAGAAATTGCCAAATAAGATAAAAAAATATCATTTTTTAAAAAAATGTTTGAACTATTTTCTTGTTTATATGTTTTTTCAAGGATATGCTGTACGCCTACGCTCAGCGTAAGCAAAATTTTATAGTGTAGACCAGGTCTTGAACTTGCAAACAACATTCCTAACCATTATATTGGTGACACAGCTAAAGTAAAACCTTGATGACAAGAGAAAGCCTAATTTTTAGGATATTTGAACCTAAAACAAAAAAACCTGCCTATATAAACATAAAAGAAGAAGTTAATCCAAACTAAAAAAAAACAAATGTTTCCTTACAGCTTCCAAGAATGAAGCCTCGTTAACTAATTTTTGCCTAAAAGCAGGAAAACAAAAATAAACATCAACTGATGAACAATAACACCTTCTATTTATAACTATTTACTGCATTGTTGATTGTTTATCAATCAAAGATTTTTTCTTAAGTAACTCTAAGTAATCCTCAAGCACGGCCAAAAGCCTGCTGGTTTGAAAAATTTTTTAAATGTAGTTAATGTTCAATTTTTTTTATGTTCCCAAAGTATACAATGGTGATAAGTTGTTGCTTGCTTATCATATTACGTAAGAAAGGTACGTACTTTCAAATTTGTCACCATTCTTGATCAAAATATGCGTTGTGTTTGCCTAACCAATGTTTTGTCGGCTAGAACAACTGAAGCGCATGGTTTAAATTTAAGAAAAGTTTTGGAAAATATTAAATAGTACACTTGGATAAAAAATAATTCAATAATTGCTACATGCTGCAGTAATCCTGTTAATAAACAAAGTAACTTTAAAAATCGACATACGGTCTAATACAGTGATATCCAACCCGTATTTCATTTGATCTGACTAGGCCACATTTGGTCTGCTTAAATTTGGAGTAGTCAGCGCGGTATTATCAAAATGACATAAACTAAATAGAGTAATCGTGTTTCTGAAAACTTTAATGATAGAAAAAATATATCAGAAAAATTTATGGTAAAACAGTTTTTTTATCTAAATTGAAGACCAAAACGAGGTTTTTGTAAAATTCGGCCGCGGTGGTTTTTTTAAGGTCACCACCATTTTTCCTGAGAATATTTTCAATAAACTAAAACGGACCTTTCCTCAAAAAGGTTGGACAACCTTGGTCTAATTGATTTCCTTACTATTAAAAAACAAGCTTTTAATCTCGCTCTCTTAGGAAACACCATATGAACTCAACAACCGCGGCGCTGAAATTTAATTGGTCTCTAGTCAACAGCGCCTTTTCTTTTTGATGTTTTTCAATTGTACAGTAAGTTTGCTATATACAGTATATTGTATTACACATACGTTTGTGTACAAAACGTTACCATTCATACAACGCTGAATTAACTTTAATTCGTTTCACCTTGCTTTATAACTCGCTTAACTAAATTTTTTTTTACTTTTTTAGCAAATAGATCATCGCAATGTAGACTAAGGGTTTTGGAAATAAATCAAATCATTCTTGATTGGGACCCTTCTGTGAAAATCAACTGTTCTTAACCCTAGGATGCGCAACGCTTGTTTACCTCCTACAATGCAAAATATCAGTCAAAAATGAACCGTGTTGATTTTAATGGTGTTTCAAGCATAATTGGTGTTGAAAGTTTTTGTAAACAAATATTTTTCAAACTCTCTGTGTCTTACTAACAAAAATCATGCCAACAACATGTAAACAGAATGAGAAAATGTAAAAATGTAAAAAAAAATAAAAAGAGGCAGCAAAAACGAAAAGACATAAATTTTACTATTTAGCATACCAACACAATTAAACAGCGTCCACACACTTATAGCAAGTCACCGATGTTATAGAAATACTGTGGTCCTTACACACCAGTTTTTGACATTTTGAGCAACAAGAGCTCATTTCTGCGGTCTTTTGCAATGGAGCAAAGTTGACAGTTATTTTATTCTTGCATAAGGCAAGTACTTGGAGGTTGGAACATGGGTGAAAAAATTAACATTCAATTGGTTATTACCTTTTTAACGTGCTTTTGAGCACTGCCTGTTTCTGACACTATGCCATGTGAAGCATGACAAGCTCTTTTACCAGCTCTTTCAGGAACAAACGTCGCTTTTGATTGACACCGTTCATGTACTCAGTGTGTACATCTATGAATAGTGTGTATGCATTCATGACTGCAACATCCAGTATGTTATACCAAAGAACCATGGCCCATCTCTTTGTTTGCCGTTTGCATGAGTAGTTTCGCACTATTTTATTCATGGTGTCAACAAATTGTCATAAGTTTCGAACCTCTGAGAAAACACCTTAAAATTATAGTAATCTTGTACGTCATTTACCGTTCTTATTTAAACCCACAGTGTCTTTAGTTACCGTATTTTCTGTTTCTGTTTAACATCTTAGTCCAACAACCAGTTACGGTATGTGTTGTGTTTGCTTGATATGTTAATTTATTTTGTTATTTAGAGTACTGCGATTTTAAGTTAATTAAAACTAACCTTGTTAGTAGTGTAAATTCATGTCACAAATTCTTTAGTTTTATTGTAGTACAAAATGATTTCCGGCTTTTCTTCTGTCATCATGTATACTTTGTTATTGTGCATGGTGGTTTAAGAGAATGAGTTTTTTCTTTGTTCGGCACGTAGCTCACCATAGTCATGTTATTTTTTAATCTAAATTCAAAGCTATATCTCTCTTTTTTTGGATGGCTGCATCATTGTCAAAATTTCTGGCTTCTTTTTATGAAGAGTGCCAACAACAGTTAAGTCCTCTGCAAGTAGCTTTTCAGCCAAATGGATTGATGTAAAAAAACTGTCGACTGTACTGTAATGTTTCGGCCTATATAAAGCAAGGTTATGTAATTTATTGTTTATTACTTGTTAATTTAATAATCTACTTTACCGCCACTTACCAGTCTTTCTAATTCTGCGCTTCAGGTTCAAAACAATAGCCTTTCCAAGATTCTGTTGCCTACTTCCTCCAAGTTGCCTTCCCGAGTAAAAATCTCCATGAATTGCATACGGCACAAGTGAATCGGACATTCACCATATTTTTATGCCGTATTTTGCAGGCTTATTTAACATGTACTGTAGAAACTTGCATCTACCTCGAAAAGGAACAAGCTGTTTGTCAATAGTCACACACTCACTGGGTATAAAGTTAGTTTTATAATTTTTCAAAAAAAATTTCCACGCATGTATGAATGTTGCCATATGATCTGTTACAAGTCTTGAGGCCTGGTTCTCTTATCGCGAAATCTAAAATACTTTCGAGTAGTAATATATGATCCATTTGACGGCAGTCCGATGGAGCAGGCGCAGGCGCACAGGCGCGGTGACGTCATCATCCCGCTTACGGTTCCGAACCCTAGACTCCATGAGCCAAGATCCAAAACCCTATCTTTTTAATGTTTCAAATCAATTTAGTTTCAAATTAATAAATTCTAAAATAAAAAAATAAAATTAATAAATTCTAAAAGAAAAAATAAAATTAATAATTTCGAAAAGAAAAAATAAAATTAATTCTATTGAAAATGATTTTAAGTTCTAGATAGTTACGACGTATTTCCTGAAGCCGCGTCGTTTCCTGTTCTGAATCGTATTGATTTGACCTTAAGTAAACTCTAAGTCCAAAAAGCGATTTAATTTTTCTAACTTTAATCTCAAGGCAATATTGGTGCACGTTTAAGCGTTAATTTTTGTTAGACCTTTGTTTAATGTTTTTTTCTTGATAACCTTAATTTTTGTCATACCTATCTTTAATTTTTTCTTAAAAATCTTGATTTTTATCACAACTTTGTTTAATTTTTTTCTTAACAAACTTGATTTTTGTAACACCTTTGTTTAACATTTTTTTGAAAACCTCAATTTTTGTCATAACTACCTTCAATTTTTTTTTAAAAACTTAATTTTTATAACTATCTTCAATTTTTTTTTTTCTCGGCGATCTTGATTTTCTTATATCTAGGATTAATTTTTTTTCTTGATAACCTTGATTTTTGTCATACCTTTGTTGAATTTTTTCTTGACAACCTCGATTTTTGTCACACTTATCTTTAATTTTTCTTAACAATCTTGACCTTTGTTTAAATTTTTTTCTTATCAACCTTGGTTTTTGTCATACCTTTGTTTAATTTTTCTCGGTAACCTTGATTTTTGTCACACCTAAACTCAATTCTAAAGGACCTTAATTTCTGTCATACCTTTATTTATTTTTCTTGAAAACCTTAATTTTTGTCATAACTACCTTCAATTTTTTCTTAACATCTCGATTTTTGTCATAACTTTGTTTAATTTTTCTTGAAAACCTTAATTTTTTATAACTATCTTCAATTTTTTCTCGGCGATCTTGATTTTCTTATATCTAGGTTTAATTTTTCTTGGTTGTGACGGTAGCCGTTTAGTTTGTTCCTTGTTTTAATTTGAAGTTTATTTTTGGCAATCCGGTTTTAGTTAACAGTTTGCTATTGGTTGTTTCGCTCGTATTTAAGTCGGTGCAGCGTAGTTTTCTTTCTTTTCATTCGTTCGTTCATCATTGGTGCAGACATTTCGTTGGTTGGTAAATCATTCTTTCGTTCAAAGAAACGCGTATTAAGCAGGTAGAACTTGATTTGTTTGTGTTATTTTGATTTATTTAATACTGTTTTGTGTTTTATTTATAGTTACCGTCGTCTCTAATACATACAATAACATTGGTTCGTTGTTCGTTGGTGGTTATTGTAAAAGTGACGTCGCGTAAGTACCGAAGCTGCTGAATATTTCTACTCAAACTGCAACCTGGTGTGCTGCAGCTACAGTAACTGCTTAATGTTGAAAAATGAATTCGCAAAAAAGCGTAAGTATTTCTGAACAAGAAATAAATTCACTGCCTGGACCAAGTGTGAAACCGGAGAACAGTCAGATCGAAATAATCAAGCCACGTGTAAAGAAATTGTCGCCTAAGGCTCTACAATTTAAAAGTGAAGAATTTAAGAAGAAATTTGAAAAGGAAATTAAATTAACTGACACGGCAATCAGAAACTTAAGACTTACCTTAATTATTTCTGAAGTTGGCGAAGAGATTCGAGCCGTTTCTGTTTCAGCAAATAAAGGTCTTGGTAATGTTAAAGGTGTTCTAGAAGAACTTCAGAGCCTTGTAAAAGAATCCGAATATAAAGTATTAGAAGGTAAGTATTTGGAATTGCAAAACAGTTTTGACAAAGCTTTGGAAAAGGCTCAAGCTGCAATGGAGCGTCTCGCTGCGAAAGCTGAAGGTAATCTGTCAATCAAGTCTAGAGGATCCGATGCGCCCACGTGTAGTCGCTCGAGTAGATCTAAGAAAAAATCATTACTAAAAAGAAGAATTGAAAGATTGGAACAATCTTTAAAGGCTCAATCAGATTTACAAGGAAGGTCAAAGCAAATTGAAGAATTAGAAACCGGTGAAAATGCTTGTGATATTTCTCTTCCACCTACGGAGACGGAAATGGAAAGACAGAGTCGTATTCTAAGTGCGTTAGAAGGCCCATCACAGGAAAGACTAGTGAACAACCCTGCACCAGGACGTAGAATTATAGAATCTTCACACTATCAACAAAGTCAGGCTCCCAATTTTCCAAGCGCATTTTGTCGAATACCTGATGTGAAAATAGAACCTTTTAGTGGAAATGTGGTTGAATTCCCCGCTTGGGAAATTGCATTTAATGCGTTGATTGAAAGTCAACTGATTTCAATCGAATTAAAAATTAATTTGTTAAGTCAGCACTTGAGTGGCGAAGCAAAGTCTCTAGTCCTTGGTCTGCTCTCGAACCACACTGAATCTTCATATCAAGCCGCGAGAAATCGACTTAAGCAGAGGTATGGCAACCCCACAATAATCAGCCAAGCTTTCCTTGATAAGTTGCACGAATGGCCTATTATAAAATCCCATCAAGCGGAAGAATTGCTTAAGTTTTCTGATCTATTAGTTCAAATATCAGAAATTAAAAAAAACGTTAGCGGTTTAGGTATTTTAGATTTTCCTCAAGAAACGAAGATTATTCTTTCGAAATTGCCTACCTACATCGAAAACGAGTGGAGAAATTCTGTATGCATATGGAGAGAAGTAAACAACTCTTACTCCTATCCCCCATTTGAATATTTTGTACAGTTTATAGAAAGGAGAGCGACAAGAGCCAACATTCCCGAGCTGCAAAACATTGTAAGATCTTCCGGAGCAATGAAAACTACCAATACTAGACGTGATTCAAAAGGTGCTATGACTATAACAACCAGTATTTCGGATAAATCTCTAATTTGTACGTATTGTTCGAAAAATCATGATATTAATAACTGTGTTGAATTTTCCAGGTTGTCCAGAGAAACTTGTATGAACTTCTTGAAGGACCGCAGGTTGTGTTTCGCATGCGGATCTACTTCTGAACATTATTCGAGAATATGTAACAACCGAAGTAAGTGCGAAATTTGCGGTAAATGGCACCTTACTGCTCTGCATATTTATAACAATGATGTGGTGACGAGTTTAAAATGTACCGAAGTTGATGCGTATAACAATCAAAGCGATTTAGTTGACAACTCTATGATAGTTCCGGTATGGGTTCGTAGCAGAATGAATTCTTCAAAAGAAATACTTTGTTATTGTATTTTAGACGATCGATCAAACGCTTGTTTTATATCGAATAAGTTACGACAGCAATTAGGAGTAAGCGGGTCCCCTACCACTTTGACACTGTCTACAATGCATAAAAGCAGAAGTTTTATTACATGTAAGCGTGTTTCGGATTTGGAAGTACTTAGCTTTGATCGTAAAACATGTATTCAACTTCCACCAGTGTTTACCAGAGACCACATTCCTGCAAGCCGATCTCAGATTCCCAAACCCGAAGTTGCCCGAAGTTGGAAACACTTAGAGGCTGTATCTCGTCAAATGGTTCCGTTTCATGATTTGGCAGATGTCGCTATTTTGATAGGAAACAACCTTCCCAGCGCAATTAGACCAAGAGAAGTTATAGCAGGTAATGATGACGAACCCATTGATCCTCATGTGAAATACGCAAAAAGTATTGGGGTGGAGGACACCAAGATCGGTTATGCACTATTGAATCAAATGGAAAAAAATCACTGTAATTTCTCCAATCGTCAAGAATTGTTAAATGCTGTTTTAAATTTAAAAAAAGACGACAAATGTTTAAAGTGTAAAAATGCAGAAAAAAATGCAGTATGCATGCCATGTGGGCACATGGTGCTTTGTTGGACATGCGCTCAAGTCACCTCCTCTTGTTGGTTATGTTCCCAATGGATCTCTGAAATAATTCGCGTCTTTCAATGTTGATTGCGCAAGATTAGTGTGACGTAAGACTATTTCAAAATGTTGCGCAATATCCGGTTTAGTGGTTATAAAAGGAGACCCGTTTGCGAAACCGCACATTATGGAAACGTATACGAGTCAAGCAGACGATCTTTATCAAGAAGCAAACGAAATCGAGTACCCCGACTACATTCCTCCTTATACAAGTTGTTACGAAAGTTTGTTGGAGTTTGAAGAGATTATCACCAGAGCAAGAGAAATGGAAAGTGCAGCAAGAGACATTCGAAAAAAGTTTCAAGAAATTGCCACATCCGGACTACCGATACCCTCTTCATCGCTATTGAGAAAAGCAATTATTAGCGTCAAAAGAGGAAAAGTCATGTTTTCGATGGACCAACTTGTTCAAGTCGTTGATGTAATAATGGGGAATCTTCCTTACATTCTTTTTCGTCCCAAATCCGAAACAAAAGAGTATGTAGTTTTATTATTCTGGTCTACCAACATGGACGATGCTGCGTGTGAAGTGCAAAAAAACATGGAAATCATTAAGCGAGAAGTAGCAGTGGATCAGTTCCAATTGCGTTGTGTGGTGGAAAACGTACCAACTGCAAGACGTCAATTCCTCTATCTTCTCAACAACTACATCTTTTTCAAAGTGCAAAAAGACGATGTCTGCCACCTGCCACCAGACAACCACGAACAACTGGAAACCTTTGTCAAACTCTTGACTAACCCTGAACCGGTGAAAAAGCGAAAAGTAGATATTATTGCAAGCACGCCTTGATGTGTATTATTTTATTAATAAACGATATGTGTACAATCAATGTTGTGATACATTATGAATAAAGCGAGAAATAGAGCGATCGTTTTCAGTTAGGTTTGACATAAAATCAGATACAATAGCATGTAAAGGTACACCACGACAACGAAATAAAATAAAATAGACACAATAACGATCACAAAAACTGGAAAAGTACGCCTGTAAGGTTTTGCGATTGTAAATCCATCCCGATAAGGAGTAGGCATCCATGTAAGAGTCGAGATCGATCAATGTACGGGGTAGTCCATAACTATCAAAATATTCTCCTCGACCGCGTTTGTCAAAATAAACCGCAACCCAATGTTCTCCAGGTTCACTACTCGGGTCCGAGTTGATGACGTAAGCAGACGGAAAAGTAGGTTTTTCCAACTGATCCAAAGCACAGACTTTTTTAAAGATGGTTTTGTTTTTTAAACCCTTCTTGAGCAAGTGTTCGATTTGCAATATGTTCATTCATTTAGACATAAGAACTATGTATGATAGGACTTGATAGAATAAATCTTATTATATTTTCAAAAAACAACTGACTTTTCTTGGAATCGATCTTACTTATGTTGGCCTTATTTGATTTCAAATTTTATGTTAATTTTAGAAAATTTAGTTGGCAAAATATATGTTTTGAAACCACAGTGTTTTGAAATCAAATTTTTTGGGTCAAGTTTGTAATAAAATTTCTTTTTACATACAGTTGTTAAAAATATAAAAATCAAGGTGCATTATAAAAATTTTCGTTTACTCTATTTTTACATTGGAAATTAAGGTAACCAGATTTTCAAACTCCGATCTTGAATATGTCAGGAAACGCAATACGCTATGAGCAGGATGCAACCCAAGCTTTTGTATAAAAGAGAGAACTTGACACACGTTGTCACGCTTACAGAGATTACGGGTAGCTTTCTTATTATTAAAAGTTTATAAAAATGACAAAAAGATTAAACATAGTTAGAACTGAATTCATTTTTAAAACAATAAAAATTTTGACACTAGAAAGCGAATTCATACTACATAAAAATAATAATAAATATGTTTGAATTCGGTTTACTAAATAATAAAGAAAAATACGACTTTTTTATTATGAAACATCTGATTATTGAACACAAATAACCTGTCAATAGAAATTTTTGTTTAAAACTTTTAACAATTACTTTGACTGTAAATAAAAATCAAGGTTGTCAAGAAAAAAATTCAATAAGGGAGTAACAAAAAATCAAGCTTGTCTAGAAAAAAAAGTTAAACATAGGTATAACAAAAATCAAGGTTGTTTAAAGAAAAATTGAGATTAGGTATAACAAAAATCAAAAAGTTTTAAAATTGAATAAAGGTATCTAAAAATCAAGCTTTCTTAGGGAAAAATTAAATGAAGGTATCTAAAAATCAAAGTTGCCAAGAAAAAAATTAAGCATAGATATAACAAAAATCAAGCTTGTTTAGAAAAAAAGTAAACATACAGTAGGTGCAACAAAATCAAAGTTGCTTAAAAAAAAATTGAGAAACTAAACATAAATATAACAAAAATCAAGACTGCTTAGACAAAAAGTTTTAAAATTGAATAAAGGTACCTAAAAATCAAGCTTTCTTAGGGAAAAAATTAAATGTAGGTATCTAAAAATCAAAGTTGCCAAGAAAAATTAACCAAAAGTATAACAAAAATCAAGTTTATCAAGAAAAACATTAAGCATAGATATAACAAGATCAAGTTTGTCTAGAAAAAATTAAGGTTAGATATGACAAAAATCAAGGTTGCCAAGAAAACTTAAGCAAAGGTATAAGGAAAATTGAAAATGTCAAGAAAAAAATTGTAATTAGGTATAACAAAAATCAAGGTTGGCTAAGAAAAACTTTTGAAAAATTGAGCATAAGTATAACAAAAGTTAAAATTGTTTAAAGAAAAAAGTTTTAAAATTTGAACAAAGGTATAACAAAATTGGAATTTGTCTAGAAAAAATTGAAGATAGGTGTAAAAAAAAAATCAAGATTGTCTAAGAAATATTTTTTGAAAAATTGAATAAAAGTATAAAATCAAAATTGCTTAGAAAAAATTAAAGACAGTTATAGAAAATCAAGATGATTAGAAAAGATTAAACAAAGGTATGACAAAAATTGAGGTTGTTAAGAAAAAATTAAAGATAGTTATGACAAATATCAAAGTTTTCAAGAAAAAATCAAACAAAGGTACGACAAAAATTGATGTTGTTTAGAAAAAAAAAAAAGTTGAGTTTAGGTATGATGAAAATCAAGGTTACCGAGAAAAAAATTAAACAAAGGTATGACAAAAACCAAAGTTGATTAGAAAAATAAAAAGATTGTAAAAAGATTAAGGTTAAGTGTGACGAAAATCGAGGTTACCAAGAAATAACTAAACAAAGGTATGAAAGAAATCAAGATCGCCGAGAAAAAATTGAAGATAGTTATAAAAATTAATGTTTTCAAGAAAAAATTAAACAAAGATATGACAAAAAATCGAGGAAGATAGTTATGAGAAAACTTAAGGTTTTCAAGAAAAAATGAAACACAGGAATAACAAAAATCGAGGTTGTTAAGAAAAAATTGAAGATAGTTATGACAAAAATTAAGACTTTTAAGAAAAATTAAACAAAGGTATGACAAAAATCAAGACTGTTAAGAAAAATTAAAGATAGATGTGACAAAAAATCGAGGATGTCAAGAAATAACTAAACAAAGTTATAACAAAAATCAAGGTTACCAAGAAAAAATTAAACCAAGATATAAAAAAATCAAGATCACCTAGAAAAAAAAAATGAAGATAGCTATAAAAACTAAGGTTTTCAAGAAAAACTTAAACAAAGGCATGACAAAAATCAAGATTGTTGAGAAAAATTAAACAAAAGTATGATAGAAACAAAGGTTAATAAGAAAAAACTTAAACAAAGGTATGACAAAAATCAAGATTGTTAAGAAAAATTAAGGATAGATGTGACAAAATCGAGGTTGTCAAGAAATAACTAAACAAAGGTATGAAAGAAATCAAGATCGCCGAGAAAAAATTGAAGATAGTTATAAAAATTAATGTTTTCAAGAAAAAATTAAACAAAGATATGACAAAAAATCGAGATTGTTAAGAAAAAAATGAAGATAGTTATGAGAAAACTTAAGGTTTTCAAGAAAAAATGAAACAAAGGAATAACAAAAATCGAGGTTGTTAAGAAAAAAATTGAAGATAGTTACAACAAAAATTAAGACTTTTAAGAAAAAATTAAATAAAGGTATGACAAAAAATCAAGACTGTTAAGAAAAAATTAAAGATAGATGTGACAAAAATCGAGGATGTCAAGAAAAACTAAACAAAGTTATGACAAAAATCAAGGTTACCAAGAAAAATTAAACCTAGATATAAAAAAATCAAGATCACCGAGAAAAAAATTGAAGATAGCTATAAAAATTAAGGTTTTCAAGAAAAACTGAAACAAAGTTATGACAAAAATCGAGATTCTCAAGAAAAATTGAAGGGAGTTATGACAAAAATCAAGGTTGTTTAGAGAAAAAAGTTTTTAAATTGAACAAAGGTATGAAAAAAAATCAAACTTTCTAAAAGAAAAATTGAGAAATTGAACATAAATATAGCAAAAATCAAGGTTACCAAGAAAAATTAAACCTAGATATAAGAAAATCAAGATCACCGAGAAAAAAAAATTGAAGATAGTTATAAAAATTAAGGTTTTCAAGAAAAACTGAAACAAAGTTATGACGAAAATCGAGGTTGTCAAGAAAAAATTAAAGGGAGTTATGACAAAAATCAAGGTTGCTTAGAGAAAAAAGTTTTTAAGTTGAACAAAGGTATGACAAAAATCAAACTTTCTAAAAGAAAAATTGAGAAATTGAACATAAATATAGCAAAAATCAAGGTTACCAAGAAAAATTAAACCTAGATATAAGAAAATCAAGATCGCCGAGAAAAAATTGAAGATAGTTATAAAAAATTAAGGTTTTCAAGAAAAATTAAACAAAGTTATGACAAAAATCGAGATCGTTAAGAAAAAATTGAAGGTAGTTATGACAAAAATTAAGGTTTTCAAGAAAAATAAATAAAGGTATGACAGAAATTAAGGTCCTTTAGAATTGAGTTTAGGTGTGACAAAAATCAAGGTTACCGAGAAAAATTAAACAAAGGTATGACAAAAACCAAGGTTGATAAGAAAAAAATTTAAACAAAGGTCAAGATTGTTAAGAAAAATTAAAGATAAGTGTGACAAAAATCGAGGTTGTCAAGAAAAAATTCAACAAAGGTATGACAAAAATCAAGGTTATCAAGAAAAAAAATTAATCCTAGATATAAGAAAATCAAGATCGCCGAGAAAAAAAAAAATTGAAGATAGTTATAAAAATTAAGTTTTTAAAAAAAAATTGAAGGTAGTTATGACAAAAATTGAGGTTTTCAAAAAAATGTTAAACAAAGGTGTTACAAAAATCAAGTTTGTTAAGAAAAAAATTAAACAAAGTTGTGATAAAAATCAAGATTTTTAAGAAAAAATTAAAGATAGGTATGACAAAAATTAAGGTTATCAAGAAAAAAACATTAAACAAAGGTCTAACAAAAATTAACGCTTAAACGTGCACCAATATTGCCTTGAGATTAAAGTTAGAAAAATTAAATCGCTTTTTGGACTTAGAGTTTACTTAAGGTCAAATCAATACGATTCAGAACAGGAAACGACGCGGCTTCAGGAAATACGTCGTAACTATCTAGAACTTAAAATCATTTTCAATAGAATTAATTTTATTTTTTCTTTTCGAAATTATTAATTTTATTTTTTCTTTTAGAATTTATTAATTTTATTTTTTTATTTTAGAATTTATTAATTTGAAACTAAATTGATTTGAAACATTAAAAAGATAGGGTTTGGATCTTGGCTCATGGAGTCTAGGGTTCGGAACCGTAAGCGGGATGATGACGTCACCGCGCCTGTGCGCCTGCGCCTGCTCCATCGGACTGCCGTCAAATGGATCATATATTACTACTCTTTCGTATATCTGCAAATCTTCTTATATTCATTGCTGCTCTATACATAGGATTTTGTATCAGATCACAAACAGCTTCCGTACAGGTACATACTTGCTATTTTCTTCAGCTGCCAAAAGTAAGCCAATAAATGCCAGAAGTTCACCTCTATCAACAGCCCTCCAATTTTTGTTGTTTTCGGCTGCTACTTTTTAACCCTCCAAATTGGTGCAGTGTAGAACTTCTTCAACAATATTGAAAAAAATAAATTTGTAAAATACTTTTTGTGGTGGAGCAATACTATGAGAGAGAGTTCCTACAGGACCAAGACGTGGTTTCATAATAAAAGATTATCTTGCTCTACCATCAAAAGAGAGGTCTTTTTTCCAATAAAAATTTTTTTACTTATCCTATCAGACTGCATTTGGGGGTATCTTTGTCACTATCGTTGGTTGATACATTGTTATCTGGGTAAGAATCTGAATTTTGTATTCAATCTTCAAAATCATTCGTATCGTCCCAAATATTAGATTCTCAATCGATCGATTGTATGAGATCATAATTCTCACACTCTTTCTGCAGCAACTGAATAACCGTGTCAGTTGTAAACAAACGATTTCTTGCTCCCGCCATAATTTTTTTAATCTTCTCGATGTATAAAATATGATGTGATAAAATATTTATTTAGAAAAACACCACTTCTGATAAACATATATAGGCTAATATTTTACATTGATCTAAATAGTGGAGCTGCAGCACAAAGACATATACTCACTTATTTATAGTCAAGTAGCCTACCATTTCAAACGCTACCGCAGGCTATTGGCTGGGCTACTGACACTTTACCGCAAAATTTAGATCACCTGCAGTAACATCCGGGTCATCAGCTTCGTAATTGTGGTTCTCATATTATAGGCTAAGTAAGTTCCACATTTCTTACTCCTTCCTTCCTTTAAAGCTTTTTTTAATCTTTGGCTATATTGAGTTATTTTGATAGGCCAGGGAAAAGAGTTGTATAGCAATAAGTTAGTGTAGACTGTGTAGCCTGCATAGTCCAGATAAGGTAAATACATTGAACTAGTTCAATGTGTACATTAGCTGGGCTAAATGCGCACAACAAAATTAAATCGCGGGCCGGAATTGCTGTGCACATATTCCGTGCTAGACCAAATGTTACACAAATTTAATGGGAAGAGTTTTCTTTTTTTTTTTTGGTTTTCACGAGAGTTTTTTGTAAAAAAAAAAAGCAGAAACGGTTGATGATTTCCCTCTTGTGAAGACTAAAAAATAGTTGACATTAAATCTTGGCAACATTTGGCCGCGATCAATTGTTTTTGCCTTGCTTCATTTGTTGTTGTGTCGCTTAGAATAGCTATAAGAACAAAGCCGTTGTTTTACTCGACTTTATCAAAGACACGATCAAAATGTTTAGTTGCCTTCGATTCTATTATCAACAGTTAGCATCACGAACGTCTACCTGTGTTGGTTGCATCGGTTGTTATGTCCTGGTCAGTGGTGGATGATCCAATTTGTTCTTGTGTGGTTGTTTGCACGGTTGTGGACGAAGTCGTCTGATCGGCGACAGTCGACGCTGTTATGGTATCAGAAAGTATTGTTTAATATTTTTGAAAACTTTTCTCAAAGTCAAACCATGCTTTTTAGTTGTTCTAGGCGACAAAACATTGTTTAAAGAAAAAAAAAACGCCTATTTTGATTAAGAATGATAACAAATTTGAAAGTATTTTTTTAACGTAATACAGTAAGCAAGCAACAACTTATCATCATGGAACATTTTGGGAACAGTAAAGAATGATTAAACATTAAGTACGTTTGAAAATTTGTACGTTTGAGAGCTTGCGCTTTTTACGCTGAGCGCAAACTTGAAAATTGCTTGGCAAGCGATTTTTTGCAGCGCTTGGCGTAGAAATTTTTTCAGCAACGGCTGGCACAAAAACATTAGAAACAAAAACTTTTACGCTAAGTAATTAAGCCTTGTGCAAACCAAACCTTATTGTAAAGTTTGATTCAGAAAATTAATCACGAACGTGATTCTATTAATATTTTTTCATTTATTTAAATGAAATTATGGGCAAAACAAAAACCGTATATGAAACAACACAATTGGGTATAATTTTTGAAAATAACTTATTTGATTACGATCAAAAAGAAGCTTAACTTTTATATCTCTACATATTGCGTTCATTGGCAAAACTACATTGCTGTATATTACATTAACTATATCACTGCATTAACCTACCGTTGCTGTGTTGAAACTACATCTCTGTATTAATTGCACAAACTTTAGTCAAATACTGCTCACTTCGTCAGGTGCAACGGAATAAAAGTTTCTTTTACGAAACCTTGGGCTATTAATAAAAACTCAAATCAACTTTAGCGCACAATATTTTTTGACTGATTTCAATAGTTGACACGGCTTTCGGAATTTCTATTCGTTCCAATGCTATATTTAAAAGTTAAACTACTCTAACATGATACTCGTAATATGCAACAGAAAAATCTGTTTAATTTTATCTGTGTATAATTTTTTCCGATTAAATTAAGGATTTGTTTCAACGACATTTTTTAAAAAAGACTTTAAAAAGTCTCCAAAAATTATAATTCTTGCCGTTTTAATTATTATCGTTCACTTGCTACTGTCAAACAAACTAAATGAGTTCAATATTGTTCAATTTTTTTTTTACTACAGCATATAGTTCTTTGTAGAGCTATCGCGTTTTCACCAGGGATGTGCAAACTGAAGCCCTCAGGCCAAATCTGACCGTTAAACTGAAATTCTATAAGCCACGGAAAGCTTTGGTCTTGACTAATATTTTAGATGTAACACGGGCAAAAATAATTGATTGCGGCATAATGTTGGCAAAATTTAATGAAGAAATTTTTTTGGTTTTTACAAGAGGAAATTATCAATCGTTTCTGTTTCATTTTCTACTACAAAATCAGGTGAAGACAAAAAAATAAAATTGAAAAAATTTTTTACATTAAATCTGTGTGAAATTTGGTCAGGTACCGGCTATGCATAGTATTGCATACAGCAATTTTGGCCAACGGTTAATTTTGTTGTGCGCTTTTGTCCCGGCAGTGCTAAAAGTTTTTATCCTAGCTCTAAAGAATCAGTATTATTTTATTGTAGCTTGTTGAACGACAAAAAAATATTTACAAAAAAAAGTATTTTTACAAAATCATGCTGTTTAGTATATTGTGATAAAAGCATTAAACTAATTTAACCAATCGTGATTATCATGCAGCAGCAGCAGCAGCTATTGGCCGATTGGATGAGACAACCACTATAGAAACAACAGCAGCTCAAACGTCGACATCTTCTGACAGAACAACTGAACCTCAAACAACAAGCCTGAACTCGACAGCTTTGTCAACAACGCTGTCTACATTGGCTTCGTTGTCCCCAAACAATCTACACTACATTTCGACAAAAAAATTCAATGTTTGTTACATGTTGCAGTAGTCTGATAATGCACAAAGTACAGTAAACCTAGGTTACCAAATATTTACTTAATCCGGATAAAACTAAAGATACGAAAGATTTCTAGTGTTTTTCTTAACAAAAAGCTTCGGATGATCCGAATTATTTAAACCGGATCTTTGCCTATTTCGGATAAAAGTTGTTTTTTTTGTGTTCATAATCCGGATTTTTCCGCATCACAACCATAGCAGAATATCTTTTGTCAACGTCAGAAACATTATTTGACGTTATGGTTTACAAAGGTTGATTATGCTGCTTGTTTACAGCAGCTTGTTGACAGATTATTTTACAACTAATTTTGTCTGATATGTGATAGTGTAAATTTGTGTTGCACGTTTAAACTGTATAAATAAATTTGTTATTTCAAAAAATTGTACCATTCAGTCTTTTGTATATTCAAATAAGGTGATTTATATCTACATCTTACTACTTTGAATAACGTTTGGCCTGAAACAATAGCCTTTGAATAATCTGGATCTTCGTATAATACGGATCAATTTGTGCGTTACATTGAATCCGGATTAACAGAGGTTTACTGTAACTTTACGAATCGACTTTCCGGTCTAATACAGTGATGTCCGACCCGTATCTTATTTGATCTGACCAGGCCACATTTGGTCTGCTTAAATTTGGAGTGGTCAGCGCGGTATTATCAAAATGATATAAGCTAAATAGGGAAATTGTATTTCTAAAAACTTTAATGATAGAAAAAAATATATCAGAAAAGTTTATGGTAAAAAATTTTGTTTATCTAAATCAGTGCTTCCCAACCTTTTTTGCGTCAAGCCCCACTTTCATCTTGTAAAAAATCTCAGGCCCCACCAGAACTACTACATGTCGTATGGATTTTTTATTCTAAAGCTAAAACGCTGCATCAATTATAAATGAAAATACACATAGTTTCTACAATTTATTACTGGACGAAACCATACAATAGCATGGTTAATGGGAGCCCTGTGCTTGATGCTGCCTACAGAGCTGCTTGATTCGCGGTTCCAGTTTAGTCAGTTTCAGTCTCAAATCACCACGTTTTGTGATTTCTAGTTGATTTCTCTTAGCATGCAACAAATCCGCAACAACGCTAAACCCACATTCAACCAAATAAGATGACGGAAAACTTATCAGTTTTTGACTTGCCAAAGCAGTACATCGAGGGTATTTCTTTTTGCATTCCTGCGACAGCCACATTAGGTTTCCTTTAATCTTGAAAAGTGTTTTCATGGATTCATCTTGCTGCAGCTCACATAATTCTTGTTGGTATTGCTCTGATACTGCAGATAAATCTGAAAAAAGTGGTTGAGTTAACCAAGAAGGAAACTCCATTGCTTTCAGATCATAAAATCTTTGGTTGAAATCATTCATCAGCATTTCTAAGTGTTCAGCAATAACTGTGTTTGCCTCTTGAGTGACGTCACATTCTTTTAACCAAGGAAATTGAACGTAGCTTTTTGACAAAATATTGCCTCTGCACAAACTGAGAAATGTCACAAATCCAAATATTTTTGCTTTGGCATCACAAAGTGTTGCATCGGCTCCTTGAAGCTGCTTGTTTAAAGAACAAAGCTTTTCAAAAATATCTGCCAAATAGCTAACATAAGCTTTGCCATCTGTCGTCATCAGGAGAGTCATTTTCCGTTTTCTTGCTTATCTTGCTCATAGTTTCTAAATTTAAACCTAATTTTAGGTTAATGTCATAAGTATCACAGATACGAGTAGCACTGAAATGACAAGTAATATAACTTTACCTGATTTTATGTACAACAAGTAAAATAGATGCTGTAGATACCAATGTCGTGTTTAGCACAGATATTTAGGTATAAACGAGAAGTAAAAAAAAGATGCTATGACAAGAAAAACGATATGTCGCGTCACAAACGTTGAACTTAAACACCAATACTATCACACACACCCAAACAGTGGCGACTCGTGGCTTCAAAAATAAGGGGTTCTACAAAAAACAGAAACAAGCATTTCTCGGTTTAGTAGGGGCAAGACAGCACATTAAGGCAATCAGTCTTTTTTATTTACATCGGCGATATATTAAAAATTGAAATACTTGATCTATACTATACTATAGATTCTATAGTATTGCACAAAGCTTGAAAGAAAACTAGGAAACTCGGAAGCATATAATTTCATCGGAAGCGGAAGCGAACTCGGAAGCTGTTGCGAATGTCGCTAACATATTCAGAATAATTTCACTATACGACTTAGCAGCTTGATCTTCTATAAAACGACTTATTCTATAACTCGTAATTGTGCGACTGTATATTTACAATTGAACTTCACAACTCCATTTTACGACTGAATTTCACAAATGAATTTCACGTCTCCTTTTTTTACAACTCAATTTATGACTCAAATACGTAATTCAAAATTCGCAACTCAATTTTCAATTTTAAATCTTACAATTTTCTTCTACAATTATTACAACTCATTCAAATAGAATAAAGAATAGAATGTTCGCACGTGCGAGGAAAACTGGTACAACCAGACAGATGCATTGTTGCGTCGTCGTCGTCGTCGTTTGAAGGGCATCCACTCCAGGCCAGACACAAACAGAACTGGGGCCGAGGGTTTATCCTTTTACTACCCCAGACTGCTGCATTGCCTGGATCAGATGCTGGCAGTGATGTTATTAAGCCAGCATCGAGTTTCGTCATCCAAAACCGTCAGACCGCGTGCTCCATGTGGTGCCCAATGTATGGGGCACATTGTTAGTACATGGTCTGCGGTTTGCTCTGAGGCGCCACACTCGAAATTCGGTGAAGGAGCGAGACCCCATTTGTGCATGGACGAATGGAATCGCCCAATACCAGTCCGCAGGCGGTTGAGCTTAACCCAAGCTGCTCGGGGTAAGCCCATCCCAACAGGCCTGACACTGGTCCCGGGCACAAAAGCACGGAGCCTGGAAGCACTTTTACAGTACTCCGCGTTCCATTTGTCATTCGTCCATTCAGAGGCGCGGATGCCAAGTCTGGCAAGATTGTCCAAGAGATTCCGCGCACCTGGCACAAACGGGCGTCTGGATCTTAGTCTCACTTGGCCAGTATCTGAGGACCTATTTAACAGACCATGCAAGATATGATCGGGGTCCAGAGATCCACGGTAAGCCAAGGAGAGTGTCGCTCCCAGTCGGCGAAGCTCAGCTGGCTGGATGCCTGAAAGTACAGGTAGGTGGTCCGTTGGAGTGGGACGTAGGCATCCAGTGACTATGCGCAAGGCGTCATTCAAGACACTGTCAATAAGGCGAGTGTGAGCACTGCGACACCAGACTGGCGCACAGTACTCAGCTGTTGAGTAGACTAGAGACAAGGTGGCTATGCGTAGTGTTTTAGCACCAGCACCCCATCCCGAGCCCACGAGTCGCCTCAGCAGTGTGACGCGCGATGATAGTTTTTTGCGCAATGCCACTAAATGGTGACGAAACGTGAGCGATCTGTCCAGTTAAGTAATGCAATTTAGAATTTTGTTCTAAGATTCACGAAGCTCTACTCATAAAAAAGTTAAGTCCAAAATTAAATCAACAAATGTTCGCAAACGGAGCTTCATATTTATTGAATATATTTTGATTGTAATATTTTTTCTTTTTTTCTTCAATGACATCATAATCTGAAATTTAATTTGTATCAATTTAGTTTCTCTCTCGTTTTGATTTAAAATTTAGCCTGTTAGTCAAAAGTACAGCCTTTTTTAAAAAATATACATTGTTTTTTGCTGTTGTTAATTTTTAATTTTTTTATGTGTGTGTGTAAATTTAAAGTTAATCAATATTACTAAATTGTAGAAACCTGATGAGGGCTGAAGTAAGCCGAAAACGTTCGTTTTTTTTTTTTAATAATAATTTTTAATGTTTATTTAATAAATGCTGAAAATGCTGAATCCATTATAGTCCATAAATGCTGAATCCATTATGGCTGCTATTTTCAATTGTTGTCTGATAAAAAAGTTAATTTCCTGTTTTTTTCCAAAAAATTTTAAAAAGTTTTATCAATATTTTATTTTATTATGCTTAATATAAATCTACAAGGTGGGATGTTATTCTAAACCTAAAACTTCCAAAGAACAGGCAAATAGGCTAAAAGGACATATTTTTGAAAAGATTTATAACATATTAACTCCCGAGTTTAGTGGAATAAAATAAAGTTCTTTAATGTTTTTTTCTTCGTATTCCCAGATTGACCTTGTTGCTGCTTTCTGTTTGAAGTTAAGTTATTGTTGTATGTAAGGAGTGTGATCCCGTCGTTTAATTTTGCGTTATGTCATGATGCGGATTTTATGACATAACGAAAATAACGCAGGTAGACCAAGCATTTAACTTGCGTATGTATGCTCGCAAGTCAAAATATTTTCATCTGAACTATGCCGCCGACACAAAGGCCTGAGTAAAAAGCAGAAAGTACGCAAAACTGTAAAAAAAGTTTTCGGACAACGGAAACGATAGCAAAGGTACGAAACTCGTCGCAGCTCCTTCTTTTCAATAAAATACAGTGATTGAGCGTGTAAAATTTTTATCAAACTTAACTGTTTTTGGTGTTTTGAGTACTTGAGAATGATATCAATTTATAGTTCTTTGAAATATTGTTAACACTAGAATGATCGCGTGCGGGATCTACCAAAATATACAGCGAGGAACAAAACAAAAAAAAAATTCTATATATGATTTACAGTATTTTTTACCCCAAGATATTGCTACGTTTCTAAAATGGACTATACTTATTAGGTCTAATAATATAAACGTAGTCAAAATGAGTTTGATCCGCTATAGGTTTTTCTTTTTAGAATTTGGTTACAGGGATAATCCTGGTTTTGTTTGATATTGAAAGTTTTAACTTGATTTTTAGCTGCGTGCCGGTGGTAGAATTTTTGCAATGCTTTTTCAAACGTGTTTATCAAGCTCGAAATTGAAAAAAAGGCAATTTTCTTAATGTCGAATAAAAAACATAAGTAAAAATTTTTTGTTATGCTTCTCGATACAAATTGCACATTTTAAGCAGATATTGCATAACATAGAAAAACAAAGAAATTAGTAGCGCTCGTCACAATCCACACATCGTCGTCGTCGTCGTCGTCGTCGTCGTCGTCATCGTTTGAAGGGCATCCACTCCAGGCCAGACACAAACAGAACTGGGGCCGAGGGTTTATCCTTTTACTACCCCAGACTGCTGCACTGCCTGGATCAGATGCTGGCAGTGATGTTATTAAGCCAGCATCGAGTTTCGTCATCCAAAACCGTCAGACCGCGTGCTCCATGTGGTGCCCGATGTATGGGGCACATTGTTAGTACATGGTCTGCGGTTTGCTCTGAGGCGCCACACTCGCAATTTGGTGAAGGAGCGAGACCCCATTTGTGCATGGACGAATGGAATATCCACACATTCAACTTGTATACAACTTGAACATAATTTCGACAAATTAATTTAGGATGTACAGAACAAAAATTCTCACTTTTTTGTTTGTCTGACTAATTTTCAAATAATTTACGTTTAAAAATTGGTATATCGATATTTATTCTCGTAAATGCAGACCAGAAATTAAATTATTTACTTTAGTTAGTTCTAATTTCTAATCATTACTGTTTTTCTCTTCATAAATTCAATAGTTTGTCGATAAATGTAATATCTGTTTCAAATCAATTGTATTATTTGCTAAATTTGATTTGTCTAAAAAATTTACTTCTTATGTAATTTTAATTTGGTTTAAATTTATTTAGGCTATACCTTATCCATTGCTAAAATAAACAGATCTACCTTTGTGTTCCATTTTAACAAATTGCTTTATAAAACCACATTCAGTTAAGCTTGAAAGTGGATAAAATTAACATGAAACTTAATATATTTTGCCATTTTTTACGTGACGTAAAACTATGAAATAGCACTAGATCAATTCGTTGGTCTATTTGTCCGCGTTCAAGTCGTCTATGGTCGTTTCGTCACCAAGTCGATTCGTCGTTGAGTAATTCGTCGCCAAATAAGGCACTTGGTCATGGATCATCAATTTGATTAAAAACAAATTTTTAAATTCAACTGTTTGTTTTCCCTAAACTTAACTCCACTAAAATTGTCGTTTGGCAGTTTTAAATGTTATTATGTTCAGAACAGAAAATTAATCTAAAACTGTCCAAGGGCAACGTGAGTCCTAAAGTAATATTTTAAAACTATTATTCAAATATTAAATTTAAAACAAAGAGAAAAATAAGGAAAAAAATAAAACAGCTCAACAACCAAGTGCTTTATTTGAGGACGAATTGACCGAAGACAAATTGAAATAGCTTGCTCCATGAAATAGCTTTGTCAAATTTTTGATCAGTATTTGCACAGTTTCTAGTAAAATAGCCAACTATATATAAATCATTTTAATTTTTGTCACTAGTCTTTCAGTAATATATTTTTTTTAACTGTTGTGGTTAAGCTCAACTTTATATTCTTTTGATACGAATTTCTCTAAAATGACTTTGATATGCGCTTTTTGTTTTTAATTTGATTATTAATTGCATAGCGGTAATTACATAATTGTTCAATGCTTTTGAGACTGTTTTTACAACAAACAAAATTACATAAGTGCAATGCTTGCTTCAGATTATCAATATTATTTTCTGATTTTAGTTTGTCTTTAATTTCTACCCCGTCTATAAATTCCACCACGGAAAATTCCCCCATACGTTAATTTTTGGTAAATCACTTAAAACGCGGTCGCGTACATTCCAAAGTTCGATCAGAAACTGTGGGATTTCTCTTCATCGACAAAGACCACCACTCTAACCTAACCTAACCTTTAACTTATGGTGGAATTAGCTGTATTAATTAGCTGTATATCTGAATTATATTCCGTTAGCAATTTATTAATTCGATTTGATATAGAGCAGAAAATTAAAAAAAATAACAAAATCAAGCGACAAAATCAAGAAAATAAATTATTGTTTGATATTTTCGACATTTCATATTTCACAATGTGATAATAGACAGAAAATAGTTATAATAACTGTGATGAAATCTTATTTCACAATTGACTGATTGAACGTCTTTGAGCCCGCGCGCCTTGAAGCCGAATAAATTAATTGAAGTCTTCAGTTTTTCTTTTTATTTTTAGTTGTATTCGAAAGAGTCTGACTGCGTTTTAGTTAACCTGATTTTCTTGTTTTATTATTAGAAGATTGCGTGAACTAAAAAATTTTTCTTCCCTAAACTTTTCACTGGCACTCTTCAAGGGAAATTGTCAGAATAAAGCAGAATTGAAACCGAACTGAGTTATAAAGGGGAAAGCAGAGTTCCCATTGACTGAAAGAAGTTATCCAATGAGAGAACCCAGCCAACAATGCTATGCAGGGCCCATGCGGGCCCATGCGGGAACCGTACCAATTTGGCCGCGGGCGCTGTAGTGGCCCGACATGGGCTAACCGTACGGGTTTAATCTGGCTTTCAATTTTAAGCCGTAATCAAAAATTAAAACATGTTAATAAGCTAACATTATTAATTGTTTTTAAAAAAGAACATTTTGCATAAATAGTTTGAACCACATGAAACTCGTGCGGTAAACCCATGCGGGGCCACTGTAGCGCCTGCGGCCAAATCGGTACGGGTACTGTACGGGAAGCCCTTGCAGGGCCCGCTTGGCCCTGCATAGCATTGGTGGCTGGGAAACTATTAAAAAATTTTCAAGAAGTAGACGAATTATTTTTGTTTACACAGAAGGGGATTGAGAGATTTAATGAAAGTCGCTTCAAGAGCAGAAAGGTGAAAAGAAGAGCCACCTTGAGCGAGAATAGAAAATTTTTCGTTGCTGTAGTGAAGAGCGCATTGGGCGTTGTCACAAAGATGTTGACCAATGCCGGATTCGTGAAATTGTTGTGGGCGTGTGTTGGCCTCGCAAGAGCGGGGAAAACTTTGGCGGTTGAGCGAAGCAGGAGGATTGGCGATGGATCAAGGAAAATCTTGTTTAATTCGCTCTTCTAGGCGTTGAGACGTGCGACCAACGTACTGACTATCGAAGTGGCACACAAACTGGTAAATAACATTGCTGTGATGATGGGAAGGTAACACGTCTTTCTTAATCGCTGTTAAGAGCTGTCGGGTGTTAGAAATAACACGTGGTTCGACGGAGAAAAAGCAGCGTTTCACAACAGACGTAATCTTCTTTTCGAACTTCATCGAGACTTTTCCAATCTATGGGATGTGTAGGTAGATAGAGCACTTTTCTACTAGTGAACCGGGTTAGAATTTAGTTGTTGAAGTTTTCGTTTGAAAGCCGAATTGATTGCATGTTCCGGGTAGCTATTTTCTAAAAGAATTGAACGAATTTTTCCAAGCTCTGGGTCTAGTTTGCCTTTAGAACAAATCATAAAATCTCTGTCAACAAGAGTATCAATTAGGTTGATTTTCCGTTTCTTGGGGCTAAAAGAGTTCCAACGTAGATATTGGCCCGTAAAGGTGGGTTTCCTGCACACTGAAGTTAGAAATTCCAAATCATGCCTTTCTACCAGCACATCAAGGAATTTTATTATTTGTTATTTCTATTTGTTTTTGTTTCAGGTTTCTGAGTTATAAGAAACATCAATATCCAAGCAACTAGTGAAGAGTCCGCGTAAAAGATTTAAAAAAATGTCAGAAGAGATAAAAAGTAATTTTTTTTAAAGTGAGTAAAATCGGCTTTGTGAGAAAGAGGATAGAGAGAAGGGTTTGCTAGTTGTATTAAAAGAGCTGAAAATTTAAGAAAAAGAAGAGGGGAAATGGCAAACAATGCTGAAAGCTAAACGTTAAAAATTAGAATTGGAATTTCAGGAGAAAGAGAATGATTCGGAACAATTGGAATCGGAACAAAGAAAAATGAAATTTGAGGGATAAAATGCAGCTTGAACTGAAGGGGTTAAGACTTGAACGGGAGACAGATTGCTCTAAAACAGGAAGAGTGAATCAAGCACGAGATGCACGTATTGTTTTTGGAGGAGTAAGGTCCCCTGATCTCGCTCATTTTGTTAATGGAAAAAATGACTTTGATCACATGTGCCCAAACTTTTACTCGTCGCCAGCCAAACATTCGTCTGCAAGTTTACCGCAACCCTCCATCGGTGCAATAACAAAAGAACGCCAAATTTGAGTTAAGATGGGAGTTGATTTAAAATTTTATGTTTGAGCCAAAGTGGTGAATTTTTTTGGGTTTTATGTTCACGTTGATATTAACGATTATTTCAAATTAACTTTCATGATAAATAAAAATTTTATCGCAAAAATAATTTAAGATAATAAAAAGTCATTACTTTGACTCTACGTGTTGTTTTTCCTAAAAGAAAACAATAAACGTCTTACTGAGAGGAAACTAATGCATTTTAAGTTATCTGCTCAACATTAGGTTGGTTCTAAAGCATTGCGATAGTTCAAAATGCTTTGGCATCTGATTAATATTGTAGCTGAAGACGAATGTGTTCGATTAGATATAGATAAGTGACAATACTAAAATCTATTTTGCTTTGATATTGACCCATTAACTTTTTTTAATGAACGACTTCGACATTTTCCAACTCTATCTTAAACAACTTTTCCGTAAATATTTCTTTGCCTAAAAACGTCATATAGGAATCGTTATTTATTTAAAGTTTTAAAAACTCCAAATCATCATAAACATTTTTTTAAACTGGAACATATTTTATTTGCACGTCAGTTTATCCATATAACAAAACTATTTAAAAATTACAAAATAATAAAAACAAAAGTCAGTTCAAGTTTGTTCAATATAAATGGTATTCACTTGGGAAAACCTAATGCAATTACATCATTAACAAATAAACAATGTTTTGCTATTAACACGCAACTAGCAAATTGATCTTTACATTCAATACTTATTGGTTTGATTTTTTCTCATTTTCATACCTAGACTTATCAAAAAGATATTTAACAAACTTACAAACCTGTCTATTTGTGGTTTATAAACTCATAAAAGATCAAGTTCGGACCTTCATTAAGTACGCTAGGCAAAAAAGCTACTCAAAGATTTACATGCGTTTCCTCTCAACAGCTAAACCACAAAGTAATGTACTTGCAGTTTACAAAGACAAAGTTAAAAACATTTAAAAAAATGAAACAACACAAACATACAAAAAAAGTATAATTTGCATAACTCACAAAAATATACTTGCACTTTACAAAATTTTGGAAGCTATAAATAGATGCTTTTTACACAGCATCTAAGTTCGATTTAACTCAATATTTTTTATAAAAGAGTCTCATAATTTTTTAAAATACTGTACGGCAATTTCAAAAAATTGCAAAACAAAGAGGGAATGACTGCCATCTGTACAAGTGATGATATGATGATTTAATTAGGAATGCAATTTGGGCAAACTTGGTAGGTGATCCGTGTCATATTTAATAAATATTTACAACAGCTTATCCAAAGTCGTACCATCCAAAAACATTTTGATAGGCCAATACATTTTTACCAAATTTTATCAACGACTGCCCAAGTCATAATCTTGTAGCATTTCACGGAGATGAAAAAATGTCACACAGATTTAAAGTCAAGACGTTTTTTAATTTTTATTTTTTGGTTCTTCACCAGATTCTGTGGTTGAAAATGAAGCCAAAAGGATTAGTTTTACACTATCAAAGCTCGTAAAGATCCCAAATAAAAGTCTTTACAACAAATCTTAAATGTATTTGCTCACTGATCTAGATCGTTATAAATTTGGAAAACTCTATCATTCCCAAATAGCTTATTGTCGGAGTCCGAAAAAAAAAAATGTTGCCCAAATATTTTTTGTTAAACAAATAAACACAAATATAAACAAAAATGATTGACACAACTAACGAAAATCCGCTTGTAATTAAACAATTACTTTAAACAAAATATATGCTCTACATAAACTTTAAAATAAATTTAAATAAAAGTGCTTTCTTTTTTTTTGATTTCCAAATGCAAATGCACTTGATTCTCAAAACAACTTTTTTAGAGTTACATTTTTGTGTTAAACTTTAAAGTCTTTAATAATCGCTAGAATGCTTTTTCTATCTTTTTTTAGTTTCAGACTTTGTTTTTGTTAATTTTTTTAAAGTGCTTGGTGGATATTGGGTGAGGCGAATGAGACAGTTGCCTCGGCCCCGCCTTTTTTTGGGGGCCCCCCTCGAAAATAGCACTTATGGTTTGAGTTTGCCGCAGATGTTTTTAAGAGATTATTATGAAGTTGGAACAAAAAGTGGGAAATACAAGATCGATTCAATTTGAAGTTTTTTTAGAGATGACGATCAATACAAGATGAAGTTTTTTATAGTTTCAAGATTTTTTTTTAGGGATCACCCTGATCTTGGGAGAAAAAAGTGAAAGACAAAATCAAAGTCCTTTTTTTTCTAGAAAACATCAATTTTTGGAAATTCTTGCCTCGGGCCCCTGAATTTGAACATCCACCACTGGTGTTTTGTTTTCTGCTTCATGAATATCACTTCAAAATTGGTGCTTGTTTTGTGTCTTGTACGATCTTACAACTTAAGTAAAAATATTTTTCCATTATGGTTTATAGACTTTTAAAAAAGAAAACAAGAGCATCGGGCAACAAACCGTGTTTAATTTATGCATAAAAAAAAGGAAAAGAAAATTTTTAATTAAACCAATTATGAATATTGTTTAAATGTCGCATCCAAGTAATTCCATTCGCAAAGTTGGAGCCTTGTGCCACGTGATAGGATAAAGGCGGATGTATGACGCTTCTATTCTTTCGGGAAAGTATCTTATTACAGGAGTATTTGTGTCGTTGTTTCCCTGAAATGTCTGAAACAAGAAAAACAATATTGTTAAATGTTGTTATAAAAATTCAAAACAAATCCTATTTACTATTTCGTTCGAAAAACTTTAAAAAAATCTTACACATTTTAACAAAAAGTTTAATATTAGTTTTATCGCCAAAGTTGGCGAGTTGGTAGAAATGTCAAACGCAATTCACACTGTGGTGCTTCTAAACCTACTTTTGTCAATCTGTGGGATTAATAAAAAACACATTTTTTGTTACTTTTCTGTGCTTGGTGGCCCTAGCAAGCAGCAAAGACGTTTAGAAAAAAAGCTTATAAATCATAATAAATAAATATTTAAATTTACTACATTTTTAAAGCGCGGTTACCAAAGTAAATCATATCGAATGTGTTTTGACATTGACAGTACTAGTTTCCGCGCCATACGAACATTGTCATTATATACCTCAGCAACATCAACGCCTCGAGTGAGTAGCGCACTTATATCATTTCACCGGAAGCTCAGTAATAACTGATGAGCTACTTGTTTTGGTGTGAAAAAAATTAGCCATTACATTTTCAAAACAATTAAAAATGAAGTTAAAAAACTTGAATTTACAATCCAACGGAAAAAAATTCAAACATTCTTACAAATATTTATCATTGTTTTTATAATACAGAAGCACGTGGTTTTATCGGAATCTGATGATCATTTACTTAACCCAGTAAATAGCGGACAATAATTAGATATCGGCAATAAATTTTCCTTTCTAATCTACTTTTGATATTTTGCAATTTCATGCTCAGGCTGCAAAGTATACAAAATAACTTAAGGTTAAAGTCATCACAAATCTATGCTTTATGTTTTTAAAAAAAATATGTTTCAATCATTTTCGAAAATAGACTAATAATTAGAAAAAGAGATAACTTTACAGTAATTACTTATTTTATTCCAAGCACATTTCTAAAAATAAAAAAGATTTATTAATATTTGGTGTCTGGTAAGATTATATTGTAAACACAAGAATAAAGAAATAAATAAAATTACTTTGTTGAACATTGTAAAGTTCATTCCATCTCGTGAATATGATATGTTGTAAGATGTTATGTATTGAATAAAATTCTGTGGTCTTCCTTGGGTAATGATTCCGGAAACAGTTTTGTTTTGTAGATAAACTTGAATCCAGATATCACCAATTTTATCAAATTTTAGAGGATTTGCAGAATCTTAAAAGCAAAATATTTATATTTCAGCTGTGAACTTGATTTTTTACAATAAAATAATTTTAGGCTTGAGCCACCCTGGCTTGCTTTATTTATTATGACTTAATTCCAATAAGTAGTAGTAGTAGTAGTAGTAGTATGTTTTTATTCGCAACCAAAAGAAACATTTGATAATAATTGAAGACAAAATAGAGCAAAGGTTGCAAATAGGGAGACGGCAACTAAACGGTATACGTTATAGCAATAAAACACTTATAATCTTCAAAGAACAAATCTAAAACTGTACATGTAAAGATATATAATTTTAAGAAGAATTGGTGAGCCTTGTTTTTTCCCAGCATAATTTCACTGCACTGACGAGACCCGAAAGGTCGAAACAGTACTGTCTGCAGTTAATTTTAATTAGAATAAAGTTTAAGCGCATTTTGTTTACGTAAAACTTTTTTTGCAAAGCTGCAGTGATCAAAAATTTAATGGAAAAGTATATAATTTTTTTATATATAAAAAAAAAAATTCGTTTAATAAGAATAAAAGTATCAAGTAAATAAGCAGCAGTTACCAGCGATAAAGTCTTCAGATCAAATTTTTGTGTCTCAGTCTCAAACTAGTGCTGTTGATCTAGGCCTTGGTTAGATCGGGGTGTAATCTCCCTCTTGGGTCTTTTACATGGAAAAGACCGGACATTTTTTTATATAATTTTTGATATGACTTCGATGATTTTTGCAAAATAGTAACATTCACATTCAACTGATCAGCTTTGTTGCAATTTGAAATCTTAAAACGTAAAAATTCAACATTGTTTTCATCTCTTGTCTTTGCAGCATTTTTATATTTATTGCGATGATGATTTTTATTGTCTTAATCATATACAAAGAGCATCCACTCCGAGACAGACATAAATAGCACGGGGGCAGGGATTTGTTTTTTTACTATCCCAGACAGCTTTACGGCCCAGATCAGATGCTAGCAGTGATTGTATTTAGCCAGCATCGGGTTCACAACACCAAAGTGGTGCACAGTACTCAGCTGCGGAGTAAGCGAGAAGGCTTAGAAACATGGCAGTTTCGTACAGTATTTTGATATTTTTGTTGTAATTTTTGGCCATTTGCGACTCTAATCGAATTATAAAAAAAGGTGTATTTTGTAGTTTTATTTCGAACAAAAACGCCTTGAAAACTTGTGCTTAATTACACCGTCATTTGCCTTCACACTCACACCAACCTAAATTACTTGTGAAATGATTAAAAATCCGACTACATAAACATTTGTTACAGCTTGTGTTTTCAGTTTAAAAAATGCGTAACTACTTTTAAAGAATTTTCATTGCAATAAATGTGTAAAATATTGTTATTTGTTGAAACATTGTTTGTGTCACACTTCATTTACAAAGTAATCTTAAATTTATAGCGTTATAGTTGTATTTAAGTTAAGCGTTTTATTATGACGTAATTTGTTTATTAATAGGTAGCGATTGTGTAGTTAGTGTGCCACCACCACTTGGTTTGATTTATTTGCAAGTAGTTTTGTAACTGCTGTAATGTTTCGTTTTGTTGTTTTAATTCAAACCGCGTAGGTAGCGCTTTAGTGTTTTCAATCACTCTGCGCTATTTCACCTTTCTCTTTTGTTTCTCTTTTAATGCTTCGGAATTTTCTAGTTAATTCGACATTAAGTAATTGTTTATTGTCTGTCTTCTGATTGGCTGTATTGCAGGAGCGTAGACTGCTTAACCAATTGTAAACTTATTTTAATCGTTATTTGTTCTTTTAATCGGGAGAAATCCCCCGTAATTCCGAAAATGTTAATTATCTGGCGTAGCGTGGGTCGATTTATATAAATATTTTGCATTTTGTTTTCAAATTATTATTATAGTTAAGTTATTAAAGTTGTTGCAATCCAGTTGAGTTGTTCGTGTTTTGTGCTTGTGTGGCTAGTCGTTTAAAAGTCAAGTGTTGACGCTTTGGAAGTTAATTCTATGGAAAGAGAGAATTGTTTTTGCTTATGTAGCGGACGAACTATTAAGTTTAATATTGGCCATTGAGGAGTTAATTCATTCTTGCAGCTTGTCAGTAAAAAACTGTTGAAATGGTTATTTGCAGTTGTTGGCACTTTGAATTACTTTAAAGTTTATGAAGCTTAAGAGTGAAGTTTTACGTAATTTGATCAAGTTTTTGTAAATTTTGCTAATATAGTTTTCATAGTTAGAAACCATAGTTTTTCTATCTGCAGAAAAAAGTTTTCTAAAAAATCAATTTGTACTTAGCCAGAACTTACTGTTTAAAGAACTTCAGTCTTGCAGCAAACTATTTCTTGAGCCGGAATAAATAAAATTAACCACAGTTTACTTCAGTGCAGGTATTTGTGCTACCTAGTTCAACTTTTTCTTTTGAGTTCCTAGTAAAATTGTGACAATTTTTAGTTTGAACATTGCAAAATCAGTGTTGTTTCGTGGCCTTTTAAGTAGTTTGAACATATTAAGTAGTTTGAACTTTTTACTGGCAAATTTTACTGTTAAGCTCTGTGGACAAAAAAAAATAAGTAGTGAATTACTAAAATTGTTTATTAGAAAAACCATATTACCTGATGATGCTCTCTGTAACAAATTATATCATTTAAATTTTGGGTAAACTTATTTATTACACCAAAGCATCTCTAAAAAAAGACATTTACCATATTGTACACTAGCTGGTACCCAAGAACCAAAGTAGTCATTTGTTGCTTTATTGTTCAATCTTGCCAGGTACGGCGGATGCTCAAAATTGTTATGATCCCACCATGAAGATGCTGTGATGTTAGAATCGGGAATTGCTCAATTTTCCATTCCAAGTGATTGATTACATTCTGTAACATTGCAATAAGTGATTAGTTTACTGTGTTTGTTTTAGTCATATAGTTTCAATATTGTATCACATTCGTAGTAAATAAAATTTTCTGGCATAGAAAGAAGTTTCATTGTGTTTTAAAAATTCTTACAAATTTTTTTTCTTTAAAATCCATGTTTGGTCTTCTGGCTTCGGTACCTGCGAAAAGGCCAATCTTAACTTTACTAAACAGAACAACGAAAGCATATCTTAAAAATGCAAAACTTAACTCACGACGTTTCGTCCATTACTTTAAGCCTCCTTTTTCAGCTATGGAGAACACAAAAAACAAAGTTTTTTTTAAAATCCCTTTGATATAACAGTCGAAACGATCTGAGTTAAGATTTAGTTTTTAAAAATATCTTCTGGCTATTTGTTTTTTAAAGTTTGGACTGGTTTTTCAGCAAATACTAGAAAAGCTAAAATGGTTTTTAAACAACTTATTCTCGATAACACTTTTTTAATAAAATAGCATTTCCATATACTTAATGTAAGCCAATGACAGACTATCAGCGTCCAAAATTGCTCTACGTTTATAAACGCTATGTTAGCTTTCTTCTTTGTATTGAATGTATATTAGAGCAGTCCGAACAGAATTAATCCGAGCATACCAACCTGTTCACCAACAGTTTCTTGGTAGATATCATTGTATTCTCTTTTTCTAAAGCAGTTTTTTCATGTTATCAATGAACGTAGGCAGCTTACCTTGCCAATGACGTAACAATTGTGTTTTAAGTTTACTTATTCTCTATCAAGTTAGTCTTATCAATTGCTCGTTGTGCTGCTTCTTCCTGATATATGAAAAAGTATTTTTAATTCGTTTTCACTCTTTTTAGTGATTTTCGGCGTCACCGGCTAAGCTAATATGTGTTATGGGAAATTTACGGCTCATGGCTTGGGAGGCCTGGCAAACAATACCGTGTAGTTTTCTATTTTGCGTTAACTACAAGAAGATCAGGTATATCCTAGCCTAGGGTAGTAAATATTGCTGCCATAGAACTTACTATTGTGAGCAATAAGGTGCAGAAGAGAATAAGCTGTATTTGGGGGCTATTGTTATTACCTTGACTAGGCTACATCTCAGTCAGGGAAGCTAGAAATAGATTGTTTCTGACAATAATATGTGCATTTTTAGCACCACAGAAGCAGCAAGTTTGAAATAATTTGTGCAAAGAGCATTCTGCATTGTGTCTAACGATGGATTGTGTTTTTACAGGTCGGAAGCCAAGTAAATTTATGCTATAGTATTTTCTTTACCTGTAAAATGTCTCAAATGTTTGCTGCTGATCAAGGGTTACAATTGTTACAAAGTGTTACTTTAAAGTCTTATAATGGTGAATACTGAGATTCCGAATCTGATGAAATCAACAATGTGATTGTGGATATTCAAAATGTGGTAGATGTTTCTGATTCGAACGACGAATATACAGACCAGGAAGCACCAACCAACACCGATGATGGTGCGCGTGCTCGAAGCAGCAGTGATAATGATGAACAAATCTTTTTGGGCAAAGATGGATCGTTCGGGCTGCGCTCAGTTCCCTCCAAGTCACAACAGGAGAACTACAGCAACACAATATTTTTAGAATCATTTACATCATATTCCAAACCCCGCATCATACGTGGCAGTCCTCTTTCTTTGTTCCGCATCATTTTAAACGAGCCTATGAGAAATATTCAGAAGTGCACTACTGCAAAGACACATCGTGCTAATGAAAACAACAGCTGAACGGTTACGTCAGATAAACTGGACAAATTTGTGGGATTCATTGTGGTACGTGGTATAATTGATGAAAAGACTTTGCTTATAAAAAATAGGTGGGATAAATCTGGGGGATGCCCTTTATTCAACGCTAATATGCCACGTGTGGGATTCTTGGCAGGTTTAATTGGAAAACTAGAAGAAAGAGGAATTCGGAAAACGACAAGTTCTACTTGGCTTCTTTGTTATGGAATCCGTTTATAATCGTAGAAAATTGCCAGAAGCCTTACAATCCCAACGTTAATATAACCATCGATAAGCAACAGCTTCCTTCCAGGGCCACGTGTAAGTTTATTCAGTATATGCCGAACAAGCCAGATATGTTCGGCATAAAGTTTTAGATGACCGTCGATGTAGAGAGCAAATATCTATACAACAAATTTCCTTATCTTGAGAAGAACTTGACAATAAGCCAGCTTGCCAACGGATGTCGTGATGAAGCTAATGAGTTCTTTATACAAGCAAGGTTTCAATGTCACGTGTGACAATTATTTCACTTCCTTGGACCTTTCAATGAGATTCGCAAAACAGCAGTGCAGTTTGGCGGGGACGATTCAAGCAAACCGAAGAGAAACTCCAAACTTGTTGAAAAAGAAGCGTATGTTACATGACACTATGGTTGTACACTCCACAGGGGACACTACAGCGACTATCACTTCTTATCGGTGCAAACAGTTGAAATCTGTAAACATTCTGAGCACCTTTTACAAAAAAATACGACGTTGTTATTCTAGTGCTCGATAGACTGAAACGTAAGACTGAAGCTGTGCTCTTTTATAACCAGACAAAGGTTGGTGTTGATGTTTTGGATCAAATATCTACGCTGTATTCAGTGAAAGCTGCTAGCAGAAGATGGACAGTACACATCTTTTATAATGTCATTAACATGGCTCTAATAAACAGTTGGGTTATTTACAAAGCTTTGTGCAAGAGCAACATCAGCCGTAGAGCGTATATACAAAAGCTATTTAAAGACCTCACTGGTAGCCTTAATAATGTTACGGAGTCGTTTACTTTTGAAAGACCTACGAGATCCAGTACAGCCTCTTCTGCTTCACAAAAACTCAGAAAAGATAGTGTGACAGCCTGCTCCAAAAGACCCTCGCACTTATTGTGGTAAATCGTGCAGAAATAAAACAACTGGCGTCTGTATGGTGTGTCAAAACCCAATATGTGGAAAGTGTTGCAGCAAACGATGCTTGTCGTGTCTGTAATAAAGCTTTGAAAGCATGCTCATTTTGTTCCCCTAGACACTTGGCAATGTTATAACTTTTTAAATGCGTACAGTTTGCTTTTTAGAAGCCTTGCAATATAGAGAGAAACACATACAAATTTCCAAAAACAGCGCGTGCGTCAATTAACGCGTTTGGTCCTTCTAAGTAGTCGCAAATTTTGGTCCTGCTAGTGTTAATGTATATCTTATACAGTTGTTTTGTTAAAAACATTTTTGAAGCTTCTTTGAATTTTTCAGAGTATAACATTAAAAATATCTTTAAAAATGAGAACTGCAATCGCTTTATATTTCCACTTAAACAAAATAACCACGTTGTGATTGAAAAGTACATCTATCATAAAACAACTTATGATTTGCAGCTTTTCTTTTTAATTATGCTTTCGTCATGATGACCAAATATTTAGCAATAAAGTTATTAGGTCAAATAGCTTAAAATAATTTTTTTTCCTTTAAATATTGTGACATTTGCTAAAAGATTGTTATTCATTTCATCTCTATATTTATCCTCCTGACAAGCAGGAAAAGGCTATACATAGGAAAACTGTCAAGCATTTGTATGCAATGCAATGCAATTTCAACATCACCAAGCAGAGGAAAATGCCCTAAAGTGCTTTTCCCAAGGAGACAACAGAATGGCGCAAGTAGGTTTTGAACTGAAACAATGTCGATCAAAATCACTGTGTTTATAGCCACGTGACCACGCTCCCGATTTGATAATGTGGAGTACTTGACTTGCTAATTAACTCCTTAACTGGATTAAGCGCAAATTTGTGAGGTCACAAAACGAAAAACATATGGGCTAAGCACAAATTTGGGTTATTGAAAATTTGTTGAGTATTGATGTGAGTATCGCTCAAATTTATGTTTTGTTTCGTGATTGGCTGAAAATGATTGATGCCATATAAACCTGATAGAACAGTGATTCCCAACGTTGTGCGTGCGGTACGTAGGGGTAAAAAAATAAATTTCTTTTGAAAAAAATACCCATTGCAAAGATGACTTTGGAAATATAATGACCCCGTTAAGGGGTTAAATGTTGCACTTGGATCCTAATTTTAATTAAATTAAATTTAAAAAATAACTTTTAGTGCATCACATGGAAAGCAATTTATAGAATCGGCAGAGTATTTGAGTGGTTCAAGCATGGTGACTGTGATAGACATGGACTCGGTTCAAAACCTACTTGCACCATTCTGTTGTATCCTTGAGAAAGACACTGTACGGCACTTTCCCCTGCTTGCTGGTCTTGGCAAGCAGTTGTAAATTTAAGTCATATTTCTATAAAACTAAAAGTATCGGGGTTATTGCTTTCCCTATGTATTAGAAACTATGTCGCTTTTGGCAAGTTAGTTTTTTCAAAAGTAATCACAACATAATTGTTTCTGTGTAATCTACCCTAGAAAAACAGCGCTCACATTGCTGTAATATTTCTGGCTGAAAGAGATATTTCAAAAGTTTTATTTTTACATGCTATTGCCAAAGTTGCCTTTTCAGTACAAATCCATTAATTTTGTCTAATTTGTTAAGAATTTTTATTTTGAATATGTATTGTCGTGTTGCGTTCATTTATTTGTTGAAATATGTCAGTCACATTTGGCTATCTTTTTCACCAATCACCACTGGGCAGCAGGTTTGCTTCATCACATTGTTCTTAAGTTAGATGTTTATCTAATATTAAGCTTATTGTCACACTTCATTTGCAACTTAATCTTGTCAGAATAAAGTAGAATGCCAAAACAGTTTTGTTGTTGGTATGAAAGTTTGAAAATATTTTTAATACAAAGGAAAAGTAGAAACAAAATTAAAGTGAAAACTAGGGGTTGCAATCTTTAACGCTGCCGGGCCAATGAGCACAACAAAATTCAACCGCTGGATGGAATTACTGTAACATAGCCCATATTATCCCAAATGTCACACAGATTTAATAGGAAGGCTTTTTCATTTTTATTTTTTTTAGATTTCACATAATTTTGTAGTAGAAAATAAAGCAGGAACGATTAATGGTTTCTCTCTTGTGAAGACCAAAAAAAGTCCACATTAAATCTTGGCGACATTCGGGCACAATAATTTATTTTTGCCTGTTTTAAATCTAAAAAGTAGTCAAGACCAAAGCTTTCCTCGGCCCACAGAATTTCGGTTTGCAAACCGCATTTGTGCCGAGGACCGCAGGTTGCACACCCCTGGTGAAAACGCAAAAGCTCTACAAAGAATTAATGACGTAATTTAAAAAAATAAAAATTAATTAACTCATTTAATTCGTTTGGCATTAGCAAGTGAACGATAATTAAAAAAAAATTATAATTTTTGGAAACTTTTAATGTCTTTTTTAAAAAATGTCGTTGAAATATAACCTAGATTAATCTGATAATATCATATAAAAATAAAATTAAACATGTTTTTCTGTTGGATATAACCAGTACCGCGGTAGTTCAGTTTAATTTCTACATGTAGCATTGAAAGGAATAGAAATTGAGAAAACCAAGTATTTGATGTGTCAACTATTGTAATCTATAAAAAAAAAAAAAATTGTGCAGTCAAGATGACTGAGTTTTTATTAAGTACACAAGTTTTTGTGAACTACAGCTCACTTGGTCAAGTGCAATGGAGAACAACTTTTATTCCATTGCACCTGATGAAGTGAGCAGTAGTTGACGAAAGCGTGTGCAATTAATACAGCGATGTGGTTTTAACAATACAGCGGTGTGGTTAATAGACAGAGATATTGTTAATTTGATATACAGCAATGTAGTTTTGCCAACAAATGCAACAAATAGAGATAGTGACGTTAAGCTTCTGTTTTGAGTGTAATCAAATTAGTTACATTTAAAATTATACCCAAATATGTTGCTACATATACGTTTTTTGTTTTACTTCTATTTTGATTTATATGTAATTGTAGGAAGCAAAATGTGGGTCAAATTTGATCCGGACCAAACAAAATTTTAAGTATTGTTCCGTGTGATCAATTCTATCTTCTAATATTCCTTTAATTCCTCATCTAGCTTATTGTTCAGAAATTCTGACACTTATTTTAATTTTTTCTTTTTCCACCTCCACATAACAAGTATTTTTGAAGCATCACCCATTAATGCAAAATCTGGGTCATTTCTGACCCGTTCCTTTTTTTGATGAATTTAAGTGTAAACAACCATATATAGAAAAGTGCAGTAACCCTAAACGTTGACTGTATATCTTCTTAACCTATTACCACCATGTTTCAGGAGATTATAGCCATCTATGTTGTAATAATACTAGCTGTTACGGTATCAATGGTGATATCATAGATACCGGTATGCCATATGGTTAGTTTAGCTACTAGCTAGATTATGCAGGGTTAGGCAGTTTGTACCAACGTATTGCTACGCAACTCTTTCCCTCGCCTTCAAACCGGCTTAGTATACCCAAAGATTTAAAAAAAGCTTTGGGTATACGTAAGAAAAGTACTTTCAAATTTGTCACCATTCTTGATCAAAATATGTGTTGTGTTTGCTTAACCAGTGTTTTGTCGCCTAGAACAACTGAAGCGCGTAGTTTAAATTTAAGAAAAGTTTTTGAAAATATCAAATAGTACACTTGGATAAAAAATAATTTAAAAATGGCTACATGCTGCAGTAATCCTGTTAATAAACAAAGTAACTTTAAAAATTGACATACGATTTAATACAGTGATATCCAACACGTATCTTATTTGATCTGACCAGGTCACATTTGGTTTGCTTAAATTTGGAGTGGTCAGCGCGTTATTATCAAAATGACATAAACTAAATAGAGTAATCGTGTTTCTGAAAACTTTAATGATAGAAAAAAATATATCAGAAAAGTTTATGGTAAAACAGTTTTTTTATCTAAATTAAAGACCAAAACGAGGTTTTTGTAAAATTCGGCCGTGGTGTTTTTCTTAAGGTCACCACCATTTTTCCTGAGAATATTTTCAATAAACTAAAACGGATCTTTGCTCAAAAGGGTTGGACAACCTTGGTCTAATTGATTTCCTTACTATTAAAAACAAGCTTTAATCTCGCTCTCTTAGGAAACACCATATGAACTCAACAACCGCGGCGCTGAAATTTAATTGGTCTCAAGTCAACAGCGCCTTTTCTTTTTGATTTTTTTCAATTGTACAGTAAGTTTGTTATATACAGTATATTGTATTACACATACGTTTGTGTACGAAACGTTACCATTCACACAACGCTGAATCAATTTTAATTCGTTATCTCTTTCAGCCAGAAATATTACAGCAATGTGAGCGCTGTTTTTGTATGGTCGACCATACAGAAACAATTACGTAATGATTATTCTTGAAAAAACTGATACAGAGAGGGAAAGCAATAACCCCCTCTGCTGGCGGATATGCCAATATCTTGCTGCACGCTTAAATTTTTTATTTTGGACTTTTAGTTTTATAGAAATATGACTTAAATTTACAACTGCTTGCCAAGACCAGCAAGCAGAGAAAAGTGCCGTACAGTGTCTTTCTCAAGGACACAACAGAATGGCGCGAGTAGGTTTTGAACCGAGACCATGTCGATCATAAGCACCATGTCGATCACAATCACCATGTTTAAACGACTCGAATACTCTGCCGATAATATAAAATGCTTTCCATCTGATGCACTAAAAGTCATTTTTGAAATTTATTTCAATTAAAATCAGGATCAAAGTGCAACGTTTAATTCCTTAACCGGGTCATTATTTTTTCGAAGTCATCTCTGCAGTGGGTATTTTTTTAAAAAAAATTTACTTTTTTTATTCCTACGTACTTTACGCACCAACGTTGGGAATCACTGTTCTATTAGGTTTATATGACGTCAATCACATCATTTTCACCCAATCACGAAGCAGAATACAAATTTGAGCGATACTCACATCAATACTCAACAAATTTTTAATAACTCAAATTTGTGCTTAGCCCACATATTTTTCCCTATCGCAACCTCACAAATTGCGCTTAATCCAGTTAAGGGGTTAATTAGCAAGTCAAGTACTCTACATCATCAAATCGGGAGCGTGGTCACGTGACTATAAACACCGTGATTTTAATCGACATTATTTCAGTCCAAAACTTACTTGCGGTATTCAGTTGTCTATTTAGGAAAGACACTTTAGGGCACTTTCCTCTGCTTGGCGGTCTTGATATTGCATTGCATACAATTGCTTAACAGTTTTTCTATGTATAGCGCTTAAGAAGCTTTCCTGCTTTTTAAACTATTTGACTAAACTATTAAACTATTAATAAAAAAATTTCATTTTAAGCTATTTGACCTAATAACTTTATTGCTAAAATTTTGGTCATTATGACAAAGCATAATTGAAAAAAAAAGCTGCAAATTATAAGTTGTTTTATGATAGATGTACTTTTCAACCACAAAGTGGTTGTTTTGTTTAAGTGGAAATATAAAGCGATCGCAGTTCTCATTTTTAAAACATGTTTTTTATTTTATGTTCTGAAAAATTCAAAGGAGCTTTAAAAATACTTTTAACAAAACAACTGTATAAGGTATTAATACTAAATTTCGATTACCTAGAACAGTGTTTCTCAACGCTCTTACTCTTACTCTAATATGCAATTAAGCATGTGGAGTAAAATGTCATAGATGAATTTGAATAAATATAATATTTCATTCACATTTCTCCCCAATTCCTCCCATAACAATTTTTCCTCCCTTCAGGTTACAATTCGTCTTGGGGAGCACAGTGGCTCACTTTGAGAAACACTGACCTACAAGGACCAAACGCGTCAATTGACGCACACACTGTTTTTGGAAATTAGTATGTGTTTCTCTCTATATTGCAAGGCTTCTAAAAAGCAAACCTCATGCATTTAAAAAGTTATAACATTGCCAAGTATCTAGATAAACGAAATGAGAATGCTTTTGAAGCTTTATCACAGACACAACAAGCATCGTTTACTGCAACACTTTTCACATATTGGGTTTTGACTTACCGTAGAGACGTCAGTTGTTCTATTTCTGCACGATTTACCAGAATACCTGCGACGGTCTTTTGGAGTAGGCTGTCCCAGGCTGTCACCCTCTTTTTTTTTTCAGTTTTCTTGAAGCAGAAGAGGCTGTACTGGATCTCCATTGTCTTTCAAAAGTCTACGACTCCGTAACACCATCAAGGATACCAGTGATGTCTTTATATACCTTTTCTATATACGCTCTACGGTTGATGTTGCTCTTGCACAAAGCTTTGTAGATAACCCAACTGTTTATTAGAGCCAAGTTAATGACATTATAAAAGACGTGTACTATCCATCTTTTGCTAGCAGCTTTCACTGAATACAGCGTGGATATTTGATTCAAAACATCTACACCAACCTTCATCTGGTTATAAAAGAGCACAGCTTCAGTTTTACGCTTCCGTCTATCGAGCACTGGAATAACAAAGCCTTTATTTAGGGTGCTCAGAATGTTTACAGATTTCGACTGTTTGCACTGATAAGAAGTAATAGTCGCTGTAGTGTCCCCTGTGGAGTGTACAACCATAATGTCACGCAACATATGCTTCTTTTTTAACAAGTCTGGAATTTATCTTCGGTTTGCTTGAATCGTCTCCGCCAAACTGCACTGCCGTTTTGCGAATCTCAATGAAAGATCCAAGGAAGTAAAATAATTGTCACACGTGACATTGAAACCTTGCCTACATAAAGAACTTATTAACTTCATTATAACATCCGTTGGCAAGCTGGCTTCTCCACTTGTCGTCAAGTCCTTCGATCCCAAGATATGGAAATTTGTTGTATAGACATTTGCTCTCTACATCGAGGGCTATCCAAAACTTTATGCCGAACTTATCTGGCTTTTTTGGCATATACTGAATAAACTTACACGTGACCCGGGAAGGAAGTAGTTGCTTATCGATGGTTATATTCACGTTAGGATTGTAGGTCTTTAGGCAATTTTCTACGATTATAAACGGATTCCATAGCAAAGATGCCAAGCAAAACTTGTCCTCTTCGAAATTCCTCTTCCTTTTAGTTTTCCAATTAAACCTGAAAACAATCCCCAATGTGGCATAGTTGCGTTAAACAAAGGGCATCCCCAAGATTTATTTCATATAGTTTTTATAGGCCAAGTAATTACGCCACGATGTGTCCACCAATTACGCCACGTGCCACAATATGTCCCACAAATTTGTTTAGTTCATCTAACGTAACCGTTCAGCTGTTGTTTTCATAAGCAGGATGTGCCTCTGCAGTAGTGCATTTTTAAATATTTATCAGCATAGGCTCTTTGAAAAGGATGCGGAATAAAGAAAGAGGACTGCCACGTATGATGCGGGATTTGAAATATGATGTAATTCTAGAACGGATTCTAAAAATATTGTGTTGCTGTAGTCGTCCAGTAGTGACTTGGAAGAAACTTAGCGCAGCCTATGGGCTCCGTCTTTGCCCAAAATAGTTTGTTCATCATTATTACTGCTGCTTCAAGCACTCACACCATTATCTGTGTTGGTTGGTGCTTCCTGGTCTGTGTATTCGCCATCCGAATCAGAAGAATCTTTCAGATTTGGAATATCCACAATCACATTGTTGATTTCATCAGATTCGGAATCTGAGTATTTACCATTATAAGACTCTAAGTCTAAAGCAATACTTTGCAACAATTGCAACCCTTGATCAGCAGCAAACCTTTGAGACATTTTACAGACAAAAAAATACTATATCGTAAATTTACTTGGCTCCTGACCTGTGAAAACACAATCCATCATTAGACACTATGCAGAATGCTCGTTGCACAAATGATTTCAAACTTGCTGCTTCTGTGGTGCTAAAAATAAACATATTATTGTCAGGAACAATCTATCTAGAGCTTTCCTGACTGAGATGTAGCCTAGCCAAGGTAATAACGATAGCCCTCAATTACAGCTTATCCTCTTCTGCATCACAATACTAACATCTATGGCAGCAATATTCACTTCCCTAGGCTAGGCTATACCTGATCTTCTTGCAGTTAACGCAAAATAGAAAACTACACGGTATTGTCCGCCAGGCCTCCCCAGCCATACGCCACAATTTTCCTATAACAATTATTAGCTTAGCCTGTGACGCCTTTATAGATCAGGCAGAAGCAACATAACGAGCAATTGATAAGACTAACTTGATAGAGAATAAGTAAAATTAAAACACAGTTATTACGTCATAAGCAAGGTACGCTGCCTACGTTCTTTGACAACATGGAAAATCTGCTTTAAAAAAAAAAGAATACAATGATATCTACCAAGAAACTGTTGGTGAACAGGTTGGTATCGGTATTTGGACGTGTGAATGCGTTTTGCGTCAATTGACGCGCTTAGTCCTTCTAGGTGTATTGTAATATTTTCGATAATTTTTGCCCACCAAGTCACGAGATTGGGTCTGAGAGAGTCTATCAATAAAAGAATAAAAGTCCAAAAGTACGAAGCGATAATACTTCCGAAAGCGCCCTGCAAAATTTTAGATGCGTCAATTGACGCGCTTGGCCTTCTTTGTTAATAACAGCGGTTTTACAGTAACAGAAAAAGTTAGAAAATGGAATTTGAAAATGTTTCACTTTGAATATTAAAGTTAACCTGAAATGCAGAGAGATATTGTATATAAGAGCTATTTCCTGTTTATTGGCAAATTATCAGATGTTCAAATCAACCTTAGTTTTCCTAATTTTTTTACAGTTTTATTTTGGCTTATCCTTGGTATTCATTTTTTTTGCAGACTAGTCACTTTATTATCGTCAGATATAATTTGAAATTCTTATCAAAATTAAACTAGCTTGATAACCAACAAAGGCAGATCCAAAGGGATAAGAAAGCAAAAGCTTTTTCTAAATGTAGCAAAAAATTTGGTCGAAGCATAAATACAAAGTCAAATAAAAATAGAAAGATATGTAGGTTGAAAATTAACTTGAACAACAAAAAAAACGTTTTTTTGATACTCACCTGCAATGTTTTTTTTTGCATACTCTGGACTTTACACTACGGGCATAAACTAGCCTACGTAAAATCAAATGACAACAAAGTACTAGAGCGGATGTTATAAAATTAAAAGGAAAAAAAGTGCAAAAAGCTAGTTGACCTCATAACTTTATTCTAAATCAAGTGGTCATTGTGACGACCATATAATTACGAAAACTCAACTTTACAATTAGGCGTGGTTTACATTAGGCGTAGTTTCTCATCGTAAAAGCCTTTATTTATAATAATTCTGCCCCAGCAATTGACAAAAAGAATTCCTACTCGGAGTGCTGCAAAAAATTGCTTGCGCTCAGCGTAAAAAGTACTTTTGAGTAGAAATTGCCAAATAAGATACAAAAATATCATTTTTTAAAAAAATGTTTAAACTATTTTCTTGCATTGAACTAGTTCAATGTATTTATCTTAGCTGGACTATGCAGGCTAGGCAGTCTGCACTAACGTATTGCTACGCAACTCTTTTCCCTGGCCTGTCAAAATAACTCAATATAGCCAAAGATTTAAAAAAGCTTTAAAGGAAGAAAGGAGTAAGAAATGTGGAACTTACTTAACCTATAATATCAGAACCGCAATTACGAGGCTAATGACCCGGATGTTACTGCAGGTGATCTAAATTTTGCGGTAAAGTATCAGTAGCCCAGCCAATAGCCTGCGGTAGCGTTTGAAATGGTAGGCTACTTGACTATAAATAAGTGAGTATCGTATGTCTTTGTACTGCAGCTCCACTATTTAGATCAATGTAAAATAATAGCCTATCTTTGTTTATCAGAAGTGGTGTTTGTCTAAATAAATATTTTATCACATCATATTTTATACATCGAGAAGATTGAAAAAATTATGGTGGGAGCAAGAAATTGTTTGTTTACAACTGACACGGTTATTCAGTTGCTGCAGAAAGAGTGTGAGAATTACCATCCCATACAGTCGATTGATTGAGAATCTAATATTTGTGACGATACAAATGATTTTAAAGATTGAATACAGAATTCAGATTCTTACCCAGATGACGATGTATCAACCAACAATAGTGACAAAGATACCCCCAAATGTAATCTCATAGGATAAGTAAAAACAATTTTTATTGGAAAAAAGACTTCTCTTTTGATGGCAGAGCAAGATAATCTTTTATTATGAAAGCACGTCTTGGTCCTGTAGGAACTCTCTCTCATAGTATTGCTCCACCACAAAAAGAATTTTACAAATTTATTTCTTTCAATATTGTTGAAGAAGTTCTACACTGCACCAATTTAGAGGGTTAAAAAGTAGCAGCCGAAAACAACAAAACTTGGAGGGCTGTTGATAGAGGTGAACTTCTGGCATTTATTGGCTTACTTCTGGCAGCTGAAGAAAATAGCTAGTATGTACCTGCACGGAAGCTGTTTGTGATCTGATACAAAATCCTATGTACAGAGCAGCAATGAATATAAAAAGATTTGCAGATATACGAAAGTATTTTAGATTTCGCGATAAGAGAACCAGGCCTCAAGACTTGTAACAGATCATATGGCAGCATTCACACATGCGTGGAAATTTTTTTTGAAAAATTATAAAACTAACTTTATATCCAGTGAGTGTGTGACTATTGACGAACAGCTTGTTCCTTTTCGAAATAGATGCAAGTTTCTACAGTACATGTTAAATAAGCCTGCAAAATACGGCATAAAAATATGGTAAATGTCCGATTCACTTGTGCCGTATGCAATTCATGGAGATGTTTATTCGAGAAGGCAACTTGGAGGAAGTACGCAACAGAATCTTGGAAAGGCTATTGTTTTGAACCTGAAGCGCAGAATCAGAAAAACTGGTAAGTGCCGGTAAAGTAGATTATTAAATTAACAATTAATAATCAATAAATTACATAGTCTTGCTTTATATAGGCCGAAAGATTACAGTCGACAGTTTCTTTACATCAATCCATTTGGCTGAAAAGCTACTTGCAGAGGACTTAACTGTTGTTGGCACTCTTCTTAAAAAGAAGGCAGAAATTTATGATAATGATGCAGCCATCCAAAAAAGAGAGATATAGCTTTGAATTTGGATTAAAAAATAACATGACTATGATGAGCTACATGCCGAACAAAGAAAAAACTCATTCTCTTAAACCACCATGCACAATAACAAAGTATACATGAAGATAGAAGAAAATCCCGAAATTATTTCGTACTACAATAAAACTAAAGGATTTGTGACCTGAATTTACACTACTAACAAGATTAGTTTTAATTAACTTAAAATCGCAGTACTCTAAATAACAAAATAAATTAACATACCAAGCAAATACAACACATACCGTAACTGGCCGTTGGACTAAGATGTTAAACAGAAACAGGAAATAACTAAAGACACTGCGGGTTTAAATAAGAACGGTAAATGACGTACAAGATTACTATAATTTTAAGGTGTTTTCTCAGAGGTTCGAAACTTATGACAATTTGTTGACACCATGAATAAATAGTGCGAAACTACTCATGCAAATGGCAAACAAAGAGAGGCCTATGGTTCTTCGGTATAACATACTGGATGTTGCAGTCATGAATGCATACACACTGGTTTGAAGAAATAACCATGTTTTCTTTATTTGCTTTGTTTAAATCTTTCAAGCAGAGATGCCCAACTTCGTAACGTGCTTCGTAATGCTGATGAATTGCTTGCGAGTTGTTTTTGTAAGGCAGTCAAAAGACCTTATTATTTTACTCCTTAATCGCTTTAAAGTTTATCAGTTTTTTCTGCTTGCTTGCTATTATTCGCTTCGTAAACAATCCGTTCCTTTTTTTTAGAAAAAGCTTCTTATAAGTGAATGTCTTTGAATGTTTTTGGGCAGATGTACAAATTTGAAGTAAAACTTAATAATTGATAGTAATTGTCGAACTTAAATTCCGGACGTACTAATTGTCGAACTTAAAAAATTGCAGCTTTAAATATGTTTTATTTTAATTCGTTATTTTTTCTTTCCGATTCTATTTGAATAAGATTGTATTTGAATAAGGATTTTTAATTGTAATAAATTTAAATTGGTTAAACTTTGTTAAACGAAAAAAATTGGTAGCAGAGGATGGTTATTAGATACTAAAGATAATTGAAAGGAATAAAATTATGTCACATAACGAAGAAATAGACAATGAAATATCAACTTGCTCTAAAGAACATAATTCCGATGTAAATGCTCAAAAGAGAGCACGAACCGCCTGCAAGGCAAAATTTACGCAATTTTGTAACCAATTATTGGAGTTAATTGAACAGACAGAGGATCCAGTGGGAGACAAGGTTCAAAGCGCTCACGAAAAGCTAAAAGGTAGCTTTGATAAATTGGTAGAATTGTCGTTAAATTACTCGGAAACTTCAGACGCAAGTTGATATTTCATTGTCTATTTCATTGTCTATATCAATTGTTTTTGCCTTGCTTCATTTGTTGTTGTGTCGCTTGGAGCAGCTATAATAACAAAAATGTTGTTTTACTCGACTTTATCAAAGACACGATCAAAATGTTTAGTTGCCTTCGATTATATTATCAACAGTTAGCATCACAAACCTCTAACTGTGTTGATTGCATCTATTGTTATGTCCTGGTCAGTGGTGGATGATGCAGTTTGTTGTTGTGTGGTTGTTTGCACGGTTGTCGACGAAGTCGTCTGATCGGCAACAGTCGAAGCTGTTATGGTATCAGAAAGTATTGTTTAATATTTTTGAAAACTTTTCTAAAAATCAAACCTTGCTATTTAGTTGTTCTAGGCGACAAAACATTGGTTAAAGAAAAAAAAACGCCTATTTTGATTAAGAATGATAACAAATTTGAAAGTATTTTTTAACGTAATACAGTAAGCAAGCAACAACTTATCATCATGGAACATTTTGGGAACAGAGAAGAGTGATTAAACATTAAATACGTTTGAAAATTTGTACGTTTGAGAGCTTGCGCTTAGTGTAAAAAGCACTTTTCAGGCTGAGCGCAAACTTGAAAATTGCTTGCCAAGCGATTTTTCGCAGCGCTTGGCGTAGAAATTTTTTCAGCAACGGCTGGCACAAAAACATTAGAAACAAAAACTTTTACGCTAAGTAATTACACCTTGTGAAAACCAGGCCTTATTGTAAAGTTTGATTCAGAGAATTAATCACGAACGTGATTCTATTCATATTTTTTCATTTATTTAAATGAAATTATGGGCAAAACAAAAACCGTATATGAAACAACACAATTGGGTATAATTTTTGAAAATAACTTATTTGATTACGATCAAAAAGAAGCTTAACTTTTATATCTCTACATATTGCGTTCATTGGCAAAACTACATTGCTGTATATTACATTAACTATATCACTGCATTAACCTACCGTTGCTGTGTTGAAACTACATCTCTGTATTAATTGCACAAACTTTAGTCAACTACTGCTCACTTCGTCAGGTGCAACGGAATAAAAGTTTCTTTTACGAAACCTTGGGCTACTAATAAAAACTCAAATCAACTTTAGCGCACAATATTTTTTGACTGATTTCAATAGTTGATACGGCTTTCGGAATTTCTATTCCTTCCAATGCTATATTTAAAGGTTAAACTACTCTAACATGATACTTGTAATATGTAACAGAAAAATCTGTTTAATTTTATCTGTGTATAATTTTTTCCGATTAAATTAAGGATTTGTTTTAACAACATTTTTTAAAAAAGACTTTAAAAAGTCTCCGAAAATTATAATTCTTGCCCTTTTAATTATTATTGTTCACTTGCTATTGCCAAACAAACTAAATGAGTTCAATATTGTTCAATTTTTTTTTTACTACAGCATATAGTTTTTTGTAGAGCTTTCGCATTTTCACCAGGGATGTGCAAACTGAAGCCCTCAGGCCAAATCTGACCCTTAAACTGAAATTCTATGAGCCAACGAAAGCTTTGGTCTTGACTAATATTTTAGATGTAACACGGGCAAAAATAATTGATTGCGGCCTAATGTTGTCAAAATTAAATGGGGACATTTTTTTGGTTTTAACAAGAGGAAATTATCAATCGTTTCTGCTTCATTTTCTGCTACAAAATCAGGTGAAGACAAAAAAATAAAATTGAAAAAAGTTTTTACATTAAATATGTTTGAAATTTGGTCAGGTACCGGCTATACATAATATTGCATACAGCAATTTTCGCCCACGGTTAATTTTGTTGTGCGCTTTTGTCCCGGCAATGCTAAAGGTTTTTATCCTAGCTCTAAAGAATCAGTATTATTTTATTGTAGCTTGTTGAACGACAAAAAAATATGCACAGAAAAAAATATTTTTAAAATATCATGCTGTTTAGTATATTGTGATAAAAGCATTAAACTAATCTAACCAATCGTGATTATCATGCAGCAGCAGCAGCAGCTAATGGCCGATTGGATGAGACAACCACTATAGAAACAACAGCAGCTCAAACGTCGAAATCTTCTGACAGAACAACTGAACCTCAAACAACAAGCCTGAACTCGACAGCTTTGTCAACAACGCTATCTACATCGGCTTCGTTGTCCCCAAAACAATCTACACTACATTTCGACAAAAAAATTCAATGTTTGTTACATGTTGCAGTAGTTTGATAATGCACAAAGTACAGTAAACCTCGGTTACCGAATATTCACTTAATCCGGATAAAATTAAAGGTACAAAAGATTTCTAGTGTTTTTCTTAATAAAAAGCTTCGGATGATCCAAATTATTTAAACCGGATCTTTGCCTATTCCTGATAAAAGTTGTTTTTTTTGTGTTCATAATCCGGATTTTCCCTCTTCACAACCGTAGCAGGATGTCTTTTGTCAACATCAGAAACATTATTTGACGTTATAGTTTACAAAGTTGATTATGTTGTTTGTTTACAGCCGCTTGTTGACAGATTATTTTACGTGTACAACTAATTTTGTCTGATATGTGATAGTGTAAATTTGTGTTGCACGTTTAAACTGTATAAATAAATTTGTTATTTCAAAAATTTGTACCATTCAGTCTTTTATATATTCAAATAAGGTGATTTATATCTACATCTTACTACTTTGAATAACGTCTGGTTTGAAACAATAGCCTTTGAATAATCCGGATCTTCGTATAATAAGGATCAATTTGTGCGTTACATTGAATCCGGATTAACTGAGGTTTACTGTAACTTTACAAATCGACTTTTCGGTCTAATACAATGATGTCCGACCCGTATCTTATTTGATCTGACCAGGCCACATTTGGTCTGCTTAAATTTGCAGTGGTCAGCGCGGTATTATCAAAATGACATAAACTAAATAGGGAAATTGTGTTTATAAAAACTTTAATGATAGAAAAAAAATATAGCGACAAGTTTATGGTAAAAAATTTTGTTTATCTAAATTAAAGACAAAAACGAGGTTTTTGTAAATTTTGGCCGTAATGTTTTTCTTAAGGTCACCATTTCTCTCGCGAATACTTTCAATAAACTAAAACGGACCTTTGCTCAAAAAGGTTGGACAACCTTGGTCTAATTGATTTCCTTATTATTAAAAAAAACATACTTTTGATCTCGCTCTCTTAGGAAATGCCATATGAACTCAACAACCGCGGTGCTGAAATTGAATTTGTCTCCAGTAAACAGCGCCTTTTTTTTTGCTGTTTTTTCAATTGTACAGTAAGTTTGTTACATATATTGTATTGCACATATGTTTTTGTACAAACCTTTACCATTCACACAGTGCTGAATCAATTTAAATTTGTTTTATCTTGCTTCATAACTTGTTTAACCCTGCGTTGGATTCGTGGAGTGTTCGAACATCTCAGTTTTTGTTAAATGCTCTTTTTTATTTTACAATTTTTATATTACAATTTTTATATTACAATTTTTCTCTTTCTCTTTCCAGGTAATTTTCTGACTCATTGAGGGTATACCATACTGGTTAGGCACAGTTATGTGGCAATTTTCCTACGAGGTACACATCAATTTGGCCTTCCGGGGTGACCAAACACGCTACGTAACTAAAACCGGTATGATTTGTGATTTATATATTTACTGAAGATGAAATTTGAAATCAAAATATAGCAATTGCAAAAAACATGTATGCAGTGACCACAGTAAGATAACTGTGCCCTGCACAGAGTGCGATAATGCAGGCATTAGTGGTGAATTACTGTAGTGTGAACAGTTTTGGCTATATGATCAACTACCATAACTGTTAAATAAAAGTGAACGGTAATATTTATGTTTTGAACTCTCATACGTATATGGCTTATATTGTGGTTTATTTTTATAAATCTGGTTCCAGAAACTTCAAAATGTTCATTTATGTTTATGAATAAATGCTGAACCAGTGAACTAGTTGTATGATTAATCTATCAGCATTTTTGTATTGGGTGTGCAAACACTCCACATGACCAGCCATGTTTGAAAACCTTACATGACCAACATAGGGTAATAAAAAAACTTTTTTCACTTTTTTAGCAAATAGATCATCTCAATGTAGAAGACCAAGCGTTTTGCAAATAAAATCAAACCATTCTTAATTGGGACCCTCTTGTGAAACTTAACTGTTTTTAATTAAGACAAGTTGAAATTAACACTATGACCCCTTAAGTAGCATCAGAGTAAAAAGTTTATTAATTGAAAAATTCTGAACTTGCCATTTCGATGCATTACTGGGATGCATCACTTTACGTTTACTGTGCAGCAAAGTCATTATGCTTAACGTCGGTTCCTATATGCCAGGGGTCGGCAACCTGCGGCTCTTTGATCCTTTTGTTGCGGCTCTCTGTGGCTATCAAAAAATGAAGGGTAATTTATCCGTATGTGCATATCTATTAAAATTTTATTGTTGCTGTAGCGAGCGCTTAATTAAGTTTTTAATTCATCCATTCTGTTGTTTCAGTTCTTGTTTTTATCTTATAATATGTGATAGTGATACTGTAAAGTTTCGACCATGTATAAAGCGAAACAGAGGAACAAACACTCACGTCTTATCTCACTGAGTACATGTAATGAATGAAAGCATAACCACATGTGCGCGGTTTAGTTCATGGCATAATTGACATGGGGATCAATCACTATCAGACAACATGGTACAACGAAAGGAATTTGAGGTCAACCAATGTTACAGATGCCGCTCGAAGAAAAATCAGCTCACTGCTGAAAACTCAAAAAGTCATTATAATGCCCGGATATTTTTTGGTTGTGACGTGATAATTAATGAATGACATAGTCCACTAACATAGTTTCTAGGAGTCTACTAGCAGCGGTGAGAAAGGACGCACGCAGTAAAACTGCGCTGTAAATAAGTGTAACAAAGAAAGCAACTATTATAGCCTACTTTTTGCGCACCAAATTAGTCAATTTAAAATTATTTTTTAGGTTGCTAGTTTTGCTAGTTTTAGAAAGATAACTTTTTAACATCCAACAACTATGAGTAAATCTAAGAAAAGAAAAGTGTCTGAAGAAAACAGAACGTTTAATGATTCGTAAACAAATTCATTTGCTTTCATTGCTGATAAGACCGGTTTACCAGTGTGCTTAATATGTAAGGAGAAATTAGCAAACAACAAAAAGTCAAATGTTGAAAGACATTTTCAAAATAAGTATTTATCTTTTGCTCAAAAATATTCAGAAGGGGATGCGAGAAAAAAGCTGTTTTAGAACTAATGCGGAACGCTGATCGAAGCAAACATCAATTCAATAAGTGGATCAAGTTTCTGCAAATTCAACTACGTATGCCAGTTTTGTGGCCGCTCAGGAAATAGTCAAGCATAGTAAGCCATTCACTGATGGAGAATATATAAAAAATTCATTCATTAAGATATCTGAACATTTATTCACCGACTTTAAAAACAAGTGTGAAATCCGTGACATGCCACTCTCTGCCAAAACTGTTCAAGACAGAACCTCCAAAATGGCACAAGACATCACCAAACAGCAAATTAAAGATATAAATTCCCCAGTAGCGTACTCTATTGCCTGTGATGAGTCTATAAAGACAAAAGTGATATTGAATAAATAGCACTATTTTGCCGATATGCAAACTCTGCTGGGCCACACGAAGATGTATTGAGTTAATACCTCTGAAAGACCAAACACGTGGGGAAAACATCTGTGAGGCTGTCTTGGAATGTTTAAGAACAAAAGGCATAAATACAAACCACCTGGTGTCGGTAGCTACTGATGGGGCACCAAGCATGACAAGTGAGCACAAGGGCTTTGTAGTTTTACTGCAAAAGTCGTTGGACAGACAGCTGCTGACTTTTCATTGCATCTTACATCAAGAGGCCCTGTGTGCTCAAACGCTTCCCCCAGAATGCACGCAAGTAATGAATGTAGTCATTCAAATTATCAATAAAATAATGGCAAAAGCTTTAAATCACCGTCAGTTCCGTATGTTATTGGACGAGGTGGATAGCATGTACTCTGATCTCTTGTTATACAATAAAGTACGGTGGCTATCCAGAGGGGAAGTGTTGAAACGCTTTGTGGTATGTTTGAAAGAAGTGAAAACCTTTTTGGACAGCAAAGGGCTTAATTATTCTCAACTGGAACAGGCGGAATGGCTGAAAAAGCTACGCTTTATAGTAGACATGACGGCGCACCTGAACACGCTTAATACAGCTCTTCAAGGGAGAGGACGCACAGCCCTGCATATGCTGGAAGATGTTTTGGCATTCGAACGAAAGTTCACGGTTATGCCAGAGATTTACAGAGAGGTACATTATCTCAGTTCCCTTGTTTGAGAGAGTTCAAACAAACTCACAGTGACATTACAATAAATTTGGAATATTTGCAATCCGCAATCATAGCAATGCAAAGCTCATTTGGGAGACGCTTCTGTAAGTTTAAAAAAGAAAAGAAAACTTTATCTTTTCCTGTTTCTCCCTTCAGCATCGATCCATCGGAACTAAATATGATTGCATTGGAAGGTGTGAGTCAACCTGATTTTGAAATAGAATTGGCCGACATAGCGGACAAAGACATATGGATATGCAAGTTTAGACGCCTGGCAGCTGACCTTGAAGTTGTAACCCGTCAGAAGGCCGATCTTGCTCCGGGTCACAATTGGAGTAAAATTGAAACCGGACCAATTGATTTTCGAAACATGGAATGCTCTCCCCGATACGTACGATAACATGAAAAAGTATGCATTTGGAATCCTGTCGATCTTTGGATCCACATACGTATGTGAGCAACTTTTCTCGAACATAAACTACATTAAAAACAGATGTCGCACACGTCTCACAGATGGTAGCTTACAATCCTGTGTGAAGGTGAAGGTGTCATCCTACAGCCCTAATGTGCAGATGCTTTGCACTGAGATGCAAGAGCAAAAATCACATTAAGTCTGATTGCATGAACTGCTTTTGTAAATGCAACACATGACATTTTTTTATTAAAATCAAAAATACAGTATAAGTAATGATTGTGAAATAGTTTTGCGGCTCACAGTACTTTTTATTTTTTGGAATATTGGTTAAAATGGCTCTTTAAGTACAAAAGGTTGCCGACCCCTGCTATATGCGGTTACTTACAATTTGATATTTTCCTTTATAATTGCCTGCTAGAAAAGCAACCGCTACCATTTATATATATATTTTTTTTAATTAGAGAATAAATGCGAATCGAAGAGTTGGAATAACTTTAAAAATAAATAGAATAGAATATTAGTGGAATTAAACTTCTGAATTGCTCTTCAACAAATAAGCTGGAATATAAATGTTCTTAAACAGCAAAGCCAACAATTATTTAATTTATTTAACTTACAGTCAATACTTATGTGACAATGTTTTCCAGTGTATCCAGGGCTACAAAAACACAAGTACGAGTTGTTGAAGTGCAAACATTGACCGTTGATACAAGGTTTATTAAAACAAACTTTAAAACCTAAAAAAAATAGAACGCTTACTTATGCTTTGCATTTAAGCGTAACAAATTTTGTAACAAACTTCGAACCTTCAAATTCGAACGTTAATTTATTTATGATGCTTTTCAGTTGGCTCAGTTGAATAACGTAGCGTTTGAGATCTAAAATATTAGAGTTGTTATTTAAAGTAAAAGTTTACTCTGTGTTATTATAAATAAAACAAGATTAAAAAAACCTATTTTTTTTTACCATTTGGTTTCTGTTAACCGGATAAACTTCAAAAAATTAAAAGGCTGTGTAGTTGTTGATAATAGCAAAAAGTCACTATGAATACTGTATCTACATTTTAGTTTTGAGCTATAAACAAAAAAAGATATTCATAACTAGATGGTCATAAATTATAGAATCGTAGTGACTGTATTTGTAACAATTATTTTTTTCAACGGTTTTTGATTCTGATTCTGATAATTTCTAATGAATCTGCTCGAAACTCAAAAATAATTTTTGGAAAGAAAAATTTTTTCAGTAAAAAAAGTTTTTTTTGTAAAAATATCTTACCGGTAATATATTTTTAAAGAACAATAAATATGAAAAACTAACTTTGTAATTGGTTTTTCAACATCACCATTTCAGTCTTGTTTATAGTTCCAAGATTACTTTTGACTTGTTTTTCTCCATTTGCTTGGTCACTTTGATTTTTGGAAATTTAATATTTATAAGTTGTTGCATTAACCAAATTTGTCGACCTAGTTTGATCATAATCCAAAGCTTGGACATATTTACAAACAGCAATTTTCTTTGATTTTGTTGAAGCCACAAAAAACAACAAATAAAGCAGAAACAACATTTTAAATTTTTAACGGTCTCTAAAGCTTAGAATTAAAATGCTTTTTTTAAAATTTTATATAAACTGTTTCGATCAATACTTCACAATTAATGGACCACAAAACTCTTTCAAATGGTTCGCGAAAATCTTACAAAATGTTTTTAGTTTGTTAAGTTAAAATTGTTGCTAATTTGTTTGATTAATGATTGTCATAAATTGAAATTGGGTCTAGCTGTGAAAAGCTTTGGGACTTTTTCGAAACGCACAAAATAGAAAAAATTATTTTTAGTTGTTTTTTATATTATAAAAATACTTCTATTATCGCGGTGAAGATTTTTTTGTTTTCACTTTGATTTTGAATATTCTTTTTTCAAATAAAATAAAAACGTACTGCAGGACAACATCAATTGTTTTCTTGCTTTTCCGGTCTGCAATGTTAAAAAAGTTAAAAAACACTGATGCAGATTAAATTTAAAAAAACAACAAATTTCAACAATTTGAAACAAAAGTTATTTATTGGGATATGCTTGAATAAAATAACCTCAAACACCTTTTAGTACTAAAGCAAATTGATATCAATTATATCACAATTAAATCATCATTGATTATTTGTAATATGAACCACATAAAAATTCGTTGTAAACGTGTTTTTCAAAGGCAAAACGGAAGCGTTCTTCTGTTCGAAATTTAAAAAGTTAGCAAACTGAGCTAACCCGTCAACAACCGCATAACTATATGATAGAGTGATTAAAGTTTCACAATTAGTTTTATTTTAGGCAAATTTCAAAAACATTAGCTTAATTTTTTTACAATTTGTATTAAATACAAATATTTTTCAAAACGTAAAGATCTGTTTGGCGAAGTACTTTTTTATGAACAACGTTTGTAACAAAATTTTCCGAAAACAAGTTATATTCAATTGCATATTAATCAAGACACGTAACAAAATTTCTGGCTTTTTAAGCTTTTGCAAAAATCATAAAATTATAAAATTATAGAAAAAAATGCTTAAAAATACAATATAGAGAAAAATGAAATTCAGATAAATATATACTGAGCAATTTAAAAAAATGTTCAAAATATTTGGTTATAATGACGTTATCAAATCTATAAAAATTTTCTAAATTTTTATTTCCAGCTTTCACTTTTATTATGGAAGCACACTTTATATAGTAAGTATTTTTTAAAAAATATACCTATTATTGTTTTTGTTAAACTGTTCAGACTGTAACATCAAAAAAATTATGATAAAGACAAATTAAAGTTTACTTCTAATCTTTTTACATTTTTAATTCCAACAAGTTAACTTCGATATAGTTTGAAAGTACATCTATTGGAAATAATTTTTTGCTTTGTCGCTTTTTTTTCTAATTATATTGTCGTCACAATGACTGTTGGATTTAGTAGTTAAATGATTAAATCGAACGAGATATTAATAGTTTTAACTGTCTTTCTTTTACCTTTAAAAACTGTAACATCTCCTAGAACTTTGTTGTTATTTGATAGTGCGTAGAGTAGTTTACGCCAGTTGCATAGAGTTTGTGACGTGTTAATAAAGAGGAGCTACTTACTGAGTTGCTGATTTTGAATAAAATGAAGTTTTTAAATAATTTCAGTGCGAATGCAGTTTTTTTTGTATCGCATTGATTTCTGACTTAATTTCTATTCCAAAATGCATTTGAATATAGGTTTGATATAACGGGAAAAAACAAGATGCTGGAAGTATACGAGAAACAATTTACTTTGTAGGTTGGTTGTTAAGCTGTTGGAGAGAAAGCTGTTACGATTAGGAAACAGTTTATTTTGTCACAACTTAAACACGTTACATAACTAAGTTTATTGTTCAAAAGAAACGAGGATTTGGGCTAGGTCAAAGGACATTCAACAACTACATTATGAGAGTGTAAAACGTATTTTATTACACGACAAGGCCCTGTTTCGCCCTTATGGGGCTCATCAGGTGCAAGCAAAGTACGAGTTACAATATCAATACGTCAAGCAACACGGCACAACGGTTAGTATATACAATAAAGTTCAAAACTAAAAACAGCAATAAATTTAGCATGACCAGTTGATTGAATTGCATGACCAATACGTTTTACACTCTCATAATGTAGTTGTTGAATGTCCTTTGACCTAAGTTTATTGTTTATCTATTTTATTTTATCTCTATGTTTATCTTTCTGACTCGCAGGAAAGCGTCGGAGACGGTATACATAGAGCAACGGTCAAGCAATTACCTTGACCTGCTTATGGAAATGCCAAATATTGCAGTTTGATTAAAACTTTTTATTTTGTTTATTTATTTTATCTATTTTTATTGAAATGTTATTGACTAAAATTTAGAGCTGCTTGCTGAAACCATAACTAATATTTTTTGGATGATTTTTTGAGCCCTGGATTTATTTTGGAAAACTTTTCTAAGCGAAATTCAATGTATGTTCAAAAAACAATTAACCTGAAGAACTAACTTTGTAAATAGTTTTTCAACATAACGATTTCAGTCTTGTTTACAATTCCGAGTGTTCTTTAATTCCCTTCAATCAATCAGTTTTTTCTCTTTTTTCTCTCCGTTAAATTCCTTTTGTTTTCTTATTTTAATAATTGGAAGTTTCAAATTTGTATGTAGAAACAGCAATTAAATCTTTCGATCTAGTTTTTGAACTTTCTATGTTACTAATTACTACATTTGTTTGTAATATTGCCGCGCGTTGCTCCTCTTTTTCAACATCCAAATATTATTGACTTTTCTGTTAATTTACTTTTAGTTACGTTTTAGTTTATCAGTTGTTACTATTTTAAGTTACTTGAAGTCATTTTTATATTGTTTGTTAAATTACCTTTAATTCTTGTTTTTTTTAGACATTTTAAATCTAATTTAATTTTACTTAAAAATTTTATTTGTGTTAATGAAATTTTTTGAATATGGTCATTTCAATTAAACTAATATTGTAAAAGTTGAATGGAGAACTAAACGATGACCGCGTCAGGATTAACGAGTTTTAGAAACTAAGTGGTTTAACGTCAATCCAAACCTTGCAGAAAACGCTTTGCACTACTAAACGTTTTAAACATTGGCTTAAAATCTTAGAAAATTTACAAGAATTAGCTGCAAAATATACCAAATTTTTGGAAGTTCTCGTCTTATGCTGTGCAGTTCCACACTGTTGTAAGAATGATCGAAAAACCCGAATTAAGAATTTCCTGGAATGGAAATGTCTTGGATGTATTTTTTTTGTTCTAAAGAAAATTTTTTTCTCTACAATGACTACGAATCTGCCAAGTGAAAAATGACTTTACAGGCAATAAAATTTTGCAGTGCTTTGCGATACTTAAAAACTTTGTGGTCCTGCACAAGTTAACCGTGTAAGGCCTGAGGAGATCCTGTTAGAAAAAACACGTTAGTACTGGTCTAATATGAAAAAGTTCCATTTCCAAGGCAAATAGGATGATTCTCTTGTTTTCAAAGTTTAAAAAAAATTTTTTTTTGCAATTTTGATGAAAGATTGGTTAGTTTTTTCTTTACCACGTGACTCATTTTACACTTTCAGGAAATTGATGAAAAGGTCATATTTAAGCTAAAATTTATGCGACTTCTTTAAGCATTTTATTATTTTTTAATATTAATAAGTAAATTGTATCATTTTCTTGCATGGAAAACCAATTATTTTGTTTATCTGAATTACAAACAATATAAAACGTTATTAACCTAAGTTGACGAATTCGTCCTGCTGGGCCCAGGGCATAAAAAAATGACTTGGTTTTTAAATTTATGTTAAAATATTTATGGGCAATATTTAAAAAGTTTTTGATTTTTATATGTAAAAAGAAGTTATAAAGCGTTATACAAATAGTGCATGAGTTATTTTAATTAATAAAAAAGGAAAATAATGTTTCCAAATAGAGAATTAAAGATATTAATGAATATGTTTCATTAAAATTTATATGCATATTGATTTTTAATGCAAGAAATTAAGACAATCTACTCAATAAAAATAAAAAAAAGCCTAATTTTTGAGAAAGTCGTATAAATTTTAAATATATACATTGCCCGGCTGGAAAGATAAAGCAAATTATCTTTGCATTCTATGTTTATAACCATCGCCAATTGACAACTTGCGCTTTGTCACTGAATTCCTGCGTCACACTCCAATGGACCGCTTGCTCATACTTTAAGGCGTCCAGCCAGCTGAGCTTGCCGATTAAGAGCCATATTCATCTTGCCTAACCATGTTACTTTCAATCGTGATCATATACTTTATGGTTTTTAAGTGGGCTGCCAATTAAGATTAAGATTGAAATGCTCGCTTGTGGCACCTACCTAAAAATACCTAATGACCTTACAAACTAAACATACGCGCCGCCCAGTGGTCAAAAAATAGAGGGGAAAGTGGTCAAAAAATATTGTTGTGAAAATACATCCAGATGCCATGCTTTCGTACCCACACCAGTACTAAGCCTGTTGTATTGAGCTTACCCCAACAGCTTGGGTTAAGCTCAATCAGCTACGGGCTGATATTGGGCAATTTTATTCATCCATGCACAAGTGAGGTTTCTCTCTTTCATCAAACTGCACCTACGGTGCTCCTAAACAAACCGCAAACCAAGTTCTAACGGTGTGACACATATATTGGACAGCTGTGAAGCACGAGGTCTGACAAGTTTAGATGGTGAAACAAGATGTTGGATCAGGATTCAGACATTAGAGCATTCTGCGGTAGCAAACGCATAAATCCTTGACCCCAGTACTGCTTGTGTTTGACTCGGAGTGAAAGTTCTTCCAAATGACGACAAAGAAGACTTCAAATCTTCCAATAAATGCATTACAAACAAACAAACAAAATTGTTTTTTAATTTTCTATACTCAAGCTGAATTATCCAAAAAAATGATATAGTTTTCTCAAATATGTTGTTTGCCCTAGTCATGATTTTTTAGCAATTCACGGAAATGAGACAAAATTTTGTCTAAAATTTAAGCGAAGACCAAAAAAAGGCCATCAGTTTAGAACTGTACCTAGTTCCTTCACTCTCGCTGCCAAATTTAGGTAAAGACTGAAAGAGAAAAAAGTTTTTCATGAGTGAATCTGTTTCCGATTTCTCAATATTTATTTCAAAATAGTGGTGATCTCTAAAAAAAAATGGTCCTCACCCTAAATCTTAATCATTTTCAGTCCACAAAAACTTTGTTTTTTCAAATACGTGCTACCACAAAATTCTGATTTTGGCCAAATATATTCTGTCGCTACTTGAAAAATTTCAATTCTACTTAAATATTACCTTGTCATTGCACAAAACAATTTTGATATTTTTCAAATTTTAAGACTTGAAAGCAATTGCTCTTTCCCCCCCCGGATTGTACATCTTTGTTCATACCCAAAAAATTGTTTAAAAAAATTATTGTGTTAGGTCAAGTTCTTGTGTACTTATGCATATGCAATTGTATTTTCATATGAAAATATATTTCTTACAAATTTTCTTAACTTTCATCATTGCAAATTCTCAGCTAGTAGGCTTCAGAGAACCAATTCGTCTTCTTAAAAAATTTTTTTATCAATTATAATTTTTTTTTAACTTTAGGATTTTTGTCATTGTTTGATAACATTTATATAAAAAGTAATTTAAAAAAATTTTTTTACTGTTTAAAATTAATTCAGGGCTTAAAGGGTTAACGCGGATCGGCAACGGGTTGGAGACTTATATTCTAAACTACAGACATAACCACGTAAGACACAAGCCCACTATACTTTATTTTAGGCAGAAATAGTACACAAAAGGCTTATTTTTTAGTGAATACTTCTCCAACTGTTCAATGTGTATTTATGTGGCATGATTAGTTCTGGAATCAAGTTGGATTTAAGGTAGAACTGAAATGAAGTTCATACACTAGCTTTGGATTTGGGGTAATGGCAGGGGAAGTTAACGTAATATATTTACATAAAGCACCAAACTAGCGACATTCATGTACTAGTAAAGATCTAGTTTAAAAGTATTGACACTTGATTTCTGCTAATAATAATAATAAATATAACTACATTGGATAGCTTTTTTCAATCATACTACTGTACTGACTGACTGTTGCCTTTGCAACTTAGTTTAAAATTGTAGAATAAGCAAATACAACATTTGTGTATTCACGATGCATTTATTGTAAACTCACTACTTCATTCAATAGTTATAAGGGTCTGCAAATTTCTTTTAGAGAGCCTGGCATGCAGCCATGGCATTAACAAAGATGATTTTTATAATGATGATTATGACGTTGAATACTATCTATATAATAATACAAGTAGCGCTGCCGCTAAAGAAGGCATGCAAATAAATAAAGAAGAGAACAAAACAACACCTCTCATTAAGCTGAAAACGATTTGGAAATTCTTGAAGATAATTCTACAGATGAGGAGACTGTAAATGCTGATTATAGTGATACAGACAATCGAGAAATAAATGTGTTCTTAATCGAAGTCAAAATAAATATTCAGACATAAAATTACAACTTGACGACGAATGTGAAATATATAAAATCCATACTTCAAAATCATCGTTAATTATTGAAGTGAAATAAAAAGTTTGAAATGCTTTCCAGCAAAAACTTTCAAAAATACTGTTTGATGCATACTAACAAGGAAAAGAGGAAAATACGCAAAACTATAAATAGATCGCAGCCTTTTAAAACATTCTTCATGGATGAGTTGAAAGCATTATAAGCAATAACTTTACGAACCGAAAGTAACAAGAATAACTTTGCGGAACTTGCCAACTTATAGCAATGGGAAAATACGAAGCCATTTTATCGAGCTGTCATGTATTTGGTCAATTTTAAGTTTCTCCTTATGTATCTCTTTTCTGGGTATTGGCATTTTCGGGTAGAAAAAAAATTCACAATAAATCTTTTACAGTAGCAGAAGTCTGGGAGATTTTTCATATTCATGTAAGGCATTTCCATAATCCAGAGTTACTGCATTATAGTTCATGAATAGCTGGTGAAATATCCCAAGCGGAAGTTATATTTCATCAAAGTGACGAAAATACCGATTAAAGATTTTTTAAGCGCGTGATTCCAATTTGGTCATTCATTTAATGGCATTTTACAGATTTGCAAAAAAAGAAACAAGTTTATCGCAATTTAGTATTTTGCTGGAACCCTACTTTGGACCGACAAATTTTTTACAAGTTGACAACCTTGCACAATTGCTTCTACAAAAAATTTTTGATTTGTTCGGGATGTCAAAAAGCCATCATCTAAAAGCCATCACCCAGGTCATTTATCAAAAAAATATATAAACCTTTTTCCAGACAATTAGTGAACTTGGCAACCGTTGCTAAGCCCAGCAAGCTTTAGTTTTATTTAGTTTATTTTAACAGCCAAGTTATAAACTAGAAAGCTTATTTCGATGATTTGAATTTGAGTTGGTAGTATAAAGTTAGTTTAAATTTTACAATATGTTGGCTAAGTAATAAGAATTAATTTCTTGCAATTATTAGGCTAGACTTTCCTTGCAGTTAGGCTATTGTATTTAATTTTTTAAGAAATTTTTCTAAGCGTCTTTTTACAATGTAGCTTGCGGGTAGTTTTGCTTTTAAAATTAATTTTAAGCAAAATATTAAATAGTTTAAATCAAAACCAAACTATATTATAACTATATTATGGTAAGTAAATTTTGTTAAATTAATTTACCAATATTAATTCAGAAGTATTAACGTATTTCTTGTTTTAAATATTAGAGTTGCATCTGGTTTGTTTCTAGTGCGAATTTGTATTCTTGTAACTTATTGTATTTCCAATCTTCTTGTAATCAAATTTACGATATTTCACCATTCATTCATGAACTGTAATGCAGTAATCTGGATTATGGAAATGCCTTACATAAATATGAAGAATCTCCCAGACTTATGCTACTTCAGCAAATTTATAGTAGATTTTTTTTTCTATCCAAAAATGCCAATAGTCAAAAAAGAGGCACATAAGTAGAAGCTTGAAATTGACCAAATAAATTTCAGATTATTTTTGTAAATTTGTTCTGACAGTTTTTTTCATTCAATTATTTGGGAAAAATAAAGTAGCTTATAAAAAATATTTGCTCATTGCCTTTTGATAATTATATTTACCTACTAGTTAAAATTAATCAAAAAAAGTAATAATAGTTACACACAATAACAACTGTTTTTTAATGCCGTACTTTTATGTTTTTGAATAACTTGGATTTTGAATTAATTTGGTTTTTTAACAGAATAACTTGAATTTTTAAGTTGATTTGGATAATGCAAGTATGTAAGCATTTAAGCTTTTAGATGGTACTTAAACCAAATTATTCCAAAACATAAAAGCATACGGTACCAAAAACAGTTATTACAGTATAAAAATATTATTAATTTTTTGATTAAATTCAGCTAATAACTGTGGAAGATGAAAAAGTTATATATCATCAAAAGGCAATGAGTAAATATTTTTTATAAGCTATCTATTTTTAATTTTCCCAAGTAATTGAATAAAAAACTGTTACAACATACTAACAAAAAATAATTACAATTGATTATGTATGCAACTTGATTGCAATAAGATTGAAATACAAAAAGTTCCAAGAATACACATATTTATTAAAAATAAACCAGATGTAACTATATTATTTGAAATTAAACTTGTAACTATTCTACTCATTTCTACAGCAAACGTTGATATAGACACATAAAATGTTAATAGTTGTAAATTAAATTAACAAAATTTTTTTGTCATAATACAGTTACAAAGCCATTTGGTCCTATACCTAATTTTATTTTTAATTTAAGCTGTGTAACATGTAACTTAAATAGATTTTAATAGCAAAATTATCGCAAGCTACAGTGTAAAAGATACAAAAAAAGTTTCTTAAAAAATTAAATATAGTAGCCTGACTACAAGCAAAGTCTGCCTAATAAATGCACGAATTGAAGTAATTTTATACTCCCAACTCAAATTCAAATCACCGAAACAAACTATTTGATTCATAAATATATATATATATAATTATACGTAAAACATATTTAACTTTTAATAAAATAAAAATGTACAAAGTAGAATTTTCGTTTAACTTTTTCGAGCAGCAGTGAATAAAATTTAATTTAAAACATCCAAATTAAATCAGTATTTCAGTGTTAAATTAACAAAATCACTGCATTCAAGCGTTGCAATTATTAATCGCGTAGCATCTATTTTTTTAAAATTATCGCTCCCGTAATGGAGTAGTTTTAAAATGACAAGAGTATCTGTTTGGTTAAATCGTCTTTTCAGTTATATATTATCTCAATAAAATAAATAAATAAAAGCTGTTTAAGTGCTATTGTCGAATGATTTTTAAACATCTCGTAATGATCATGTTTAAAACTATATTGTAAGTTTTACCGCCATATGTCGCCTAGCAAATGCAATTAGAGTTTACCGCGTGGTGTGCTATCCATAAAAAATGATGTTGCAGCGGAAGATTTCATGCTACAGTGTTGTAGACCATACGCTATATTACAAATGTTAACTTTTTTACGGCCGTTTTACTTATTAATCAAGTAGGCAACAGTTTCTTTAGTCGTGATGTTATTTACATGCACTATTTTCAATATAATTTTTAAAAAATATTGTAAAACCTTAATCAATTTTTTCCTTGACATTAAAACTTCCTTTTATTGCTATATATGCCAGCTATGATATTAGGATATTAAAGTTAATTAGTGATAAGCTTATCAAAAGTTTAAACTTTCACAACTACGTATAGCTTGCTTCGTTTAAATATAATGCTTTTTTCAAAAAATTTTTGCATTGCAGCTAGATGTTTTCAATTATTGATGTAACCTATAGCTTTTTAAACAGCGGCACGCCTAAATAATTTAGGATTTCCAAAAAAGTCCTGTCTTTAAACGCAATGTTTAGTTTTGTGACACATAGAAAACATGTTTTTTTCTTCACATTAGATCTTGTTTATGAAAGAAGCCGAAACACCTCCTATATGAAAGTGAACACCAAAACACCTCCTATATGAAAGTAAAAAATTCCACCCATGCAGGCAACACTGTAGCAAGATGAGAAAAATATGGACAGAGAATGGAGTGGCAAGAAAACGCCTCTAGTCTCCATACATTAATTAAGGATGTTATCCCAACAATACCGTGAATTAGCTTTCCCAGACTTGCACAAGTCACGCTTAACTGCCTTCGAACCGGCGTTGGCCTATTCCGTTCAGAAATCCACAAATGCGCAAGGACTCTATGGCGCCTGGCGTGAGTGGCGCAGAGGAACAGACAACTAAGCACAAAATAGCGTCTTGCTCCATCTATCACCATCAAAATGGAGCCCGTGCTCTCTCTAAGTCAACAAAAGCCTGATGATCTGGCTGATGGAAACATGTCCGGCCATTTAGTGGACCATCCAGCACCTGTCCATTTTCACCAAAGGAAAAAAAGACCTAATGCCAAGTTGTTTCCGATGACTTTTCTTGTATGCCTTTGATGAAAAAATTGGTTTTAGTCCTATAGTTAATTGTGACTAATTTCTTGGAGGCCCGTTTCCACTAGGAGCGTAGAAAAAATTATTATTTGCTTGTTTTATTGATTTTTTTTCCTTTGCTTCACGCTCGCTTCAATTTTAAGCGCGGAAAGATCAATAGAAGAAACAAAAAATGCTTTTTTCCACGCTCGTCGTGAAAACGAGCTATAAATTGTTTGATTAACTTGTTAAACAGGACACGAAAAAAAACCTAAAAGCTTAATTTAGATACATTTTTAATTCGTAAAATTAGGTAAAATAATGAAGTTTCCCAAGCATTTCGAAAATCGTTCAAAAATAGTTTAATTTAATTAGAAAGAAATGGTTTGGATATACCTGCTGATTGAACGAGTGTTTTCAACCAACTTATACTAATTCAATTTATCGAAGTCATTCTGTAATTTTTATAAAATCTAACATCTATTTTTAACTTATGTTGCATCAATTACGTATTTTTTTTAAATTTCATTTTCATCACTTTTTCCTCTCAATAGTTTATTATTTAATTTAATCTTGTGTTTTTTTAATTTAATAACCCAGCCATCGGTGGCACATTTCTGTGTCTCTTGATGCCGGTCCCAAGCCCGGATAAATGGGGAGGGTTGCGGCAGGAAGGGCATCCGGCGTAAAACTTTTTGCCAGATTTATACAAATGCGTAATCATTGTAAATCCATACCGGATCGGTCGCGGCCCGGGTTACCAACGACCGCCTCAGGTGTCGCACAGCAGGGCGCCTTTGGAAATTATGCTACTGCTAAACATTGTAAAAATAAGAGCAAAAAAAGAGGAAAGCGAGTGAAGAAGCAGCGAGAAGCATGGAAAGGAAGATGCTCACTCATAAGGGTGGGTACTTTAAATATTGGAACGATGACTGGAAGGGGAAGAGAGCTGGCAGATATGATGGAGCGAAGGAATGTAGACATATTGTGCCTACAAGAAACTAAGTGGAAAGGTAGTAAAGCAAGGAACATTGGAGGTAGATGTAAAATATTTTACAACGGAGCTGATGGAAGAAAAAATGGGATAGGGATAGTGCTGAGGGAGGGGCTGGCTGAAAGTGTCCTGGAGGTGAAGAGGGTGTCGGACAGACTGATGGCCATGAAGCTGGAGGTAAATGGGTCCATCCTAAATATAGTAAGCGCATATGCTCCACAGGTTAACTACAGCATGGAGGAGAAAAATGATTTTTGGGAAGACCTGGATGGATATACAGAAAGTATATCAAAAGAAGAGAGGATAGTTCTTGGTGCAGACCTTAATGGACATGTGGGCGAAGGAAACATCGGGGATGAGGAAATAATGGGGAGGTACGGTGCTGGAACAAGAAATAAGGAAGGATCAATGGTTGTGGATTTTGGGAAAAGGATGGATTTGGCGATTGTCAATACTTATTTCAAGAAGAAAGATAAACACAGGGTGACGTATAAGAGTGGAGGAAAAAGTACCCAAGTAGATTATGTGATGTGCAGAAGGAGGAACCTGAAGGAAATGTGCGATTGTAAGGTAATATTAAATGAGTGTGTCGCAAAGCAGCACCGTATGGTGGTATGCAAAATGGCTCTTATGGTGAAAAAGAAAAAAGCAGAGAAAGTAAAGCCAAAGATACAATGGTGGAAACTGAAAGAGACAAGCTATCAAGAAGCGTTTAGACAAGAGGTGACCAGGATTTTGGGAGGCGAGGATGGGTTACCTGATGATTGGGACAAAACAGCAGAAATGCTAAGAAAAACAGCTGAAACTGTACTGGAAGTGACATTTGGGAAACGAAAAGGAGACAAGGAGACATGGTGGTGGAATGAGGAAGTTCAAAAAAGCAAAAAAGAAAAGAAAGAGGCAAAGAAAGCATGGGACAAAACAAGAAATGAAAATACTAAAAAGGTATACAAAGAAAAGAAGAGTAAGGCAAAGAAGGCAGTTGCAATGGCAAAGGGACGTGTGTATGATGATTTGTATGCTAGATTGGAAACAAAAGAAGGTGAAAAGGAGTTGTACAGATTGGCTGGGCAGAGAGACAGAGCAGGGAAAGATGTACAGCACGTGAGGGTTATAAAGGATGAAAACGGTAATGTTATGGCAAATTCAGAAGCAATGTTAAAGAGATGGAAGGAGTACTTTGAGAAACTGATGAATGAGGAAAATAACAGAGAACCTAGGACAGAGGAAACAGAAGTGGTTAAGGAAAAGGCAAATTGTGTCAGTAGAGAAGAAGTAAAGAACGCACTAAGAAGGATAAAAAAAGGTAAACAGTTGGACCAGATGAGTTGCCAGTAGAAGTTTGGAAGTGCATGGGAGAGATGGGGATAGAGTTTTTGACCAGACTGTTCAACAGACTATTAATGGATGAACGGATGCCAGAAGAATGGAGAAGGAGTGTGCTTATCCCAATCTATAAAAACAAAGGGGACGCACAGTGCTGTGGAAACTACAGAGGAATAAAGCTAATGAGCCACACAATGAAAGTATGGGAAAGAATTATTGAAACCAGGTTAAAGGATAGAGTGGAGATCAGCAAACAGCAATATGGATTTATGCCAGGAAAGGGAACCACCGATGCCATGTTTGCTCTAAGAATGTTAATGGAAAAATACAGGGAAGGTCAAAGAGAGCTACATTGTGTATTCGTGGACCTAGGGAAAGCTTACGACAGGGTTCCACGGGAAGAGCTGTAGTACTGCATGAGAAAATCCGGAATAGTGGAAAAGTATGTGCGACTAGTACAGGATATGTATGAGGAAAGCGAAACAGTGGTGAGGTGTGCAGTAGGAACTACAGAAAGTTTCAAGGTCAAGGTTGGACTGCACCAGGGATCAGCGTTAAGTCCATTTCTGTTTGCAGTGATAATGGACAGGCTAACGGATGAAGTAAGGAGAGAACCACCGTGGACGATGCTGTTTGCTGATGATATTGTGATTTGCGAAGAGACCAGGAAAGAAGTGGAGCGGAGATTAGAATCCTGGAAGCATGCATTGGAAAGAAGAGGGATGAAAGTCAGTAGGTCAAAGACTGAATATCTGTGCATAAATGGAGGAAATGACGACGAAACAGTGAAGATGGAGGATACAAAAGTGCCAAGAGTAAAAGAATTTAAGTATTTGGGATCAACGGTGCAAGAAAGTGGTAGTTGTGAGAGGGAGGTAAAGAAGAGAGTACAGGCAGGATGGAATGGATGGAGAAGAGTATCAGGAGTAATCTGCGACAAGAGGTTACCAGCTAGAGTAAAAGGAAAAGTGTACAGTTCAGTAGTAAGACCAGCAATGGTGTATGGACTTGAGACAGTAGCAGTCACAAAGAAACAAGTGAAAGAGATGGAAGTCGCAGAGATGAAAATGCTCAGGTTTACTATGGGAGTGACGAGAAAAGACAAGATTAGAAAAGAGCACATCAGGAGTACTGTTAAGGTAGAACGGTTAGGAATGAAGATGAGGGAGAGCAGGCTGAGGTGGTATGGACATGTCATGAGGAGAGACCAAGAGTATATAGGAAGAAAAATGATGGAAATGGAGTTACCAGGAAAGAGGAGAAGGGGGAGAACAAAGAGAAGATTTTTAGATGTGGTAAAAGAAGATATGAAGGAAGTTGGTGTGAAGGAGATGGACATTGAAGACAGAAAGATGTGGAGAATGATGATACGCTGTGGCCACCCCTGACTAATGGGAAAGGCCGAAAGAAGAAGAAGAAGAAGAAGAAGAAGAAGAAGAAGAAGAAGTTTTTTTAATAATTTTTGTAGATTTACGCTATATTTTTTTTAATTCCACAATTTCTTCTTTAAAGCTCAGCTTTTGAATTATTCATTTTGTTACTTTATTGAAAACCGATGAAAAAAATTAAGATGATCAGTGATTATCACATCACATTCTTTTTAAAAAACTTCCAAAAAATAAGAAAGCTTTCATTTGCACATTTTTTGATTCAAATTACAGTATCTATTTTTTTAAACATTTTAAAAATTTATAATGGCTTAAGAGATTGCACACTTCAACAAGATAATCGACTGACTATAAGTGTTTACTACAAGATGATTAAGTAATAAAAACGCCTATTTATCATCCCATTATACAGTACGTATCATCCAATTACACCTATCAATTGCAAAATGTAACAACATTATCACTTATGAGATCTGCGTACGCAAGACAAAATTTCTCTCAAAGAAACACAATTTTACAAGAACATAAATATTTGCAATGATTCGTCAAAATAAAACTTGTAAACGTGCGAAAAATAACTTCTGAATTCCTTTTAAGATTCAAAGACAATACTTTTGTTTTCTTGGAATTAGCACTGTTTTAACATAAATGTTTACCTCATTTGCAAAAAAATGAGTTTTGTGATATTTTTGTAAAGCAAACTCGGCTTTCCTATTCTATGACTAAATAAATCAATTCCAGAAAAGTTTAAGTACTGATCGTTTTTGTTTAAATTAACTGTGCAATATAAAATAAGGAAAAGATAACAACAAAGGAGATGTAAAAGATATAAAACGATAAGTATGTCTTATATGAATTCTTACGGCAATATTCTGTTTATCAAAAAAGATTACCGTGGAAATTCTATCCAAAGAAATGTTGAAAGCCCTCTGTAATAGTAAATAACTTCTCCATGAAAGAAAAAAAAATTTTAATAGATTACATAAATAAATGTATCGAGTATACAAAATAACAACTGCACATCTTTTAGTAAAAGCTAATCAACTGATTTTGTAGAGAAAAAAAGGAAACAATAACGATTTTGCTGTCATCAATTCTGATACTTTCCGCTGAGATAAAGATTCGGCTTTGTTTGATAAACACATAATGTTTCTTTCCTCAACTTGAAATTGAAAATATTAATCTTTCATTTTTGAAAAACAAAACAAAACAAAACTTCTTATTAAATGCAAATGCTGGGCAACTTAGTTAAATCTTAATACTTTTTTAACAAGTTTTAAAATTTTTTTAATTTTAGTAAATATCAAAAAAAAACTTTTATTGAAACATTTTCCGTCATTTCAAAACTTGAAAACTTTAAAATCTATATTATTTTGTGCCAGATGATCCTTAATTAGCTTAAAAACTCAAACACTATTTAAAAACATTTAGTGTGAGCAGTTATATTGTACTGTTTGCATATTTTAAAAGTTTTGTTATTTTTCAATAGATTTTGTAAACTTAATAAAATATTTTGTGAGTTTTTACAATTGTTTGTTATAAAAGCATTATAATTTTAAGACGGCCTTTGTAATAATCGTAACGTATAAATTCGGAATTAACTTACTTACTAAACAAAAACAACTAAAAAAGTATTTACCGTATTGTACACTAGCTGGTACCCAGAAAAGCCGGTTATCATTTCTTGAAATTCTGTTCAATCTCGCCATGTACGGCACATGCTTTAAACCGTTATAATTCCACCGTGAAGATGTATGATTTTGGAATCGGGAATCGCTCCAATTTCCATTCCAAGTGATTGATTTCATTCTACAACATTGAAATAAACTATGCACGTATAATTTGAAATAACTCTTTGTTTAGTCCTTCAATATTTTCAAAAACTGGTATTGTCTGCACAAGCTAAAGTATTGGCATAACGGACTTATTTTTTTTCCATTGATAAAAAACTTTACTATCGTATTACATTCATTGTTACATTTTTTTCTGGATTCTCACCAAATAATTCATCTTTCTAAGTCAGTTTACAAATTTGTAATATATTTATGAGCATTAACCCTTATACTCCCAGACATTTTGAGTCGCGTTACTTCCCATATGGGTCATTTTGACCCGCATATTGTTTTCTGTGTATTAAGCTAGAGGATGTTGTTAGAAGAGGACACTTTTGGTGTTATAAAAAGGATAGATATATCCAGTCAATGAATGTTGTAACAAAAAGCAAATGTTTTATTTTTATAATCATGATTACGAAAAATTTAACATTTAGGCAGGTAAGTACATTGTACATAATTCATATAGGTGTTTATTCCAGTAGAGAAGACGTGACAAACGAAAGTATGTTTCACAATAATACAGTGCAAACAAATGCGAAAGAGTTTATGATTATTAGTCGTAACACTTTCTGCAAATAACGACAGAATGATCACTGCAAATATAGCTATTGCATGTTTCACAAAGGGTTTTTGTTTTGCGATCGGCTTTTGGAGGACACATGGAGCAGCGCTTTCGCTTTTTTGTATTTGCTGGTGATGAAGCTGGTATTTGAATTGCATTTTCGTCCTGCAGTCCAGCTAGTTCCTTTGCCAAACTAATTAGTAGACTCCGCCGCAATTTCTAGCCACGTTTCGCAGTATAGTTTTCTTTGTTGAGGGACATCCATGCAATAAATGCGTTTAGAGCGCTGATATCCAGCATATTATAAAAGATTATCATGGGCCATCTTCGAGTTTTTCTTTTGGTAGTAAACCATCTCAGCATTTGGTCCATGGTATCCACACCACCTTTTGTTTCGTTGTAGTAAGTAATTACTTCTGGTTTTTTCTCCGGACCAGGCGATTCAGTGCCCTTTTCTAAATGCATGGCACTTAGAATAGTAACCACCTTTTTTTTTTTGGACCATAAGAAGCAATCATCGCCTCTTTTTGAAAATCATAGAGAGTAGTAAATTCTTTTCGGTCCTTCGTAGACACAAATTCTGCAGGAAGCTTTATTGTGTTATTTTGAATTGTTCCCACGATGGTGAGATTTTGCATCAGAAGCTTTCTTCCCAATTCCAAATTTGTAAAGAAGTTATCGCTGGTAATATTTCTTCCACTTTTTTGAAAAGGCTCTGAAAGTTTTAGTACTACTTTTAAACCTAGATTTGTTTTCCTTGGCTCACCTATTTCTCTTCCTTTGTACACATCCGTTTTCAGTACGTAATGTGCGGTTGAATCGCATATTGCCCAGATCTTGATGCCGTATTTTCTTGGTTTTGATGGCATGTACTGGCGGAATGGGCAACGACCCCGAAATGTCACAGGTTGCTCGTCTATCGTCAGATTGGTTCCAGGAACATATGCATCCAACTGAGATTTATTCCAAATTTCAAATACATTTCTAATTGGTGAAAATTTATTTGGCGATCTGGCAGATCGTCGAGCTGCAGCGTCATCAAATCGAAGAACACGTAATATATTTTGAAAGCGATTACGCGAGATAATTTTACAAAAAATTGGTCTTCCATGTTCCATATGCCACAGCTGAGAAAGATCTTCGTTGCTTGACTTGTATACACCAACTAGCAATAAGGTTCCGATCACTTTTCTTAGTTCTGCAACTGTAGTATCTTTCCATTTATTTAAAAATACACCTTGACCTTCTTTATTAGTCCATTTACATATTTCTTCCAGAAGATTATCTCTGAAAAACAAAGAAAAACAATCTCCAAGTCAGCCACTCATTCTTATGGCATATCTAGTCAGTCCAGACTTTTCTCTTATTATATTTCTTTGGCTCGTTTTAGAAGTAAGTAGAAGCAATGGTTCTGCTACCCAACTCTCTACACCACTCTTTGATGTAAAAAGTGCAGTACTGGTGTTTGTAATGCATCTACCAGATGCGTCACTAGCTTCGGCATTATAATTATTATCCTCGGAATCATACTCTGGATCACAAAGAATAATGTTTTCTTCGTTGTCGTCGTCTGAAGAAACATAATCGCTGCAATCGTCGTCATCATCCAATCTGTTGCTCGTGCTTGAATCCTCCTGATTGTCATCAAAAAGAAGACTAGCAACTTCATCTGCAGTACGATAATTGCTCATCTTGACTTTACCCAAGCAAAATAATAGCAAAAAAAGAAAACAACTGTTTACAGAATTAGCTGAAAAAATTTACACAATGTTTCTTTTTCAACCTAAAAAAGATTATTTTAGCCAAGCATTTTACTGACAACATTGTTGTGACTAACTTTATACAACAGTCAGGTATGCCCTGCACGCAGGAACTCAACACCTTGAAGTAAAATCCTGTCGACAAAATACTCATATTTCTTTCAACCTTCTAGAAACAAAAACTTTACAAGTAAAAAAATTGCCACAAAAAAGCTTTTCAATTGCTTAAGGTTTCATTGCAAATCCAACTGGATTGCTTTCTAAAACGACTAGCTTTTCCACTCAAAAAAGCAAAGGTCTTCTAAAAAATCGAGACAGTTTACCAATTATTCTATCCAGCTTTCTGCACAAGAAACAAACGCAAAAAATAAAAATAGAGGTGGCCAAATCGGCACACTGGACTTCGAGTTCAAAAGTCACGGGTTCAATGCCTGCAACAAAGTTTCATTTATAATGCATAAGTGTCACTACATAAAAGGTGTCAGGTTTCATCTGTCTAAGACTATAGCTGAAGCCCGAAAAAAAATATAATTCATGTAAAATAATGCACTCTTGGGCTTGGGTCAATTTGACCCATTTGGGAAGTAACGCGACTACTACAAGTTACGGCGAAAGTTTAAATCATAATTCATTCAAAATCTTAAGAAAGTATTTCTGAAGGTTACTCGAAAGACTTATGAAATCTCATTGCATAAAAGCAAGTACAACGCAAATAATACACATTTAAATTTTGCTTCGGGTCAAAATGACCCGTCTGGGAGTATAAGGGTTAAGTTAGCTTTTGTGATTTTATTGAAGTATTTTGTTAAAGGATTTGTGGTAAGGCGTTGCTATTTTTCTGGTAAGCAAAGATTGACTTTTATTTTGTTGAAGTAGGTGAAATTCTACAGGTTTAAGATAGTTTTCTTGATAAACATAATTTCTCTTAATGCATTATCATGTTGTGGAATATACTACATAGGCCCTGATCTTCGAATTACATTGTAGTCCTGCAACCTACTTTTTAACTGCGTGGCTGAAATTTTGTCAAAATTTTCATTGTGTTTACAACAAACATAAGCTTTAAAACTAAAAGAAAAATAATTTATCTTAAAATAAGCTCAAAATATCTAATGGTTATTTTTCATCATGCTGATGTTTACATAGACAACAAGCGGCTATTCAAAAGCATACAAAAACAAAGAAAATTGCAGCGCTCTGGACAATCCACACATTCCACTTTTACACAGCCTGTACACTTTACGCAAACTAATCTACGGCAACCAGAAAAGAATTTTGCAATTCTGTTTTGTTCACAGATTACATTAAATTGTTCGTTCATTGGTTTTGTTTTCTGCTTCATCAACTATCAAATTTTGTTAAGAATCGTTGAAAAATAGAAGCAAAACTGAGGCTAGTCGAGTTGCCTTTCCATAAGCATAAGCTTCTCTCAATTCAGTGGCGAGGTAAAACGTAAAATTTCTTTTCGAGATAAGTTTTCTTCTTGTTTTCTTCTTGTATAACTCATAGGTGTTGATACAAGCAAGGTCCAAAATATTGTAAAAGGCAATCATCGGCCTCAGGAGCTGCGTGGCAAGATGAGTCAAAGTAAAAAAATGTCAATTGTGACGTTCCTTCCTTTGCCCAAGTGAGGTCCCACTATCTTTACTAACACATTCTCAGACAGTCTTTGTGTAGCTGGTCTGGTTTCATTTTTGCCAAGATATGATATGGTGTTTAATAAATACTCCCCAATCTTTTTCCCCAAACTCAAGAATTGGTCGGTTCTTTCCACATAATGCTCATCGTACATACAGCAAGAAAATAAAAGCTTTTAGTTTCCTGAGTGGTAGTCTCCACTCATCACTGCTTTTCACTCTATGGGCTTTAGTTTCTGTACATTGTTGAACATGGGTAAGCATTGAATTATCGACGAGTAGCTCAAACGCACTCAGCGGACCATCTAACCAGTGAAGGATATTGAAAATTAGGGGCCCGAGGCAAAGTCCTAATCAGGATTTCCAAAAATTGGTGTTCTCTAAAAAATAGGTCTCCAATCTCGTATTTCCCTATTTTTCTTCCAAAATCATCGTAATCTCTAAAAAAAAGGTCTTCACTTTGAATCGATTTTGTATTTCCCACTTTTCGTCCCAACTTCATAGTGATCTCTAAATAATAAATACAAATTATCTAAACTGACTTTACCGTTTACTTTGATAAATGACATTACGCGTATTATATGATTTTTCATTATTTTCAATGGATGCAAAATTGAAGAATTTGAATTGCCCCAGGTTAAAACTCTACATTGTAAATGACAATGTGTAAATGCATAATACATCATAACCAAAGTTTTTTTTCGACAAAATTTCTAATGTTTAAAATAATATCAGCTGCTTATTTGCACTTATTTGAGAAGTTAAATTAAATTATTTTTTGTTTTTGAGGAACTATGAGAGCAAAAAAAAAGAAGTCAAATGGTAACTTAAGTCGAATTTTGTAAGCCGACGCTGTAAAAAGTAAAAGAAAATCAAAAACCGGTCAAAATTCACCGCTCGTCTTTTTAGTGTTAATACCCTTTATGCGTTTATTTTTGTTTTATGCGTATTATGCGTTTATACCCTTTATGCTTACTCTTTGTTTTTTATTCTTTATACCCTTTACGAGTCTAGTTTTAATGTTGTATTATATCCATAATCATAAGAGTAATCTAAGTATCTAAATACTATTCATGTCGTACTGAAACACGTTGATGTTGTTCGCATATCTTGAGCAGCTTATCACGCTCTTGCAGCGCCCTCTAGCAATTTTTTCACCTGCGCAAATTCTCGCAGCAACAGATTGTTGCTTGATTTTTTGCCGTGTTTCATTTTAGTATCTTCTTCTTCTTCTTCTTCTTCTCCTTTCGGCCTTTCCCATTAGCCAGTGGTGGCCCAGCGTATCATCATTCTCCACATCTTTCTGTCTTCAATGTCCATCTCCTTCACACCAACTTCCTTCATATCTTCTTTTACCACATCTAAAAACCTTCTCTTTGGTCTCCCTCTTCTCCTCTTTCCCGGTAACTCCATTTCCATCATCCTTCTTGCTACATACTCTTGGTCTCTCCTCATGACATGTCCATACCACCTCAGCCTGCCCTCCCTCATCTTCATTCCTAACCGTTCTACCTTAACAGTACTCCTGATGTGCTCGTTTCTAATCTTGTCTTTTCTCGTCACTCCCATAGTAAACCTCAGCATTTTCATTTTATTATCAATCTCATAATTTAATTATGATCTATTTACACGTGTAGTTTATATACTAAATTTGTCATAAAATAATATAAGAAGTTTGGGGGTTTAATAAATTGATTTCATGTATTTTTTGTGATAAATTGCACAAACAATTTTAAATAAAAATGTACAAAACAACCATTTTTTTTAAATATTAATTTAAATCATAAAATCATAATAAAAAAAAATTATAATTCTAATTTTGTGCCTTCATGTTTAAGATAGAGCAGCGTTTACACTACGTATACGCTACGCTGTAGTAAATTGGAGCATGCGTTTTGAACCAATAAGATTGTAGCTTTTAATTTCTTTATTCTTATTTTCAACTATGAAAGTGTTTTGTGTTAGTCTTGCTTTCTGAACTTCCAACAAAAAAATATGCTCTCAATAACGGCAGTTGGTGTCACTCGGCCTTTAGATTTTGGATTTATGAATTAAGGTCTCTGTCAAAAAATGTTGAAATATTTACGCTAAAAATGGTTTTAAATTTCTTTGGAACATGGTTTAAATATCGCATCCAAGTAACTCCATTCAAAGACCTGGAGCCACATGCCACGTGATACGATAGAGCCGGATATATGATGCCTTTATACTCTCTATTTTAGACATAAATGCAACTTAAAGGCTCATTTTTCAGCAAAGATTTTTTCAACTGTTCAATGTGTATTTAGATTGCATGGTTAGGGATGGATTCAAGCTGGATTTAGGGTAAAACTGAGGTGCACTTCATAAATTATCTTTAGATTTGAGGTAACGGCAGGTGGAGGATAACGTAATAGATTTATAGAAAGTATCAAATTAGCAACTTTTATGCAATAGTAGAGGTTTAGTTTAAGACTATTGAGACTTAAATTCTACTAATAATAATAAATATAACTGCATTGGATAGTTTCTTTCAAACATACTACTTATCAACTGTTGTCTTTGCAGCTTTGTGTAAAAATTGTAAAATAGGCAAATAAAACTTTTATGTATTTACAATGGATTTGTTGTAAACTCACTACTTCATTTAATAGTTATAAATAAGGTCTGCAAATTTTTTTCAGAGGTCCTTGCATGTAGCCATGGCATTAAAAAATAATCTTTATAGTGACTATACTGACGCTGAATACTATCTATATAACAATACAGGTAGCGTTGCCGCAGAAGAAGTCATGCAGATAAATGAAGAACAGAAGAAAACAATACCACTCATTGAGCATGAAAAAATTTGGAGATTCTTAAAGATAATTCTACAGATGAGGAGACTGGGAATGCTGATTATAGTGCTATATAGACAATCGAGAAAAAATGTGTCCTCAATCTATGCAAGCTTCCGTTTTGGACTTATTTAATCTGTTTCACAACCAATTCATAAACCAGTTTATTTCAGTGATTTTGAATTGGGAGTATAAAATTAGTTTAAATTTTACAGTCTGTTAGCTAAGTAATGAAAACTAATTTCTTGCATTTATGAGGAGAGACTTTGCTTGTAGTCAGGCTACTGTAATTTTTTTTGCACCTTTTACATTGTAGTTTAATTTTCTAAAAAATTTTTTTTGCACCTTTTACATTGTAGCTTGCGGTAATTTTGCTTTTAGAATTTATTTAAGTTACATGTTACACAGATTAATCCTATTCTTCTCAACCTTTTTCGAGCTATTGACTCCTCAACGGCCGAGCTTCAGAAGCCCACAAAGTTAACGATTTATAACTAAAAAACTACTTAAGCTATCTTTATAAAATTTAAGCAGAGTAAAGATCATTTATTTAACTTTTATTAGAGCAAAGAAGTTTTTTAAAATTTATTTGATAAGTACGCAAAATTGCAATTTAGCAAGGTCACTTCAATTTTTACCTTTGGACACTCATTTAACTAACGTGAAATGCAATTGCAACGGATTCAATGTTGTAACAGTCGTAAACTTAATTAAAAATTGGACGTAGAGTGACGTCAGCGCACACAACAATTACAAACACTGAAGCAGCTAAGAGAATCTTGCTTCATTGTTTGATTGGTCAAAATATGAAAATTATTTTATACCAGTTTTATTTACTTGTTCACATGTTTTGTTTACATGTTTTTGTAGTTACTAATAGTTATTGCTGCTTTTTTTAAAAAAAGGATGAAAAAACAAAAATAAATTTTTTTACATAAAAAACTTGAAATTGGCTTTGTTTTAATATTTAGCAGCGTTAAGATATCGATTTACAAATACTATAAACCAAAAAAATTTATCTTTTAAATATCATCGTTTATTTGCACATCGTTTTGTTGTTTTGCAATATGTTTCATTGTCACAAAAAGAGCTTTTTAATTATTGAAATAAAACTAGGCCTTTGAACTATTTTAAAAAAACACTTGAGAAAAACAATATTACTCAATGTAATTGTTACTGTTGGTCGTGCAACATATCTCGGCATTGATCAAAGGATAAAGCGCAAATCGATCAAGATAAATCGGAACTAAAGATAATAGAATGTTGATTATTGTAAACTTTTAACTCACATTTTTTCTTGATCTGGATAGTGTGGAAAGCAAATTATACATCTAGATGTTAAAAAAGTCGTAATTGATTTTGTAGAAACACTGTTTCTTTGACACCCGACACTATTTTGCTTACTGTCGCCGTTAGAGTGAAACTTTTGTTGCGAATTAGCTTTGTATTCATTCGAACCATCTATTTATCTAGCAGCAACCTCAGCAGCTTGCCACTAAAGCAAGTTTGTATGAAATAACAGTGTCATATGCAGCTGTCAAATTGACAAATAGCACTGGCATTTTTTTTAGTATAGAAAATTGACTAAGGTTTATATTAACAGAACGACTTGATCCACGGTTGACTTTTTGCATCAAAACAAAATTCATTGGCTTGTTGCGGACGAAGGTAAGCGTTTCAAATTTTTTCCAGGGGACGTAAAATTGATAAATTTGTCAATAAAGTATTGGGTCTTCTACAGCCTTCTTTTTCTTTTGAATTGCGACTACCAGCGCTCTTCTGGAGATTTTCGAAATTGGAGTTGGCGCAATCAGGAAAAGAGAAAGTTATGTAATCAAGAATTCAAAGCAGCTCTAACATGGATTATAAGCTCTGTCAACGTAAAAGTAAGGCCCGGAGCTTTATTTGATCTTAGGTGAAAAATTTTTGCAAACAGCCCAGGTCATCTGTAACTAAAATATTCAAGTTCATTTTATTCAAAGGTTTCCAATTAATGGGTCATTCAAAATTACAAAGACATCGGAATATAATAAGATAATCATATTAGACCAAGAGTGATATCAAATTTTTTTTAAATGGCATTTTGAGTTCAAACCAAGAACTTCTAAATCAAGGACATGCATTGTCTATGTCCAGACTTTGCTAGCGAAGGCGATCATCTTTACTGTATAAGTGCTAATGTATTACTGAAATCAATTAATGATTGGTCCGTAATTGCTTCAGACAAAAGCATTAAAACGTTTAAACGCATATTGAGGGATAAATACCCAAATATGTGATACCATGCCCACAGAACTACCCTTGAGTGAAATACCTGAAACCTGCCATATACAGCGCTAAATAGACATAAATATTTAATATGACATAAAAACTTTCACACATAAAAATTACAGTTATAAGAAATAAAAAAAATCATAAGCAATCGCAATATATACATCGTGAGTGTAAATTACATTTTTATTGCACGACAAGGCCCTGTTTCGCCCTATGGGGCTCATCAGATGCAAGCAAAGATGCAAATCACAATACAAATACGTCAACAAAGGCGAATAATAGCAAACAATAATGAATTTGAAAGTTCATATGTACATAAGGCGCTAGTTTATTGTTCATCTTACTCCACGGAGGTGAATCTCACATTCATAAAAGATCATCATATTGGTGGAGAGCATCCGGACGAAGAATAAGTAGTTTGATTGATCGTAAGTAAACGAGGAACAGTAGACTTACGACGTCTTCGTTTCTTAGTCATAATAGTGTGGTCTTAATTCGGATTTATAACCAAGGTATCTTATCACCAAGGTGGCCGATCGCACACTATTATTGAAGCAAGAAAACCAACGGTTTATATACAATTTAGTTACATAATTAAATCACCTAAAACAGGCGCATGAACAAGTGACGTACAAGTAAAGAGCGCACAGAGCATAAACGACGATTGAAATAAAACCGGATTTACCACCAGTAGAATGCACAAAATCCATCGTATCTGTAGACTACAGTAGCACCTTGCACCGGTTGAAAAATAAACTATGAAAGGATTTAAGCGTCGCGCTTATCTGATCCAATCATTTTGGCTATTAATCAGTGAGAAACAAGGATTTGGGCTAAATCATAAGCAATCGCAATATATACATCGTGAGTGTAAATTACATTTTTATTGCACGACAAGGCCCTGTTTCGCCCTATGGGGCTCATCAGGTGCAAGCAAAGATGCAAATCACAATACAAATACGTCAACAAAGGCGAATAATAGCAAACAATAATGAATTTGAAAGTTCATATGTACATAAGGCGCTAGTTTATTGTTCATCTTACTCCACGGAGGTGAATCTCACATTCATAAAAGATCATCATATTGGTGGAGAGCATCCGGACGAAAAATAAGTAGTTTGATTGATCGTAAGTAAACGAGGAACAGTAGACTTACGACGTCTTCATACGATGGATTTCGTGCATTCTACTGGTGGTAAATCCGGTTTTATTTCAATCGTCGTTTATGCTCTGTGCGCTCTTTACTTGTACGTCACTTGTTCATGCGCCTGTTTTAGGTGATTTAATTATGTAACTAAATTGTATATAAACCGTTGGTTTTCTTGCTTCAATAATAGTGTGCGATCGGCCACCTTGGTGATAAGATACCTTGGTTATAAATCCGAATTAAGACCACACTATTATGACTAAGAAACGAAGACGTCGTAAGTCTACTGTTCCTCGTTTACTTACGATCAATCAAACTACTTATTCTTCGTCCGGATGCTCTCCACCAATATGATGATCTTTTATGAATGTGAGATTCACCTCCGTGGAGTAAGATGAACAATAAACTAGCGCCTTATGTACATATGAACTTTCAAATTCATTATTGTTTGCTATTATTCGCCTTTGTTGACGTATTTGTATTGTGATTTGCATCTTTGCTTGCACCTGATGAGCCCCATAGGGCGAAACAGGGCCTTGTCGTGCAATAAAAATGTAATTTACACTCACGATGTATATATTGCGATTGCTTATGATTTAGCCCAAATCCTTGTTTCTCACTGATAAATAAAAAAAACTTTTCAATTGCTAATAAACTTAATCGGACAAGCGCGCTTTCTTGATTGATGTCTGGAGGAGGACGGCGTTCTTTTGCTGATCCTTTTCCAAGTTATGCAGACCTTTCAAAAGTACATTTGCCACGTGTCGTCTGAGCTTGTCACTAGTGTTCAGGTTATTGTAGTCCTCCATCACTTGCAGAATCATCATGAGTCTCCTGCAGCAGCAGGCCCTGTGTCTGGCTTTGGTGATAAAGGCAAGTCCACATCGCACAAGGTCAAAAGTGGTTTGGTGGGGGATTTTCAGGGAGCCTCGTGAAACTTCGGAGATAAAGGCACTGACTTCTGTTGAGACTAGTTCATCCTCCTCATTGAAGATCAGGTGTTCCTCACACTTTTTCTCCAGCCACCCTGCCACATAGGCTGCACTGCTTTCCTCATGGATAGAGAGTGAAGGCTCAGTGCAGTCCTCAATGAAAGTGGCGTCCTCAGCATCGATGGCACTAGTAACACACGTGTGAGCCATGGTTTCCCCATTTACGTCCAAGGTCTCCAGATAAGAAGCGGCATGTCTAGCCAGGCGTTTTTTGCAGGCAGTCAAGACATCCCCAGAAGTCATAAAAGCATTTGCACCAGTCGATTGCCTGTACACAGAAAATTCACCCTCTATCCTGTCACTCTGCAGCTCACGAAGAAGTACATACTCGAAGCCAGCATGGGTCAGGAGGTGTGCACAAATGGAAGTCAGGCCTTGCATGGTCTGCACAAGTGCTTTCTTAGTGTCATGGGTTACACACTGCTTTCTGCCTTTTCCGTGCCCAGAAGGGGCTTTCTGGAAAATCTGTAGATAATCGGACAAGTTGGTAGTGGTGTGGTCCTGAACATGCCGGTGGGGATCATTTAGCCTCACTTCTTGATGTTTTGATGACACATTCACAACATTCCACCAATTAAGCACAAATTGAATAAAGTCGGCTGTGTCGCCACACTTCTGGAGCCTGAGGGCAGCTTCAACTTTGTCGTTGAAAACTTTCAACACGTGCTGGACATTCTGCAGTTGAAGTTTTGAAGGTCGAACAGCAGCATCTGTCAGGGGAGATGTTTTCAAAAGGTTTGCCTTCTCAGCATCGTATAGCTTTCTGACGTCGTTGAAGGAACCAGTGACTTGGTTGTCGAAAGTCATCTTTTGGCAAGCCTCTGAAACAAAAGGAACAAACAGTAAAATCATCTCATGCTGGCATTTTTTGTTGTGGTGCTGCAGTATTCATTTCATTTTTTTTTTCTGTCACTGATTAAACAAAACTTTTTCACGTAAGAACTACATGAAGATATAATTATTTTGTAAGTGCTTTTTCTTAGGCTATTTTAAGTAAAATCACGAGTAATAATTGTTCGCTGTTGGTACTTAAATTTTTTTGCAAATCATATTTTTATAATAGATACGAAGTCTTTGCATAGATAATAATATTTAAATTTCTTATTAAGAGCAATCAAAATTGACAAATCTACTTATTGCGCAAAAAAACTCTCACAAACAGAAATGTCGAAATACAGCAAAACGCAGTCCAATGCATGAATACCAACACAATTAAAAATTAAATAAAAAAATCACGGAATTGTTATTCTTTTTATTCGTCAATTAAGTTCCAGTTATAATCAAAGATTTTCATTTAAAATAAAATAATTTTCTTTCAAGCTTTTTTTCAAAATTTGTATTAAAATGTTACATACAGCAAATCAAAAATAGTGTAGACTCACCTGATATCCAGTTGTTTCTTATGCACTTCAATAGATGCACTGTGTCAAACAGTAGGTACCAACTCCGTGTGTTATCTAAAGGATGAGTAGCGGTGGCAGGGTAATCCGACTCTGATGGACGATCGAACATCTTGCAGTAAAGCTTGTTGATCTTGTGGTTGTCTGTGATGGACCCAAGAACAGTGCCTCCAGCCTGTTCTACAACCATGGCAGCCTGCTTCACCACCTCAAATTGAAAAGAAGCTGTTAATTTATGGACAGGTGTAACAGATACCATGATGCTGGGGCCTCGATGAAGACACTTGGACATGACGCAAAGCATTGAAGTGGCTTTTGCGTTGTGGTCATTCTTGGCCATGCCACTGAGGACTCCTCCGGAGAAGGCTACTGTTGGCCGAATCTTCATCTCGTCAACTAAGAGAACTACATTTTTCTGTTGAGGCTTTTGAAGTTTGGCAAACGTCTTTGATAAAATGTCCTTCACATTCACTGAAGAGACGACAGCTTGCAATTTTCTTCTACTTGGCAAAACTAGATACTCACGGAGTACTTCATAATTGCAGTGTGGAAAAGATCCCACAGCAAAGCAGTAGTCTTTTACAGTAAAATTTTTGTTGACTAGAAGCTTCAAATTATTGATAATAAAATCGATTTTTTTGCCTTTTTTTTTGTCTTCAGTTTCTTGAGCCTGAAGCACAGTAACTACTTTCTTCAACACTTTATCCAGAGGAATTTTATAGTTAAAGCAAGTATGCACAACAGCATAAAACTGTGAATAGGAACTGAGGCCATTATTGGGGTTCAATATAGTTCCTAGGGGTACGCGAATTCCACTCTTGTATGCAAAACACGTAAGAGGAGAACATAGCGTTGACTTGTTTTCAACCAGAACAGTTATTTCGCATTCACGAAAGTCAGACGACATAAAAAGGAAAGCACACCTGTCAGATCTTCGGGTAATCACAACCATTGTTATATTCCTTGTGAAGTTTCTTGTCAGGTAGAAATTCACTGAACGACTTGATCCTGTCTCTGGCCATAAAAACGTCAAGTTGTTTGTCTACTTGCTTTGCAGGGCGAGGAGGGATTTGGGGGGTCGGCAGACATGAAGCAGGTACATCAAAAATGCTAGGTGCAACAGCTGGTCTTGTTGTTCCACCTGGCAGTTTCTTCATTGGAGGATTTTGTGGCCAATGCTTCTCACAAATAAAAAAAGATTTAGCATTTGCAACATTAAAGTCTTTGCGAGGAGGAATCACAGCCAGCCACCTCTGCCTCTCAGGATCAAGCCTGGGCAGTTTGAATATTCTACGTTTTGATAAAAGGTCGTAGTTTCCTCTACAATTCACAATTCCACATTTATTCGGCATGATTACGTAAATTAATGCTCTTCGAAAAAAGAGAAAAATAATTATCAATATTACTCACAAACCTTGACCGGTCTGACCGGCCGGTAAAAAACCGGTCGAAACCTTTTGTTTTTTGACATTACAAAGTATATCATTTAAAACAATTTTGTGGATTGTTTTGTTTCTAAAGTTATTTAACAACGCGATTTCTGAAATGGAGAGTCGTCCGTGATGAAAATTTACCATGTCGGCCGTAATGAAAATTTAGTACCGCAGCGTAGTTAAATCTAACCTATTCTTTGACCTCCTAACCCTCACCCCTATAAGGGTGAGGGTTAGGAGGTAAAGGTATAGTGGGTGTAAAGGTATACAGTAAGTTAGGGTGAGGGTTAGGAAGTCAGGAGATAGCTTTAACTACAAAAAAATTTTCATCACGGCCGACTCTCCATTTGAACCCGATTTCTTAGTGTGAGTAAGTTTGAAAAAATTGTAAAAAGTGGTCAATATGCATGGAAAATTCACTTGTCATTTATTCAGAATGATGGGAAAAAGTTGAGCCCTCGACAGTTGAATATCTTTTTCTAGTAGTAGTAGGCCCTAGAGCCCTAGGCCTACGACTCAACTTTATCTTCTTTATGTAAGCTCGTATTTACTGTGCGTTCTACACTTAAAATAAAACAATGATTGATTGAGGAGGTCACCTAAATTTTCTGAAATTTTGATAGCTTTGAAGTAACGCTACCTGACTACATTTTACGACCACTTGCAGCGACGCGGTTGATTTGACAAGTAACAACCCTTAAAAAACAGTCAATTACCAATCAGAACAATGCGTTTATCTGCCGGCCAACCGGAGAATGGTGTCGCCGGGTCACTAAAATAGCCTATTATCTTAAACAGGCCTAAATAGGCCTACCTATTACCTAACACTCGCCTATCCCTATGCCAACCAGTTTTGACACTCCACCTAACTTTCCTCAATTTGCTATAAATTTTAATGCTGTTCTTATTTAATTTTAAAAATCATTAAACGGTATTTCTTATTATTCTTTTTAATTATAATGAAACTTGAGTACACCTTACTAGGATTAAACTGCCTCGGTAACATACATTTAAATTTTCGTAAATGAACCTACCATAGTTAGCATTGTAGATCACAAAGTCTACCCTATGATGTAACAATAAGCTTTTATCGGCTGTGCAAATTAATAGAAAAAACAGTCGCCTTCGCTAGGATTATCTGAAACTAGCGCCTGCATGTCCTTGATTTAGAAGTTCTTAATTACTATATATTTTTGGAAAAACATTCCAATCTTTATCATTCATTCAATTTTTTGTATTATTGATATATGATGATTCTAAAAATTTTTATTTATCATAATCAATGTTATAATTCAATATTTCAAAATTTCCAAAATCAATCCTATGTTCACAATTAAAACAATGTTTAACCAATGCAGTTTTTTTATTTAAATCATCTTCTTTTAATTTAGCCAAATTAATCGGTTTCAAATCACGTCTATGTTCGGACAAGCGAGTATTAAAGCATCTGCCCGTTTCACCAACATATACATTAAAATAATCTTTACACGGAATTTTATAAATTGCACCAGCTTATATACAGTATACCATCCACAGAGTCTTTTATTTTAGGTAAAATATTTCCAATTGTTTTATATAGGTGAGTATACACGTTAATGTTAATATTAAATTTTCTCAAAATTCTAGACATTTCATCACTAAGACCTTTAATATATGGTAAACCAACATAGTTATATATCTTTTTACTCATGCCATCGCTTTTATTCACTTTTTCATGCTTAATATCTTTTTTCATTTTATTCAATAACCAATCTGGGTAATCATTCTCACGTAAAGCATTACAAACAAATTTAACGTCATTGGTCTTGTCTTGATAATTTGTAATTAATTTACACGTAGAATTAGCCCGAAACAATAATGTTTTAACCAAATCAAATTTTTGAGAAAAATTATTACATGAATTAAAATTTAAGTATCTAGTTGTATGTGTAGGTTTTCTATAGGCTTTTGTTTTAATTGACCATTATTACGAATTATTAACACGTCTAAAAACTAAATAGCATTACCAACTTCTTGTTCGAACGTAAATTTAATACTATCTTCAATACTATTTATAAATTTATGAAAAGATACCACCTCAGTTTTCTTAAGCACAACAAATGTATCATCAATGTAACGTAGCCAAATGCGAGGTGAGGATGCAAAATCTTTTAGATGCAATAGATTCCATAACCAAATTAGCCAAAACGATGGAAATAGGAGAACCCGTAGCAACACCAAAAATTTGACGATAAAATTTTTTACGAAAACATAAATAAGTGTTGTCTAAACATAAATCTAAAGCATTCATAATTTCGTTGATATTTAATTTACATCTAATTTTTAATTCGCTATCACATTTTAGACGATCAAAAAGAACTGATTTAGCCATATGTAAAGGAATTTTAGTAAATAAAGACACAACATCGAAAGAAAGCATCAAATCGTTATCATTAATTTTAAAGTTAGATATTCTATCGACCAATTCGAAGGAATTTTTTATTGATAAATTATTAGAATTTATTAAACGTGTTAATATTTTAGCCACAAACTTAGAAAGATTATATAAATGTGAATTAATAAACGAAACAATTGGTCGAAGAGGCCAGTCTAGTTTATGAATCTTTGGTAACCCATAAATGCATGGCGCAATAGCATCAGTGCTTCGTAAATAAAAATATTTTTTTTGAGATAAACGATCAATTTTATATAATTCAAAAATAAATTTATTTAATTTACATTCAATATTTTTTGTTGAATCATTACATACGTATTTTTATCGTTTAACAATTTAAAAATTTTTTCTTCGTATTTATCTTTATCAATAATAATTACGTTGTGCATCGTGTTTTGCTTTTACCTGATGAAGTCCGCCCGATGTAACGGACGAAACGTTGTGTAGAGTTTTTCTTTAATAAATATATTACGCCTTCTGTTATTTGTTGAAGTTTTACTTGCCTATGATTCTACCAGAAGAACAAATGAATTTTAAACGCATTTTTTTCTTCGCAATTTAGTTTAACATCACCAGCAAATTTTCTTTATAACACGAAAAAGACCTGCATTGTGATTTGTTCCGTGGTATTCGTGTAAGTAGGCACAGGAATAATCGTGTATCCCATTAGTGCATCCGTGTTGGCATGGGTGTGCTTCACGTTCATCAATGCCTGAAAGCAAACATCAAAGCACGCTCATTTATAGTTGACAGAAACGAAGGCTAGCTTAATGTTGTTTGTTGTTGCAAAGGAATTTATATTACTATCATATGCAAAGTTAGTTACACGAATACAAAGAAAAAAATTGGCTTTATATAGTGACTGAAAAACATAATACGAACAAATAATTTCATGTAATGCATCAAACGTCTTATGCTTTAAAAAAAAAACAAATGAAACCAGCTCTGTACTTAATGACAACGCAGTTTTCCCCAATGTAACCAGGGGCACAATTGCAAACATATCTATTTACTTTGTTAATGCAAGTTCCTTGATTTTGACAAGGATTGGACAAACATTCATTTATTTCTATAACATAAAATTTTTTAAAACTTATTCATAGCAACATATAACTTAAAAATAAATTTAATTGCTTCTTTAGTCTTTTTTATTAATCTTTTTACTAACAGAATTGCCACTTTGTACTATGTATACATATACACCTACATATATTTAAGTAAAACAACTAGTAACAATCACTTAATACTTGCATTTATTCTTCTCCATCCATCCATGAATTGCAAAATATAATTAATTTATTTAAAATATTTAGTAAAACGCCACAAACGAATCAATCAAAATCTAAATTGTTTACATTAAATATTTAGCTCAAACAAAAAGAGAATTGCAATTTAAGTAGTTTTGCTTTGAAATAATTTTAGTACAACAATATACGTACAATGTATAAGCCAAAGATTTCTATCTCAAAACAATGTGAAGTAAAATAATATTATGGCTGATTTGTAAATATAACATGAAAGAGAAAAAGACGTACTTATTGTTGGTAAGTCTGCAACTTTTGATTTTTATGCAGTAGTTTGTTTTGTTTACGTTATTCAAAGAGAAAGTTTTTAAAAATGTTCCGATATGATGAAAATTGAGTTGACGAAAAATGAGTGCAAGGTCAAAAACAATAAACTACCTATATGTAAGAGTTCTGTTTAACGCAATGTTGTGTTGTTTTAAAAATCAATGCATTTCGGGAAGAATATGTTGAAAGCACTATTCAAAAAAGTAAAAAGACAAAAAAATTAATCTTGCCATGTTTCCAGTAAATTCAGGCTGACAATCACAAGTAAATCCATTCACTCCATTAACGCATCGACCGTTTAAACTAAGATTTCCAACGCAATCTTCAATATCTATGTATTAAGTTTTCAACAACATACCCACATTTAGCAGTTTTAATTTGTTAAAAGCGCCAAGTTTATCATTTATTTTTCATTTTATATCTACTTTTATCCTCCTGACTCGCAGGAAAGCGACGGAGGCGCTAATACATAGGATAAGCAATTACCCCGACCTACTTCCGGAGATGCCAAGATATTGCTGTCCGGTTAAAATTTTATGTTGGATTTTTAGTTTTATAGAGATATGACTGAAATTTAGAACTGCTTGCCAAGATTGCAAGGCAGGAGAAAGTACCATAAAGTATCTTTCTCAAGGAAACAACAGATTGAAGCAAGTAGGTTTTGAACCGATATCATGTCGATCACAGTCACTCTTACCACTTGAACACTCTGCCGGCAATGCAAGTAATTAATATTAGCCAATTATCGATTCGATTCAGTCTGCAACTTGCCTAATTAAGCAAAGTTGAAAAAATAGAGAGAATTAAAGTCATGTGGAATTGTTCTAAGTTAAGTTTGTAAATCTTAAAAATAATTGCAGTGTCATTTAATATTTTATTCCTCACATTTTCCAATTAACTCAGAAAAAAAGTTACGTGTTTTCTTATTCACGAATAGAAATGAATACAGAGGAGCATTTTATTTTGATTTACTAATTTCACAGTTTATTCCAAAATATCCAGTTGTGCATGAACGCTTACAGTTGTTTCAGAGGGTACTACGACAGTTGATCAAATGACACATGATCGAAACGATATTTGATTAAAACGAAGCTTGATCAATACGACATTTAATCAAAACGACAGTTGATCGAAACAACATTTGAATAAAATGACAGTTGATAAAAAAAAGATTTACTTTTGTATACTTTTGAGATTAAACAATCTCTTTGTTACTGTAAATTAGATTCATAAAAACTAGAAGCAATCAGAAAGAAGATAGTTTGTTTTAAATTTTTATAATTTTTTGCCAATGTCAAGGTCAGAGTTTCTTAACAAGGTTCCTGGGAAAAACATTTTTAAGGGGGCAACATGTAGATCTCTTGTCATGGTTATATTTTATTAAATGCCTATTGCTGCCATATTTTTGCATTTTTTTACATTGCAGTCAGTTGCGTGTTTAAGGGAGGAGGCATTATACCATGCCCCATCCTTGAAGACCCCTTGAAGAAATCAGAATAGATTCAAAGCGAAGACGTTTTTTTTAAAGATTACTATGTTATTGGGATAAAAAAACTGACAAAGCCGGGACAAATTCAAAGTTGTACGGTAAATTTTCTTTTTTATTATTCAATCAAATGTTCTTTTAATCAAATGTCGTTTGGAACAAGTGTTGTTTTCATCAGGTGTCGTTTCGATCAAATGTGGTTTAAATCAAATGTAGTTTCGATCATGTGTCGTTTTGATAAAGTGTCGTTTGATCAATCGTCCTTCGATCAACTGTCGTTCGATCAACTGTGGAGATAGTGTTTAAGAAATTGTCACAAGTTCCCCAGTTTTGACACGGGATTGAGGTCGCACTCGTTGATTTTGGCACAATGTGGAATTGAAAACGAAATAGTAAAAAAATTATTAAATCATTATAAGTATAAACTCTATTCAACTATTATTAAAAATTTATTAGTTTATTTCAAGCGGAAAAGAAAAGTTCTTCCAATTCAAAATTTTCTGACTGATAATTTTTATTTGTTGTTGTACGTCAATGTTATTAAGAAACTTACAATAAATAAACATTTAGGTTTCATAATTTTCAATGGCGCAGCTGAATTTTTTCAGATCTTGAATGACATAACCCAGCTAAGATGTTTACAATTAACGAATTTAAAAGTAAATGGTTACAGCAGTTTTTTTTGCACGTTTAATTTTTTTGTTATCATCGCTATATACTGAAGTTGTCTGTAGACTCATTGATTTTATTTTAAATGTGAATTCTTTGGAAATGTCCTTGATCAATAGTTAATGATTTATTGATAACGTATGACTATGAAAAATAACTTTACATTTTTGTGAAATAGATTCATGTTACGCAGATGAAGAGCTTTTTAGACTTACCATTCTCGCAATTCTGTGACGTATACCCGGGCTGACAGACGCAAGTGTAGCCGTTAGTTTCGTTCATGCACTTCCCTTCGTTTTGGCAGGGGTTTGAATTGCAATCGTTTACTAGACCAGCACCTGTAAAGTATTGAGTGGTTTTGTAAGAATGCCTGGAATTGTTTGTCTTGTCGTTTTTAAAGTAGCTTTTTTTTGATTCGGTGTTCATTGCGTCTTTTTGTGATGTATAAGATACAAAATGTAATCGAAGTCCAATTTATAAAAAATCAAAAATATTTTTGCTCAGATTTACCAGTGCTCTGTAACTTCTTAACTAAAAATTACTGAAAACGATCTCTGTAAGGTTTTTTCTTTTATTTCACTTAAGCAAATTTTTTCTTCATGTATTGTATTCGGTAAGAAACTGTTTTGTAAATTTTATATCACATTTTAAGATATAAATATTTGTTGTCGGTATAATTATAAGAAAAGGTTGTTGTGAAAAAGATTTACCAAAGGCTTTAGCTTCCTTAGCTTTGTACTTTTTTGTTGGCAATTTTATCTTCTGAAAAATTTAAAATCAAACAAACTGATAGCAAAGCTAATTAATAAGTTATGACCTTTGTATACAATGCTTTTATCTGTGGCAGCCATTGAGTTAAACCTGATTAACGAAATGGCTTGTATTAATGTTTTATATAGGCTTTGGCTAAAAAAATTAAAAACGAAACAAAAAGCTTTCTCAACTTAATATTCTTAATATCAAAGAAAAAAACAGCCAATTTCTGTTCCAGAAATATTTTCTACTTTCTAAACAAAAAAAAACATTTTAATTAAAAAGTTTTATTTAAGTTTAACAAAACTCACAAGAAGACTTCGCTAAATATTATTTTATAATAAATGATAATTAAACACAACTTTAAATGGCCGACAATTTTTAATTGTTTCTAATCAGTAAATTTTCAAAGGAACCTGACCTCATTAACACTGCTAATGGTCTAAATTTTTTATACATTTTTAAACAAATAATTTTTTTAAGAAACCTACTTGCATTGATAACTGGAGCTGTGTTTGTGGGAGGTGATATAATGATTCCTTTCTCCATGCATTGATTCAAATTGGTTAGGCATATGACTAAGACTTTTTTCAATGCATCAATGTTTTTCATTGGCTCAGATTTACAAGTTTCTAAAATGCCTTGTTGAATTTGTCCGAACAAAATAGATTGTACAAGGAAGAAACGCGAAAGAAAAAACATGGTAATTTTTTACGATAACTAAACTACTCTTTAAACAATAATAAATCCGTAATAGATAGTATTGTAAAATAATTAGTAAAAAAAAAACACTAAAGACTTAATAATTTTAAGTTGAACTACCAACAATTTTTTCACTTTTTAAATCATTTTTTTCTAAGCCGTATTTTTCGAGTTTTTTTACATTTTAATAGAAATTTTTATTTTTGTTTTATTTCTTTCAAACAGTTTTTTGATGCCAAAATTGTTTCGATTTGATTACAACGAGCTACTGTACAATACGTAATTCGCTTTAAAATATTGTGAAAAGCATAAAGTTTAAATTGCACATTTACATTTTTTTGCGGATTGAATGAATTATTTTTTTGAGGAAGAATAAGTTATTTTTGTTTTAAGCTCTGTACCATTATTTAATGTTGCGCAATATCTATTCCATTAAAAAAAAATTGAAAAATTTAAAAAAGTAATTGAGCAAACACTTTTAAGAAACTAATATTGTATTTTCGTAATACGCTTTGTTGTATACGTATATGATGGGATTAGTATAATCATTACTTTTATTGAAAAATAAACAAAAACATACACAAAATAAAGTGAAATAAATTACTGAAGTAAAGCTTCCCAATGGGCAGAAAACAAGGAAGGTTGCTATTTGTCATTTTATTCTTGCAATTCCTACACGAAAATTTTACGGTATTTTTGTAGCTCGTAATAAACTTTATGTATGGTTATTTTTTCAAATTGCTATTTTCACTTTTGCTGATGAGATTTTATTGTTGTTATGTACTGTACACTTTGTAGACTACTATACGAGATGTATATTCTGTTAAACAAAATCAAAATAAGAAAAAAATTTTTGAAAATGCATTACTTTTTCTAACTTAATAAACTGAAAATAATTTTAAAACACTTTGTTTCTTTTGAATCTTTTGGATTTTTTACTTTCAACGTAAGTGGTCTTGACATGAAAATGCTATTATCATGAACAGATTTCCTGTTTTGTAGCTTTTGTTTCTAATTATGTTTTTTGCACAATGACCGCTTGATTTATTTATAAAGGTATTTGGCCAAACAAGATATTAATAGCTCTAACTGCACTTATTGTAGCTAATTTTGTGACATTAACTAGAAGTTTGTTCTTATACGTATGATAGTGTACGCCATTATATAAAGGACATGATTTGCAAATAAAATCGGTTGTGAGAAACCTAAAAATCATTTCATTGCAATAAACACAAAAAAGTCTAATTGCTTTAACTCAGATTCATGCCTTGTTTTGAATTGCAAATTTGATTTCATAAAAATGATTTTGACTAATTTCACAAAAATCTTAAAAAAATAAATTGGTTGTTTCTGACAAATTTCTTATGACTAGGGCTGGCTAAATTGAAAATGATAAAGATTTTTCAAGGCTTTGTTAAATTTTCATATTATTACATTATCATCTTTATTCCGACTTTCATGCTGTTTACTTAGAGAAACCGTACATCAATTTTCCTAAATATTACGACTGCGAAGCAGAGGAAAGTGTCCTAAGGTATCTTTCCCAAAGACACAACAAAATGACGCGAGTAGGTTTTGAACCCTAAACGTGTTAATTGCGTTTGCAATCAATACATCCCCATTGCCCACTCGACCACGATGCCGATATCATTAAATTTATACCAACGTTAGTTTTTCCTGCTCAGTTGCCTTTTTAATGACTTTTATTAAGAAAAATTTTAATAAAGTCAAAATTTGTCAAAATTTTGTCTTATCTAACTTTAACTAAAAAAAATGTTTTTGTTTTTTAGTGAATTTTGAGCATTTGAAAACACTTAAAATTTTCTGTTTTTTAAAAAATATTATTGGAGTTCTTTAACTTTTTGGTTTACGACCGTGACCTAGCTTGTAAAACTTTGTTTTAAAAAAAGCCGCAAACTTAAATTTTGTGTAAAAGTAAAGCATCATTCTCACAGTAAAAAAGTTGAACTAAAAATACATCTCTTTATCCGTGTTAGTTATAAAACATTTACTCATGAATTTTCTATTTGATGTATGAATATACTCTTGCATATGCATGTTAAAGTGTTTAATACGCATTAATTGCTCGGCAGAAACGGGCTTTTTTAAAATGCTTGTAGTTGTAAATTTTAATCAGCAAGACAAATTGAAATTTTTATTTAATTGCTGACGACAAAATGGAAGTACAATATAGCTTTTCCAAACTTACGCAATTTTGCTGTTTCTGCAATATTTTAACTAAAGCTTGTCTCAAAAACTTCAGTAATTGACCAAAATTGTTAAATTACAGTAAAGTAAAAATTTTTCAACAAATGAAATTAAAAACTTTTTTTTCAAGTCAAAATGAAATTCCCCAGCTTATGACACATTAGCAGCGCAAGCAAAGTTATAAAAAATGTCAAACTACTGTATATAAGGGTTTTATACAGAGAAAAACATAAAAAATTACATTGGATAAAAAGAGTGATTGAGTAAAACATTATAATCAACACATTTAAAAAATTTTTTTTCTTAATTAACACTTTTATAAGAAAAGTACATTATTTGATTTAAACTTAAAGCAGTCTAGTAGTATCTTAATTCTCTTTCAAATCTTCCATAAAAATCATGTTTATAAACGCATGTACTATATAATTTTGGTTTAACTCTTACTGCTCCACAGCGTCGTGTCTATAAAAAAGCACTTTGTATGACTTTCCTATGCTTGGAGATCTTTAAATTACAGACTAGATACTAGCAAAAAAACTAAACAAGCATAATTCAACTGGACAACAATATTTCGGCAACTCTGAAAACTGCTCAAATTAATCCGTTCTGGGTTGCTTTTAGTTTAACCTCAAACATGTCTTGCAAGTCTGAAAGATAAAAATATAAAGTAGAAAGAAAATTTTCAACTACTATAAAAAATTTTTTTTTAAGTGAAATTGAATGGGACAAAATTTTAACAAATTTGGACATTCTTAAATTTTTTGGCTTTATAAACATGTAATACTTATCAAAAAATCTGCTGTTGAACCAAAATTAATAGAAGCGTAAATTTGATGACGTAAAAACCCTGAAAAAAACACTTTATTGACATCAGCCGGCTCTAGTAATTAGAAATCAATAAATAATGATAATCATTGTTTTTGTTGTAAAATGATATTTTTTTAAAAGTTAATATTGATATTTGATATTTAGATACTTTTGTTTAAATAACATTTTTTTAGATTTTATTCATTTATTATTCAGAAAATTGCGGAATCATTGTTTTATTTTAATATTGGTATTTACAATGATTGAAATAAAGTCGACCAATAATCTTGTTTTTATGACACATCTTCTGTTGAACTTTATTTAATTAAAATTAACGTTGTAGACTTGGAAAGTTATTTTTACTCTAGCAAAAATTTTATTATAGATTTCTCAAATCTTTCTGACTTATAGCAGAATCAGGATGGGTTACCACAAGACATTGTAACATCATTTTTTCATTGATACTTTTCTATTTTAAAAAATTTTTGGATCAAGCCAATAGGATAAATGTTTCATTCCACTCCTTTTAACTCCTACATGCTTAGGTTTTCACAAAAATTTTCCCACTGCAATTTAGCTGCAATTTAATCAATTATTATCTTTCCCAACCCATTACTCTTATTCTCGTATGCAGCTATCAGGTCTACCTCGATCTCGTTAAAGCTTGAACTAAACCCAATCTGATCTTTTAGCTTATATTCTGTTCACCGCGGTTATTGATGTGTAATAGTCTAGAATATATTTAAGTCATAATGCAGAGCTATTTTAATGAGAAACTTAAGCAAAAAAACTTATTTCTACATTTCCTCTCATTTTTTTAGTTATACAGTATTTTAATAACCATAAGCAAAAAAAACTTATTACTACTTTTGCTCTCATTTCTTTAGTTAAATTTAAAGATTGATTTTTAAAATTTACGCTTAAAATTTATTATATAACATAGGTCAGAGTTAATTTATATTCTTCGCTGGATCCGTGTTGTTTTTTATATTCCTGATTTTTTACGTGGTAAAATATATCACTTATTTCTTTTAAGATTTGTTTTAAATTTAAGATATTTTAGCTTTTTAAACTTTTTTAATTCACAGACTGTCGTTTAGTTTAATTATATTTTATTAAAATTACTAAAATGGTTTCTAAAAATCAAAAACTAATTTATGAAAATTACAAAAAAATCAATAATAACCGCAACTATAGATTTTATTGTTGACCATTTTAATGACAAGATATTTGTTTACACTAGAAGGACCAAAATTTGTGACTACCTAGATTAAAGCAATACTTTGGAACACTTGCAACGCTTGATCAGAAGCAAACCTTTAAGACATTTTACTAGCAAAGCAAATATTATATCAGTAATTTACTTGGCTTCTGACTTGGGAAAACACAACCCATCGTTAGACGCTATGTAGAATGCTCGTTGCACAAATTATTTCAAACTTGCTGCTCCAGTGGTATGAAGAATAAACATATTATTGTCAGGAACAATCTATCTAGAGCTTTCTGACCAAGATGTAGCCAAGTCACGGTAATAATGATGGTCCTCAAATACAGCCTATCCTCTTCTGCATCTTATTGCTCACAATACTAACTTCTATGGCACCAATATTTACTACACTAGGCTAGGCTGCTCCTGATCTTCTTGTAGTTAACGCAAAATAGAAAACTACTACGTTTTGTTTGCCAGGTCCCCAGCATATTAGCTTAGCTTGTGACGCCGAGAATCACCAGAAAAAGAGTGACAAAGAATTGAAAATACCTACTTCTTCATAGATCAGGACAGTAGCAGCACAACAAGCAATTGATAAGACTAACTTAATAGGAAATAAGTAAACCTCAAACACAATTATTACGTCATGAACAAGGTACGCTGCCTACTTTCTTTGATTTTATGGAAAAACTGCTTTAGAAAAAAATAATACAATGGTATCTACCAAGAAACTATTGTTCAACAGGTTGGTATGGACATTTTGACATGTTAACGCGTCTTGCATCAATTTTTTCGCTAATTTTTGCCCCCCAAGTCACGAAATTGGGTCTGAGAGTGTCTATCAATAAAAAAATAAAAGTCAAAAAGTGCCAAGCGATAATACTTCAGAAAGCGCGATTTATTGGCATGCAAAAATTTAGATACGTTAATTGACGCGCTTGGTCCTTCTAGTGTTAAAGCAACTTTTTAACTTGATAAAATGCTTCATTTCCTTTGCATTTTAGTATCTGCTTGTGAAAGACAACGCCGACCAATCAAAACCGCCGTGTAAAATGAAAAGACTTTTCTGCAGGAGCAGTGTCCGGAAGTGACTTTATTACGCCAAACTTACCAAGCACATTGCTACAAATGACTGTAATTCTAACGCTCGTTTCCACTACGAGCTTGGAATAGAGTATTTTTTCTTTGTTTTACAGATTTTTTTGCTTTGCTTAGCGCTCGCTTAGATTTTAAGCGTGAAAAAATCAATAAAAGAAACAAAGAATGCTCCATTTCACGCTCGTAGTGGAAACGAGGCTCAATAGATTTTTAAGCATTACTCCTATTACTTTGGTGTAGTTGATTTTAAAAATTACGTTGCTATGTTCGAACATATCACTAAGTAAACAAACTGCTTGGATCCCTAGGTTGTTTGTTATAATTGATGAAAGTAATCAAACTACTTTTGAACACTAAGTTTTCTTGAAATTTTTTACTCAAAAATCCTTGATTATCTTGCATAAAATATTTACAAAAATTTTACAGCAAAAATATGTCTATCAAAATGTAACATCAAAAAAATTTTTTTTTAATTTTAAAAACTCAAAGTAAACGTAAAATAATTTTAGAAACCTTCTCTCTTCTTCTTTTGTCACGTGACTAAACAATTTTTTAAGACAGCAAAATATTTGATAAACATTTTTTAGAATGCATTTACATGTATTATTACCCGAAACGGCACAAAATCAATAATTATTAAAGCTATTGATATCAATCATTTGTAAATTAATGCTGTTTATAACTTCAAAATTGACAATGCAATTACTTCGCAGTTGTAACCCTGGAGTAAAATGATAGGTACTGTTGGGGTGAACTAGGTTGTTTGAAACTTACAGTATACCTTAAAATTTGATATTGATTTTTTTTCGATAGAAATAAAATCTTGTATGATCTGTGACATTACAGATTTTGCCTTAAATAATATAAATTAGTAAATTTTTATTTTTAAGGGTCAAGCACTTCATTTTTTTTCAGAATTAGGGACACTTAACCCTTTGAGTGGCAGTGGTTAGCCAGACTGACCACCTCTTAAAATCAAAATTTTGCTTTTTAAAGCCAGTTTCAGGTCATAGAATGGCAGTGGTGAGCAGCACTAACCACCTTGGGTAAATCCTTTCTTCTAAAAACAACATCGAACAAAAAATTTAATTTTGTTGTATGTGCACAAATAGTAGAATAGAAACAAAAAAAGCCAAATTTTTTTAAAAAATTATTTAAGTTTACTTAAAGGGTTAAGATATAACTAACAAAATAAGTATCACCATTAAAATAGTTTTCATAAAAAAAATTAGTTTTTGCTTCAAATTTTTCTATATTTCAATTTAATCAAGTTAACCTCGATATAATTTTAAAGTACAACTGTCAAATAATTTTTTGCTAAGTAGCTTTTCTTTTAAATTATTTTGTTGTCACAATGAGTTTTGAATTTAATAATTACTTTATCAGCCAAACGAGATGTCAATAGCTTTAACTGAACTTCTTTAATTTTAAAACTTATGACATCCGCTAAAACCTTGATATTACGTAGGGTAGTTTACGCCACTTGTATAGAGTACGTAATCTGTAAATAAGTAGGAGTTATGAGTTGCTGATTTTCAATAAAATGAAGCCTTGAAATGATTTCAGTGCGGATGCAGATTTTTTGTTTCGAACTGATTTAGGATTTAATTTCTGATGGAAATTGAAACTTAAAGGTGATGTGTCGTAAGTATACCAGAAACACTTTATGGGGGGGAGAGGGGAGTTGCTAAACAATGGCAGAGTGAGCTGTTAGGATTAGGAACGAATTCGTTTAGTCACTCACCATTAAGCACGTTACATAACTTTAAAGTTTAATTTTCTTTTTTTTATTTCTATATTTATCTTTTGACGCGTCGGAGGCGCTATAAAATAGAAAAAAATATTTGTTTTCTTATTGTTAATCAGATGACCATGTGAACAAACTGCTGTAAAAAATAGTGATGTGGTTATCATATTATAGAAATACCCCTATTTCAAAACATTACTTTTATCTGTAGGTAATAAAGCTAGAACAGCAATGATATATAAATGAACAGCAATCAATGATTGACGCAACTAAAAAAATGTGCTTGAAGAAAAAAAAAGATAGAGCTTTTTATACACAGCATTAAAATTTCATTTAGAAGGAAATTTTCTATAAAAGAGCCTCAAATTTTTCTTTGATTTTGTACGGCATTGTTCAAAACAGTAAAATGATTTAGTATAATTATGAATTACTTCCTTCAAGAAAAGTGTTGATATAATTTTTTATTGAACCAGAAGTGAATTCATTTGCAAATTTTAATTATGACACTCGTCATTTTAAAAGGCAGGGATTGGCAACCTTTTGCGTGTCACGGACAAAAAACAAGTTTATAACGTTTTTGGGTCCGCACTTTTTTTCAGCTACCAAAATCTTTCTTGCATTGATCAAACAACTTGTCTTGACACATGGATGCAAAAATGCAGCAAAAAACTTGCGTTCGCAACCCTGTCACAAGGAATGCCTTATGGTAAAAATAGCTTTTGTTTCAAAAGGCTATCATTGGGGGATCAAGGTTTAAAGCTTATTGTAATTTATTTTGAAATGTAAAACAATTTTTTAACGTGTGTTTGCTTCAAACATTTAATTTTAAGTTTAACAATACAATAGCCATTTTTTTCACATTACAACAATTTTTATTTTTAAGTGCATTTTGTTACAGGCTGACATAATTTATAGCTGTGCACATTCTTTTGTCGTTGTAAAGTATTGTCGACATTTAGTTTTTGAACTGCTTTTAAGTTTTTATTATAAGCTGGAAAGCTTTAAAGTTAATATAATAATAGTGTGAGATAGACCTTCAGCACCTAATTGATATGCATCTAAAATTTTTAAAAAATTTAAATTAAGTTTAAGTTTCATGTTTATTTATTAAACACATGCGCGCACACAAACACACACACACATACACAGATCTATTAATAGGCACGAAATTCATATTGTTAATAAAGACTTAAAATTTAAAGTAATCAAATGATAACAATGTTGAATTTAACTTTTTTTTCAAAGTCTTTGATGTTTGATTTTTTGTATTGTAGGCGTGCTCAAAAGGAAATTTAGAGATTAAACAAATAGTTTTTAAAATTAATAAGAGGCTTTTGGGATTTATGTTTTTTCTCACTTTGAAAATGGTTTTGAACAGATGCAGCTTAAAAATATCGATTGGAAACCCTGAGATCATCTTAATTTTTCATTTTCTCATTTAACGGCCAATGTGACATAAAACCTCTCTGGCATAATTGATTGTCCAGACCTCTTAAAAACATATTAAAGGATTATGTCTTTGCGTGAATTCAAATGATGTGTGAGCTTTACAAGTCATTCAATATGCTAAGCCATTTCTATCTTATAAAAATTAAGCCTTTAGGTTAGTTTTCACGTTCAATTCTTTTTTGAAAAAATTGTTAAGGCATTAAAGCTGAAAAGTCTGTAACAAAGGAAAATAGTACTTTGAATTTTTGTTCATCTAAAGCAATATTATTAAGTAGTATATGGTGAGATGACATTCATTCTGATAAATCAATTTTTTAAATTTGGGATTGATTAAGTAAAAACATATTCAAATAGAAAATAAAATGAAAAACTAACGCATCTGAAAAAATTATCTATATTTTTTTAGTTATTCAGTTCCTGTTTTGGGAAAGAAAACGCAAAATCAACTACAAATCCTGAAGTAAAAGTGTCGGGATTAAGTCAAAATATTTTGAATACAATCAAGATGCTGCTGAGGTAAGACAGTGTTTTTTTGTTTTTGTAAAAAAAGAACAATTCATTGTTTTTTTTCAGTCATAGCATAAAAGAAACAAAATAAATCAAAGCAGAGTAACTGCAATGTAATTGCCAATTGCTTTAAAGTAGCGTTCGTAAGTTTTTATTGCCATAACTTGACAGTGCATGAAGGTATTGCTTTTATACATCTGTAAACTAGAATTAGTGTATAATTAAATATTCAATAAGATCTAAATTTAATGATTTCAGTGAGCTACTTACTGCGGGAAAGCATTTTTATTTCAGATAAAAATGAATTCAGGAAATTCAAGCACATGTCTGTCTAAAGAACAATCATCAACATTGGTTCTCTTATCAATTCTCAATCAGGCCACAACTTTCAAAACATTTTCAATCTCTATCAAGAAAGAGTGTATGCTACGCAAGAAAATTGGAATCAATTGATATAACAAATTCAAACCGTTGAATGGACAATCAACTTTATTTTTAACTGATTATTCATATCAATTTACACAGTTGGCATGTTCTATTCTTTTCTAAACTTTATACTTCTTTATTTTCTCTTCAAAATGTATATATGTATATATGTATATTTTTTTTATTTTTATGTTTGTATTTGCAGTGAATCCAGAAAAGGTTTCCGGACCTGGAGAGGTTTCTTTTCGGGAGGTTTTCTTTACTCACCATGCTCAGTTGAGCTAAATTTATAGTTAGCAATATAGGGCGGTTGTGCCTCCCAATGATTTACATAACCCTTCCTGCACTGCACATTTTTTGTCATTTTTTTTGTCTTTTTAAATAATAATATTTAGTTTGAATTAGGTAACGCGGCCGTGCTTCTTATTTTTTTCTCTTTCTCAACTCTCTCTATACTTTCTGCATGCTTAACGTTCGTCGTTGTGTCGTGTTTCCTTTTCATGCTTTGCTTAATGTACATTGCATATACTTTAATATTGTTACTAAGCATGAATAAAATATCATCATCATCATCATCATCATCATTATTGCAATAATTCGTACAATCTATTATACTCTAGGCTTTTAATTTTTTACTCCTTGAACTTACTTCAATGGAATTGTTTTTTAAGAAACTTTGTTTTTGAAATTATTGGCATTTTCAGTTTTTGCATTTTAATTACCCAAATAATTTTCTTTTATTATTTGTTAAAGTTTAATTGAGTTCAATTTTGTTTTGTTAAAGTCAAAGAGATACTCATAGTGAAAATTACTTTAATTATCTTTTATAATGGAGGCTATAAGTGAAAAAATGTTTTTAAAAACTAATTTTCTGTCGATAAAAAGCAGCCTTTCTTTGTGTTTTAGTATCTGATATTGAAAACCGACGTCATTTCCCTGCCTGATGACTTGCTTTTACCACTGAATGACTTGGTTTTACCACTGAATGACATCATAAACACCAACTAACAGAAACCACCATGTGAAGATGACGAAGACTTTTGTGCGGGAGGAGTGTCCGGAAGTGGTCCTATTGATTTAGATTTTCCAAAGCACACAAATACAAGTAAGTGTAAGTATGGAAAAATAAATAGCACTTTAACTCATTCTTTGCTGGTATTGTTTCAAATACTATGTAGTTTGTGTTTAAACACATCACATAACAATGAAATAAATTGTTGGCATCCCATTTAATTTTTTATATTATGTTAAAAGTAAGCAAACTATTACGAATAGCAAGTTTGCTTAAATATTTTTCTCAGAAAATCATTGCCAAATTATGTACAAAAATCATAAATTTAAATTAAATATATTAAATTGAAATGTCAAAAAAAAACTGACTGTTACTTATTTTGCAAATTTACTTACATATAGTGAATCCTGATACGTACACGTCACAGTGCCATTTATGCTTAACACCTACACACATCTAAACACAATACTAATCAGCTTCTTAACTGTAGCCTAGTTCCAACACAATGCCACGCCACTAATATGTGAAAAAAGTTTTTGGAAGCAGCAAGGTTAATCCAAATGTGGGAATTTAGATTGGCTTCTTTGATAAGTTAAGGGATAGCTATTCCAAGACAGCCTTGGGGGAGGTTAAATATTAAAATAAATGAATGAATAAGGGATAACAACAAAAACAACAACAAAAACAAAACTTTGACTGCTAATCAAGTCAGATGATTAAATAGTTTTTTTAATTAAAATATATATTTAAGTCATATAAATCAATCAAGCATTTGATTAAACGCTTTAATATGCATTAGTGATAGAAAGGCATTAAGCGAAACAAGTATTTAATGTTATGATTTTTAAGGTTATTCTTTTCAATGGTTTAGGTTAACGCTGTTTTCATCTTTTATTTTTTCAAAATTTCTTTTTAATTTCGTAAATTTTTTGTGTGAACTACTAGAACAAAGCGCAATTATGATATAATATGCACATTGCTAAGTTTTTATTGCGAAATTATTATTATACAAATATTATTTAATTTCAAAAGCTTTTACAAAACAAAAACGCAATTCAAAAAACACTTACATTTCTTAAAAAAATTGGTACTTCTGCTTTAAAATTTATAAAAATTTTCTTGTCTTTCAGATTTTCACAAGCACAAGGCTTCCCAATCAACACAAAACAGAAAAAGTGGGCGGAAGAGAAAAAGAACAAAATTGAAAAATGATGATTGTATTTTGTCTGAATTTGGTGTTAAAGTTCTTTTAAAAGAAGAAAAATTTTTTATGTCGTCAGCGCAAGAGGGCGCCAAAAATCAGAAGAAAAACAATCCAGAAAATTTCTCATCAAACATTTATAATTTTAACATCATCACGAGTATAATTATTGCGCATTTATTAATAGTATGAAGATTGCAAATACTGCAATCATGATATGACGTCATTGCGTGGGCAGCCAACCCAATCTTAAGACAATGCATGACGTCACAGTACGATCCTCGCCGATCGGTTGAATCGGTTTTATTTACATCGAAGTAGAAACGAGACAGATGAATTCGACTTGAAATCAGAATGGTTAAAAGTAAGTGTTTTTTTCGCTTAAACAGTCCATTTTAAAAAAGAAAATGACGTGGTTTTTATTATAGTAAATAAAATGTCATATAATTCTAATATACATGGTGTTTCAAAAAATTTGACATAATTTGACATGTAAATATTACAAAAACTACATAGTCGAATCAAATGAAATTTAACAGGGTTAATGGTGAGCTGAACAAAATTTATTCCTGTAAATTTAAATAAGAAATTCAAAGGCACCTGAATTTCATGAAAGGTTTCACAAATATTCAATATGCGCACAAAAGTGTGGAATCAAAGACACAAAAACACAATTTAATTTTCGGGCTTTTTCCAACCTGAATTGTCGGCCCGTTTACAACTCTGTGCCAAATGATGTCAAATTTTTTGAAACACCCTGTATTACGACAAAACTGACCTGTCGATTTTTTTATTACAAAAAACCTAAATTAAATCGAGAATTACTTGGAAATGAAACTTCAAACCAATGTTTCGCATCTATATAGAACCTACCTCACCTTCCAGTTTTTTTTCCTTTTATTCAACATTTTAACAACGCAAATTGCAGTTGTTATTTTCATATTTTTTCTTAATGATAAATCATACACGTTTGTTTCTTTTCGGGCAGCGGTTGTTTTTGTTGGAATTAGCAGGAGCTTTGTTACTGGTTGGATACGTGTAAACTTTTTGTTCTTCTGAACGTAAAGTCAAAACAAATGGTTTTACATCCCAACCAATCTAATTTTGAAATCTTAAAAAAATTTAAACTAAAATTTTTAGTTTATCAGAAAAACACTTTAAGACAATTATTTGATGATCGTATATAACTTTTTTTGACCATTTTTCCTTGAGCATAGAAGAAATAAAATTGAAGAGATAATTAAAATGCATTACAACTATTAAAATAATAAAACTTGAATTAAGCAAACAAACAAATTCAAAAATCCAACTACAATAAAGCTGTTGTTCGAAAATCATAGCAAGTAAACTTATATCCTATGTCGTGTGACTCCAGATAACAAAGCTGAATAAACGCAAATTGGTTTTTATTGTATTGCTTTAATTCAATCTGTACTTTACAAAATTTTTTATGAACAGTTGATTTAAATATTGGTTTTTATCCCATTTTCTAAAATTAAGATAAAATTTCAGCTTTTAAACGTAATTAAAATCGTGTTAATTCCTCTGTATTTTTCCTAAATAACAGCCTCTAAGTTTTCTTCCTAAATAGTTTTAGGTTGGAATATACTAGGTTTATTTGCTTGTATTTGTTTTCTGTTTTTAGTCGAATGTGCTTTTAAAATTAGTCCGTCTTGGCATGAAAAAAATAGTTTGGTTGTATATTATTTGGCGGTATATGGTTCCTTTTTCTTAGTTATTACAAAAGAAATTGCAAAACTGTAAACAAATAATTTACAAAAATTTTTATAACGTGGTTTTATCGTTGAATGATTGATAAACTTATTTAACTGCTACTTATTGGGGAAAAATATTTCTCTTCCTTATGGTTCTTGAATCTTATTAAAAATTATCATGAAATATGTTTTATACATAAGGTTTTGTTTTGTTTCAATCAGCATTTAACTGTGATTTTAAATTACTTTTTTCAATTTTTTGTGCTTTTTACAACTATTTTTGTACTTATTCACTGTAAATACAATTTTTTTATGTGCACATTGTAGAAGTCTACATTTTTTAATAGCATACCTATACGTTTAGATTATATAGGAATTCAACTAAAAAAACTATTAAAATCATACGAAATGGTTTACATACCCATACTACCATGTTTGGTTTAGTCAACCCCTTTAGTAAATTACATCAAGAATAATTGTTTTCCCGCGTAATAAACGTAAAAAAATGACATAACTTTTAAAAAAAACTTATGTTAACTTTCTCCTCTGAGCATTTCATTTTTATTTCTACGATTTGTACTTATTCTTATAAACATTGTCTAAAAAAGATTTAATAACCTTATTTTAAAAAAACGTTTTATTTTAAAGTTAAGTGCCTTTATTTATTTATTTTATTTAATCTCTATATTTATCCTCCTGACTCGCAGGAATGCGACGGAGGCGCTAATACATATGAAAGCAATTACCCCGACCTTCTTCCGGAAATGTCAAGATATTGCCGTCCGCTTTTAATTCAATAGAGATATGACTAGAATTTAAAACTGTTTGCTAAGACCATCAGGCAGGGAAATGTGGCAAATACCAGCCGGGTGTCTTTCCCAAGGACACAACAGAATGGCGTGAGTAGGTTTTGAATCGATATCATGTCGATCACAATTCCGCGCTCTGACCACTCGATCACAATGCTTTCTGCTTATTTTTATTAATTATATGTAAATTTTTAACAATATTTTTAAAAAAACGCACTTATTGTCGAGTTTATGCTTTATGTTCAAAGAAACAAGGTTGTTTTTTGCTAAAGATGAAGTGAAGACGTTTTCGTCTTTATATTGACAAATAAATTACTTAAGCAATACCAAAAAAAAGTCTTTACTACGTTTCGTTAGGCGAACTTATTTTTTGTCATTTTGGATGGTAACCAAGTTTACAATTACCAACATTAATAAAAAAAGATTTAAATCGGAATTATTTTTTAAAACTCACTCACAAATTTTTTAAACTGCAGTTTCTATGATGAATTTGTGACAGTGCGGCGTGTTTAAAAAACTCAGTTTTTCAACTTTTTTCATTACCTGTTGGACCTGACAGAATTGCTAGCCTTGTCCGTATTAACGAATCTCGTTGTGAGCTAGCGAGATTCAACTTCACACTACCTTGTAACTCTTTTAAGGTTTAATACAGTTAACGAAGACAGTGCAAAAAATAATTCAATAATTTTCCACGCTTTTCCAAACACGTGCGCTGAATAAATGACTGAAGGTAATCACCAAGCAGCCACGAAAGAAAAAGGGCGTTGACGTCACAATCGTATCACACATAAACAATGCTGCGAATTAACCGTCCGGAACATAGCGGCCCCCATTATGAGTAATCGCGCCAGCGTAGTCATAATGCAAACGAAATAAAAAGGGGTGAAGGACGATTTAAGCACAATATAAGCAATGAATACACAATTTCTAATAAAGATATGTAGGCTTTTATGTGATTGGCGAAAACAAACAACACAAGTGAAGCAAAGAAAAATACAACACAACACGTTTGATACAGAAGCCTACAATTTATTCACTGAATTCGAGTGGTGCCAGTTTAGACAAATCACGTTCTATTTCAGTTACTTGGGGTTCCCCCGTGGTATCATTAATTGTGGAGACTTTAACGATGGCACGCCGAACAATTGTTTTACCTTTCCGAATTTGAGGAAGTACTCTAGAAATGCGACCTAGGCGATATTTTCCTCGCGTGTTAAAATCGCCAGGCCCGGCGACCAAAACCAATTTCCCTACTTTAATGTTGTCCACGATTTTGAGCCATTTTTTACGGCGCTGCAACTGTGGCAAGTAAAATTTAATCCAGCGCTCCCAGAATCTCTGAGCAAGGGCCATATTATACCGAAAATCACGTCGTAAGTGGTCCGTGCTGTGTGGATGTCCGATAGGCAAGACTGGGTCGAGCGAAGGTGTTAATATGGAGGCTGGTGAAATAGCATTATAATCTAAAGGGTCGTCTGACAGTGAGGTCAGGGGTCTATCATTTACGATACGTGTAGCGTTTGAAACGTAAGTCTGTAATTCTATTAAAGTTGGTTTGCGTTGTGTCAAATTACATGTGTTAAGCAACGTGCGTTTAAAAACTTTTATTAATGACTCCCACGCTCCTCCTTGCGAGGGACTGTAAGGCGGTATGAATTCCCATGTCAATTTTTTCTTTCTAAAAAAGGCTTGGAGTTCATCAGATTGCAAAAGTTGTGGCAAGACTTGGGCTGCTGCTTTGAATGTAGTCCCGTTGTCTGAGTATAAGCTGGAAACCGGACCTCTCAAGTCGACAAATCGTGAGAAGGCCATAATAAAACTGCTTAAATCTAAAGAAGTTACCAGCTCTACGTGGATAGCTCTGGTTGTCATGCATGTGAACAACAGTCCCCACGCTTTTCTCTCACTTCTATTTTCTTTGAAGATAAACGGCCCCATGTAGTCACAGCCAGTATTCGCAAAGGGCTTCTTATGTATGGCCATTCTAGAAGTGGGCAAATCTGCCATTAGCTGGCGTATTGGATGAGCTTTAGCGATAATACACGAATTACATTTCTTTATGTAGTGTCTCACACTAGAGAGTCCCTTGATGACCCAGAACCGTCGGCGTGTTAACATCAAAGTGTACTGAATGCCACCATGTGCACACTCTACATGGGCGTCCATAATTAGCAATCGGGTCAAGGGATGTTTAGAGGGCAAGATTATAGGGTATTTTTCATCTGTCGGAAGTGGAGCCTGGCTTAGCCTTCCTTCAATGCGAAAAATACCGTCTGAATCAACACATGGGCGTAGGCAGCGAAGCGAAAGCAGATCAGAAAGATTCTTTCTCAAGGAGGGATCTTCTGTATGCTGAATTACGTTTTTAACAATATCATATAGATTATCTGGGTTTGCCCTTAACAATTTATGTACGGTGAGTCCAAAGCATTCACATTGCACATACCGAATAACCTGTAGCATGGCTTTGTTTAAGTAATTGCAATCTAAATTAGGTTTCTGAAAGGGGATTTTATTTATTTTTTGACAGATGTATTGTTTAAAGGCGCATAAGTAAGATACGCGTTTTTGGAGAATATACCAACTAGGTGCGCTTTCAATCAGATGTAAGAGCGTAGTTTCAGCCTGGGGCTTTGCTAAGTGGATTTGTCTTACCGCTACTGTTTTCGAAACGTTTGATTGGTCGAAGTTCGGTTGGTTAAGAAATTTGGGTCCTTTCAACCAAAACTCGATGCGGGTGTAGGATGACTTAGTCAAAGGACGGGTGGCAACATCAGCTGGGTTAGCATCAGTGGCACAATACTTCCAGTTATTTAGGTTAGAAAGGCGGTGAATAATCTCAATTCTACGAGCTATAAACTTTGGCAAACGAAGGTTTGGATTAAGAATCCACTGCAATACCACTTTGGAATCGCTCCAAAAATGTTTTGTGCATTTCGGCAAACGGAGGGCTTGGAAAGCATCGTCTAAGAGCTTCACGCTCATGACAGCGGCGACAAGTTCCTTCCTTCCAATAGGCCAGTTTTGTTGATGCCGAAGTATAATGCGACTTTTTCCGAAGACAAAGGAAGTGCTGGGGATTCCTTTGACAATACGTCGTAAATACACTACGCTTCCGTATGCTTGATTGGAAGCATCTGAGAAAACGTGCAATTCAAATTCACACTCTTTTGGATCTTTTACGGATACTGATGCATTCGCAAAGTACCATCGTGGAAGCGAGATGTCCTTCCATTTCACGCACAGGTTTAACCAGTCATTCCAAGCTTTTGCGCATTGAGGTCCTACTTCTTCATCCCAGGATAATCCATCAATGGCAAGTTGTTGAAGGATGAGTCGACCTTTTAAAAGGAGAGGGGCAGAAAATCCGAGGGGATCGTATTGCCGATTTATTTGACTTAGTAGATTGCGCCTAGTGAATTGCTTGGGGCAATCAAGTGAAAATTCGATTTTTAGTAGGTCTTGTTCAGCGTCCCATACACATCCGACTGCCTTAAATTCAGGAAGTGTATCGGCCTCAGTTCGTAGATTTATAGTTCGTATTGATGCAGCAAGTTTGTCTTTGCTAATTTCAGTCAGAGCAGATTTTGCTTGTTTGTTTGATGTCCACTTTACCAATTGGAAGCCTCTGCTAGCTAGGAGCTCAATGGACTCGAGAGCAACAGTTCGGGCCTCCTCCAGCGTGTGTGTGCTGAAGAGAAGGTCATCCATGTACATTGAGTTTCGAATAGTGTCTAAAGTGAGTACACTGGCATTGGTGTGGTTTTCCTCAGCAGTTTTACGAATTGCCAAACATGAAATATAAGGAGAGCTAACTACCCCCCAGACGTGACGAGTAAACTTATACGGCTCTAGTTTTCCTGTTTTAACGTCATTGTTTTTAAACCATAGAATGCGAAAAAGATTTTGTTGTGACTTAGGCAGGCGTATTTGGAAGAAGCATTTGCTGATATCTCCCATCAATGCATACTCGCCCATTCTAAACTTTGCTAGCACATGAGCCAGAGGATTCAATAAATCTGGCCCTGAGTAGATGCTGTCATTAACACAACATCCTTCAAAAGTAGCCGAACCATCGTATACCACTCTTGGTTTTGATTGGTTGGTCAAGAAGTACGGTAGATAATTAACAGACTCTGAGTCTTGGTCTGCAGGAACAATATATTGATTTTGTTTTAAGAATTCCATTGACTCTAAAAGGGGTTGCAAATGTGCTGGATTTTTTATCATTTTTTGACGTAAACCTTCGGCACGTTTAGCTGCAAGGTCGAAGTTATTCGGCAATTTATTAACATTGTTCTTTAGTGGGACTGGGATTTCATAGTGACCATCCACCACCTTTATACTATCTTTTACAATTTCTTCAGCTTTCTTGTCGTTAATAGAAGGTTGTGTTTCTTCATTAAGTAGAGAAAGATCTCTGACAGTTTGTTGTAACTCTAAGATTTTTTGATCTTTGTTTGTTTCTCCTCTTTGTACAGCGATTCTCCTGGACCGATAACTGACGGGATCTTCTGAGAATTTTCCTCCAGAAGCAACCCAACCAATAGGAGTCTCGATAGCGTGAGGCTCTCCTTCCTCGCCTATCCGCTCTTCTAAGACTCTCATCAAGTTCGAATTATCTAATCCCAGCAAGATATGACATTGGGACGATGTGGCAATTTTTTCATGTCCACGTTGTCAAATTGAGAAAAGGAAGAAAGATTATAATGGTGGGGCAGAGTATAACTTTCATCCGACCATGCAGGCATCACTAATGCTTTGTTAATGTTAAATTGATCTCCATTATGAAGAGTTTGTACTTTCATAGATACGTGAGAAAAGGTTGAAGTTGTGCTACCTGATACTGTATGTAGAGTAACCACAGATGTTTCTCCACGTCGAAGACTTAGTTCATCTGCTAGAGCGGCAGAGACGAGAGTGACTTCTGACCCGGAATCATGCTGCGCATAAGCAAGAGTGCTGACTCCAGTGCCTGGGTTAATAACGCGCACAGCCGATATTCGTGTAAAAACTCCAGTCGCTGGTGCTTGAATCTTTTTTATAGAAGCATGGTTAGTAGCATTATGATTAGCCAATTCTTTTGGAAGCGATGGTATGGAGCAATTATGTGAGTTTCCTACTACGGTGGTGCCATCAGCGGCCCCAACATTGACCCCGACTGTAGAGGACTGCAAGTACAATTCGTGCAGCGAGGTAGTATGCCTTTGTGGATTGTGTTTATCACAGTGTTTGCATTTACACTGAAGGCGACAGTCACTGACATGGTGTTTTGAAAGGCAGTTGATGCAGTGACCTGCCTTTATTATACTCTCCCTGCGTTCTTGCGGAGTCATGCTCTTGTAAGTGTGGCATGTATTTAATAAGTGTCGGTGCGTTTCTGTAGGTGTTGAGCATATGAAAGATACAGGTTGCTTTTGCCGCGTAGGTGATGTGGAAGATAACTCTTTGTGTCCCAGAGTGGGAAGGACTCTTACTTTAGTTTGGTGGACCCGGACTCTTTGCAAGGTCATGAGTTTATCGTTTTTCCCTTGTGAAGCACCTAAAAGTTTTTGGGCAAATGTGGTATTTATTCTTTTTAGCTCTCTGTTCAGAAATTGTTTAAAGGATTCGAAGGATGGCTCATCTGGATTTCCCCAGTGATCAGTAAGAAAATCAGTGTACCGTGTCTTACTATAGAATGGAAGCCGATCTGCTACGTCTAGAATAAACGTACTTCCCAATGAACTAGTTTGTTGATAGGCACAAGCATACAGCTCACAGTCATTCAAATCAGAAATTAGCTGTTCAAGAGCAGGCACATCCATCTTTGCAAATTTCTGCCCTGAGCGTACTCTTTTTACTAATGGTTCTGAAAGAAAACTGGAACAGCCATATCGAAGTCTTAGCCCTTCTAAAGCCCGCTTAATTTGGATGTTTACATCCCAACCAGGAACAGGTGGGACCAAGGCTGAGACAGCTTCTCTCGCCTGATCCTGACACGAGGCTCGAAGAAGATCCATCTTTTTTCTAGGATCTGAGCATCGATTCAGTAATTCCATGATTTGGTTATAATAAAAAATGAAAGGCAGTTTTCTTCCGGTAAATCTAATCTCACGCGCTTCCTCCAAGAGCAAGTGGTATCCTGGAAAACTACTATAGGATCTTTCTCTATAAGGGTCAAAGAGCGGTGGAAGATTTAAAGGAGGTTTTACCTGATAAGGAAGAGATGCTGGATGTCCCTCTAAGTTACTTAAGCCTGGATTGTCATGAAAACCAGGTGCAATGCACGGTTCATTTTCAAATGCACTAAAGGCATGTTCATGCTGCATATCATTTCCATTATGACTTAGCGCAGTGTGGGACTCTGCGGCTTCTACTGGTGGTTGCGGTTCCTTACGCCGGTCCACGCTGGGTGTGAACAACGGTTGGTAAGACGAACCATGCCCTTGGGAGAAATGGCGTTGAACAATGCGAGTGTTTGAGAATCGGTTGTTTTGTGTAGTAAGATGATTGATAACCCCTTGCGTGTTTAATTGCTTGTTAGGATCTAAATTAGAAGTTTCGGCTAGATTTGCGGCGGCCCCAAGATGAACCCCCGTCTGCTGATGATTCAAACCTGAAGTAATTGACATGCCTAAGCCTTGTGCAATGATCGGTGGATCAGGCAAAGATCGCGGCCGTCCGATTGGATCTGGTGATCGTTTGTGAAGCACCGAGGTCGGATTGGACACGGCTAGTCGCTGTCCCTCAGCCTCAAGTTCGGCTTTGCGCAGGTTTAATCGAACCTGTTCTAGAGCTTGCTGTCGTTCCAATTTCTGGATATGGAACTCAGCGTCAAGTTTCTTTTTAGCGAGTTCGATATCAATTCTTTTTCTGGCCAGTTCCGATGGGGTTACACTTATCGAGCTAGTTCTAGACCCGAGGTTACTGGCAGAATCGCAAGGTTGTATATCAATCGAACCAGTACAGGATGCTAGAGATGTGTGGTCCTGTGTGAGAGTGATTTTTTCAGTCAAGGTTTGTGACTTTTGCCATTCCTTAAAGCCAACAGTGAGCGCGTTATTTAAGTGTATTAATCTCTGCGATAAATTTGCAGCTTCTTGAAAACTTAACACATTTGCAGCGCTTTGGTTTAATTGTGCTATTTTAAGCGTCAAATCTTGAAAAATATTGTGGGCCTTTTCCGTGTGTACGGAGTAGCTACCAGATTTTAATTCATCTATAAATGACTCAACTTTCGTTTGAAGGCTCCGCTTTTCCGCGCGTAGCGCTCGCGCGTCAATTGTGCCCGACTGATTTGTCTTAGCGAAGGAAAGAGAACAAGAGTTACTTAGTTGCGACAAGTGACTATCCGCCATTTAAATTTAAATTCTAGCTGATTAATTACAATAAACATAAAAAAGACAAAAAAAAAGAGAAAACAATTATTAATTTACAACTAACTGAAATATTACTATAAATTTACGTCACGAGAAATAAAGTTCATGAAAGTGAAGTCAAACCTTGATCTCTTCTTGCCAGAGAACAAACGAGTATAGAGCGCCTTCTTCTTTTGGTTTCTTTTTTCTCTTTCACAGGTTGTAAAAGGAGAGAACCAGACGAGAAATGAGACGTTGCTTTTCAGGCGATTGCGTAATTCCTTGCTTCGTCTTGACTAGTTCAATAAGCGAGTCGGTTCCACACGTGTAGCGATTAAGATAGCTTGAAAGGTTGATTTTCTTTATTCTATCAATTTCAGCTTCTTGTCTTGCACTTAATTCTATGGAAGACTGCTTTATTGACTTCGCCACTTTAACGCAGTAGGTTAAAGAATTAACCTATGTCGAATCAGGGGAAACAAGCAATATTGAATTATTTTTATTTATGGACCTGACAGAATTGCTAGCCTTGTCCGTATTAACGAATCTCGTTGTGAGCTAGCGAGATTCAACTTCACACTACCTTGTAACTCTTTTAAGGTTTAATACAGTTAACGAAGACAGTGTAAAAAATAATTCAATAATTTTCCACGCTTTTCCAAGCACGTGCGCTGAATAAATGACTGAAGGTAATCACCAAGCAGCCACGAAAGAAAAAGGGCGTTGACGTCACAATCGTATCACACATAAACAATGCTGCGAATTAACCGTCCGGAACACCTGTTTTAAATATAGTACTACACCATCAAAAAGCTTTCACAGAATGCTGTATATTTCTTGGTCCTTGTGCTTTAAAAGGGAATTATGTGATGAAATGCATTGAACATGAAATTACCAATATATATTAAAACTTACATTTCAGAAAGAATAAAAGAAAAGTGTATGGTGATCATAGCAATTAACAAACCACTAAACTTTATCCAATAGAAAAAAGTCTATTTTCAATCAAGCATTAATTTTTGGTTTTTTATTTTCATAAACATTTGGTAACAAATCGTTTGTGTAAATGTCGATAAAAAGCAATAATTTAAAAAATATTTAATTTTTTGAAGGGCTAATAATAATTTGTTCACTGCTGTATTTATTAAAAGGAGCAACCTAAAATTTAACCAAGATTTGAATTTATTTAAAAATAAAAAAGTGATGCACTGGAAAGTACAGGTTTTGGGCTTTACAGGTACGAACTGATAAGCTTATAGGTTGCAACGTAGCAGTTTATAGATGTCACAAACTTTGTTCGGGAATCCCAAAGGACCAGTTGAGCTAGATAATTCGAATACCTGCGCTGAAACAAAGCTGTGTCTAAATTTTATTTTATTCCGGCTCAAGAAGTAGTCTTTTTATGAACCTGACGGTTTATACAGTTGATTTAACGAAAGCTCGGATTGATTTCGTTGAAGACTCTCCTTCACAACAAACAGAGACCACTGTCTCTAATAAGAACGAATGTATTACAAAAATCACGTCCGACCAAACTTCTATTCCACGCTTTGCCAAACTGCAAAGCGAAATCAACACTACAACTTGATTTAATCAACACAAATAATTTCACCTCTGTAGAATACAACTGCCAACCACTGGCGCAAAATAAATTTAACACTCGACGACCAATACAAAAACTAACGGGCCTCCCGCGCCCAACCAATTACTTCCACTCGAGTCGTCTCAAAATCACATCTCATCATAATAATTCGCTACGCATCGGCTTTATATAGAAAACACGATCACGTGACGTAAACTTGCCCGTAAATTCGAGATTTAGCCAAAACTCCCTGGAGAGATCGTTACGCTCGAATCAAGTAGTATATACGCGAAGATTCTACTATCTTCGAAATAGTAAAGCTTGAACAAAACATATTACGTCATACTGTCGGCGCAGAGAGAAAAGAAGATACATGTAACGAGCAATAGAACAAATTGGGCTTATATCGCATAATACAAGAGCAGGGATCAAGAGACGCAATTACTCTCTTATAACGAAACTATGAATTACTTTTAACGGGGAAAAATTAAATCGTTATGATTAAAATCACTATGAAGTGTGACAATAGATCATCATCATCATCATTTTGAGGGAAAACATTGAATTAGTTCAATGTATTTTCCTTTTCCTGCTTGTCCTTTTGGGGTTTCGGGGGCAGCAGCTCGAATTGGGATCTCCAAGTATCCCGATCTCCTCTAACAAGTGACAATTTTGCAGGTGGAATTTCAAGACGTGACCAGGCCAAATTTTGACATAATTGCGCCAGCTAGTTCTGGGTCGCCCTCTAGATCTTTTGCCACTCAGAAGAGCATTCATTAGTTGCTTTGCTGTTTGCTCATGAAACATTGCCATACCAGCGCAGCTGCAATCGTTCTATGCAAAGTAGTAGCGGTTCGATGTTAAGAGATTGACAAATGTTAGTGCTTTTAACCTTGTCAAGTAGAGATAAACCTCTGATTTGTTGCAAGAAACCATTTTCGGTAGCCTGTACTCGGTATCTCACTCCATAATACTGTTCGCTGTCCCCATTTACCTCCCCAAACTCGTAGCAAATGCATTAAAGAGTTTCCAGGTACGGTGAGCTTGTTGGGGGAAATGTAGTTACTTTTCAAGCGGGCTCTTCTGCCTGAAGCCCAAACGCGGACCTTTTTATCATGCGCGACGCCCGATGCAGTATGAATATTGTCATTCGGACTATTCATTTTGTTACATTTGTTAGATTGCTTTTGATCTTTTTCTCACCTTCAACCTTACCGCCATGGGTAGGCCTGAGAGGAGTTAAAAACTCCAGACAGCATTGCTCTTAGGATCATAGAAAACACAAACCTCTCCACCATGCTAAGTTAGCAATCTATTAGTAAGGTGCAGTTTATAGATGAAACAAACAAAAATTAATGTAGTGGTTATTACGAAATTCGTGGGTGTTTAAACTATGATCCATGGTTTTACTAAAAGAGCCAGATAATGATTTACAGAAAAAACATTTACAGATCAAAATCTGCAGCTTACTGTGTCAAGTTCGACCCACACTGTATTTTTCGAAATGACAAAAACTAAATAGAGTAATCTTGTTTCTGAAAAGGAACTTTTTATGAGAAATGTAGACCAAAAAAGCCTTCTCTTGATTTTAAAGAAAAAGTTCTTTAATGTGAAGAGCAGGCCAAAAAAAAGATCTTCGCTTGTAAAATTCAACTAGGTTTTTATTTACTTCGTCCGCAACTAGTTTTGATAAGCCTGCCGTAATTTAACATGAAGGACACAAGTATTGCAATTAAATAACTAAATATGTCCATGGCTATGGTCTATTAAAATGGATCATGGATCAAAAAAACTTGTACGTCCCAATTAAAAGTATAAACCATAAGGTGCAAAGCAGACTTAAAAAAATTTTTACTAAGACTTAGATATATTTGAAAAATTAAACCGATTTTTATTGCTATCCAGTTGAATCAAAATTTATTTTAACTGATAAAAAATCAACCCGTATTTATTAAATCAAAAATTTAAAATCACAAAAAACTCAAAATAAAAAAGTCTGCTTTGTTTAAGGAATCATGAAATTTTTCTAAAATTTTTTTCGGCAAGAATAATTTTTTCAACGCAGGCTATCTGTAAACTCTTGCGTCTAAAAACATGGCATCTCGCGTCCTTATCTCGGAATTTAACTTTGGATCATTCACTTGTCAAAGAACTTTCTGATTAAGACACTTGTCATCCGACTTCACTTTTTCCATATTTTTCCGGATTCAAATGGTTCCATCTTCGTTAAAGTGAGCAACTGCGAGCTACTGAGCACTTCATCAAGTGCAATGGACCTGACGAAGTGCGCAGTGGCTCATGAAAGCTTGTGCTATTATTAAAAACTAACTCAACTTTAGTGCACTTTTTTCTTTTTTAGTCATTTAGTGTTACAGTTTCATATTTGTTCAATAATAGCATTGTTTTTGTTGTTGTTGTTGTTATGTAATCAGTGCAAGTTTATTTTTGTTGCTTAAAGAGATCAAAATTTTTGTCTTTAATAATAGCCTATCATTAAGTCAGTCCAATTTTTGATTTCATTAAAATTTTAACAAATGTATTGTTTTAATCAGTATTTTTAAGACTATCAAAACTTTGGTAGGATTGTCTATTGTAATACGGTGGCAGATTTTAAAAATATACCTTTGACAGATTTTATGGATGTCGACAACAATTCAACAATTAAAGCTTGCAAATTTAAACTGATTTTGAATCCTTTGTCAAGAAGCCCCAACCGATTCCAAGTCCAAGTTTCCAAAAAATTATTTATTTTTAGTTAGCCTTAAGTCCATAAAAATTCAAATCCGTGTCCACGAATTTCGAATTTACTAATCCAGCCGTTTTTATGCATTGTATATGTAGCCTGTTAACCAGAAGTAAAATTGGCTTTATTCACATAAAAATAATACAACTAAAATCTATAAACAAAAAATACAAGTTAATATTATAAATGCAAATTTAAACACACCGAATGAAACCTGAACTGAAACTAACACTGCTCAAATAAAATGTAACAAAAGAATTTCTTAACAAAAAGTTATAACTAACTAAAAAGGTATACAGTAATGAGGCGAAATACAAGAGGCGTTGATTAAGAAGCGTTCAGTCGAGTAGGTTCGATTTATTAGATAGCCTACTAAGCATTGCCTACATCAAAAACAACTTCAAATCAACAGCTGTTGATTTGAGTACTTGAATTAAAAGACTTTGTTTTATCTATTGTTCTTTGTAAAAAAGACTCAAATTGAGTTCAAGTTTGTTTAAGACTTTTTCAAGTAAAAAAATAATTTTAGTCATAAGCATACGCACAGGTGGAGGGAGGGGTTTAAAAATCACCCCCCTCCTTGCGAAGTGTACACAGACAAATCAAAAACAATAAATTAAAAAAAAATCGTAAACAAAAACAGTCTTCACTTTATTTAAACTGTGATGTTAACCGTGTTTTCGCTTTGCAAACACCCCCCATAATATATTTTTGCGTCCATCACTGATTTGAGTTATTTCAAGTTGCTTATCAGCATCAATTCTTTTCCAATATTTGGTAGTCTATCTTTTTAGATGGCATTGCTAAAGTAGTAATCAAATTTTTGTGACATCATTTGTTTGGGGGCCCCTAATTAAGATTTAGCCTCAGGCCCCTAATTTTGAATATCCACCACCGCCTACCGCTAATTTTTCTGGCCTCCTCTTTGTTTTCTTCATTTATTTCTGGCCAAATTATTTCTTAAATGACATTTACAACAAGCGTTTTGTGAACAAATCATTGATGGAAGCAAGTTCGTTTGGTTAAAACTGTACCTCACTTTAGAAAAAAAAAATTAAAAGTGAAATGTCAGTTTTTTTTCTTTATTAATACATCTTAAAAATTAAAATGATTTGAGGCATGTCTCACTTGTGACGCCATAGAAATGAAACTTTTTCTTCTGACATTTGTTAATTGTGATACTCTACATTAGCATAAATCAGTTTGCTGTTTTTATTTAAAAAAAACTGTTTTTGCCAGCAAGGGTGAAATCCGTAAATAATAAATTAAATTAGTGATCCATGTTCAAACAATAGAAAAAAGTGCTGAACTTATTTCTATTAGTTTTACTTACGGAAGAAAATTTAGTATCTAAGAATGGCTACCTAAATATTTGTATACAAGAAAGGAATGTAGATTAACTTTAAAAAAATGCTTTTTGGCTTTTCTTGCCTCTTATTGTAAACAAATTATAATGTTTTGACTAAAAAATAATTATGCGAGTTGAAAATTTTATCAAAAACCCAGAAACTTTTTTTAGAGAGAATATTAAGTTTCAAGTTTTTCTAGTTCGGTGGTTTTTAACAAGAGGCACATTTTTCTTAAAGCGAGTTGAAAAATTTAAGAAGGGTTTGTTTTAAATTATGCAGTTACTGCCAAAATACTTGTTATTTGGCTATAACACAAATTTGCATAGAAAATAAATTTTTAATAGTCAAGTAATAAGTTGAATATATTTAAAGCAAAATTGATGCTTTTATATAAGCTGAGAATTTATTATAACAGTATAATGGCGCATTTAATTGAATATAAACGCAATTTCAAAGAAAAACAAGATCAATCGCATATTGTATTTAATAGAAGTTGGGTATTGGATATTTTAATCAATCTCACATGTAGACCGTAGAATTTCCTATCCTGACAATCCTGATCATCACTTTTGCTTCTTCTTGCCCATTTAAAAACTGCACAATCTTGATTATTTCCCATATTATCTGGTTGTCCTCGATACCAAATACTTGAATTGAGAAAAGATCTCACATCATCAATCCAATGCCATTTTTCTTCATTATTGATGTCGTTTAATCCAATCCAAGAAGGTTCTTTGAGCTTTGCAGCAATTGGTCTGCAAATATAAAAAGTTATTGCATTATATACCGCTGTAAACAAAGCCTTGACCAAAGAAAAAATAATAGAGCTAAACAAATTTAAAATAACTTTGATTTTTTGTTAAGTTTTTACATTATTCAATATCAAATTTTATTTATAAAATACATGTATATATAAATAGTGGATCTACTTTCAAATAATATTTAAAATCAGACATTAACAATATAATACTTTCTAGATGATGGATTTCTCAATGCAGAAAGTGCCAAGTCTCCTTCAAAAATCTGACAAATCTCACGAGATTTGTGCCAATTACTTTTGTTTTTGGTTAAATAATAATTTTTTCCTCCAATCGATACCAACAATTCCGAAATGCTGATATCTAGTAAAGGTGAAATAGTTAGTATCTAAAAGTTAATTAACATTAGGCTAATTATACTATTTTTACGAAAACAAATATATAAATGAATTTGAATCTACTTGGAACAAATTACCGCCCACGTGGACGTTTCCGTCCATTAATTAAAAAACTCAATTAAAATGATTTTTTGGAATGTTTTTTTGTATTGACTCCTTTTTCCTATTGATTTTTTTTCCGCTTTTAAGAAAAACCAGTTTTTTGTTTTTTTTTTCCACCGTTCTAGGTTTTTATTGCAGATTCAAAGTAGCATTTGCACGTGTGCGTAATCAGTAGGGCCATTTTTTTATGACCTAAAAAATCGAAAAATATGACTTTATTTTTTGAAACATATGACAATCTATGACTTTATTTTTAGAGCATCATATTTTGCTAATCTCATAATTAGCAAGTCGAATGCAAGTGTTTTGGGTATATTTTAAAGAAAAACACGGTCGATCAATGATGTATTAACACGTCTATTTTACCTGAAAATCATCAACTCCTCAGTGTCACTCAAGTTCAAATGTCTTATGCATTTAATCAATAGGCTAAGCATTGAAATATAGTTTCATGTAGTGTTCAATGTTAGCATCTGCAAATTTCTGTTTGGACGAAGGAATGATTTCAAAAGGGAAAACGACCGCTCCACAGATGCTGAAGTAGGCTGACATTGCAACAATTTTGCATACAATGCTGGTGGAATATCTGGCCTACTTAGCTCCACAATGATTTTTACATCTTTTTTTTTCAAGCGCTTCTTTATGTACTTTTTCAGCTGCAGAGGGTGACTTCCAAAACCAAGAGAGTTGATATCTTCATCGGCCTTTTGTATTGTGTATGTAGAATTTTCCATTTTAAGAATTAGGTTTGAGAGCCCATTGTAGCATTGATTAATTTCAGTCAACTGACTGGTCAGCTTTTGCTCATTCACTTTACTTTTGGCCTTTTGCACAATCACTCCTTCACCATTCCATGAATTAACAATTTCCCGAACTTGTGGTAGTTTCTCAGCATAGTAGTTAGCAGCATCCAACCAACTCCCCCAACGAGTAACAACTGGCTGCGGAGGTCTTCCACAAACAGCAAAATCAGCGGCTCTGGTTTTATTCTTCACAACGCTTGCTTTTACAGTACAGCAGCAATCAAGTCGTCTACTTCCTTGTAAAAACTTTTTATCTTCAAAGCACAGTTATGCATTAAGTGTGCCAGACAGGTAACATGCAGGAGGTTTGGATATATTTCTTTTAAAACGTTGCCTGCACGGCACATGTAGGATGCAGCATCAGATATCAACAAATTGACGTCTTCCCTCCTTACCTTAAATTTCTTTATGACATCATCCAGTTCATGGATTATCTTTTGGCTATTAGCCGAACCATCAATCACAGAGCATCTAACCAAAAAGCAGCAGTCCGGTTTATCCAGCGTACCACAAAGTATGTACAAAAAGTTTTTACCTCTTAATTCAGTTTCTTCTATAACAAAAAACAACGGCTTCTCACTCAAGTCTTTTGCCAGCTTCTGATCATATGCTTCATCTAGTTCTTTAACTTTCAGACGACAAAGAGTTTCAGATGGTACGCTTTGCCCCAAATCTCGAAAAAGCTGTCGAATAGCTGGATGATTTACTTTTGCCATCGGTATATCAGCTGATGCAAAAGCTTGAACAAGTTTTGTTGCAAAATCTTGGTGTTCACCAGAACTGATAAATGTTTGACGTGTATTGGAAGTTCCAGCACGCTTTGCCTTTTCAACGCCTTTTCTGTGCTTGAGAGTAGCAACATGTTGCTCCACAAAGAATCGCTTCTCATGCTTAACTATGCAGTAGCATAGCGGGCAGTAAAGTTCATCTTTTGGAGTGACTGTGAACTCTTTGAAGTCTTTTATAATCGATCGGACCTTTCTCCCATCAGAAACTTTTATTTTTGGCATGCTCACTTCACAATATATAGTACTTTCACTAAACAAAAAATAGCCGATTGTGGCTACACGTGTTATTGCTCCGTTAAAAACCTACATTCTTGTGACGTCATAAACGCCTGGTGTGCTCGTTTCTCGTATCGGATTTACCAGGACTCATTCTAATATAGTAGTTTCTGATTACGGCTGGTTTTTGTGTAGCTGTTGCAATTCGCCGTTTAGGCCCACTTCACGATAGTACTTTCACTAAAAATGAAAGGTCATATTTTATGACCAAATGCAGAAAATATGACTTTTTATGACTTTATAACTTCTTCAATACACCCCGTAACAAAGTAGTTTTTGTATTATTATAGGTTTCATAGCTTTTTGTACCACCAAAAAAAATATGACTTTAATGACTTTTACTCGCCCTAGTAATCAGTCAAATACTCATTTTTCTCGAAGCTATGGAAGACACATCTGGTAAGTTTTGATTTAAAAAAAAATCAAGTCAGTAAAAAAAGTATATAAGAAAGTGTTAAAACTTTGTAAATTAATTTTATTTGTATATGTGGAAAGTTTTCATCGATTAATATTAATGGACGAATTCGTCCATTCGGACATGAGAAGCATTATATTATAAGCCCTGAGAAGTTGGTATATTTGAACTAAATTGAAAATAGAGACTTTATTACGAATTATGCTTTACTTGTAGTATGATATAGTATATTTTATAACTTTATCTTAAAAAATTTGTCAAATATTTGTATTATATGAGCTATCAGCTATCTTTATTGCCTTGTTTGAAGTATAATTCATTCTCTAAATAATTATTATTGTCAGATAATTTATATCTTTTTACAAAGTTAATTTATTTATGTTACTTATTTTGAGGTGTATGTTTTTAGAAGTTTGAATAAATTTATTGGTGCAGATATTGGTACATCTACTTTTTATGGAAGAGCAACAAAAAAGTCTAAGCAATATTTACAAATTTGTGATATTGCTCTTGATAGTTTGCTAAGTGATGGTGATTCTGATTCGGATAATGATTCTTTAGCGGATCCTGATTTTGTCCCTGAACGTGATGACAGTGAAAGTAAGTAATATAATTTAACTGTTTGTAACCTAATATTAAGATTAGGGACAAATAAAAACAAAAATTTAGTGTAATCATACTGTAAGAGTTATAACAGCAATAAATCAAACTATAAGTAGGAAATAACAATATCCTCATAATTTTTGTGTCATTGTATTTGCCATTTATAGTTTGATTGTGCCACTTAGGTCTACTTAGATGCAAAATAATAATAATATTTTTGCAGATATCGATCAAGTAGATTCTTCTCATGAACAACTGGACAACACTATTTTGGAATCTGATGCTTTAGCTGCAGATGGATGCGACACTCTTATGCATGATATAGCTCCTTCTTCATCTCTACTGTTATGGCGGCAAGGAAATTCTTCTGATTTAACCAGAGAGTATGAATATTTCGGCCCAGAACACGAATTTCCAAATTCTTTAAAACAGCCTCTTCAATATTTTAGACAGTTTTTTACAGATGAATTCATGCAATTACTTGTTTACTAAAGTAAGTTATATTCAGCTCAAGTAAACCCTAATAAGCTTTTAAACATCACTACAGAAGAACTAGAACAATGGTTGGGAATAGCAATTTATTTTTCAATTAGTAAGCTGCCAAACACTCGTATGCACTGGTCTAAACAACTGGGCAGTTTTCGATCAGTTGTAGCTGATGTCATGAGTCAAAACAGATGGGAAGAGATAAAATCGAAGCTACATATGGTAGATAACTCAACATTAGACTCAAATAAACCTGACAAACTTTTTAAGATACGGCCAATGGTAGATCATCTTCGAGCACAATTTAAAAAGATACCAATGACCCAAAGTTTATGTGTAAATGAGCAGATAATTCCCTTCAAGGGTATCAGTGGCATAAAACAATATATGCCAAATAAGCCTCATAAATGGGGGTAAAAATTTGTTGTGTTAGCAGATAATAAAGGCATGACGTATGATTTCATTCCATAGACCGGAAAAATTCAACCAGTTGATGATCCCGCCGTTCCAGACCTTAAAGCAAGTGCAAATTCCCTACTTCATTCAGCACAGGCAATTCCGTCTGATCATAATCATCTTTTATACTTTGATAACTGGTTTACTTCAATACCGCTAATGAATCATCTTGCCACAAGAGGAATATGGTGCCGTGGAACAGTTCGGGTCCCTCGGATACCAGGAATAAAAAAAACAAAAGATGACGACAAAAATCTTGTAAAGAAAGGAAGTGGTGCTTTTGAAGAGCTCAAGTCTATTGGGCACTCAATTGAAACAAAATATTTCAAGTGGTTTAATAACAAAATTGTAAATGTGGTTTCTACGTTTGCCAAGTCAAGGCCTCTCACTTTTGTGTCTTGATATGATTATAAGCAAGGCCGAAAAGTTGATGTTCAATGCCCTAACATAATCAAGCTTTACAATTCATCGGTGGGTGGTGTTGATTTGGCTGACTGCCTTATAGAACTGTATAGAATAAATATAAAATCCAAAAAATATTATTTTCGTTTAATCTTCCACATGATTGACATTGTGATTGTAAACAGTTGGCTTTTATATAAACGTGATGCGTTCAACTTAAAAACACCTCAATCGGCCTCAATGGGCCCAGATGGTAGGTGCTTTCACGCAGCCTGGGCCGTAAGTAAGTCTGTTCATTGATTCTAAAATGACAGACCGAAACCGAACCTACCAAAACGGAAGGGTATCCACCCACTCCGATGTTCAGTGTGGGTCTGCTAATCGGCAAACGTCCTTTTCAGGATGGGGCAATGTTAAGATAAAACTGCCCTTTTCAGGGCACATTGCCAACAAGTTCCGAAGACCCACTATTCTTCAGCTGAACATCGAAGGCCTCACTGCAAGCAAGATGAACGTTCTTTATCACCTCGCTATGCAGTCTGAGGCACTCGTCATCCTACTGCAGGAGACCCACTGCACTGATCCAGAGAAGTTGGTACTACCAAACTACCAACTAGCTGGGTCTTCTTTAAGCAGGAAGCATGGCCTTGCCACGTTTGTCCACGAGCGACTGAGATACACGCTTTTAGACCAATCTCCACCAACATCGGAGATCGAGTGGTTGTGTGTGGACGTTAATGGCTATAAAATAGTCAACGTCTACAAACCACCGCCAACGCGTTTGCAAACCCTGGATCTCCCAGTGTTTCCTCACCCCTGTCTGTACGCTGGCGATTTTAACTGTCGTCATGCTGACTGGGGTTACGATGACAACAGTCCTGACGGTGAGTGCTTGGCTGGTTGGGCAAGTATTAATTGTTTTGCCCTCCTATATAATGCCAAGGATGCTGCCAGTTTTTATTCCGGCCGCTGGATCTCTGGCACCAATCCGGATCTAGCTTTCGCTAGCGTAGGTGCAAACAGTCGCTTACCGGATAGACGTGTCCTTGACAAGATCCCCAGGTCACAACATCGACCTTCGCTTATTACACCACCAAGGTTTGCTATGGCAGTGCCAAGCATGCCTGTTAAGCGATGGAGCTTCCGCAAGGCCAAATGGAGTCACTACATTGCTTTGACGAATAAATTCGCAAAGACTTTGTTGCCGCCTGATACACTTGATGTGGATGCGGCTTACCAGGACTTTTGTAACACCATTAACAAAGCAGCCAAAAAGTCTATTCCACGCGGGTATCGAAATAAGTATATTCCGTGTTGGGATGCAGAGTGTGAATCCCTCTATAAAACCTTTCTGCAGTCTCCTCAGGGAGACGAATCAAGTTTGGCTGCTACAGCTCTGCTTGCCAAGCTTGACAGAAAGCGGAGGGATCGATGGTTCGAAGCAGTTTGGAGCATTGACTTCTCACACTCTAGTCGAAAAGCGTGGAGTATTTTGAACAACCTTACTGGTAGGTCACAACACTCTCCTCGTCACTGTCCCGTTTCAGCCAATGCTATTGCATCTCAGCTGGTTAAAAATGGGAAATACGAGACTGTTGACCGCAAGTCATCTCGACTTGTCTTTCAAGAAGTGTCTGATCTTTGGAGGGCCACAACACCAGACGCAGCAAATATCTCTGACAATTTTTCACAGAGAGAATTTGCTGCTGCCCTTCAACATCTAAAACCAGGTAAAGCTCCGGGACCTGATTCCATCTGCTCCAAGCTTATACTCCATGCTGGAGCTGCTTTGAAGTCCTGGTTACGTGACTTCATTTCTTTCTGTTTGCGCCGACTCAAAATTCCCAAGATCTGGAGAAGAGCGCTTGTGGTCGCGATCCCAAAACCAGGAAAGCCCGTGGGGGACCCAAAGAGCTATCGACCGATATCTCTGCTCTGTGTCCCCTACAAGATCCTCGAGAGGTTTATCTACGCCCGCGTTGAACCATTAATCGATACACTGCTCCCTAAAGAGCAGGCTGGGTTCCGACGCGGGAAGTCAATCGTAGATCAAGTTGTTCTGCTAACCCAGAACATCGAGAATTCTTTCGAGGCTAAAAAGAAGGCCGGTGCCGTATTTATTGATCTGACAGCTGCTTATGACACTGTCTGGCACCGTGGCCTTACCTGCAAGCTGCTGAGACTACTTCCGGATAAGCACATGGTCAAAATGATCATGGAGCTTGTCCGAAATCGAAGTTTCACCCCTACCACCGGTGACAGCAAGCAAAGCAGGCTACGCCGTCTTGAAAACGGCGTTCCTCAGGGATCGGTCTTGGCTCCCCTCCTATTTAACATCTATACGTACGATCTTCCTTCTATGATTTCCAGAAAGTTTGCTTATGCTGATGATTTAGCATTGTTGCATTTTTCTGGAAACTGGAAGGACTTGGAGGGGACTTTAAGCTAAGACATGTCTACACTTTCAGCGTATCTCCAGACTTGGAGGTTTAAGCTCAGTCACACTAAGACGGTGACGGCAGTCTTTCACTTAAACAACCGAGAGGCTAAACGTGAGCTAAAGGTCTACAACAACGGTAGACTTTTACCGTTCTGTCCAACCCCTACTTACCTTGGGGTAAAACTGGACAGATCGCTCACGTTTCGTCACCATTTAGTGGCATTGCGCAAAAAACTATCTTCGCGCGTCACACTGCTGAGGCAACTCGTGGGCTCGGGATGGGGTGCTGGTGCTAAAAGACTACGCATAGCCACCTTGTCTCTAGTCTACTCATCAGCTGAGTACTGTACGCCAGTCTGGTGTCGCAGTGCTCACACTCGACTCATTGACAGTGTCTTGAATGACGCCTTGCGCATAGTTACTGGATGCCTGCGTCCCACTCCAACGGACTACCTACATGTACTTTCAGGCATCCAGCCAGCTGAGCTTCGCCGAATGGGAGCGACACTCTCCTTGGCTTACCGTAGATCTCTGGACCCCGATCATATCTTGCATGGTCTTTTAAGTGGGTTCTCAGATACTCGCCAAGTGAGACTAAGATCCAGACGCCCGTTTGTGCCAGGTGCGCGGAATCTCTTGGACAACCTTGCCAGACTTGGCATCCGCGCCTCTGAATGGACGAATCACAAATGGAACGCGGAGTACTGTGAAAATATTTCCAGGCTAAGTGCTTTTGTGCCCGAGACCGGTGCCAGGCCTGTTGGGATGGGCTTACCCCGAGCAGCTTGGGTTAAGCTCAACCGCCTGCGGACTGGTATTGGGCGATTCCATTCGTCCATGCACAAATGGGGTCTCGCTTCTTCACCGAATTGCGAGTGTGGCGCCTCTGAGCAAACCGCAGACCATGTGCTAACAGCGTGCCCTATACATCGGGCACCACATGGAGCACGAGATCTGACGGTTTTGGATGACGAAACTCGATGCTGGCTTAATAACATCACTGCCAGCATCTGATCCAGGCAGTACAGCAGTCTGGGATAGTAAAAGGATAAACCCTCGGCCCCAGTCCTGTTTGTGTCTGACCTGGAGTGGATACTCTTCAAACGACGACGACGACGACGACGACGACACCTCAATCAGAAATACTTCGTTTGGCTCCTTTCAAGTTGAGAATAGCTAATTGTTTAATGCAAGAAGGAAAAGTTTGTACAGGTAAAAAAGAGGAAGGCCGTCTCTTCAAAGTGCAAGCTGCAATCCAACTCATAAACGAGGGAGGCCATGCCAAATTCTTCCTGACAATGCTGTAAGGTTTGATGGTTATTGGTCATTGGCCAGAAATCAAAGATAGGAGAAAGATGTGCAAAAATTTTGGTTGTCGTGGAAAAACCAACGTTTGTTGCTCAAAATGCGATGTTAATTTGTGTTTGAACAATACCAACAATTGTTTTAAAAAATTTCACTGTGCATAAAAATTATTTTTGCATTCTTTAAAAAGTTTCTGTACATATTTTCATTTGTGTAAAATTCAGTTATGTTTTTGCAGTGATTTTTTACTTATTGTGCATTTTTTTTTAATACGCATTAAATTAAAATAAGAATCGAAATGTTTATTTAATAAATAAACCTTTAGGTTAAAAATTTAGTTTTTTGTAACTTTTAGTTTTTTTTGGTCGCAGATCGTACTTTTTTATTTTAAATAAAGTAGTATTGTAGAAAATTACCAACGCACGTGTTTTATTTTATTTTTCTTGAGTTTCTAATCATTATTTGCGCGAGCACTCGCTGCCAGCGCCTTTTTTGTTTTACGCTTTATTTTTAATTAATCTCACCTTGAAGCATAGTTGTGTCTGCAGCGCGTTGATTTTAGAGCTGGCTTTATTGCGTTTGTACACACTTCTCAATTTGTGAGGCGACCAGCTGCAGTGTTTGTGGGCAGCTGGTTGAAGTCTGAGTAGACTTAGCGTGCAGTAAGATAATTCCCGTTTTCACCGTGAGTCAGCACCGAAGTGAACTGCTCGGTAAGACACCTATGCGTTTTCTTTTTGTGTTTAATTTTTAGTTCGTTTTTATTTATTTACAGATTACCGTTTCCGCTTTCGTTTTTGCTTTCATTTTCACGTATAAACGTTTCAGTTATTACTTGTTTTCAATTAAATTATTTCCTTGGTTATTTCCTTTTAATTTGACGAAGCCGGAAGCGCGTTGATCGACACTTCACTTTGCGGTAATCGGCAACTCAGCGCCGTTTACCGTTACAAGTATGTTTACATTACCATTCTTCTACGGCACACCCGCTGGGGAGCACTGGTTTAAATTATTGCTTTTGTTTTGCTTTTACAAGATGACGACACCGACGACTAAGACCACGACTTTTCCTCGTTTGCACTCTTACCTTCATGATGTCGTTATTTACATTTCTTGAAGAGTCACTTTACGTTACTCTTTTCTGCTTCACAGTTTGAAAAACAGCTCTAATATTCTTTTAGATTATCATATAGAAACTAAATAAAAACTTTAACTGGACACTTCTATATTGGTCTTTCATAAAGCAGATTAGGGCATGCTCTTCACATTTACTATAACTAAGAGATTGAAGAGGATAAATAAGAAATAAATGAATAACCACAAAGCTGAAGCATTTTACTCAACGAAGAAGAAACTTTGTATAATTTATTTATTAAATTTCTGAAGGGATTTTGAACGATACATTTATTTATATTTGTATGAACAAGATTATTTACAGAACAAAACTATTGAAAACATACCGTTATGAATAGATGTAGTATAACAATAATCTACCGTAAGGTGAATGCATAAACGTACTAGGTTACAGTTAAGGATATTGACAATTGTTAAGATACTGACTGATGACTTTCACACGATTATCACGTTTGATTTCCGACAATTTGTATTATTGTTAGTTGTTTAAAATACTGCATGAACAATGATTGTGCACTGTGTTATACTATAAGAAAATTTAAAAGATTTCAAATACGGCTGACAATGACTTATCTCAAACAGGGCTGATGATACGGCTGATAACGACTTATCGATTTGGAAATCAAATTAAAAAAACCGTAGGACTGATAATGACTTATCTCAAACAGTTTTAAATGCAATTAAAAAACGAAAATAAAATCTAACTTTTTTATAATATAAAAATGTAAAACTAATAATTTCAAAAATATTATTTGTACATAAGTTGTATAACAAAAGACTTTAAAATTTCGGAAAATGTTTTATTAACACTTTGGTTAATTACAAAAAAGGCACGATAATATGGCAGGGTAACATAATTTAAAAAATTCTATGGATTACACATAGGACTTTATTACGTAACTTAATTGGTAAACAATAGTGCAAAGCATAACATGTTACATACTTTTTTAAGTGTACAGTATAAACCAACACAGTTTACATTCGTTCAAAATAAAAACTTAAATTTTCCAGTTAAATAGCTTTGTGTACATAAAGTCTGTTTACAATTTAAAAAAATTATTACAAAGTGAAATGATGAGATATCGCAATGAGGGTTGTTTTATGTTAATCAATATTTTATAAAGTTTTTATTGAGACTAAAATTTATTGTTTCAAATAAAATTTCTTAATTAAAATTTCTTATGTTTAATGATTGAATTATATGAGCTGAACCCCCATAAAATGACTACTCCTCAAGAAAAAGCGTTTCATTTATTTGTATATGACAAAATAAATGACGAAAACAAAGTAAAAGCCAAAAAATTAGCGTTAGGGAAAAACTAATTAAGCAAACATAAATAATGGTTTTACAAATGTTTTTCCAGGTACGGTAAGAATAATTTTGCCGGTGATTATTTTGTTCTTGCTTCACCTTATTTTCAAAAGTGAGGCCTTGCTTCACTTACCTTACCAGACGGCAAATCGATTTATGCTGATTTATCACAAATAAATAATGTTAGGAGGAAGAAAAATTTTATTTCTATTTGCTATTTAAAATTGTTAACATGATCATGTCAACAGCTATATATTTTTCTTTCCCTGGTTAAGCTTTAGGAGAGTAAGCGCGATACTTAACGCTTTTCGGATAAGTCCCAGTCATGAGGTGCGGCCTTGGTCTAGACCAGGGCTTTTCAAACTGTGATTCAATAAAAATTTTTAAACTGTGGTGAATAAAAAAAGAACAAAAAGAATTTTTTGGGGTCGCAAAACAAATTGGCTTTTTGTGATTTTTAACTTGTTTTTATTAGAATAATATTTATTGAGAATCAAAAACTAGAAAAAGTAAAGTGTCATTATACCATTGTTGCGTCATAAAGTAAGGTGGTATTGTAGTAAGGTGGCGTGATCAAGAGAACAGAAAGAAACAAGAGCAAAAAAATTGCTTTCTGAGTCTAAAGCCAAGATTAATTTTTATAAAGGAATGCAAAAAAATTAAATTATTTATTTGTCTCGATAAGGTAGTTGTAAAAGATTATAGAGTAATTTTTCCATCCTATTAAATGTGCTTGATAACGTTTATTAAATAAAGTCAGTTTTTGCAATGTTGTTAATTCGCTTTAGGTTACTATTTCGATTTCTTGTTGTTATTATACGGTTTTTCATGCACACGCGTGGTTTTCCATAGGAAAAAATTAACGTAAGATTAGCCTACACATATTGGGGTCTTACAAAAATTTATTTTTTAAATTGGCGTCGCAGAACAAAAAAGTTTGAGAAGCCCCGGTTTAAACATAGAGAATTCTATGCATTCCTAGCATAATAAAGCTGGGAATTACTTCTAAGCTGCTTAGAGTTCAGTTGTTGTCTGGCTTGTGTGCTTTAGCCGTGCTGTCTGCTGCGTGTAGAACTACAAATAGTCGGTTCGAATCTCAGTAAGATATGCGTAGAAGCGACTAATGCTTCTCTTAGTTTCTTACTTAAAAATGTATAGAAACAGTTTATATAATGTTATTTGATTAGATATGGCGTTAATTTAAAATAAAAGGATAAAACATTTTAATTTTATTATAGAAAAACAATCGGTTATTTCATTTGATACAATTCAAGTTTTAAAAATAACCAATGGTAATGACTGTGCCATAACTCTTTCGGTTCTTTGGCAGCCTTTAAAAAAGTGTTTTTTCCGAGAATTTCTTTTAAAGACCAAAAAGCGAAAGAGTTATAGCACCGTCCGTACCATTTGGTTATTTTTAAGTTCTGTACAACAAGAATTTATTTAAGTTGAATTTTAAAGATATTATTCAATATCACATAGGCCGTATAAATGATCATTACAAGACTGATCGTAAATTTTGTTATTATATTTATATTTTAAAAATGCACAATCTTCATTATTATTAAGATTATTAGGTTCTCCCGAACGCCAAAGGCTTGAATTAACTGCAAATCCCACACCGTCAATCCAATACCATTCTCCTTCTGTATTTATGTCGTTTAACCCAATCCAAGTACGTTCTTCTAGCTTTCCAGCAATCTTTCTGCAAATATTTACACAAAATACATCAATTAATAGTTGCTGTGAAAAACTCTGTCCCGACAAAATATCCATTATTTAAATCTCCATTAATTAAACAAACTTTTTATCTTTTGAGTTAAGAATTTTAATACATTACTGTAAATTGTAAAAAAGAATGTTAACATTTTACAGGAAAAGAGAAGTTGTACCAGTATTAATTTTAAGTTTTACCTATAAAAAATTTATTTAGATAATGGATCTATTTTTTGAAACACAAGGGCCTATTTCTTTTTTAGTTATATTTATTTCATCTCAATGTTTATTCGCTTGACTCGCAGACGCGTTATACTTAAGACTGCGTCGTCTAGTTGTGTCGCGTTTCCTTTTCATGCTTCATAGTATAGTACATTGCATATGCTTAATAATGTTACTAAGCATGAATAAAATATCATCATCATCATCATCTTAAGTATAGCGTCCCCAATGCTTTCCTGCGAGTTAGAAAAATAAATAAGGATGCAATTAAATTAAACAAGAAGAATTAGGAAGCCATCAAGCGATTACCACAACCTGCTTCCAGAAATACAACGATCTTGTTGTCTGGTTGAAATAGTTTTATTTGATTGTTTTTTTGTTTTTATATAGTGATACAATTAAAATTTTGGCTGGTCGCATAGACAGCCAAGCAGAGGACCGAGGCTGTTTCTTTTAATGACACAAAAAACTGACGCGAGTAGGTTTGATCCTAAACCGTGTCGATTCAGTCAACGTTATAATGGCGCTGAACTCATGCAAGTTGTTGATTTTTAAACAACATATATAACTAGACCAGTAGCAATATATTACTCTACAAATGATGGAGTCTTTAATGCGAAAGCTGCCAAGTCTCCTCCAAGCGTTTGACAAACATCCCGAGATTTTTGCCACGTATATGTATTCCTGGTCAAATAATAATTTCTTCTTCCAATTGAAATCAAAAATTTCACAATTTTGGTATCTAGTAAAAGTGCTATAATCACTGCCAATACGAAAACTTAAACTCAAAACAAATAAAATTGAAACTTTTTAGCTGCTTTTTTCAAGAAATTTTATATACCAAAAAATTATCATTTTTCAACTTGTAAAGTTGTTATAAATTTGACAATAATACAAATGGGTAAAGCTATCAATACGGTAGATTTATTTCATCCCCCTGATAACTAAATTCTGAACCTCGAATTTACTTGTAGACAAACAAAGATAATCATCACTTTAATCTACCCAGCATTGATTGTGTTAACCAAGATATTTTTTAAGTTAAAAAGTAACTGTAACTAGTAACTTTTGACAGGGGATAAATATTCCAGAAATCTCATTTATCAAAATCCATTATATAATGATTACTTTTAACAGTTTTATGTTTATTTTTTAGAAAACTTACCAATACTACAATTTTTTCCAGTGTACCCAGAATGACATGCACATGAATATCCATTTATTGAATTATTACAAGCGCCATTAATACAAGGATTTTCTTTACATTTATTTATATCTAAAAATAAAGTTTTCGTCTACTGTAGTTAAATTAGAAATATTTTGGTCAATCGTGATTTTAAACAAATAAGAAACAAAACAATTATTCACGCAAATTTGAAACTACTTGAAGCATTATAACTTTTTCAAATAATTTTTTCCGCTAATGAATTACTATTTTAAAACGGATACTATTGCTAACAATAATTTAAAAGTGTTAAGTAATTTTACTGTAGTTTTTTTCGTAAAATACAAAACAACGTAAACAATTATTTGTATCTAAAAAGCACGTTTTTATTGTCAGTTAAAACAAGAATCTCTTTGTTCGATCAGGATATTAAAGTAGCAAATAGAGGAGACCGGGGCACTTAGTAACACTTTTTTTTTGCTATTTCTCTCATAATAATTTTTTTTTTCACAATTCTTGTTTAATATGAAAAATTTAAATCACTGTTTTATTAATATCAAGAAAAGAAATAATTAATTTTCAAAGTTTAATGGTTAAAATTACGATTTAAATATTTAAAAAAAGCGTTACAATGTGCCCCGTCAATGGGGTAAGTTGTAACACCAGTCGGGATAAGTTGTAACAGCAACAAAATCACTAATAAATGTTTAAATATGAATGCAATTTGAAGAAAATAGCAATAAGAAAAAGTAAAGACAATGAAATCACACATAGCCTAGTCATAGACATGAGTATCAAGCACAAAAAATGAGGTATTTGGCCATTGCCTAAAAATGTTAAAACAGTTTTTTTCACTGCTGGATTAGCCCAATCATAAATTTCAGAATCACATTTATGACAAAAATATGTATTCAAATTTTCGGCACAAGCTTAATGTTACCTCTTTAGGTAACCATAGCATTGTAACCCCCTCCTCATAAGGACGACTGTTAAAACAGTGTTCAAGAAATATAATGCAAAAACTATTCTTTTGCTTTTAGTGTTTTTCCAAAAATTGTTTTTTCTTTGTTTGGAGCTGTAACAGACTGTCCTTTTCTGGTGTGTCTGTTAACATAGCACACTTTTTAGACCTTTTCTTGTTTTGCACCAAGGACTTAGCCTATCTTTAAGTTTTTTAGCACTCTGTAGAGTTTTACATGGCCAACAACAATGTTTTGTTACTCCCCTTATTGATCTCTTTTAAATTATAGCAACTTCTCCAGCATCTCTTAAGTTGTCTTGTAATGATGAGCTGGTGTTCCTCTTAGTCTTTCTTTTATAACTTCTCATATTATTCACAAAAATTGTTGCCCAAGTTACTATTAACGTTTATCTGACTCGCAAGACAACATCGTTGTCCTCGCATTTATAGCAACCTTCAGAAAATATTGCACATCTGCTTTACGTGTAATTGAAAGTTTTTTATTTTTTATTTTTTTCGTTTTTATATAATTAAAGTTTGGAATTGCTTGCTAAGATCGCCAAATAAAAAAAAGTGCCCCAAAGCGTCTTTCTCAAGAACACAACTTAATGACAAGACTATAGAAGTTAAAACATCGATAGTGGTATCCATTGAAGCGGGACTTATAACTAGGTGACTAGACTTTTAACAACCTAAAAACGTATTCATTTTAATAAACAAAACTTGCTTAAACTTGTTGGAGGCCCCAAACATTGCAAGGTTATACATGCATTCACCCAATCCCTTGTTCAAATTCAAAAATTAACCCACAACAAACATAAGCCCAAATGACTTTTATCCATCTTTCACGAATTTTGTCGTATCATTTAAACCTTTTCGTTGCCGAGTTTTTTTCAGCAAGTTTACTGCTACGGTCGTATTATCTGTGTAAAATTATGATTTTTATGTTATTTTAAAGTTCTTTACTTTAGAACCATTAAGTTGTTATTATATATAATTAAATTCACCTTTTTTTATTAATGAACATCAATAAGACAATAAAAATAGCAAATTAGAAAAGAAATGTGTTATTTTCAACCTTGAAATTTGCTAATGCCTGAAATATTTGACGGTATGGTATCTGGTGGACCCTAATTGTCAGTTAGTATATATAGTCCTCGGCTGCCTGGTCAACCACCTCATCTTGTTTATCATAAACATCGTCTACATCATCTTCCTACTCTCTATCGGTAAATTTACTTACTTCGGAGTCGGAATGTCTTATTATTTTATCAATAACCTGATTTATATTGAGTCTTTTATTTTGTTTACGTTTACCTGTTGCCATTGTAGTACTTACTTTTAACATTTTCGGCGGAAAAATTAAAAAAAATTACATAACGTTCATTTCCACTTTGTGATTTACTCCTAAAGTGTATATAGGCAATGTAGCTGTTCATATGCAGATGATGGGAAAACAAGGACTCGCAAACGGAATGGTACTTTGTAACATGATTGAAGTCACGCACGGCACTTTGCTATCAGTTGCGTAGGGCAGCAAAAGGATTAAATAAAACGTAAATTTTATACAGAAACAACAAAGAAACAACAAAACAAAAGCAAAAGCAAAAAAAGCAAGTAAAGATGAACTTTACACAAAAACGTAATTGAAATCATATTAGAACTCACTTTTGTTCAAAATAATATATTTTTTCATTTCCAAAATTCTCGTTAGATTGTCTAAAAAACAAAAAAAACAATATTGTTGTCAATGGACTTATTATTGCTAATTGTTATAAACCTTATTTTATGAGATCTAATGAAGTAAACAAGTTTTCACATCTTTAATTTTTTTATCTATGCATTAATAAAATACAACTGCACCACAAAAAGCTTTTGCAGTATTTTGTGCGATTAATTAATTTTGATATGTTTTCTAGGATGAACATAAAAATCTACAAATTTGGATATATTGTAACTTTATAATTTCAATAAATTTTTATCATTTTTTATTTAAATGTTACTTAAAATAAAATCCAAAGAGATGTCTGTTAAAATTAAATTTGTGCTAAAAACTTTTTTAAAGTGTTTTATCAACCTTAAACAAAACAAAGCCGCATACTAAAAATAAATAACTATGCAACATAAAACAGGTGCGGCATTTTATTGAATAACAACAAGGAAATAATATAAATTATCTTATTAGCTCAAAAAAGTTATGACAGTTATTTTTGATTATACACATTACGCCTATCAGCTTGTTTTAAATTATTTTAGACTGTAAATAAAAAGCAATAAAAATAACCAAAATCTGGTTGCTTCTTCTGTGTAATAATTTTGGTGTAAAGTAAAAGCAAATTTTACTGTCCAAAATTACTTTATTTGTCTACGGCATCGTTGCGTAGAGCAATAAAAAATATTTTCCGAAATAGAAGCACAGCAAAAAAGATAGAAAATTTTGTTTGCGAGATATTTTGGTTAATTAAGTTGCCACTATACCATTATGTCAAAATAAACTAAACAAAATAAGTTTTTACTTAAGTTTGAAAGTGTAAATCTTTTTGTGAAAAGTGCTGGCCAACATGTAGAAAAGGTCTTCATTCTTCATCCACTTTTTTGAGTAAATCAAAAATATTTGCGGGTCAAATAAAAAAACACCACGGCTGAAACGTGAAGACCTTTATCTACTTATTTTTTTATCTTTACCAAGTTTATTAGTACAAATGTTCTCCAATACGCTAAAATTTACTTTTGTTGAGAATGCCTTTTCAATCAGAATATACCTTTTTTTATTTTTGCCCTTCCAGCCCAAAATTTTCCCGGCAATCTTTGATTGCGGCGGCATTTTTTGTTTATTACTTCCCAGCCACCACAACTTACTATGGTCATTCTGTTACCTTTTTTGGAAAGACAATTTATGCCACTTTCTTCTGCTCAGTGGTGGTAGCAAGCAACTTTAAATTTCAGACATATCATTATATAAAAATTAAAAGAGCAATCAAAAAGCTTTTATCCGAACTGAAATATAGGGTGACCCAAAAAAACAGAACCCATACAAATTTTATTAAATCTTATCAACATTAATAGAATTTCAAGATACTTGGTCGACTTAAATATCAATTTTTGTACCATCAATCCTCAAAGTTTCAGTTATTTTGGTTGCTTTACATTAAAGTTATGTACTGTTTGAAATATGCTCCGAAAGGGTGCAACCGCATATTGGCAAACTTGCAGACGTGATTCAAAATTGTGAATCATTCCCACACATTTTTCTTTTAAAATTTCTCAAATTTTGCTGTATTTAATGGCTTTAAGTTCATCAATGTTTAAATTAACGACACTAAATACAGCAAAAAATTTGAGAAATCTCAAAAGAGAGATCATTTTGAATGAGTGACAATTTTGCGTGACGTCTGCAAATTTGCCTACAATAGGCCTACTATTGCGCCCATTCGGAGCATATTTCAAACAGTACATAACTTAATGTAAATCAACCAAAATAACTGAAACTTTGAGGATTGATGGTACAAAGATTGATATTTAACTCGACCAAGTATCTTGAAATTTTATTGATGTTGATAAGATTTAATAAAATTTGTATGGGTTCTGTTTTTTTGGGTCACCCTGTATCTTGGCATTTTCAAGTAAATCAAAATAATCACCTTACGGTAACTTTAAATTCTGTTGATACACCTAAGGATAATTAGATGATAATATGTATGAATAAATGAATGAATAAAGATATATGTTTTGTAATTTAACTTAGCCTTTTCAATTGATCGAGCATTTTCTTAATTCAAGACAGTAAATGTTGAAACTCTATTTTATGAAACCTTAGTTTTTAAAAAAATTTTTTTAAAATATTGTTTTTTTGAAAGTATCTTTTTATGTCATTTTTGCATTCCTGGTCCTTACAACAGTAAAAATTCAATCTTGTCTAAATTTTAAAATAAACGCATTTAATGATTCACCATTGTCTTGATTGGGTGTTGCAATCAACTGTCGAGTATCAATTTTGCTTTTTGATTTTAAAGCTTAATTTTATTGTGTAGATATAACGTTCTGGTAAGACGTTTTTTCACCAGTATGTGCATAAAGTACAAAATATGGCAACTCGTCGTCGTCGTCGTCGTTTGAAGGGTATCCACTCCAGGTCAGACACAAACAGGATTGGGGCCGAGGGTTTATCCTTTTACTACCCCAGACTGCTGCACTGCCTGGATCAGATGCTGGCAGTGATGTTATTAAGCCAGCATCGAGTTTCGTCGTCCAAAACCGTCAGATCTCGTGCTCCATGTGGTGCCCGATGTATAGGGCACGCTGTTAGTACATGGTCTGCGGTTTGCTCAGAGGTGCCACACTCGCAATTCGGTGAAGGAGCGAGACCCCATTTGTGCATGGACGAATGGAATCGCCCAACACCAATCCGCAGGCGGTTGAGCTTAACCCAAGCTGCTCGGGGTAAGCCCATCCCAACAGGCCTGGCGCCGGTCCCGGGCTCAAAAGCACTTAGCCTGGAAATATTTTCACAGTACTCCGTTTTCCATTTGTGATTTGTCCATTCAGAGGCGCGGATGCCAAGTCTGGCAAGGTTGTCCAAAAAATTCCGCGCAGCTGGCACAAACGGGCGTCTAGATCTTAGTCTCACTTGGCGATTATCTGAGGACCCACTTAAAAGACCATGCAAGATATGATCGGGGTCCAGAGATCCACGGTAAGCCAAGGAGAGTGTCGCTCCCATTCGGCGAAGCTCAGCTGGCTGGATGCCTGAGAGTACCGGTAGGTAGTCCGTTGGAGTGGGACGCAGGCATCCAGTAACTATGCGCAAGGCGTCATTCAAGACACTGTCAATGAGTCGAGTGTGAGCACTGCGACACCAGACTGGCGCACAGTACTCAGCTGATGAGTAGACTAGAGATAAGGTGGCTATGCGTAGTATTTTAGCACCAGCACCCTATCCCGAGCCCACGAGTCGCCTCAGCAGTGTGACGCGCGAAGATAGTTTTTTGCGCAATGCCACTAAATGGTGACGAAACGTGAGCGATCTGTCCAGTTTTACCCCAAGGTAAGTAGGGGTTGGACAGAACGGTAAAAGTCTACCGTTGTTGTAGACCTTTAGCTCACATTTGGCCTCTCGGTTATTCAAGTACGTAAAAGGCTGCCGTTACCGTCTTAGTGTGACTGAGCTTAAACCTCCAAGTCTGGAGATACGCTGACAGTGTGGACATGTCTTGGCTTAAGGTCTCCTCCAAGTCCTTCCAGTTTCCAGAAAAATGCAACAATGCTAAATCATCAGCATAAGCAAACTTTCTGGAAATCATAGAAGGAAGATCGTACGTATAGATGTTAAATAGGAGGGGAGCCAAGACCGATCCCTGAGGAACGCCGTTTTCAAGACGGCGTAGCCTGCTTTGCTTGCTGTCACCAATGGTAGGGGTGAAACTTCGATTTCGGACAAGCTCCATGATCATTTTGACCATGTGCTTATCCGGAAGTAGTCTCAGCAGCTTGCAGGTAAGGCCACGGTGCCAGATAGTGTCATAAGCAGCTGTCAGATCAATAAATACGGCACCGGCCTTCTTTTTAGCCTCGAAAGAATTCTCGATGTTCTGGGTTAGCAGAACAACTTGATCTACGATTGACTTCCCGCGTCGGAACCCAGCCTGCTCTTTAGGGAGCAGTGTATCGATTAATGGTTCAACGCGGGCGTAGATAAACCTCTCGAGGATCTTGTAGGGGACACAGAGCAGAGATATCGGTCGATAGCTCTTTGGGTCCCCCACGGGCTTTCCTGGTTTTGGGATCGCGACCACAAGCGCTCTTCTCCAGATCTTGGGAATTTTGAGTCGGCGCAAACAGAAAGAAATGAAGTCACGTAACCGGGACTTCAAAGCAGCTCCAGCATGGAGTATAAGCTTGGGGCAAATGGAATCAGGTCCCGGAGCTTTACCTGGTTTTAGATGTTGAAGGGCAGCAGTAAATTCTCTCTGTGAAAAATTGTCAGAGATATTTACTGCGTCTGGTGTTGTGGCCCTCCAAAGATCAGACACTTCTTGAAAGACAAGTCGAGATGACTTGTGATCAACAGCCTCGTATTTCCCGTTTCTAACCAGCTGAGATGCAATAGCATCGGCTGAAACGGGACAGTGACGAGGAGAGTGTCGTGACCTACCAGTAAGGTTGTTCAAAATACTCCACGCTTTTCGACTAGAGTGTGACAAGTCAATGCTCCAAACTGCTTCGGACCATCGATCCCTCCGCGTTCTCTCAAGCTTGGCAAGCAGAGCTGTAGCAGTCAAACTTGCATCGCCTCCATGAGGAGACTGCTGAAAGGTTTTATAGAGAGATTCACACTCTGCATCCCAACACGGAATATAGTTATTTCGATACCCGCGTGGGATAGTCTTTTGGCTGCTTTGTTAATGGTGTTACAAAAGTCCTGGTAAGCCGCATCCACATCAAGTGAATCAGGCGGCAACAAAGTCTTTGCGAATTTATTCGTCAAAGCAATGTAGTGACTCCATTTGGCCTTGCGGAAGTTCTATCGCTTAACAGGCATGCTTGGCACTGCCATAGCAAACCTTGGTGGTGTAATAAGCGAAGGTCGATGTTGTGACCTGGGGATCTTGTCAAGGACACGTCTATCCGGTAAGCGACTGTTTGGACCTACGCTAGCGAAAGCTAGATCTGGATTGGTGCCAGTGTTCCAGCGGCCGGAATAAAAACTGGCAGCGTCCTTGGCATTATATAGGAGGGCAAGACAATTAATACTTGCCCAGCCAGCCAAGCACTCACCGTCCGGACTGTTGTTGTTGTAACCCCAGTCAGCATGACGACAGTTAAAATCGCCAGCGTACAGACAGGGGTGAGGAAACACTGGAAGATCCAGGGTTCGCAATCGCGTTGGCGGTGGTTTGTAGACGTTGACTATTTTATAGCCATCAACGTCCACACACAACCACTCGATCTCCGATGTCAGTGGAGATTAGTCTAACTAATTAAATGACAGATGAGGAACAGAGGAATGACAGTTCAGAACTTAGCACTGTTTAATTTAAAATAAAGAACCAATTGCGGTGTATAACAAACAACTCTGAAATTATAAGTTATACTATACGAACTGTAAAATTTATCTTTTAGACAGCCTTTCATTGATGTTACAAAACTCAAGACCAATCAAAAAGCGCTAATTTTGAAATAAATTTTCTTTTTAATATTGAGATATCAGATCAGCGTTTTTACGTCAAATCCAAACTAAAATTCCAAAATTTTTGATTTTTGCTGAACAATACATTTAATAAGATGGTGTTGCGAAAACATTTTCTTACTTTCGATATCATTGAACGTCTGGTTAAGTTGATTGAGACGATCTGTAATTAAAAAATTATCTGAGTTATTTTCTGGCTTATGTACCACGTACATTAATAAATTGCTTATGACATGCCAAACAAATTATCTTTTTAATTTTTTTTTATACAAAGTTATGCAATGTTTATCAAATTAAAATTTTGTTTTGAGATTTTTGCTATTATTTAAAAACCTTTATGTTGTAATACTCAACAATATAAACATTTTAAAACTGAATTATTTTAAAAAGTATTCAATATTACGCTGAGCTATTGTTATATAAATTTCACCAAAAGTTATAGAAAACTAGTAGTTTGTGTTGACAGAATTTTATGTAATCTTGGATAAGAGAACAAACTACAAATACTATAGACATTTTACCAGCCACCTACCGGCGTTACTTACGCAGACGAGCTTTGCCGTTGTCAAATTGAATCACCAGCCAGCTAACTTGCTGATAGATTACTTAGTGATTTAAACTTGAGTTATGAATATTAAATTTATTTTAAATTTTATAATCTGTTATAAAAATAATCAAAATTAATAATTAACGGCGATTATTAAATAAATTTTGCTTGTAAAGCCAAGAAAAAAATTGTCGGAAGCGTGGTCGAGTGGTTAAGGCATCATGGTAATGATCAACATGGACTCGGTTCAAAACCTACTCGCGCCACTCCGATGTGTCCTTGGGAAAGACACTTTACACCACATTTCCCTGCTTGGTGGTTTTGTCAAGCAGTTCTAAATTAAAGTCATATTTGTATTAATTTACAAGCGGACAGCAATATTTTGACATCTCCGGAAGCAGGTCGGGGTAATTGCTTACCCTCTGTATTAGTGCCTCAGTCGCTTTCCTGCGAGTCAGGAGGATAAATATAGAAGTAAAATTAAAAAATTGGAAAACTTTATTTTTAATCTTTACTGAACATAGTTTCTGGAAATTTTTCATAAATTTGTTTTTGAATTCATTTAACTGTAATGTTATATAACTTAATTAAAAACACATTTGGGTAAACAACTGTGCTACTTTGTAAGTACAATCCTGCAAAGCAAAGTGATTAATTTAATTTTAAAACCTTATAGAGTAGTTGGGTTATTAATCGTCTGATAGTTTCCTGATACAACTTTATCACACGTTCAATAGTTTTTAGTGTAAGTAGTCAAAACAAACTGATTATATAGTTTCAAATTAGCAGTTATTTATTAAGATAAGTTTTAAAGTTTAAATTTAAGTTATCTGTACCCTCTCTCTAAAATTGACACTGTTATTCACCACTTGGCAAAGTACAAGAAGAAACGCTTTTTATTAAGTTTCCCTTTGTGAGTTTGATAAACAGAAGACAGCTTTTAAGGCAGCCGACAACTTGCGGGAGTTTAATGAAGTCCTCTTTGGTGTAACTAACGAAGTACGGTATTTCAAAGATTAATAGATGATATCGTAGAAAAAGATTCTTTAAAAGACACGTTTCTTTACCTCGACAACGTGACAATTGGAGGATTGCTCAAAGAACAATACGACAAAAATGTTGAGCTCTTTTTGTAGTTTCTAAAGAAGAGAAACCTCCAGCTAAACGACAAAAAGATGATTTCATCTGTCATTGAAATCAGCAACTTGGATTATCGTTTCGGAAACGGGTGCATAAAACCAGACCCTGACCAATTACGTTCTCTGCTATATCTGCCTGTTCCTCATAATGCAAAATCACTTAACGTCAGCTTATTTGCATATTATACGAAATGGATGGCGAATTTTTTCAAAAAGGTTGAAAATCTTAAAAATGCAAAAATGTTTACAATGATAAAGAAAGTGTCGCCAAATTTAAAGCTTTAAAAAAAGAAATTGCTGGCGCTTTCTTGTCTGGAATCGATGAAATTTTACCGTTTGTAGTGGAATGTGACGCCTCAGAAACAGCAGTGTCAGCAACCTTAAATCAAGGTGGTAGACCAGTCGCTTTTATGTCAAGAACTCTACAACCTCATGAACATCACTACCCAGCCGTTAAGAAAGAGGCAAACGCCATTATCAAAGCCGTTAGAAAATGGAACAAAACAAATAGAAAATGGAAAATGGAGTGAGGAAATGGAGAGTTAGGAAACAATTAGAAAATGGAAAATACAACAAAATTCAATCTTGGCGTCCGGAGCTTGCATCATTTTCTTACACAATTCGGTACTGTCCAGGAAAGGAAAACATCGTGCCAGACACCTTATCTCATGTAATTTGTAGTTTGTGATGCTAATTTGTATAATTTCCATAATAATCTTTGTCTTCTCGTTGTGAGCAGGTTACTTCACTACGTCCTATGTAAAAATCTACCGTTTTCCGTAGACGATGTAAAAAATGTTTGTTCGTCATGTAAAATTTGCGCCGAAATCAAAACACAGTTTTATGTTAAACCTCGATATTCACTCGTAAAAGCGACCCAGCCTCTCAATCGCATTTCTATTGACTTTAAAAGGCTTTTTACCCTCTTGTAGTCGTAAGGTGTTTTTACTAGTGATAATCGACGAGTAATTGCATTTTCCGTTCTGCTTTCCCTGTCCTGACATGCAAGCCCAAACAGTGATCAAGCAACTGAATGAATTATTTTCTTTGTGTGGTGTACCTGGTTTTATACATTCTTATAGTGCCACGGCTTTTACAGCAAAAGTGATTAAAATTCTTCTAAATTTGAAAGGGGTTGCTACAAACCACAGCTCGATTTATCATCCAAAAGGAAGGTTGCAAATATGTAATAATATGGATAATAATAAATCGTAAACAAGGAAGGTTACAAATATGTGAGGAAACCTCGTTGTTATTAAAAAGTTCTTATTATTTACAAGTTGAAAAACAATAATATTTTCAATTACCATAAATTTATACATATATTTATTATATGTATACAAATATTTTCAATTACCATAACAACAAGAGTCTAAAAACCAATAAATGTATATTAATTAACAAAAGTATTTTGATTTGCTGATTTTATAACTCAAACTCAGAAATGCCAATAAAGAAGGCAAAACAAAATAATGCTCAATGTCACGTCAAGAAAATATTTTACTAATTCAAAATACTTACTTTCAATAGTTGTAAATATACTTTCGTTGATTGTTAGCGAAACTCCTGTTTCTCCTCTTTGACCAGGTTCTCCTTTTTTCCCATCAGCTTCTTTAAACAAACAAGTATTTGTGCCAAAGCTGTCTTTAAATTCAGAACATTTCCTATTGTTTTCTTGAAGAAAAGCATTAGGCAACCGTACAGCAAGTAGAAGTAAAATTAAGTGTTTTTGCAACTTTGATACCATTGATTTTTAAAAAAGTAAACTACCTGTAAATAACTGATAAATCGAAATCTAAAGTTTTGATTTATTAATAAAAAAAAAAAAAATCATCCCACTATCTACAAATTATAGGTAGTTTTACTAACTATTTTTATTATTAATTGTTATCAACCTCTTCCATGAATTTGATTTGCCGAATATATTTAATGCAAAGTTGTTTTTTAATTTCTTTGAAATAAAGTTATGTTCGGTAATGAAAAATGGTTCAAAAACAACTACAAAGAGTTGCTTTACTGTTTTATTCAAAGCACATTAATTGACTGAAGTTTTAAATCATTTGCAAAGAACAATGCGGTAGTGATGACGTAATTTGCTTTTAGTATAATCTTCTATTGACAAGTAGGTTCTGTTTTATAAGTTACAGTACCATTTTTGTACTAGACGATATGATTATATTTGTGACGTCATAAAGCACTTCATTTGATTGCAAAACTTATAAGAATTCTTGTTTGCTCCAGTGCTATCGCTTTTTATCCGGCAATTTCTATTGATTTACAGGATGGTCCAACGAAGTGTGGACTAAATTTTATATTAAATTTAAACACATGTCTTGACTACTGGGATACTTGTGTATCCTGGTTTATTGAGATGTGTATCCTAGTTGTGTATTCTATAAAGACACAATGTGTATCCTGGTTTATTGAGACAAAATCGGATGTTCAGACTCAGCGAAAATACAGAACTAAGTATGGAAAAGATCCACTATCATGTCTTTCAATTTATCGATGGCACAAGAAATTTGTAGAGGCAAGGACAGTGTTGGATAGAGTTAAAAGTGGGTGACTAAGAACATCTGGGAAAATTGTTCCTTCTCTTGAGGAGTAGCCATTTTGCACGGGTTTATTAACAAATTTATTAAACACATAAAAATTTAATCTGAAACCCAAAATTTCAGTTTGACTAAAAACTTTAATAAACACTAATTAATATAAAACAAATCTATATAAGATATCTCACAACTGCCTTTGCAATAAATTTTAAAAATTGTTTAAAAACTCTATGGTCATTCTGTATTTCAATCATCCTAGATTATTAATAAATTATAAAATTTGTGGAAAATTAAAGTTACAGCCATGGTAAAGACTTTAATTGAGATCATCAAAACGCACTGTTATAAGGGGCTATCGGTTCTTAAGATTTTTAAAGCGTTGAAAGGAACTGTAAGTCGTTCTAGTGTATACAAGGCAGTAAAAAGGTTTAGAGAGACTGGTAGCTGCTTACCAAAAGTCAGGAGCACCCCAGAAAGGTCCGTAAGAACAAAAAAGACTAATTAAAACATCAGAGAAAAATTGAAACGAAATCCTCGAAAGAGCACCAGAAAGCATGCTCAAGAGGCACATGTTTGCCGTTCAACCATGCAGAGGGTGCTGGTAAATGATCTTAAGGTTAAGCCCTACAAAGTTACCGAATGACAACTTCTCTCTGATACCATAAAGAAGAAAATGTATAAAAGATTGAAGATGCTTTTGAATAAGCTCCTTAATGGCACGCGGTCACAAGTTTTCTGGATAGATGAGAAATTATTTACTGTTCAAGCCATTCACAACAGCCAAAATGATTGGATTTGGATTGAATCCAAAGATTCAATGCCTGTTGAACCTCGAACTTCATTCAGGAGGTAAAAACCAGCTTCGGTAATGGTGTGAGCAGGGTTTACGTCCACAGGTCTCAAAACCCCTTTGATTTTCATCGAGGCTGGTGTCAAAATCAACCAACATGCTTATCTGAAGATGTTAAAGGGTAAAGTTGTTCTTTGGGTAAAGAAAGTCACTGGAAATAAAGAAATTGCACTTCAGCAGGATGGAGCAACCTCGCACACAGCCAGATTGGTCCAGGAATAATGCAAAGACAATTTCAAGTCGTTTTGGCCCAAAGAACTATGGCCTCCATATTCTCCTGACTTGAATCCAGTTCACATTGGGATATGGTCCATCTTTGAGCAGAAGTCCTGCGCTGTATTCCACTCAAGTGTGAAGGTCCTAAAGCAAAAACTGAATAAATCTTGGGCAGAAATTGACGCTGTAACTGTGCGTGCCACATGTGATCAGGTGATTCCTTGTCTCTGCCGAGTTATCAAATAGAAAGAAGGATATATTGAATAACTCTTGGATGTTATTAAAAGCAATAAATTTCTCTTTCATTTGATATATGAGTTGTTTTTATGGGTCTTCATATAACTGAGAAAACTTAACTTTTATTTGTTAACACTTCGCTGGCCACCCTGTAGATATACAGCTTGCAATTTATTTTTCATTGATTCTAGCCGAGTTAAAATTAAAATGTTTGGTATCGTTTGTCGGCTGTGTCGGAGTTGTTTAAGCGCTTAAGTAGTGAAGGATCAAAATAATGTCCTAGAGGTTAATTCTTTAGTGAGATAGAGTTATTTGAACAAACTATTAGTTTTAATATTAGTCATTGGGGATTTTACTTTATATTTAAAGTTAATCAGTACAAAGTCGTTGAGTGATTATTTGTAATTGTTTGCGCTGCAAATTGCTTTGAAGTTTTGTGAAGCTTAAGAGTCAAGTTTTACAAGTAGTAATAAAGTTTTATAATTTTGTAAATAATATATTCACTATAGTTAGAATCTCGCTTCAAACTATTTCTAGAGTCGGAAAAAAATGAAAATAAAATAAATAGAACAGCTTTATTTCAGCGCAGTTATTTGGGTTGCCTAGTTTAGCTGGTCCTTTTGAATTCCAGAGTAAAGTTTTAGAGTGAATGAAATAAGTTTTGTAAAATCAGAATATTATTAAAAATACATAATTTTAGTTTATTGATATTTTATTCATGACGTTAAGCTAGAGATATCCAACCTTTTTTCCTAATGAGCCAAATTATAGCTTTATGTATATTCGGCAGACCACAAAGTTCATGCATAAAAAATGTACTTTTTTAATATTTGATGCCATGATCAAATGATGAGTATTACAATATAAATTTAAAATAGATTATTTAATTAAAAGTGTAGGTGGAATGTTAAACAATTAAAAATTTGCGTAAATAACATTAAGTAATTAGTTTCACAAATATCCATGCTAGAGCTGCTTTAAAAATTTGGCTACATGACTTCTTTCTTCTTATTTGCGCCGACACAAAATTCCCAAGATTTGGAGAAGAGCGCTTGTAGTTGCTATCCTAAAAGTTGATAAAACCAGCAGAAAATCTAAAAGCTATCCATTGATATCTCCAATCTGTGTGCTCTACAAGAACTTCGAGAGGCTGATTAACGCCGGAGTCGAACAAATCTTTGATCTATTGCTCTCTAAGGAGCAGGCTGGGTTTCGACGCGAGAAGTCAACCCTAGATTAAGTCTTTCTTTTGACACAAAATATCGAGGATTCTTTTGAGGCTAAGCAGAAGACCGGTGCCATGTTTGTCGATCTGACGACGGCATATGACGCTGTCTGGCGCCGTGATCTTACCTGCAAGCTGCTGGCTTCTGATAGTCCCAAACCGAAACTTGAACCTAAGTACCGGTAACAGCAGGCAAAGCAGACTATGCCATCCGAAAAATGGCGTTTTTTAGGATTGGTCTTGTTTCCATCGTTTTCAACATTTATACGTACGACCTGTCCTCCAAAATTTCCAAAAAGTTTGCTTATGCAGATAATCTAGTATTGTTGCTCTCTTCAAGAAACTGGAAGAACTTGGAGTTGAATTTAAGTCAAGATGTGACAACACTTTTAACCTATCTCCAGATTGGGAGGCTGAAGCTTAATCACATAAAGACGGTGACAACAACCTTTCATCTAAGTAACCGAGAAGTGAAACGTGAGAAAAAAAAATATTGGGTTGGGGAATAAATTGTTGCGGTTTTATATTTATAGATAAATTCAATTAATTAAAGACATAGGAATTCAACCAAGCTTAATCAAATCAAATATAAATACATTAAATCAAAGATGCATTCAGTAATATTTATATCAATTAGAAATATTTAATCTAAAAGAAACATTGAACAAAACAAATTTACAAACTGCAACAATTTATTCCTCAACCCAATATAATAGCAATAGACTCTAACTGTTTTGTCCAACCCCTTTTTATCTTGGGGTGTAACTAGACAGATCACTCACGATCGGTCACCATCTTCTGACATTGCTGCTGCTTCCACTGCTGTGACAATTTGCAGGCTCAGGCAAAGCACTATCTTAGTTAAGTACTGCGCACCAGTCTGGTGCCGTCAGTTGTTGCTACGGTGGAGCCCTGGACCCTTAACATATGTTGCATGATCCTTTAAGTAAGTATTTACATTCTCGCCAAGAGAGACTAAGATCTAGATGCCCATTTGTGCCAGCTGCGTGAAATCTACTAAACAACCTCGCAGGACTAGTCATCCACGCTTTTCAGCGGACAAACATGGACAAACACGGACATGAACACGGAGTACTGTAAAATTACATCTAGGTTCCGTGTTTTTATACCCATGATCAGAACCAGACTGTTGTGTAATTGTAATTGTGCGTGGTCAAGCCCGAAGCACGTTCTTGATTTGAGTTATTGTACTGTGCGTTTTATCTCTCTCGTGGTTACTGCAGAACGCTGTCAGAGCGACGCGTGATTGTTTAGGTGTGTTGTTCTTTAAGTTGTGTTGCTTGTTTCTCTGTTAACGTGCATTTCTGTTTAGATAACTACGTTTCTTAGTTGATTAAAACCTAAATTCGTTGTGTTTTGGGTAATTTCAGAACAATTTAATCAACTAAGATTAATCCAGTATGGACAGACTTATGCAACCTTCTCGCCTCGATTTAGACGCTAACTCGTCCTCTGCATTGAAAGAATGGTGTCATTGGTTTGTAACGTTCGAAAATTATATTGAAGTATTACTGTAGATGCAGCACTGGCGCGAGAACGACGCACGAACAAGTTAAAAGCATTGGTAAATTGCGTCTCGCACCGTGTGTTCGAATATATTGCTGATTGTGATTCGTATGATGAGGCAATAACAGTTTTGTGGAACCTTTATAAAAAGGCGCCGAACAAAGTCTTCGCTCGCCATCTTTTGGCCACCGCCAAGCAACAACCAGAAGAAACTTTGGATGAATTTTACCTCAAGCTACAAAAGCTTGCAAGTGACTGCAATTTCCGTCAAGTTACAAGCGAGCAGTACAGGCAAGAAATGGTTCGTGAAGCCCTTATAAATGGTCTTTCTTCTCATGGAATACGTCAGAGACTGTTAGAAAATCGCAACCTTAACCTCGAAAATGCAGTTGAAAAAGCTCGTTCAATGGAACTTGCCCAAAAAAACTCTGAATTCTACTCGCTCAATCAAGAATATCGATCTAATTTAACAGCTACTGTTGCTAATAAATCTTCAACGCTTTCAACTACGGACAACGTATCAGAAGCTACATCGAGCGTGAGTAAATTGTGTACCTTTTGTGGGCGATCTATTCACGCAAGAAGCATGTGCCCCGTTAAAAATGCAGTATGTTTTAAGTGCCAAAGAAGAGTACACTTTACAAATGTATGTAAATCAAAAGTATTTAAAAATATTAATGCTCGGGTTTCGAGTTCTACCTTGTGTGTTATTCATGAAACCCCTAACTGCTTGACCCAAGCGAGCCCCACCGCGAAAATAGCAGATACTGAAGTGTCAGCATTAATTGACTCTGGTAGCTCGATGAGTTTTATCAACAAAGACACAGCTAAGCGCTTAAACATTGAAATTAATCCGTGTTTTGATAATGTTTCAATGGCAACTACTTCGTTGACCGAGAATATTTATGGTTGCTGTAATGTCGATATTACTGTTAATGGTAGTAACTATAGTAATGTTAAATTAAGAGTTTTAAAAAACTTGGGTACCGAATCCTACTAGGACAAGACTTTCAGTCACTACATAAACAAGTAATTTTTCGATATGAAGGGAAAAAAGATGATTTTGTTGTTTCTCGAAGTACGTGTGCATTGGCACCAGCTTTAGCCAAGCACCCTTCGCTATTTCATAATTTGTCGAAAGCTTGTAAACCTATAGCTATAAAATCGAGGCGGTTTAACAGCAATGATCAAATGTTTATCAATAAAGAAATCGATCGCTTGTATTCTGAGGGAATAATTAAACCTAATATGTCTCCCTGGCTTGCGCAAATCGTTGTCGTTAAAGATGCAAGTAATAATAAGCGTCGTATGTGCGTTGATTACTCTCAAACTATAAACTTATTTACCGAGCTCGATGCTTATCCTTTATCTAGAATTGAGACTTTAATTAACGATCTTGCTAAGTATCATGTGTTTTCAACGTTTGACCTACGTAGTGCATACCATCAAATCCAAATAACTGAGAAAGACCGTCCCTTTACCGCCTTTGAAGCTTGTGGAAAACTTTGGGAGTTTACGAGATTACCTTTTGGTGTAACGAATGGGGTTCCTGCCTTTCAAAGAGAGATGGATAATTTAGTGCAAGTTGAGGGCCTGAAAGATACCTTTCCTTATTTGGACAACATCACTGTTGCAGGTCATACTCAGGAAGAACATGACAGGAATGTAAAACGTTTGTTAGAGTGCCTTCAACGTAGAAAGTGGACTTTAAACAATAGTAAAACAATTAATTCTGTTTTTTCAATAAATATCCTAGGCTATTTGGTTGGCAACGGAATAATCAAACCAGATCCCGAAAGGTTACGTCCCTTAGAACAACTTCCTCCTCCTACAAATCCAAAATCTTTGAAACGTGTATTAGGTCTTTTTGCTTATTACGCGAAATGGATAAAGGAATTTTCTGAAAAAATTAAACGTTTGAAAGAAGCCAAATCCTTTCCACTCAATGATTCTCAAATAAACGATTTTCAAAACTTAAAAAAAGAAATTGCGAGGGCAGCTTTACGATCAATTGAAAAAAATATGTTTTTTGTGGTTGAATGTGATGCTTCAGATGTTGCAATTTCGGCAACGTTAAATCGAGGAGGTCGTCCCGTGGCATTTATGTCAAGAACATTGCATAGAAGTGAACTACATTATCCGGCTGTAAAAAAAGAAGCAACTGCTATTATTGAAGCTGTTCGAAAATGGACTCATTTTCTCTCCCGACAGCACTTCACCCTGGTAACTGATCAGAGGTATAACGGTAAACGGCGCTGAAGTTGCCGATTACCGCAAAGTGAAGTGTCGATCAACGCGCTTCCGGCTTCGTCAAATTAAAAGGAAATAACCAAGGAAATAATTTAATTGAAAACAAGTAATAACTGAAACGTTGATACGTGAAATAAAAGCGAAAACGAAAGCAGAAACGAAAGCGGAAACGGTAATCTGTAAATAAATAAAAACAAACTAAAAATTAAACACAAAAAGAAAACGCATAGGTGTCTTACCGAGCAGTTCACTTCGGTGCTGACTCACGGGGAAAACGGGAATATCTTAACTGCACGCTAAGTCTACTCAGACTTCAACCAGCTGCCCACAAACACTGCAGCTGGTCGCCTCACAAATTGAGAAGTGTGAACAAACGCAATAAAGCCAGCTCTAAAATCAACGCGCTGCAGACACAACTATGCTTCAAGGTGAGATTAATTAAAAATAAAGCGTAAAACAAAAAAGGCGCTGGCAGCGAGTGCTCGCGCAAATAATGATTAGAAACTCAAGAGAAATAAAATAAAACACGTGCGTTGGTAATTTTCTACAAGAGGTCAGTCTCATTTATGTTAGATAACCGGAAACGAACAAAGATAAAAAACAACAAAATTCAATGCTGGCGACTAGAATTAGCCTCTTACAGCTACAATATTTTGTATAGACCTGGAAAAGAAAATGCTGCCGCGGACTCACTTACAAGAGGATTCTGCAGTTCGACGTCGATCTCCAGCCTAGCCGAAATTCATGCCTCCCTTTGCCACCCTGGAGTCACCAGACTTTTACATTTTGTACGCACAAAAAACTTACCCTTTTCTACAGGCGATGTTCGTAAAGTCTGCTCCTCATGCCCCATTTGTGCCGAACTCAAGCCATCTTTTTACAAACGAGAAGAGAGCCATCTCATTAAAGCATCAAAACCATTCGCGCGGATCAGTATAGATTTCAAGGGACCTCTACCAAGTTTATCGCGTAACAAGTATCTGCTAGTAATAATCGACGAATACTCAAGGTTTCCGTTTGCTTTTCCATGCCCCAACATGTATTCCTCAACTGTAATCAGTTGTCTAGAAAAACTTTTTAGTTTATGTGGCCACAATTTGTGCACTCCGATAAAGCTCCTTCATTTTCGTCAGGAAGCATAAAAGAATTTTTGTTAAAGCGTGGTGTTGCCTCAAGCAAATCAAGTCCGTACCATCCCACTGGTAACTCTCAAGCAGAGCGTTATATCGGTATTGTCTGGAAATCAATACGTCTTTCTCTGAAATCCAATAAATTACCTTTATCTTGTTGGGAAACTGTTTTACCTAATGCTTTACATTCTATTCGATCTCTGTTAAATACTACAACAAATACCACTCCACACGAATTATTCTTTAACTTTAATAGACGTTCTCGTAGCGGGAGATCTTTGCCAGCATGGCTGTCCTTCCCAGGCCCGGTGATGCTCCGCAAATTCCTTCGAAATAACAAAAATGATGACCTCGTAGAGGAAGTGCAACTTCTGGACGCTAAACCCCAATACGCAGACATTCGTTAAAGGGATGGTAGAGAAAGCAGCGTTTCCTTAAGTGACCTGTCTCCATGCCCACAAGGGTTAAACTTGCGTGAAATAGAATCGCGATTTCCTATACTAGACGAAGAGGATCCTCAAACATCACCAGTGCAACAAGGAAAGGATGATTTATTGCGCACTGCTCCGTCGAAATCCACCATGCAAAGACAAAGTGGTGATGCTCCCCCTCATCAACACAAAGATTCGGTGCAACAGGAAGACCACAACTCTTTTCTCTCTGCCCCTTCCGAACCAACTGTGCGCAGATCGACTCGGTCAACTAAGGGTGTTCCACTCATTCGATATGAAGAGCCGATTTCTCATTAAGAGGGGAAGATTGTTGTGTAATTGTAATTGTGCGTGGTCAAGCCCGAAGCACGTTCTTGATTTGAATTATTGTACTGTGCGTTTATCTCTCTCGTGGTTACTGCAGAACGCTGTCAGAGCGACGCGTGATTGTTTAGGTGTGTTGTTCTTTAAGTTGTGTTGCTTGTTTCTCTGTTAACGTGCATTTCTGTTTAGATAACTACGTTTCTTAGTTGATTAAAACCTAAATTCGTTGTGTTTTGGGTAATTTCAGAACACAGACTTTTCGGAGTGAGCTTGCCGCGAATAGATTCGGTTAAATTCAATCACCTGCGGACTGGTGTTGAACGATTCCATATGTCCATGCACTAATAGAGTCTCGCTCCTTCCCTGAATTGAGAGTGCGGCAATACTAAACAAACAGCAGATCACGTCTTAACAGCGTGCCCCATACATTTGCCACCCAATGGGGCACGAGGTCTGATGGTTTTGAATGACCAAACCCGATACTGGCTCAACACCATCACTGCCAGCTTTTAATTCGATCAGTACGGAAGCCTGAAATAGAAAAAGGATAAAACCTTGTCCCCCGTCCTAATTGTGTCTAAACCGGAGTTGATGCCCTCCCAAAAGATGACGAGGATGATAATTAAAAATATAAATTTAAAATTGATTGATTGATAAAGAACATTAGTAAAAGGTAAAACAATTAAAATTAATATGTACTTAAACAAATATATAGGAATAATTCCACTAATTCAACTTTGTTAAAAACAACTGTGCTGTGCATTTTATAAGCGCAAGTGCTGTGTGAAATAATTCTGAAGATTTTTTTATCAAATTCAGATGTTGAAGACCAAAAATTTGAGGTTATAATGACTTTATTGCCATTGACTTTAAAGTAGACCCCATGCCAAAATATTTACTTTCTCAATACATTTTTGTTTGATACTAGAACGGCCTGTACGGTCATTTTGATCGTTTTGGAATTTTAAGATAGGATATTTTTTTGTATAAAAATCGCATTGGTGTAAAATTTCTTGACTTTTCCTAATTAATTGGCAGGAACTGTGTTGCTGAGTATCAGACCGAAAACTGCTTTCAGAAATATTTTCGAAGATGGTTTACCTTCAACGGCCATAAACGGTCATTATGACCGCTATACAGAAACCATTATTACTAAACTTCCTGCTGTACTTTATAAGACCGCATTTTTAAACATTGTCTTTCTATTTTCCGATGAATTGGTTTTATTTGTGACATCATAGAGTCACGGAAAGAAATACACAACTCAGAAAGCAGTTATAATAAATTTTCCCAGTTATCATTTACCACTAAAAATAGACTAACTTTAGATTATGAAAGAGTTTGTGAAACAAAAAAAGGTTATTCTATGTTGTTGACAACTACGGGGTTTTATCGGCATTCAGCCCACGGTACTGGTCGGGTATTCTCCCCAAACAGCATCCAGCCCACTTCCTCGGGCAGAAAAAACAGCGGAGCACACAGGCAATTAGCCTTTAGTATTAGTTAGTAAGTTGATCATAACCTTTTGTAATAAAAGCATAATGTTTATGCCCAATTAGTGCTAACCTATTCTGGTTTCACAGGTGAAGTAAGTTACTTCACTAAAAAATTTAACATAATAAAATCTATAACATCATATCTAAAAGACCAAGATGTTTTACTGAAGTTATTGCTATGCTCACATCTACAGACGAGGATGATTCTGGAGGATAAAATAAATCCGAAGAAAGCGATGTGTTAGATTAGAAACTCTGCTCCTCAGATGAGATGAGCGACGATGAAGAAACTGAGAACTTTGATGATGGACAACCCATTGCTTATGTAGGTGATCTACAAACTGCTGATACTAACGTTGAAAACCATTGTGCTAAATGTTTTGATGATGATTCTGGTTTGGGTGCTGCTGAAAGTTTGAGCACACACGAGACAGCAAGGGATGGCACAAAATGGGAATTTATGGAATTCCGTGTAAAGGCACGAGAAAGGCGTACAGCTCAGAATGTCCTAACTGACCAATCAGATTTATCACGCTTTGCCTTTAGAATGGAAGACTCCCCTGTCGGTTCTTTTCAAGTTATATTTGATAACCATATGCTCAAACACATTCAACAATGTACCAATGTAGAAGCTTGAAGAGTTTTAAGTAATGAAGAATGGGAGGTTTCACTTTGTCAGATCAATGCGTTTGTTGCACTGCTATATGTACGAGGAGCGTATGGTGGCAAAAACTTTCCCCTTTACAATTTTTGGAATAAAGAATGGGACGTATCATTTTTTCAACAAGCCATGTTGAGAAATTGTTGTCGTCAAATTATGCGTTTTCTACGTTTTGACTTGCGTAGCACAAGTTCAGTACGCTTGCAAACTGACAGATTTGCTCCTATTTCAGATATTTGGAATAGGTTTGTAGAAAATAGCATCAGTTGTTACAAACCTAGAGAAAATATTACGATTGATGAGCAGCTGTTCCCAACAAAATCTTGTTGTAGATTTATTCAGTATATGTCAAACAAATCAAATAAGTTTGGCTTAAAGCTGTGGTTTGCGGTTGACGTGGAATCCAAGTATATTCTAAATGCCATTTCATATCTGGGTAAAGACAAGTCACGTCCATCCACTCAAAGGCTTAGTAACAAATTTGTCATGACTCTCGCGAAACCATTTATGGGTAAAGGTAGAAACGTAATCATCGATAATTTTTTCACGTCGCTTTTACTTGCTAAAGAACTGAAAAAGAAGAAAACAGCCTTTTTGGACTATCAACAAGATCAGACGTGAGCTGCCTGCATTCGCAAAATGCTTGCTAAAAATTATTCTAGTAAGCTCATGAAAGCAGGCGATATGGAAAATCTAACTGTGTATCAGTGTAAGCCCACGAAAAAAGTTTGTGTTTTCAGTTTTCTGTATAGGCTATGTCTGTTGAAGTTGGCGAATCTGATAAAAAGAAACCGTAGACAGTGAAATTTTATAACAAGACCAAATGTGGTATTGACGTGGCTGATCAAATGGCCAGGCAGTATTCAGTCAAAGCAGGCAACCGTCGGTAACCCTTTGCTATTTTCTACAACATTTTGGATTTGGCAGACATCACTACATTTGTGCTCTATAAAAAAGAACAGATGACAATGTTTCAAGATGAGATTTCTTGTTTAAGCTTGCTACAGAACTACGTGAAGACTACATTGTTGAAAGATCAAGCAGAAACACTACTATTGCTAGACCTCACCAATTATCGACAGCTCATAAAAATACCAAAGCCAAGAAGCGTAAACAAGGTCAAAAATAGCTGCAAACTGCACTTAAAACAAAACTAGCAAAGTTTTTTTCAAGTGCAACAAAACCGTATGTGGCATGTGTACCGCCACGGAGCTTTCCGAATGCGTTATATGTGTGACATATAAAACATTTTTCAATTTTGTATCCTGTTTGTGCCCTTTTTTTTAAAAAAAACTGTTTTTTATGGATAGATTGATTAAGTTACGTGACCTGAGTATTTGTTCAACACTTAAGTTGCAACCACACCACGCATATAATAGTAAAAACGCGTTTTCGGAGCAGCGGTCAAAATGACCGCTGCTGGCCGTTAAGGGCTTATCGCAAGTTCGGCCGTTCTAGTGTTAAATTTTATAAAAAATTTCAAATTTTTCTCAAAAATTGAAACAAGCACTAACTTTATTAAAATTTATTCAAGCTTCTTGATAAATGCAACGACAAGCCATGAAACTGCTTTACAGTTTAAATAGTGTACATTGATTACTTAACCAGACTTTTTTTCTAAATTTGGTTGCAAATCTTTAACCACTAGTATTACAAAGAGACTTCTTTATTTATTTTTAAGAAAAATTTAGCTGATCGTTTGAAATTGGAAAGATTTAATGGTCCTACTATTGTGCAATTATTGTTTTCATTAAAAATATTCAAATCTTATTTTTATAAACATGTAAAAACACGAATATACATTGTTCACACTGTGGCATATATTGTTCTATCTTTCCGCTAAATTGATTACTTGAATGCGTTTTGTGCAGTGGGTGCATTGGTAGAATTGATCTAATTGAGTTGTATTTAAGAATAAGATATGGACTTATATACTATAAATTAAAGATTGGTGACAAAAAGCTAATTAGTTTGTAGTGGTTATGAGCGTTATATTCAAGTTTATTTGGTGCAGTTTAAAGTCAGAAGGCTAACCACTAACTTATTCAAATAGACGACATCACGCGACAGAACAGATCGTTGACTACTTCCTCTACAAAAGAAGCATAACGAAATTACTGAAGTGTTTACTGCTCCATGTAGACATCGCAGCGATTATATTCGGATATATCGCAAAAGTTTCTTAATTAGTGAACGAACTAAAAAAAAAGGAAGACATATAACATTGTTTTTTGTTTTAAGTCGCACTATATTCATTTTTTTCTATGTATTTACATGTATGTCTTCTTTTTCACTGTCGTGTCGTCGTGCTGCAAATTGCATTTTTGAGAGTTTCTGCTATATTTAGAAATTGTTTTATGTTCTTATCCGCCGGGGGGTATTTGTAGCGATTAATTGGACAGCCCAAATATTTTCACACGAAACACAATTTTAATTATTATCGGAGTTATAGAATTTAGTTCAAAATGTTGGATTTAACTTTCACATGCTCTATTTTTATGCAGTTTCGAAATTTACATCCTGCCGTTCCATATCGTATGATTACGTGGTAATACGCCCACTTGTATACAACGATATGGCTCAGTCATAAATTCTAATATAATGAGTTGCTCTCCGGCAGATATCGGTTAGATACGTTAACTTCTGTCATGATAATGCCATACTAAATTCTCTCCGTTATTGTAATTATTTGTTTTAATATTTGTTTTGTTTTTAATTCTATTTGAATAAGATTCTATTTGAATAAATTAGTGGTTAACCTTCTGATTTTGAATTGCTGCAATTAAACTTGGACATAACGCTATTAACCTCTACAAGTTAAGGAGGCAAGGTTTTTGAAAAAGCCAAGTTGCATGATTTAATAAATTAAAAAATATCACAAAACCAATTTAAATGTGCCAAAAAATGCATTTGTTGGAAACCTCACAAAATAGATTAGACAAAAATAAGCTTCACCCAAATAAGCAAATTAAATTAATGGAAACTTTTAAACAGAGATTTGCAATATACAGTACAAAATTATGCAGTGGTCCATTTATTATACCATAGCAGGGAAATAATTTTTCCAGTCAAAATAATATAAATTGAACGCAAAGCAAAACGTTATTTGGCATTATGTTTGATAGTACCGAGATACATACTTGTCGTTTCCCATAAATAGTAGCCTAAATATTTTGTCTGAAAAGTTACAAGAGCAGGAAAGTAGGAAAGTTATGTTGATGGCAAACACAATCAACAAGCTGCAGTTTAATATCTCCTTTTGCCATTCTGTTTTCTACAAAACTAACAGCTCTAAATTACTTTAAATCTACAATAAATCATATTTAAAAACAAACTAAAAAAATTGAACAAAGGTTTTAATCGAAAAGCAATATCTTAGGATTTTTGATACTAGGTCAGGGTAATCGCCTGATCGTTGCCATAAGTTTATTCCTTCAACGTTGTCTTGCAAGTCAGAAGATATATAAAGATGATAAATCAGCAAATGAGTGAATTAAAGTTACATCTATAATAATAATATACTTGCAAAATCAAAGAAATTCTACTTAAGCTAATGGCTATGTTCTGCAAAAGCAATCTGGAATAACGTGCAGTTGCCCCCTTGCCCCCTGCTTCCGGTGCCCGTGGGTGGGGGTAAGTATAGTTGAAAAATAAAGAAATTTTGAAATATCATCAAGTTGGCTACAAAAGTATCTGTACAAGTTTTTTTTATGTTTATTTTTGTTAAAGCTATTTATTTGTTTATTTTTAAAAAATATTTCTTTAAAAAACACGGGTCCTTAACCACTCAACCACGCTGCCGAAACCGTTGATATCCACAAATGAAAGTTGTCATGACTTGACAAATCACAAAGCTGCTAAAGATAAGCAACTCTTATATTTTCAATGTTGCTTTTCTTTGCCTGAAAAATTTTGGGTTATCTATCTTTATCTGGGCTTAATACATTTATCTAACTAGAAAATTTCAGGGTTAGGGTTGGTCTTCTCTACATATTACTTTACATTTTTGTATTTTTTCTCAATAAAACTAAAATGCGAATTTTCAACTCATTTGGCTTTACTCAGCCAACAAGTTTGTTTATCTTTATTCTTTGTTTATTCTTTGTTTATCTTTACCTGGAAAAAATTGCTTATATTTACATAAAAAATTTTGGGTTTGCTTATTTTTACGTGGCTCTTTTGGATTGCTTATCTTTACCAGCTCTCAAATGGTATAAAAATATAACATTAGGATGCAGATTTATTGGTTTAGCCTATAACTATTGTAATTAAGATTTAAAAGAAAAATTTAAAATGATCCAATAACTTTAATATTTTAAAAGATAAAATGTCTACTCATTGCCCTCAAATTACAATTACTTTTTTCAGATAAAATAACCTTTAAATGTAAATAACTTGTTTAAAGTAGTTATTTTAAACATCTTGAATGAGTACATTAGTTAATACATGCTTCTGTGCTAATCTAAACCTGGAATTTTATTAAAGTTCCTATAATTTGTAATTGCATTTACAATACAACTATATTTTGGGTTAAAAACAAATTTTATGTAATATTTTATCAAACGTACTGTAACTTATTAGCTAAACTATTTAAAATTTTACTTGATTTTCTTTACTACTATACAGTTTATTGTTTGAAGTAGAAGATTTTTCTTCCCAAAGTTTTTTTATCTGACACTCTTCAGGTGAAATCCTCAGAATAAAGCAGAAATAAAACCGAACTGGATTATAAAGAGGAAAGCAGAGTTCTCATTGAAAAAAAGAAAAGAAAAAAAATTAGCCAATGAGAGAAAAAAGAAATTAGCCAATGAGAGAAAAGATTAAGAAATTTTCAAGTAGTAGACAAATTCTTTTTGTTTGCACAAAAGGAGATTAAGAGATTTAATGAAAGTCGCTTCAAGAGCAAAAAGGTGAAAAGAAGAGCGATCTCAAACGAGAATAGAAAATTTGTCGCTGTTGTAGTGAAAAGCACATGTTTGTAGTGAAATTGTTGTGGGCGAATGTTGGCCTTGCAAGAGCGGGAAGGGCTTTGGCGGTTGTGCGAGGCAGGAGGATTGGCGATAAATCTTGGAACCTGTGGTTTGATTTGCTTTTCTAAGCGTTTAGACGTGCGACCAACGTACCGACTATCGCAGTGGCACACAAACTTGTAAATGACATTGCTGTGATGATGGGAAGGTAACGCGTCTTTCTTAATCGCTGGTAAGAGCTGTAGGGTTGTAAAAATAACACGTGGCTCGACGGAGAAAAAGCAGCGTTTCACAGCAGACGTAATCTGCTTTTCGAACTTCATCGAGACATTCCTAATCTATGGGATGTGTAGGTAGACAGGGCACTTTTCCACTGTGTGAACCGGGTTAGAATTCAGTTGTTAAAGTTTTCGTTTGAAAGTCAAATTGATTGCATCTTTCAGGTAGCCAATTTCTAATAGAATTGAACGAATTTTGCCAAGCTCTGGATTCAGTTTGCTTTTTGAACAGATCATAAAGTTATTCTTCTTGAAATATAGTTTCTTACTTTACAAAAACTATTTAACTTGCTAAGTGAAATATAATGAGCAATATAATTAAAAGCTTAACTTGACAAATTTTAAGTCTTGTGCCTTGCCATCGATTTCGATTTTATTTGTTTATTGCTTTCACTCTAGAGCTACGTCTGATTGCTTTTAATTTTTCGTTATGATATTATTCTTTTACAGAATTATAAAACTAATCTTAGCAATTTAAAATTGATTGTTTTATAACTACTCGAAGATGTAGTGAAGCGTTGAAGTCGCGCGTCACAAAGTCCCTTATAATTTTCTGCACTCGTCACAAAATGTCGGCTGTGTGATTTTAAGTAGACCATGATTTAATCTGTTATACACTTATTTACTTTTAAAATTATAACTTTTTAAAAATATCCCGTTTGTAACAAAAGACCAACAAAATCTTTAGTTTTCATGCATTATGTAATAATATGCCTATGTCTTTAAAAAATCTTCCATTATGATCACTTATTAACCGATCTACCGTTTTTGACGAAACTTTAGTTACCTTTTTATTGTCTTATATTCACACTAAATATTCACATTAAAAACTATGTTTTTTCTTATATTTACTCTAAAAGCTCACCTTTTTATTGTCTTATATTTACACTAAAACTGTTTTTTGGGCACAAAAACTAAAAACTGTGTTTGGCACACAAACTAAAAACACACAACTAACAACGTTGCACTTTGCAACTTTCTGGATATCTGGAACCTTACACCAGGACGTGTTTGTTATTTGACTTTAGATTTTAATATAAAAATTTGCACAAACTGAAATCTTATCATTTTACCTTTTAAAAATTGAGATCAGCATTATTATTTCATGTACGGTTATTGGTTTTTGACCCATTGTTTTCTTTCAAAAATTGCAAAATAACTAGTAACAGACAATTGGATAGCTTATTGTGTTGAATACTTTAGTTTACGATCAGGAAAATGGTCTTTCCATGCTTTGCTTAGTCGTACAATTTAAAAACATTTGCTACTTTTACTCAAAACTATAACTTCTAACTTTAATCTTAATTTCGATTTATTAAAATAAATATAAGCTTGAATGGATATGCTGCGTCTAAGCTATTTTTTTCTGATTCAAAACTAAACTTTAAAAATATAATCTTCCTGTTCTTTTCTTTTGGTATAGCGTGAAACCACAATCGTGATCCTAAAGAACAGTGAATAACACCGGAAAGTATTATTAATATAACGAATGCTTAGATAGATTTAAAGTTACAGCGATGAATGACACCCGGAAAATCACTGAAGAAACTTTTTTATACATTTTTTTGATAACGGTAGTGGCAACTTTCTATACCAGTGCTTCTTAACTTTATTAATGCCGCGCTATTAAAATATCGTTATTACGGCCTTTTAGAAATGTTTCTTTCTATTTTGGAAAAACACGTAGAATGAAGACCAAAAAAAGTTTTCCATGTGAAAATAGTTCAAAACTTAAAAACTTCACCTTCATTTTAGCCAATACGCCGAACTCACTTAATTGGGAAGTTTCAAACCTACTGCGGACCACAAATTCTGACTATTTTAAAAAATGACTCAAATGAAGAACTCGGAGCAAACTGGTGTAGATAATGGTGAGCAATTCCCATAACGATGGCAGAATCAGATTTTTGTTTGAGTGTGCTATACTTTCATTCTTTAAGAAATTATAGAATTTAATATAGACTATAGACTTTAACAAACTTTAGAAAATTATTTGAAATTTTTGTATATTCACCCAAACATAATATAGACTATAGACCTTAACAAACTTTAAAAAATTATTTGAAATTTTTGTATATTCACCCAAACATCATAATTTTTAACAGCTTTTAAATGTACAAAACATGAAAAGCCAAAAATGCTAACAATGTTTTTCCATTTCTATTTGATGTTTAGACATATTTTGTTGACTTGCTATAGACATATTTTCAAGCTATAGAACGGAGTTTTTTGAAAAAGTACATATAAAACCTCAAAGCAACTAAGAATTTCATAAATCATGTTAGTGCATGTAAGTAGAATAAATATTAAACAAATATGTTAAATAGTATACTGTTTAAGATTTTAGACTTGATGACATCAACTAAACTTTTGATTGACTACAGTTTTTAAGCAGCAGGTAAGGAAAAATACATTTAAAAGTTAGACTGTTAGAAACAGTTTGTAAAATGAAAAAATCTTTTTTAACTCAGGAATTTTAGTCTATTGTGACAGTTTTTACGGACCCATTTTTGTTTAAAAGTTGCAAAAACGGCAAATTATGTCCGATTACGAATCTATAATCGTATTTTGTAATCCGAAAGAGATAAAAATCGACGTTTAATGGGATAAATTGTTGATGCACGATTACAAGCAGTGAGAAGAAAAGCGCTTCTTTGTTGTAATTAATGTGTATAAAAGCTTCAATATACGAAGACGTTCATAGCTGATTTATCGATAAACAATGCATATTTTTTAATAAAACCCATAACATACACATTCCTATTTTAATTACTTACTTTTAGTAAGAAAATAATGCTTTACTTTTAAAAATTGTCTGACGTTTCTAAAACCCGACTAATGACTCTTTGTGATTGATCTGGAGTGGGTGCCCTTACAAAAGACGACAACAGCGACGACGAAGACGACGACTTTTCCTCGTTTACACTCTTACCTTCGTGATGTCGTTATTTACATTTCTTGAAGAGTGACTTTAAGTTACTCTTTTCTGCTTTACAGTTTGAAAATCAGCTCGAAAGTTCTGTTAGATCATCATATAGAAACTAAATAAAAAGTTTAACTGGACACTTCTATATTGGTTTTTCATAAAGCAGATTAGGGCATGCTCTTCACATTTACTATAACTAAGAGATTGAAGAGGATAAATAAGAAATAAATGAATAACCACGAAGTTGAAGCATTTTACTCAGCGAAGAAGAAACTTTTGTATAATTTATTTATTAAATTTCTGAAGGGAATTTAAACGATACATTTATTTATATTTGTATGAACAAGATTATTTACAGAACAAAACGATTGAAAACATACCGTTATGAATAGAGTAGTATAACAATAATCTACCGTAAGGTGAATGCATAAACGTACTAGGTTACAGTTAAGGATATTGACAATTGTTAAGATACTGACTGATGACTTTCACACGATTATCACGTTTGATTTCCGACAATTTGTATTGTTGTTATTTGTTTAAGATACTGCATGAACAATGATTGTGCACTGTGTTATACTATAAGAAAATTTACAAGATTTCAAATACGGCTGATAATGACTTATCTCAAACACGGCTGATGATACGGCTGATAACGACTTATCGATTTGGAAATCAAATTAAAAAAACCGTAGGACTGATAATGACTTATCTCAAACAGTTTTAAATGCAATTAAAAAACGAAAATAAAATCTAACTTTTTTATAATATGAAAATGTAAAACTAATAATTTCAAAAATATTATTTGTACATAAGTTGTATAACAAAAGACTTTAAAATTTTGGAAAATGTTTTAATAACACTTTGGTTAATTACAAAAAAGGCACGATAATATGGCAGGGTAACATAATTTAAAAAATTCTATGGATTACACATAGGACTTTATTATGTAACTTAATTGGTAAACAATAGTGCAAAGCATAACATGTTACATACTTTTTTAAATGTATAAACCAACACATTTTACATTTGTTCAAAATAAAAACTGAAATTTTCCAGTTAAATAGCTTTGTGTCCATAAAGTCTCTTTAAAATTTAAAAAAATTATTACAAAGTGAAATGATGAGATATCGCAATGAGGGTTGTTTCATGTTAATCAATATTTCATAATGTTTTTATTGAGACTAAAATTTATTGTTTCAGATAAAATTTCTTAATTAAAATTTATTATGTTTAATAATTGAGTTATATGAACTGAACCCCCATAAAATGACTACCCCTCAAGAAAAAGCGCAATGTTTATCCTGGTTCATTAAGACAAAATCAGATGTTCAGACCCAGCGAAACTACAGAAGTAAGTATGGAAGAGACCCACAATCACGTCCTTCAATTTGTTTATGGCACAAGAAATTTATGGAGACAGGGACAGTGTTCGATACAAGGAGGAGTGGGCGACCAAAAACATTTGAAGAAAACATTGAGCGTGTAAGGCAAGCCTTTCAACGTTCTCCTATGAAGTCCATCCGTAGTGCTGCAAGACAATTGGAGCTACGACGTTCAACAGTGCACAAAGTCCTACACAAGAATTTAAGATTGTATGGTTACAAAGTGCAAATGTTACAGGCACTTCAGCCAAACGACATGCCAAGACGAAAAGAATTTGCAGTGAACAAGCTGCAACGAATTTCTGAGGATGAAGCATTCTTCAAGCGAGTTTGTTTTAGTAATGAGGCAACTTTTCATCAGAAAAGTTAAACAAACACAATGTCAGAATTCGGGGACCAGTAAGAGGTAAGAAGGGTCTGAACATCTGATTTTGTCTCAATGAACCAGGATAAACATTGCGCTTTTTCTTGAGGAGTGGTCATTTTATGGGGGTTCAGTTCATATAACTCAATTATTAAACATAAGAAATTTTAATTAAAAAGTTTTATCTGAAACAATAAATTTTAGTCTCAATGAAAACTTTATGAAATTATGATTAACATAAAACAACCCTCATTGCGATATCTCATCATTTCACTTTGTAATAATTTTTTAAATTGTAAAGAGATTTTATGGACACCCTGTATATTAAATTTTTCAATCACAGCTGTGTGCAGTTAGCTGAAGTTAAATCGGTTAAAATCAGGCTAAAAGATATTATATCAATTTTTTATTGTAATAAGTATAATAATAATAATAATATTAGTAGTAGGTTTAACCATATATTCTAAGTAATAACAGTGGCTACAATGATTGCTAAAGCTAACGCTTTTGCTCAGCTGTAAAACAAGCAAAATATAACAAGACAACGTTATACAACACAAGAAAAGCAATGTTAGTAGGATTAAATCACATATATTACAATAAGTAGGTAACAGTATTGGTAAACAGCGGTCAATATCATCAATCAGACAAGAAACATTAAGACAATATATATTACATTTAAATACACTAAAGTCGGCTATTTGCCACAGTTTTGGATCATAAATAGAAAATGCACCATCACTAACTTTTCTTTGATTAAAAATTATTTTAAGTCTTGTACATTTATTCGAGGTAAGGTGTAGCAGTAAAGATATATCAGCAGGTGCGGGATTATGCACACATTTATAAACAATAATTCAAATTTTGTACATGATCCTTTGTTTAATAGGTAGCCAGTGTAAATCATACAAAAGAGATGATACATGATCAAACTTTCGTTTATGATAAATCAGTCTAGCAGAGGACCAAGACTGTTTCTTTTAATGACACAAAAAACTGACGCGAGTAGGTTTGATCCTAAACCGTGTCGATTCAGTCAACGTTATAATGGCGCTGAACTCATGCAAGTTGTTGATTTTTAAACAACATATATGACTATACCAGTAACAATATATTACTCTACAAATGATGGAGTCTTTAATGCGAAAGCTGCCAAGTCTCCTCCAAGCGTTTGACAAACATCCCGAGATTTTTGCCACGTATTTGTATTCCTGGTCAAATAATAATTTCTTCTTCCAATTGAAATCAAAAATTTCACAATTTTGGTATCTAGTAAAAGTGCTATAATCACTGCCAATACGAAAACTTAAACTCAAAACAAATAAAATTGAAACTTTTTAGCTGCTTTTATCAAGAAATTTTATATACCAAAAAATTATCATTTTTCAACTTGTAAAGTTGTTATAAATTTGACAATAATACAAATGGGTAAAGCTATCAATACGGTAGATTTATTTCATCCCCCTGATAACTAAATTCTGAACCTCGAATTTACTTGTAGACAAACAAAGATGATCATCACTTTAATCTACCCAGCATTGGTTGTGTTAACCAAAATATTTTTCAAGTTAAAAAGTAACTGTAACTTGTAACTTTTGACAGGGGATAAATATTCCAGAAATCTCATTTATCAAAATCCATTATATAATGATTACTTTTAACAGTTTTATGCTTTATTTTTTAGAAAACTTACCAATACTGCAATTTTTTCCAGTGTACCCAGAATGACATGCACATGAATATCCATTTATTGAATTATTACAAGCGCCATTAATACAAGGATTTTCTTTACATTTGTTTGTATCTAAAAATAAAGTTTTCGTTCTAGTTAAATTAGAAATATTTTGGTCAATCGTGATTTTAAACAAATAAGAAACAAAACAATTATTCACGCAAATTTGAAACTACTTAAAGCATTATAACTTTTTCAAATAATTTTTTCCGCTAATGAATTGCTATTTTAAAACGGATACTATTGCTAACAATAATTTAAAAGTGTTAAGTAATTTTACTGTAGTTTTTTTCGTAAAATACAAAACAACGTAAACAATTATTTGTATCTAAAAAGCACGTTTTTATTGTCAGTTTAAACAAGAATCTCTTTGTTCGATCAGGATATTAAAGTAGCAAATAGAGGAGACCGGGGCACTTAGTAACACTTTTTTTTGCTATTTCTCTCATAATAATTTTTTTTTTCACAATTCTTGTTTAATATGAAAAATTTAGATCACTGTTTCACCAATATCAAGAAAAGAAATAATTAATTTTCAAGGTTTAATGGTTAAAATTACGATTTAAATATTTAAAAAAAGCGTTACAATGTGCCCCGTCAATGGGGTAAGTTGTAACACCAGTCGGGATAAGTTGTAACAGCAACAAAATCACTAATAAATGTTTAAATATGAATGCAATTTGAAGAAAATAGCAATAAGAAAAAGTAAAGACAATGAAATCACACATAGCCTAGTCATAGACATGAGTATCAAGCACAAAAAATGAGATATTTGGCCATTGCCTAAAAATGTTAAAACAGTTTTTTTCACTGCTGGATTAGCCCAATCATAAATTTCAGAATCACATTTATGACAAAAATATGTATTCAAATTTTCGGCACAAGCTTAATGTTACCTCTTTAGGTAACCGTAGCATTGTAACCCCCTCCTCAAAAGGACGACTGTTAAAACAGTGTTCAAGAAATATAATGCAAAAACTACTCTTTTGCTTTTAGTGTTTTTCCAAAAATTGTTTTTTCTTTGTTTGGAGCTGTAACAGACTGTCCTTTTCTGGTGTGTCTGTTAACATAGCACACTTTTTAGACCTTTTCTTGTTTTGCACCAAGGACTTAGCCTATCTTTAAGTTTTTTAGCACTCTGTAGAGTTTTACATGGCCAACAACAATGTTTTGTTACTCCCCTTATTGATCTCTTTTAAATTATAGCAACTTCTCCAGCATCTCTTAAGTTGTCTTGTAATGATGAGCTGGTGTTCCTCTTAGTATTTCTTTTATAACTTCTCATATTATTCACAAAAGTTGTTGCCCAAGTTACTATTAACGTTTAATTAAACCTTTGCACAAAAATATGTGTTACAACCTATCCCATCAGCTTATGTTACAACGTATTTCATCACGTACTTAGTCAAGTTTTTTTTAATATTTCAAAGCGTTATGTTTTAGTTGCTAAACCTTGTTGGGCTTTTTATAGCCTATTGTTTTGTGGTTGCACTGATATAAAATATTTTAATAAAACTGCACCCGCTATCCCTCCAGAAGACAAAAATTAAATTTCGAAAAATTTACTTTGCCTACTCAAAAGCTTGTTTTAACAGTAAACCTATTTTTAGTCATGGAAACTAAACAATGTTTTGACTAGCAATCGGTCTTAATATGACTGTTATTTGGTACTATTTAAAATTTTGTTGGTTTATTTTAGATTTTCACAAATGCAAATGTTACAACTTGCCCCGGTCTCCCTTAATAGTTAATTAACACTACGCTTTCAACTTATAAAAATTAAAAATAATCCTTGAAGAGATAAATGGGCACTAATCAAACATAAACAGTGACGTACTTAATGAGTTGCAGCTCGTGGTTGGTGAGGCACAAATTTCTTAAAGTAACGTTAGTACTAATTTTATTTAATAGCAAACAAAATAATGATCTACTTAAATATAAAAAAAGCAATTTGAAGCATTTTCCTATATTTAGCTAACACTTTCTGAGTTAAAAAACATTTTTTCTATTTTATCTCTATATTTATCTTCATGACTCGCAGGAAAGTGACGGAGGTGCTAATACATAGGGCAACTAATTACCCCGACCTGCTTCCAAAAACGCCAAAATATTGCTGTGCGGTTGAAATTTGTTATTTTTGTTTTATAGTTTTATAAAGATATTGCTAAAATCTTTTGTCTTATTGAGATATGAATCTTTTATAGAGATATGACTAAACTAAACTGAATCTTGCTTTTTTGTCTTGTGGGCGAGCTATTTTTATAAAACAAACTGTACTGTACATTCTTAGATTATCGGATCTTTTTGCTAGCCTTTGCTTGTGCGATTGCTGTTTATCTGGGGTGTCCGTCAGGAGTTCTGACTTTCGTTTTTGCGACCTTTTTTTGTTATTATTGCAGGGTTGAACGTTTGGAAACGGACAAACTTGAACGCCGACAGAAAATTTCCAAGATCTGTAGAAGAGCGCTTGTAGTCGCGTTCCTAAAAGTTGATAAAACCAGTAGAAAACCTAAAAGTTATCCATTGATATATCTGATCTACTGTATATGCTCTACAAGAACCTCGAGAGGCTTATCAACGCCAAAATCGAACTAATCTTTGATCTATTTCTCCCTAAGGAGCAGGCTGAGTTTCGACGCGGGAAGTCAATCGAGGATTAAGTCTTTCTATTGACACAAATATAGAGGATTCTTTTGAGGCTAAGCAGAAGACTGGTGTCATGCTTGTCGATCTGACGGCGGCATATGACGCTGTCTGGCGCCATGATCTTACCTACAAGCTGCTGGCTTCTGATGGTCTGAAACCGAAACTTGAACCTAACTATCGGTAGCAGACTACGCCATCTAAAAATGGCGTTTCTTAGGAATCGGTATGGGCTCCCCATCGTTTTCAACATTTATTCGTACGACCTGCCCTCCAAATTTTTCACAAAGCTTGTTATGCGGATAATCTAGCATTGTTCCATCTTCAGGAAACTGGAAGAACTTGGAGTTGAATTTAAGTCTATTGTGACTACACTTTTAGCGTATCTCCAGATTGGGAGGGTGAAACTCACTCAGACAAAAACGGTGACGGCAGCCTTTTATTAAAGTAAACGAGAAGCCAAACGTGAGAAAAAAGTATATAACAGCAATAGACTCTAACCGTTTTGTCCAAACCTTTCTTATCTTGGTGTGAAACTAGACAAATCACTCACGTTCCGTCACCATCTTGTGACATTGCGCAAAAACTATCTTCGCGCGTCACACTAATCAGGCTACTTGTAGGCACAGGATGGAGGTGCTAGTCTTAAAACTTTGCGCACAGATGCCGTCTCTCTAGTTTACTCAACATTTGAGTATTGCTCACCAGTCTGGTTTCGCAGCGCTCACACTTTCCTAAAAGACAATGTTCGGAACACGCATAGTAACTGAATGCCTGCGTCCCACTCTAACGGACCACTTACCCATACTTTTAGGCATCCATCCAGCTAAGCTTCGCCGAATAGGAGCAAAAATTTGCTTGGTTTAGCGTGGATCTCTGAACCCTGATCATATTTTTTATGTTTTTTTTTTATGGATCCTCAGATGCCGCTAAAAGAGATTAAGATCAAGACACACATTTTCGCCAGCTGCGCGGAATCTATTAAACAATATTGCCGGACTTGTCATCTGCGTTTCTCAGTGGACAAATTATAGATCAAAAGCGGAGTACTGCGAGAACACATCTAGGCTCGTGTTTGCATACCCAGGACCAGTGCCAGGCTTGTTGGAATGAGCTTGCTCCAAATAGCTGGGGTCAACCTTAATTGCTTGCAAGCTGGTGTTGAGCGAGTCCATTCGTCCATGCACTATTGAAGTCACGCTCCTTTACTGAGTTGCGAGTGCGGTGCCATTGCCGAAACTGCATACCACGTCCTAATAACGTGCCCATACATCGGGAACCGCATCGAGCACAACGTTTTACGGTTTTGGATGACGACCACTTTATGACAGCGTCCCCATCAGTACTGTTTGTGTCTGACCCGGAGTGGATGCTCTTTCAAAAAACGACGACAACAGTATTAGGCCATGGCACTGTTTGACACCGTGATCTTACCTGAAAGCTGCTCAAAAGCATACACTGCTGTGACAATTTTCAGGCTTAGGAAATGTACAATCTTTGGTCTATTCAACTGTTAAGTACTGCGCATCAGTCTGGTGCCGTCAGTTGTTGCTACCGTGGAGCCCTGGACCCTTAACATATGTTTATAAAAAAATTCAAATTTTTCTCAAAAATTGAAACAAGTACTAACCTTAGTAAAATTTACTGAAGCTTCTTGATAAATGCAACGACAAGCCATGAGGCTTCTTTACAAAAATAGTGTATATTGATTACTTAACCAGACTTTTTTTCCTAAATTTAGTTGCAAATTCTTAACTACTAGTATTACAAAGAGACTCCTTTACTTATTTTTAAGAAAAAATTAGCCAATTGCTTGAAATTGGAAAGGTTTAATGATTCTACAATTACACTGGTCAACAAAAAAAAATTTTTTATTGGTGCCTCAAATATTAGAGCTGTTTTGGAGTATATTTGGGGCGCTGATTCCGAAAATGACGGCGGTTTTTTCGCATCAGCTCTAGTTTTTGAGATACGGTATACCGCTCATATTTCTTCGCTTGTAAACCTGTGTAGAGCATTTACGTCAGTGGATTAATGGAAAGAGACAAAGTTTACAGTTTGGTGTCACAATGGTTTGGAGGGAACCTAAAAATCCTCACGACGATTGCTATTTTTGTATGGTTAACATTAAGTGAATCAACCGTAACAATAGAAGAAAATGGATATACCCCGACTTAGAATCAGCAAGACGGCCTGTCCCGCATTCAGACGAAGTTCCCATTCCTGTGTTTGACCACCTAACAGAACTAATAGAAAGCTCTGATGAATTAGTTCTGTTGATGCAGCAGTGACCTGTAGCAGTGAAAGTGAGTTTCAGGGCGCAGTTGCTACACCGCTGCGATTTAATCAGTTCGAGCTGAATGACCTGATCAGAGACCTCAATCTTTCAAAAGAGACATCGGAAGTCCTCGCATCCAGGCTAAATGAGAAAAATCTTCTTCAGCCTGGTACTAACATTACGTTTTATCGTAGAAGAGAAAAAGATTTACTGCCCTATTTTTCGAAGGAAAACAATCTGATTTTCTGCAATGATGTTGGGGGGCTTCTACAAAAAAATGGGACTAGCAGAATACAATCCACAAGAATGGCTCCTTTTTATTGACAGTTCTGTAAGAAGTTTAAAATGCGTTCTACTCCATAATGGCAATAAGTATGCTTCCATTCCAATAGGCCATTCAATTAGTATGAGAGAAGAATATGATTCGATTAAACAAATTCTGGAAAAGTTAGCATACCTTAAGCATCAGTGGGAAATATGTGTAGACCTAAAAATGGTAAACTTTCTTCTGGGCCAGCAAAGCGGTTATACAAAGTATCCTTGTTTTCTCTGTATGTGGGATAGTAGAGCAAAAAGTGAACACTGGACAAGAAAAGAGTGGCCTTTAAGGAAAAAAATGATTGCAGGCGAGAAAAACATCATTCATCAACCCTTGGTTACCACAGAAAAGATCATTCTCCCACCGTTGCATATAAAACTTGGTCTTATGAAGCAATTCGTCACGGCATTGAATACAGATGGAGCATGCTTTCGATATTTGTGCAGTGCATTCCCAGGGATGAGTATGGAAAAGATTAAAGCAGGAATTTTTAATGGTCCACAGATCAGGCAGCTTATAAAAGATTTGCAATTTGCTAGGCATATGACCGAACACGAATCAGCTGCTTGGACCGCATTTGTGCTGATTATTAAAAACTTTTTGGGAAATTACAAGGCAAGCAACTATGTAGAGCTTGTAACCAATATGTTAAGCAGCTTTAAAGATCTTGGCTGCAACATGAGCATCAAAGTCCACTATCTTCATAGCCATTTAGACCATTTTTCAAAAAATCTTGGTGAACTAAGCGAGGAGCAGGGTGAAAGGTTTCACCAGGATATAAGAGTAATGGAGGAGCGGTACCAAGGAAGATGAGATGAAACGATGCTAGCTGATTATTGTTGGAGTTTGCAAAGGCACTGTCTTGATACTAAACACTCCAGAAAGTACTACAAAAGACACTTTTTAGATGTTATGTAATTACTAGAATAAAGTCTTGCATTTTTCAATGTCTATTGCTTTCATCGGGGTATTTTATTATTTTGTGTTGTTGAAAATACGTCAAACACGTAGTTACTTTGCTATTGCGCATTTGACATACCTTTAAACAATCTTAAACAAATTCTTTGTTGCTTAAGATCCATGTATAACAGATAAAATTCAAAATTATAGGGTATGCCCTAACTCAAAAACCAGAGCTGATGTAAAAAACCGATGTCATTTTTGGAATCAGCGCCCCAAATATACCCCAAAACAGTTTTAATACTTGAGGCACCAAATTGTGTGTTGACCAGTGTTATGCAATCATTGTTTTCATTAAAAATGATCAAATCTTTTTTATTTTTATATAAACATATAAAAACACACGAATATACATTGTTCACACTGTGGCATATATTGTTCTATCTTTCCGCTAAATTGATTACTTGACTGCGTTTTTGCAGTGGGTGCATTGCTAAAATTGATTTAATTGAGCTGTATTTAAGTATAAGGTATGGATTTTTTTACTATAAATTAAAGATTGGTGACAAAAAGCTAATTAGTTAAGGGGACGAGGTTCTTGAAAAAACCAAGTTTCATGATTTAATAAATTAATGCAAAAAAAAAATTAAAAAATATCACAAAACCAATTTGGATTTGCCAAAAAATGCATTTGTTAAAAACCTCACAAAATAAATTAGACAAAAATAAGCTTCACCCAAATAAGAAAATTAAATTAATGCAAATAAACTAACGTTTAAACAGAGATTTGCAATATACAAAATTATATAGTGGTCCATTTATTATACCATAGAAGGGAAATAATTTTTCCAGTCAAACTAGTATAAATTGAACGCAAAGCAAAACGTTATTTGGCATTATGTTTGGTAGTATCGAGATACATGCTTGTCGTTTCCCATAAGTAGTAGCATAAATATTTATTCTAAAAAATTAAAAGAGCATGAAAGTAAGAAACTCATGTCGATGGCAAACACAATCAACAAGCTGCAGTTTAATACCTCCTTTTGCCATTCTGTTGTCTACTAAGAAAAAAAACTAACAGCTCTAAATTACTTTAAATCTACAATAAATCATATTTAAAAACGAACTAAAAAAATTGAACGAAGATTTTAATCGAAAAGCAATATCTTAGGATTTTTGATACTAGGTCAGGGTAATCGCCTGATCGTTGCCATAAGTTTATTACCTTCAACGTTTTCATGCAAGTCAGAGGATAAATAAAGATGATAAATAAGCCAATGAATGAATAGAAGTTACATCTAATAATATACTTGCAAAATGAAAAAAATTCTACTTAAGCTAATGGCTATGTTCTGCAAAAGCAATCTGAAATAACATGCAATTGCCCCCTAACCCTTGCTTCCGGTGCCCCTGGGTGAAAGTAAGTATAGATGAAAAATAAAGAAATTTTGAAATATCATCAAGTTGGCTACAAAAGTATCTGTACAAGATTTTTTATGTTTATTACTTTTAAAGCTTTTATTTGTTTATTTTCAATTTTTGGGGTTCTAAAATATCTTGAACCCTGGTTCGAATTTTGGGTACATCAAAGGTATATTAAACTGTACATACAGTTGCATATAATGTAAAAATCTTTAAAAAATTTTTTTTATTAGGACAACTATAGTACAATAAAATATTGACAATATTTTATAGAAAGCGGTACACCAACTTTAAAGGGAGTTATATATGAGGGGGGTTTGCGAGTAAACTGAAAAGAGTAATTATATTCTTAATTTTTACTATTCTACTATAAAATTTTAAAAACCTCATTATTAATTTCTAAAATTTTTAATTTTAAGCTCCTTCCTAAATATAGGCTATAGGCTTACGTTACACGACAGTTGATGGAACGACAGTTGATCAAAAAATACTTGATTGAACTACGCTTAGTCGAAAGACACTTGATCGAAACGACATTTAATCAAAACGAAAGTTGATCAAAACGACACTTGATTGAAACAACATTTAATCAAAACAACACTTGATTGAAACGACTCTTGATTGAATAATGAAGAAGAAAATTTACTACAAAATATTGCAAAACCATGTTGACTTTTTTGCATGAAGAATCTTGTTTTATAGATTTTATAATAAGTTGCAACTGGAAAATTTAAATTTCTAACAAACCGGCAAAAAGAGCAATAGCATAAATAAAAATTTACATTTCACACAGGAAGCAGGTTAAATAAAAAAAAAGAAAAAAGAAGGAAGAAAAGGCAAAGTTTAATTAAAAACTTTTTAATATAATATACAGAACTATGATTTATTTTATAGACTATTGCTTTCAAAACATAAGAATCTTTATAATTACAATCAATGGTGTACAGAGAATTTTTTTATAAGGAGGGGGGTGCATACAACCACAATCAAATATACTTAGTGAAAAATCTTTTTTCTAGTGGTAGCCAAAGAAGAAAAAATTTGACTTTGAATCTGTGACTATTTTGTCAATTTTTTGTCCCCAAAACATAGTCCTTACCAAAAAAAAGTTTTACTTTTGAATCTGTCTTTGCTTTCTCCAAGGAATCTCAAAGAGTGGAGTCATGGCACAACGCCCCCTTAAATACGCTGCTGACTACAATATAAAATGAATGAAAAAAAATGAAAGCAATAGGCATTTTACAAAACATAACCATGACAAGAGATCTACATATTGTCTTTTTAAAAATTCTTTACCCAAGGACCTTGTTGAGAAATCCTGACCTAGACATTTACAAAAAAATTATAAAAGCAATAACAAACAGTCTTCTTACTGATGCCCTCTGTTTTTTATAAATCTAATTTACAGTAAAAGATCGTTTAATTGCAGAGACATACAAAAGCAAATATTTTTTTAAAAATCAATTGTCGTTTGGATCAAGTGTCGTTCAATCAATTGTCGTAGTACCATTGCTTTTAGCTTAGGCCTATTGGTTTTAGCCGTATTAACCTTCCTGAAATCAGAAACCAAAGAAATTAAGTGGCGTTTTCCGTAAAAAGTATTGGCAATAGGACTGAACTAAATTTCTGGATTGGACCTAAAATACGTTCCCCCTTTTTTATCAACAGCATCACTAATAATAATATAATGTTTTTCCAAATCGCTCCGCATTGACTTAAAATAAATATTTTTACAATCACTAAATTCAATAACTGTTATCACTTGATATAATAAAAAAAGTTTAAAAATACTAAAGACCTTTATGCTTTATGCTATAACCTTTATGCTTTAGCTTTTAAAAAGCTGAAGCATAAAGGTTATTTAAAGCATAAAGATTAAATTTCTGGATTGGACCTAAAATACGTTCCCCCTTTTTTTATCAGCAGCATCACTAATAATAATATAATGTTTTTCCAAATCGCTCCGCATTGACTTAAAATAAATATTTGTACAACTACTAAATTCAATAACTGTTATCACTTGATATAGTAAAAAAAGTTTAAAAATACTAAAGACCTTTATGCTTTATGCTATAACCTTTATGCTTTAGCTTTTAAAAAGCTGAAGCATAAAGGTTATACATGCATTTGCGTATATCAAAAATATTAACTGGCAACTCTTTTAAAAGCACATATATCTGAGTGTTTAGTAAACAAGGTGCAGTTATTTGTCCAACGGTTTTTTCATACTTTGCATGCCCACTGGTCATTTAAAAGACCCCTTTTTATCTTTTAATACATTATAAAAAAAATTGAGTGAAACAAAAATTTACTTTTAACTGATCCATTTAAATAAATTGGTCTGTGTTTTACACCTTAGAGAAACTGCTTTGTAAATCAACGTAATAAATAATTTTTTACTTTCCGTAGATTTTTTTATATTCTTTTAAGCTTTGCATGCTCAATTGTCATTGGAAAGACCATTTTCTATTTTTAATAAAATATTAAAAAAAAATAAATTAAATACAACTTTACTTTTAACTGATTCATTCAAGAATATCTAATTGATCTAAATTTATAAAATTCGAGTTTAAGTTCAAAAAAATTTATACAATTTATAAAATTCGAGTTTAAGTACTTTTGGACATGAGAGGATTTAACTCAATCTCAAAAGAATATGAATAGTGAAAATGATGCTTGGGGAAAGCGACTTTTTAATAAGCTTTGCTCACAAAAGTTTTCATTGGTTATTTTATTGTACTTCACTTGACGTTAGCAATCAACTGACGTATTCACTTTGTATCCCTATAACTTACTGTAATAGCCGTAACATTGAATTCTATTCAGTTATGAAAATATAACTAAAAAATTTGAGTTAGCAATGGGCCGCATAAAAACATTACTTGGGCTGCAGGTTGGACATTCCTGCCTTAAACAAACACTTTTTATTTTTTTATCCTATATTTATCCTCCTGATTAACACGAAAGCGACGGAGATGCTAATACCACTTATCGCGACCTGCTTCCGGAGATGCCAAAATATTGCTGTCCACTTGTAATTTAACAGGGATACGACTGTAACATAAAACTGCTTGCCAAGACAACCAGGCTGGGGAAAATGCCGTAAAGTGTCTTTCTCAAAAACGCAACAGAATGGCGCGAGTTGGTTTTAAACCGAGACCATATTGATCAGTTTCTGTAAACGCATGGATCAAGTTTACATTCGTTTATATCTGTTATAAAAACAAAAGTACTGTATGAGTAATATCAAGTAGCATTATCCAAAATTTATTGTTTAGTTTACTTTCGCTACAGTTTCTGCCATTGTATCCCGAATCACATGAACATGAGTAATTGTTGATTAGATCTGTACAGTTTCCGTAAACGCATGGATCAAGTTTACATTCGTTTATATCTGTTATAAAAACAAAAGTACCGTATGAGTCGTCGTCGTCGTTTGAAAGATATCCACTACAGGTCAGACACAAACAGGACTGGGGCCGAGGGTTTATCCTTTTACTACCCCAGACTGCTAAACTGCCTGAATCATATGCTGGCAGTGGTGTTATTAAACCAGCATCGAGTTTCGTCATCCAAAACCGTCAGACCTCGTGCTCCATGTGGTGCCCGATGTATAGGGCACGCTGTTAGCACATGGTCTGCGGTTTGCTCAGAGGCTCCACACTCGCAATTCGGTGAAGGAACGAGACTCCATTTGTGCATGGACGAATGGAATTGCCAACACCAGTCCGCAGGCGGTTGAGCTTAACCCAAGCTGCTCGGGGTAAGCCCATCCCAACAGGCTTGGCGCCGGTCTCGGGCACAAAAGCACGGAGCCTGGAAACATTTTCACAGTACTTCGTTTTCCATTTGTGATTTGTCCATTCAGAGGCGCGGATGCCAAGTTTGGCAAGGTTGTCCAAAAGATTCCGCGCAGCTGGCACAAACGGGCGTCTAGATCTTAGTCTCACTTGGCGAGTATCTGAAAACCCACTTAAAAGACCATACAAGATATGATCGGGGTCTAGAGATCCACGATGAACCAAGGAAAGTGTCGCTCCCAGTCGGCGAAGCTCAGCTGGCTGGATACCTGAGAGTATAGGTAGGTGGTCCATTGGAGTGGGACGCAGGCATCCAGTAACTATGCGCAAGGCGTCGTTGAAGACACTGTCGATGAGGCGAGTGTGAGCACTGCGACACCAGACTGGCGCACAGTACTCAGCTGTTGAGTAGACTAGAGACAAGGTGGCTATGCGTAATGTTTTAGCACCAGCTCCCCATCCCGAGCCCACGAGTCGCCTCAGCAGTGTGACGCGCGAGAATTGTTTTTTGCGCAATGCCACTAAGTGGTGACAAAACGTGAGCGATCTGTCCAGTTTTAGCCCAAGATAAGTAGGGGTTGGACAGAACGGTAAAAGTCTACCGTTGTTGTAGACCTTTAGTTCACATTTGGCCTCTCGGTTATTTAAATGAAAGGCTGTCGTCACCGCCTTAGTGTGACTGAGCTTAAACCTCCAAGTCTGGAGATACGCTGAAAGTCTAGACATGTCTTGACTTAAAATCCCCTCCAAGTCCTTCCAGTTTCCAGAAGAGTGCAACAATGCTAAATCATCAGCATAAGCAAGCTTGTTGGAAATCATGGAAGGAAGATCGTACGTATAGATGTTAAATAGGAGGGGAGCCAAGACCGATCCCTGAGGAACGCTGTTTTTAAGACGGCGTAGCCTGCTTTGCTTGCTGTCACCGGTGGTAAGGGTGAAACTTCGATTTCGGACAAGCTCCATGATCATTTTGACCATGTGCTTATCCGGAAGTAGTCTCAGCAGCTTGCAGGTAAGGTCACGGTGCCAGACAGTGTCATAAGCAGCTGTCAGATTGATAAATACGGCACAGGTCTTCTTTTTAGCCTCAAAAGAATCCTCGATGTTCTGGGTTAGCAGAACAACTTGATCTACGATTGACTTCCCGCGTCGGAACCCAGCCTGCTCTTTAGGGAGCAGTGTATCGATTAATGGTTCAACGCTGTCGTAGATAAGCCTCTCGAGGATCTTGTAGGGGACACAAAGCAGAGATATCGGTCGATAACTCTTTGGGTCCCCATGGGCTTTCCTGGTTTGGGGATCGCGACCACAAGCGCTCTTCTCCAGATCTTGGGAATTTTGAGTGGGCGCAAACAAGAAGATGGGTGTTATGTATGAGTGAGTATGAGTGATATCAATGATATCAATGATATGAGTGATATCAAGTGATATCAATGATATGAATGATATGAATGATATGAGTGATATCACGCACACTCACTCATACATAACACCCATCTTCCTGTTTGCACCGACTCAAAATTCCCAAGATCTGGAGAAGAGTTTTACATTCGTTTATATCTGTTATAAAAACAAAAGTACTGTATGAGTGATATCAAGTGGCATTAGTCAAAATTTATTGTTTAGTTTACTTTGGCTACAGTTTCTGCCGTTGTATCCTGGATAACATGAACATAAGTAATTGTTGATTAAATCTGTACAGTTTCCGTAAACGCATGGATCAAGTTTACATTCGTTTATATCTGTTATAAAACAAAAGCACGGCATAAGTGATAAGTAATAGCATTAGTGAAAAGTTTTTTCTTTATTTTACTTTTTCTACTGGTTTGTAAATTTATCTAGACTTCTTTACTTAGAAAATCTGGTCGAACCGTATAAGTGTGAAGTTGCTGCATTTACTTTTTTGCTGACAATATATGACAAAAGCGTTCAGATTTTGGTTGCTTTAAACTGTTTTAAATTTATTTTTTTATCTAACTGTTCAGCACAGCAATCGCAATTTACAATTATTCAAAACTTATATTGATCTTCATGGTACAGTGGTTTCCTATTTTTTTTTGTTGACGGCGCCTATTTTGAACTTATAAACATTCACGGCGCCTAAATAACCAAAAGAAATAGAACTAGATCACGTTTAATACACAAAAGAATGATGAAGTGTTTAAGAATCTAAAAAAAATTTAATTCTATCCGTGAGCTTGCTGCTTCTAACACATTTTAGTAAACAGCACCGTTCAATGTTTGATACCGCAACAGGCATTTCTTGTTTATTGCCAATTTTTCATTCAAACTTCACTTAATATTATCTCAAAAATTTTTTCAATATTGTAAACACTTTGGGTTTGTATAAACTTGTTAAATTTGAGTCACAAAAAAGAAAACCTTTGACAAAAAACCGTACATAGCAAATCAAGTAACCATTTATATTGCTAGGAATAGTTGTTGCCTCATATAAATGAAAAGCTCAACTATTATTCACAAGTTTTTCTACCAGTTGCTCACTAATATCATCCGTAATCTTATCGATTCACTTACAATTCATATTGTAGAGCAGCTTTGACTTTATGGCAGCTGGAAGTATGAGTTACTTCGAATTAATATGCGATTTTTAACATTTTCCAATTATTTTGGCAGCTTTAAAAGTTGCAAGCTGAGTTTTGCTGCTATACGCAAAACATTAGAAAATGCAACGGATTGTAAATAAGTTTCCGATAACTTTCAGGTAAACAATTTGATGATTTTTCAGATACTTTGTGCTTTGTTGTTAACAGTGACGTTACAGTTACTAAAATTTTGAAAAAAATCACATCTTGCGGTGCTCAATTTCTTTTTCTTTGATAAACAAAGAAGATTAAGATAAATATTGGTCGTATTTCTTATATTCTTTTCACTTACATTGATTGTAAGTCATAAACGTTTACAAATAACACTCATGATACTTTAACACTGGTTCATTTGTGATAGTAAAGACATAATTTCTAACATGGTACAAACAGGTAACACTGTTTTTTTCAACAAGTTTTTTCAAAGTTTTTCTTTTACATATTTTTGGAATAGAATTTTTTATTAACCCTTAACCGCCGTAGTGCTCTTTTTCGGTCACCTTCATAATAATGAAAATATCAGAAATTGGTCTGCTTTTTTTCTGTGAATGCCGAGCTGTTCTTTTTCGTCCATGCACGGACTACATGTCTGATAGTGCGTTTCTCCCAAATAGATTGCGTCTATTGTGTTAACCACGTGTTAATAACTTAGTGTAGATTGAGACTGTTGAAGATTACAAATCAAAATTGAATTGAATATAGAATCTTTACAAGGTGAGATTTTGCTTTGTAAAAATTTAGAGCGTTTATGTAAGTATTAAAGAATATAATGCCCGCTTTTTATGATAAAATATTGAAATTTGTTAGTTTTAGGAATGATAAAACCAGGTGCTCTTAAAAGGCCACCTCGGCGTAAAGTGATTCATTGTGAAAATTGTTTTATTTTTATAAGAACTTTTTTTGTCAAAAAATTATTTATTTTAACATAAGTTTCATTTAATGATGATTTTATTTCAGTTTTTAGCATATTTTTATCTATAGTTGATCAGATTTTACCTTTTTTTTTATTTTTATTCATTAACTCAGTTTAAAATTTTTTCCCGTGCGCCGAGGTGGACGAAAAAGTGCACCTTAAAAAAAAAATTTAAATTAAATATTTTTTCGGGAATTTAATAAAAGAATAATTTAAATGCATACTCATCAAAGCTATTTTTAGGTTAAAAAATTTTTTTTGTAAAATAAAAATTCAGGCGGTTAAGGGTTAATTATATCTGGGGTTTTGAAACCAAACCATTCCCCTCCAATAGCACGACTGCGCAACTTAAATAACCATATGATTATTTTAAACACGGTTCCTAAAACGTCTTTATTGCAATGCACTTCATTCTGTTTCAAAAACGTAAAGACTCCGGTTCCCAATTGACTACCACAATCTATCAATTGGTCCAAAACCAGAAATTAACCTCACCAAATCAACCGCTATCGCTGTTACATTTGTAACAAGGCCACTAATCTGAAACTGATCTACTGCAGTATATGGTTGAAGTACCCAGAGTGTAATGTAAAGCTTTGCCTGCAGACCCACAAAACAGCATAAATAAGAACAGTATTATGAGACATCAAGAGTGAACAAATTGCTTGAAATGCAATTGTTCAACGATTCAATTGACAAGAAACCGTGCGTTTGGCTTAATGTCTTGATTGCAAGAAAAAATGCTTAGGGGTTAAATATATGTTTATAATATAGGCAAGTGTGCACAAATTATTTTAATAAAAATGCTGGTAAATTCATGATCTACTAATTCGACATCATAATTTAAAAAAAATCTTCCAATTCGACGGTTTTCATGATATGACCATTTGACTGTGGTTTCGTAAGTTGTAAAATTATCGGGGATTCAATATTTAGAAATCAATAAAAAGCTTTATTAACCTAAATTGTTTAAAAATTCTTTGCCTTAAACTTAAAACAACAATATTTTTTTCATGTTTGCATTGTGTAGTTTTTGAGAAAATTTTTTTCTTGAAAGTACCTGAAAGCAGTTAGTTGTTTGAAGCGCTGCATTAAATCTTAAGTTGATGATTTTATTTCAAATTTGTTTTGCAATCCAAAAATACGTAGATTTTTTGACCAGAAGTTTAAGCTATGTTTATATTTTAAAGCCAAAGTTTCTACCCGTAGTTGAATGCATAGTGTCACACTTTATTCCTAATAATTTTAATCGGGGCGATATAGCTTATTCTCCGCTTTAAAAATAATTCAACGGTTTGCTATAACATAGAAATCGCTTGGGCAAGAGATAATCGCTTTTGTACTGTGTTTTTTAATTATCTGCTCGCACTTGTTCGAATGCAACTTTCTTTCTCTTTTGCCAGACGGTGATGACATAATGCGCTTTGTCTGTATCGCATGACCGAGTTAATGGTATATTCTGGAATGTTCTCATTTACCGTGAAAAATACGTCCTAATTTTAACGCGCGTGAGGAAGCGTTCGAGACAGTTTCAGCGATTTGTCTCTTGTGACCTTTTGTCTATATACATGCGCTCGCTCGATTGATGCGAGGCAGCGAGACGACATAGACGAAAGACGACGACGAAAGAGACACGATAACGAGAGAGACGCATAAAGCGAAAGTGTCGCTTTAAGAGAAAATAGAATTTGGGGCGAGTGTTGAATTTATTTTACGCTAGTGTTTTGAAATTGTGTTCTACAGAGGTAGAATCATTTGTGTCAATTGAATCAAGTTATAGCGCTGATTTCGCTTTGCAGTTGGGCAAAGAGCGGAATAGAATTTTTGTCGGTCGTTAATTTTGTACTACATTTGTTCTTATTAGAGACAGTGGTCTCTGTTTGTTTGTGAAGAATAGTCTTCAACAAAACAATTCGAGCTTTCGTTTAAATCAACTATATAAAAGCTGCAGGCTCATAGCAGACTACTTCTTGAGCCGGAATAAAATAAAATTAGACACAGCTTTGTTTCAGCGGAGGTATTCGGGTAACCTAGCTCAACTGGTCCTTTGGAATTCCCAAACAAAGTCTGTGACACATAGGATGAGAGTTTTTGCAATGTTAAAAATGCATTTTTAAATCCTAATAATTGTTTTAATCAAGTATTTTTCTACCAGTCAAATTTTTGACCGGAAATTGATTCAAACCTTCAACAATGAGTTCAAGCAAGGCCTGAAATTGCTTTAAAAAATAGTTTACTAAAATTTTTTGAGTGAATTTCTTAATTTACTAAGAAAACTTTGTTAAATTATAGGTGAATTAAGTGATTAACAAACCATTGAAAGCTTAGCTGGTTTTGCTTGAATTTTTAAATGCTTATTATTTTATTTGCCTTATTGTGGAATTTTTTATATAGTTCACATGAATGAGGATTTAGAATTACCTAGAAAACAAGCCGCTTAAAAGACGAGAAGCACCTGACTCGAGTTTCGTTTTTATTAGAGCTAGTCAATGATGCTTATCTGTGATTTTTTTGTACTATTTACGAATTTACTTTTTGTTTTTGTCACGGTTCTGGATTTGATAAAAACAAACTTTTCACATTTAACAGTAAAAGACCAGCAATCAAGCTTCTTAGGCATACTTCTTATAATACTTTGTCCATGTTTCTATTTCCAATTATATCAATATTTAAAAATTTTATCACATTTTTTGCTTAGCACTGTTAACCGAGCGATTGCTGAATAAACTTTGATTACCGATTTTGTAAGAAATCTTACTTTGCTTATTTTACTTTTTATTGACAAAGTTTTTGATTATTTTTATTAAAGCAAAACATCCTTTTCCTTTTTTTCATTTAAATTTAATTTTTCTGGTATATTTTTTTTTGAGCAAACTTTTTAAAATAGTATTAATTTTTTCGGTCAAACCCAAATGCCTTTTCAAAATTACATAAAGTTGAAGTTTATTTGGGCCGTGCATTTCCAAACATTATTTTTAATTTTTATTGATAAATATTGAAACAGGAAAACTCTTAACCCAGTTGTTTGTAAAAATCAAGAAGCACAGCAAACGATGAAATGAATGATACGAGTTACAATTTGAGGATTGAACAAAACGTGTAAACAAATTTCAGACTCTTCTTCAAATTTTATTATATATCGTCTTTTTAGGACCATAAGGCGCACGGTCTTATAAGGCGCACGGTATCAATAAACGGCTTCTAACGCTTTTATTTTCATACATAAGACGCACCGGGTTACGAGGCACACCAAATGAAACAAAAACTCACTTTGTACGAGTATTTTACTTGTATTTTATTCGAAAGAAACAATCAAACGAACGAACAAACGAATTAACAAACCAACAAACGCACAAACAAGTTTATTGCATAACATCACGGTCTGTTTACAAAACAATTGCTGTGTATTTGAATGCACGAAAGATAATCTTGGAAATCAAACAAGAGTAAATCTTATAGTTAAGCTGTACCTAAATAACTATTACTCGTATGTAAATACATAGCACTGTTTGCAACTTAAAATTGGTTGAGAGCTTTGTCATAAAATACAACCTGATACACACATAAGTCAGATGTTCGATTTTTGAGAAAATTTAAAGATTTTAAGTGCGCCTTATGGTCCCAAAAATAAGGTACTTTCTGTTAGATCTTTTTAATTAATAAACCAGATCATGTGCCAATGACTTATAACGCGTATTTTTAATTCTTGTTTTAAATGACTAAGACGTAGATTCGGCAGCAAACGTTTTTTTAGTTGCTTAAAACTCAAATCAACTGTATCTCCACCTGCTTCAGTTTTGCTCATCTCATCAATGACAAAACATAGATCAGAATAAGACGCAAACATAGCAAATGAGAGAACAATAATCAAAAAAATGTTAAACGTTTCAACATACAACAACAATTATAAAAACAGTAGTTTAAAAAAGTAAACATGTTTGTTTGCATCACTTTTATTTGGTTGATCAAAAGCGAAGATGAAAAATAACTAATGCGAAAAAAAGAGAGGTAATAATCAAACATATTGTCTTATTTTAAAAGTATTTCTGTGTCAGCGCTAAAACGTTATAAACCTTTATTAAATTTATTTGTTAGTTTTTTCAATTTTTTTATGAAAATTTTTATTATAATTGACCTCTTTGCTAAAAACTAAAGTTTAATTTTTTTTCTTGTTTGATATTTTTTTGTATTTTTTGATATTTTCAAAAAATATTTACTGTATCTAGCATTTGAAAAACAGACCAATATGAATAAAAAAGTAAATGTTCAGCACTTACCAATTTTACAATCTTTCCCAGTATATCCAGGATAACAAATACAATTATAATTGTTGATTCCATCTTTACAAATTCCGAAAACACAAGGAAGATCTTGGCATTCGTTTAAATCTAAGAAAACTAGCAATTGTTTTGTTTATACAAAAACTAAATTTAAAAACATTAAGAATATTCCTCAGGTGATTTTTAAAGCTATTAGCAATTGCACTCTCTCTTAACAAGTTTGTGGTTACGCAGAACTTTAAAAAATCAATGGAATGGACGGAACCATAACTCTTTTAATTTTTCGGTAGTCTTTAAAAAGACTGTTTACTTGAAAATTCTTTCGGCCAAATCTCGTTGGAAGAATTTGTTGGCAAATGAAGAACTTCAAGAAAACCGTGCTTTATATAGTATTGGAAGACATCGAAAGCAACGGTACCTCTGATTGGTTGGAGATAGCGAGACGCGATTGGTTGCGCACTCACTTTCGCCGCAATCAAAAAAACTTCAATCCATAGACGAACTCTTTCTGGCGACAAAGAGATGGTTCTAAAGACTTTATGAGGGTGGCTACGATTCATCTGGCAACGCTTGAAGCCACCTTTAAAATTCTTTTGAAAAAATCTTTGTCGCCAGAAAGAGTTTGTCTATGGATTGAAGTTTTCTTGTCTATGCATTCAGTAAATTTGCAGTGTAGTGGATGGACACGTGTAATCTCTGAGTTGTAGACTAGCAGTTTACCAGAAAATTTCTACTTTCAACAGAGGTAAAAAGCAAAATAACTATGAATAGCAATATAGAAAGAAAACTGAATGAAGTACTTAAACCAGTTGGCAATATCTCAGAAAGAATTGACAAGCTAAATGAAAAACTAGAAAACTTTGATCGGCGCATAACTAAATTGGAATATCTAGTTGAAGATAAAATCTCTAAATTTCAACAGGAACTTAAAACAAAAGCGGATGACAGCGCTCTGAACGAACTGCATTTAAAAATACGTAAAATTGAACAGCAACAAGTTGATCAGCTCGCTAAAGATGTTATGCAGGAGTCTTATGAAAAGCTATTTAACTTACTAATTAATGGAATTGAAGAAACCGATACGAGTGTTTGGGAAAAGCGAGAAACTACCTTAAAGCTAGTGCAAGATTTTATGAAACGTGGTTTGCAAATAAAATATCCTTCTGCTATAATGGTTGCCGATTATCACCGCTTGCTCCAACATCCCGTCCTCAAGAATGGCATAAAGGTAAACCGACCTATAATTATTAAGTTAACTAATTCAAACGACAAGCGTTTAATATTTGGTAGTTTGAAAAACTTGAAGCAATTTAACAATGCAAGAAAATTGAACCAGCAAACTCTGTGTATATTACAGAACATTTGCCCAAGCAATTTCAACTTGAGCGTAAAGCTTTATTACCTGCTTTTAAAAAGGCCAAAGCTCTGAAGAAAAAAACAAGCTGGAGAGCAGAAAATGGCCACTACTGCTTGTATATAGATAACGTTAAAGTATCTGCAGAAAATGATTATCACTATTGAATTTTTGCGTATTTTATATACAATATTCTTATATATAATTATGTTTCGTTTATGTACAAAACAGCCGCTCTTTAATAATATACTTTCATTTGTTCAAGATAAACGGTAGCCTGTTGCTAATAAATTTCTATAATAATTACTATAGCCTATGTACTTATTTGGATATTTATCTCGCTCATTCACTGAACAAATATTTTAGCTTGTAGATCACCCTTTTTACTAAATTATTCGAAAATAAGCTGCTTTTATATCGGTAAGATCATAAACCCGCTTTCCTAATGGATGTCTTACATTCGACTATGCAAATTTGAATTAATGCTCGTCCTCCCTGAGTCTCGAACCAGTTCTTTTTGTGCTAGTTAATATTGCAACTTGATTACATTGTCTGCCTCACATCAATATATTTGTCGTTTTCTCACTCTGGTCACTGTTAGCTGGCAACCGCTGAGTTTTTTGCGCGACTGACGTTATGTGTACAGCTACTAATTGCTGTGATTCTGATAGTCAAGCAGTCACCATCGACTTAAACTAACAAAACTTAACTGATTTTATTTCTAACTCTCTTAGTTCCAATGTAATCTCTGCGACTATTTTGACTTAACTAGATTGAATAATAGTATTAAAAAAGATTCCTGTCATCTATTTCTTCATCTAAATATATCTTCGCTTCAAGCACATTTTGATGATTTATTTGATTTTCTTTCACAATTAGACCAGACCCCAGTATTGTGTTTATTTCGGAAACCCGTATAAATATTGAACCTTCTACAAATATTACTATTCCTGGTTATACCTTTATTCATTGTCCTTCCCCAACAAAAGCTGGTGGTGTTGGTGCATATATCTGATCATTTAAACTTCACAGTTAATGAAACTTTTAAACTTGGAGTCAACGATTGTGAAGACATGTGGTTGAACATTAGTTTTCCAAACATAAAATTCCCGTATATTTTTGCTGTAATCTATCTTCATTCTCACAACAATCATTCTCAATTCTATGATGCGCTTGATGAGTCACTTCAGATGCTAAACCGTTGTAATAAGAACGTTATTATTATGGGTGATGTCAACATAAACATGTGCAGCGATCAGTATAGCCTTTTATTTTACCAATATTTGGAAACACTTCACAGCAACGGATTTACGTGCTGCATAAATAAACCCACTCGCATTGCAAGCTCGTCTCAAACAGCAATTGACCATATAATAACCAACAAAGTTAAGGATGAAATTACCCCTGGAATATTAAAGTTTCACATCTCTGACCACCTTCCTATCTTCTGCTCTATCTCCTCCTTATCGTATGCCCCTCCAATCATAAAAACTAACACAACATATCGCAATATTAGTAATGTTGAAGAAGATGCATTTCGCCATGACCTACACCATACTTTAGAACCAATAGTCTATAAATTCACTCTACCAATCTACCAATAACATCAACAACTTTTGATACGCACTTTAATAACTTAATAGCAAATATAGAAGCAGTTATCGATAAACGTGCACCAATGCAAACTGTTTCTAGAAAATGGAGGCGTTTCAGTCAAAAGCCTTGGCTGACAAGAGGTATAATTACTTCTATTAAACATAAACAAAAGCTATACCGCACTTACTTTTTAACGGGTAATGCCTTTGAAAAACAATTTTTTAAAAAATACTCTAACAAATTAACAAGAGTTAAAAAATTGTCAAAAAAAATGTATTACACGGTATAACGGTAAACGGCGCTGAAGTAGCCGATTACCGCAAAGTGAAGTGTCGATCAACGCGCTTCCGGCTTCGTAAAATTAAAAGGAAATAATAATCAAGGAAAATAATTTAATATAAAATAAGTTATAACTGAAACGTTGAAACTTGGAAATAAAAGCAACGAAAGCGGAAACGAAAGCGGAAACGAAAGCGGAAACGAAAGCGGAAACGGTAATCTGTAAATAAATAAAAACAAACTAAAAATTAAACACAAAAAGAAAACGCATAGGTGTCTTACCGAGCAGTTCACTTCGGTGCTGACTCACGGGGAAAACGGGAATATCTTAACTTCACGCTAAGTCTACTCAGACTTCAACCAGCTGCCCACAAACACTGCAGCTGGTCGCCTCACAAATTGAGAAGTGTGCACAAACGAATAAAGCCAGCTCTAAAATCAACGCGCTGCAGACACAACTATGCTTCAAGGTGAGATTAATTAAAAATAAAGCGTAAAACAAAAAAGGCGCTAGCAGCGAGTGCTCGCGCAAATAATGATTAGAAACTCAAGAGAAATAAAATAAAACACGTGCGTTGGTAATTTTCTACACTCCCAACACCCGAGAAATTAAAAAAGAAAAAGAAAAAAAAAATTACCAACGCTGCACACAACACAAATAACATTAACGGAAACATTTCTAAAACTTATTTTACGGTAATTGCGGGATCACCAGAGTCCTTCCGCGGCATAACATCAAGATTCGCGGGAACCACCAAGCACAATTTATGAACGGGCCGCCGCACTTCAGAACCACGCGTTTTTACTACGACTTGGCGCACCAAGCCTTGTTCGTCGGGGAACAGCTTTAGAACTTTGCCAAGACGCCATTGCGAACGAGGAATCGAATCGTCAACGAGTAGAACAACATCGTCTTTTTGAAAATTGGTTTTCTTCTTAAACCATTTTTGGCGGGCGATTATCGTCTTTAAATATTCTCGAGACCATCTTTTCCAAAATTGGTCAGCTAGATATTGTACATCTTTCCAACGTCCTTTGGGATAACAGTGCTCATCAGAAGGAAGTGCAGGGGGGAAGTTGCCAGTAGGACACAATTTCAAAAGATGATTAGGCGTCAATGGCTCCAAACCATCTGCATCAGTTGTGATTGGAGTTAAAGGGCGAGAGTTTAAAATAGACTCTGCTTCCAATAAAAAGGTGTGAAGTTGATCGTCATCGAGAGTTCGTTCCGTCATCAATGCAGTTAAAATTCGTCTGACTGACCGAATCATTCTCTCCCAAGCACCACCCATGTGGCTGGCATTTGGGGGATTGAAAGTCCATTGAATTTCTTTTTGAAGGAGAAAATCTTCAATCTGGTGCTGATTCCACTCGCGCAGGGCTTCACGAAGGGTCTTCTCGGCGGAAACGAAATTGGTTCCGTTGTCGGAGAAGAAGTGCAAAACGGGACCTCTTCTTGATAAGAAACGACGTAAGGCGTTGATGAAGGCGTCGGTTGTCAGATCCATCGCGACTTCAACATGAATTGCTCTAGAAGTTAAACAAGTAAAAAGGCAACCATATCTTTTTACTTGAGAACGCCGTTGTTTCACGAGCAACGGTCCGAAGTAGTCAACGCCACAGTATGCAAAGGGATGAGTATCGATTTGTAGACGCGACGGAGGAAGATCAGCCATCTTTTGTGATCCCGGCTTTTCATAGCGTCGTCGGCAATGCATGCAGGAATTAAGCACTCTGCGAACAACAGCTGTACTTCGTAAAATCCAATATCGTTGTAGTAACTGGTTCAACGTCATATTTGCTCCGCCATGACCTGTAATGCAATGACAATGAAGAACAATAAGATTGGTTAAGTGCGAGGTGTGGGGCAAGATAATTGGGTGTTTAAGATCAAAGGAAACAGAAGCTCTATCTAAACGGCCGCCTACTCTTAAAAGACCGTTCACAATAACAGGATTCAGTTTTAGAAGTGGAGATTTGGAAGGTAGAGAAAAGTTTTCATTAGTTTGCATCTTCGACATGATGTCGCCGAAACAGTTCCATTGCTCATATTTAATAAGCTCAATTTCTGCTTTTCGAAGATCAGAGACAGACAAGGAACGAGAAAAATGATAGACAGAGTTGGAATTTATTAAAAAGATCTTAAATTTTAAAAGCCAAGCAGTGGCTTTCTTTAGCTTAAACCACGAAGAAAAATACGCAATGAGCTTGTCAACTGGATCAATCATTTCGGTAATCAAAAATGCAGACGCGGCTTTTTTATCAAATGCTTTTACATTTTCTACATCTAATGTCGTCTCTGCAAACCGGCAAGGCCAACTGTCTGGCGATTCACTCAAAAATTCTGGTCCAGAAAGCCACGATTTAGTTTTCATTAGTTTGTCGGATCTACATCCACGACTTAAAACATCAGCGGGGTTGAGTTCACTAGGACGTGCCTCCAATTAGAAGTACAAGTGCTTTTCGTAATAAACTTTAAACGACGGGACACAAAAAGAGGAAAACGCTTTTCTTCATTTCTTATACTTTGAAGAACTACAGCGGAGTCTGTCCAAAAAATAGCTGGTCTCAACCGCGGTAAGTTTAGTTCGTGTTTAAGAAAAATATCTAATTTTACGGCAGTCACAGCAGCAAGAAGTTCTAGACGGGGAATAGAAAATTCGTCTTTAGGAGCTAAATGAGATTTACTAATAACTAAGTTACAATTGACATAGTCATTAATATCGCTCGAACGAAGATAACAAACGGCGCCATACGCATGCTTAGAGGCATCGACAAAATAATGCAATTGATAGTTTTCACTGCCTAAATTGGTATGCAAACCCATCCATCTTGGGATAGACATCGACTTCAGATGCTCCAGCGTTCGGATCCATTGTTGCCACTTATTGAATTCTAAGGAAGGAATAGGTTCGTCCCATTCTAACTCCAGCTCGCATAGTCGTCGATAGAGAAGCTTGGCTTCAACAATCACTGGGCACAGAAATCCAAGCGGGTCGAATATGGAGTTGATCGAAGACAAAACACCACGTTTCGTACATGGCTTATCTGGAAGTTCTACTACAAAATAGAAACAATCAGTATTGAGGTTCCAATTTACTCCTAAGACACGTTCACTAGAATTTTTGGCCAGAGCGTTAATTTGTAGTGATTTCGAAAGTTCATTCTCAGGCAAATGTTTTATTATTTCAGGGCAGTTTGAGCACCACTTCGTAAGATTAAAACTTGCTTTCGACAACAGATGCTTTATATCTTTCATTAATTTAAGTCCGATTTCAACGTTAGGTACGCTAATTAAAAAGTCATCAATATAAAAATGTTCTTCAATTGCAGAACTGATATAAGGTTCGAATTGAGCGCCGAAATCAATGGCCGCTTGACGCAACGCAAAACTTGCGCAGCACGGAGACGAGGTTGCACCAAAAAGATGAACTTTCATTCTATGCACTACTGGTTGGCTTTCAAGATTTCCATCAGGCCACCACAAAAACCTTAAACTGTCACGATCACGAGGTAAAACTTGAACCTGGTAGTACATCGACTCTATGTCGGCTGCCAAAGCTATTTTTTCTTTACGAAAGCGGGAAAGAATGGCAACTAAATCGTTCATCAGGTGGGGCCCCTGCATCAGAGATTTATTTAAAGAAACGTTTCTCTACCAAAAATAGAATTAGCAATTCGACTTTTTTCTGTAACAAATTTGGACAAATCAAGAAACTTCGCTCTCTCACCAGTTTGTTGTTCAATTTGTACCGCATATTCTACCCAAGCTCGTTTCAAATTAATTGGCAGTTTGTTAACAACGCCCATAATCACATGCATTGAATCTAAACTCGAAACTTGTTCAATATTTTTTAGAGACACACAGCACTTTTCAAGAAGTTGAGACAATGATTTAAGCTTATTTTTGTCATCACTTCAGCTAAATAGCTATGATCGCTTAATATCTGTGATGTGGGAATTACATTTGGCTGTACAGGTATTTCATCTACAACTGTAACGTCTGGAAGCTGGACCCAATCTCCGTCAAACAAACCTTTAACTTCCATCTCTGCAGACACAGTTCTATAAGATTTTGTCTCTGTCAACGTTTGCAATTTAAGCTGTCGACTCGTGCCCCTCAGTTGCAATTCCCTTGCCAAACTGCGGTCGCAAAAACAGGCGGTAGAACCTTGATCTAAAAATGCGTATACCTCTGTTTCTTTACCTTCGCAGCGAACGCGCACCGGAACAACATTTAAAAAGACATGCTGGACATTACCAGTCGATTTATTAAGTTGTTCCGTTCGCTGCACGCGTCTACTCAGACTTCAACCAGCTGCCCACAAACACTGCAGCTGGTCGCCTCACAAATTGAGAAGTGTGCACAAACGAATAAAGCCAGCTCTAAAATCAACGCGCTGCAGACACAACTATGCTTCAAGGTGAGATTAATTAAAAATAAAGCGTAAAACAAAAAAGGCGCTAGCAGCGAGTGCTCGCGCAAATAATGATTAGAAACTCAAGAGAAATAAAATAAAACACGTGCGTTGGTAATTTTCTACACACGGAATATATTTTTAAACATAACTCCAATCCGAAAAAAGTGTGGCAAATAATAAAATCACTTATTTCTCGTAAAACCGTTAACTCTTTCGTTAAAAACATTAACGTCAATAATAAATTTATTGATCAAATATCTGATATAGCAGAAGAATTTAATAAATATTTTGTGGAAATCAAGAATAGTTTAGGTAAAAATATGGAAAATCAAAACAACATCAATTACTCTGCTTATCTCAAAAACCCAGTTTTAAACTCTAATGTCTTAGAACCTCCAACGGCTAACGAATTTTTTTACCTGTTACTTTCAACAAACCCGTCTAAAGCTTGTGGATGTGATAACATCAGTAATTTTTTTTTTTACGTATAAGAGCATTTGTTCTAGCACCGGTATTAGCTATCTATTTTGGAAAAGCTCTTAAACTAGGTATTTTTTCCCATATCTTTAAAACTGCCAAAGTGATTCCTATTTTTAAATCAGGTAATAAAGATAATATAGGCAATTATCGCCCAATAGCCTTACTTCCTAACTTATTAAAAATTTTGGAAAAATTGATAAAAAATTGCTTTACTAAATTTTTTTGTAAAAACAAAATTTTATATCCTAATCAGTACGGTTTTAGAGAAAACCATAGTGTAATCCACGCCTTGATGGACATATTAACTAACGCATATGATGCCATATACAACAAGTATTACACCGCTTTAATATTTATGGATTTTTGTAAAGCTTTTGACACAGTCTGTCACAAAATTTTACTAGACAAATTGTATCACTATGGCATAAGAGGCCCAGCTCATTCACTAATCGAAAATTATCTCTATAGAAGACAACAATTCGTAACTATAAACAATGCATCTTCTTCATATAAAGCTATTAATATTGGCGTTCCTCAAGGCTCAATTCTTGGACCACTTCTCTTCTTAATCTATATCAATGACCTCCCCGAAGCTCTTCATACTATCCCCCGTTTATTTGCTGATGATACTTGTTTGTCTTTCACTCTTCCCTTATATCTCTGGAAAACATTTGTGCAATCGAAGTGTCTTGCCTAAAAGATTGGTGTAATGCAAACAAAATTCAAATTAATTTACAAAAATTGTTTATACTATCAATATCTCCCAAACTTAACGTATCTAGTTTAAATCTAAATCGTCCTTACGGAAATTCCAAAATAAATTCTAGCCAAATATGCAAATACCTCGGAGTGTTATTAGATCACAAATTAAATTTTAAACCTCACATTCTCCAACTTGAAACCAAGTTAGCTAAGGCAGTTGGTATCCTTAGTAAATTGCGACATATTTTTCCGTTATGCTCTTAGACTTCTTTACTTCTCCTTGATACACCCTCATCTATTGTATGCTCTACCAATTTGGGGAAGTACGTTTCCATCCTACTTTAAAAAACTTCAATGTTCTCAAAATAAATCCATTCGTATAATTTTCAACATTTCACCAAAAACATCCGTTTCGCCATATTATTACAAACTAAAAATCTTAAAATTACTAGATTTGTATATTTATGAAATTGCTAAAATTATGCACCAGCACTCCCGAAAAGTACATTATCTTTCTTCCTTCTTTCCTTCTTTACTACAACCCGCCAAATTCACAACCGCCCTACCAGATCTCACTCTAATAATACTTTATATCTTCCTAAATTCTCTACGTCCTGTTGCCAAATATCAATAAAATTTCAAGGAACAAAAAATTGGAACTCTATCCCTATTGAACTACAAAGTCAATCATTTCACAATTTAAGTTTAATTTGAAATCATTTTTATTACAATTATACTGTTGACAACCTACTTACGTACAATCCTTGCAACTAATTGCTGTGCGCTACTAGCTCATTAGTTTTTTCGGTGACTGCTTGACTTGATGACCTTAACCAATCCCTTTGCAGTCTCCGTCAAGATTGTCTTTTTTTTTCATTATTATTTATTTTATTTATTTATCTTATTTTTTCTTAATTTATCACATTTTATAAATGTGTTACAAATTGTCGTACATTGTTGTTTTGTCAAATAAGTATATTAACTGTGTTTCTTTTTACGTTTTGTTTTCACAATCCTTGTAAATAAATTGGTCTGTCTGTCTTGCTTGCGGCGAAAGTGAGTGCGCAACCAATCGCGTGGCCGTTATCTCCAACCAATTAGAGGCATTGTTGCTTTTGATGTCTTCCAATACTATATAAAGCACGGTTTTCTTAAAGTTCTTCATTTGCCAACAAATTCTTCCAACGAAATTTGGCCGAAAGAATTCTCAAGTAAACAGTTTTTTTAAAAACTGACGAAAAATTAAAAGAGTTATAGTTTCGTCCATTGGATTGGTTATTTTAAAGTTCTCTCTGAACAGTTGTAAAACATTAATTTCAGATTGCATTTCAATTACCTTAAAATAAAACAACAAAAAAACATTCCATATGAATAAGTTATCTAAAGAAGTTGAATAAATGAAAGCTTATAGTGGTATTTAGTTGGGATTTTTTGTTAAGAAAATTTTTTGAAATTAATTTTCCCTGTCTATGCAACCTTCAATAGATTTACCTCTCATTGCAAGTTTGGACCTGGTTTAATTGGAGTATTTTTGTAAAAAACAACAAATTGCTATTAATGCAATCGTTTTTTAAAGGTCATTCGTTAAAAAAACAATATTAAATGATATATACTCCATAGTTTGTAAACATGTTCAAAATTGCTTTATACATTCATTGGAAAAAGTTTAAGACCAATCATTTGAATTTAGGGTTCATTTGGTTTTGTAATTGTGATCGTATAATGCAATTTTATATGACATAAAATCCTATTGAAGTTTCATCAATCATCTGTCCATCACCAACATATGATTTATTTTAATTTTTCATTTCAATTAATTTTACAGCGTAATTAGTTGTGTATAAGCTGCTGTTTCAGATCTTAAAATGGGAAAAAAATTGACAGCTTTTGTGATTAAAAGGCTCAAATTGTGGTTTAAGTAAAGAAAGCTACTCAGAACGAAAATCATTGAAAAGATGCGTTGCAGCAAGACTGCCGTGCGTATAACGATTGCAATTTCAATAATTATGGGGGTTACAAAGACTTGAATAAAAGTGGTAGGCCAATGAAAACATCAACTGGAGATGATCGGATGATAAAGCAAATTGCTGTACGTTTTCCATCAAGTTCTTTTAAGGATATTCATGCTACGCTGCTTCGAAAAGGGACAGATGTTCATATAAGCAAAATTTTCCGGCGTTTGAGATTTCAGTTTGGTTTTAAATCATACAAACTAGCTCGCAGACCTAGGCTCACTTCTGTAATATGATCAAATCTTCTGGCATTTGCAAAAGAATACAAAGCTATGTTTTTGTGAATGTACTCTGCAACAATTTGTGGTGAGAAAAAAACGTTAGAAGGCCTGTGGGCAAAAGGTTTCAGAAATAATACACAGTTTTAATAGTGAAACATCCACCAAGCCAAATAATCTGAGGGTATTTTCTAAATTTGTTAGTATTTTTTGCACACAGGGAGCACAATAAGCAGTTCCAGGTATGTAGAATTGCTAAAAAAGAAAGAAGCTTAAAATATTTACGAATATTCACCAGTGCAGTTTTTATGCATTGCGATATTTCATGTCACCGCCTGAAAGCTGTTCAATATTTTTTAGCAGATTACAGTTTGGCAACACTGGACTGGCCTGAAAACAGACCAAACCTATACCACATTAAAAATCTACGGGAAATAATCAAAAACAAAGTTGCGGACGAAAAACCTTTCAATGCTAAAGCTTTAAATCAAACGATAAAAAAGTAGGGTAAAAGAAATTTTTCAAGACTATTATGAGAAACTGATTTGGAGTATGCCGCGACGCATTCAAGCAGTGATAAAGAGCAAAGGAAGAAACACAGAGTACCAAAAAATGCAAGTCACTGTTTTAAATTGAGTGTTTAGAGTTGCTGCGTAAATTTAAAAGTAAAATAAACCAGCTATGTAAGTAATTTTTTTTTGGTAAGGATAAATTCTGATGAACAGTAAAAATACCACCAGGTATTAAACTTTTGCTAATGACTGGAGATAAACGAACTTTGACACTATTTTTGTGAAGACACACAAAGCAAGTAAAAAATATTTATTCAGTTGGTTCAACAACCTATTCGGAGTCATCCCAGACCTATTGTTTGTAAGAAAATATTTAAATTAATTTACAATAACTTTTGATTATTACTTTTTATAAATTATTGCTTTCAAATATTCATTTGCAATTTTTTTACGTATTTTAAGGCCGAGATAGTTTTCATCACGATTCAAAAGTATGCAGGGGATGCTTTTAGCGGTAATTAAAAGCAATAAAACTTTTGCTTAGCATCATCATCACTTGATTAATATTGTCAATTGTATAAAAAAAGTTTCCCAAAGTAGTATTTTTTTTCAGAACAATGCTTTATCAGGTTATAAAACAGATGGCAATAAAGATTATCATCTATGGCAGGGGTGGCCAACTTCAGATCGTTCGAGATCGACTACAAAATTTCTTACAAGCTCGCGATCGACCGGTCAATGATGCATTGCAAAAAAGCCAAAAATTTCCTTTTACTTTTTCGGTACTATACCTCATATCTTTAATGCATATTACTGCTGTCAACAAAAATAAATTATTGATAAAAATCGTTTATTATAATAATTGGTCACTTCGGTTTAATGAATAAACCAGCAAGTTAATTATGAATGAATAAAACACAAAACGAATGATACACAGTTCATTTAGTGAGATGTTTGAGTCATCATATTGTTAACCAGCTTTTCATAATCAGGAGTATATCCCGTCAAAGACAACTTTAAACAATCGGCCAAGTGGGAATCGGTTAGTACAGAACGTTGTTTAGTTTTAATAGCATTCATAAATGAAAACGCGGATTCACACAAATACGTTGACCCAAAACAAGAATGGATATATTCCGCACATTTTTTCAAGTTGCTGTATTTCGAACCAACGAACCTCCATAAGTCTGGTTCGGATGCCCGGGTCTTGAGGAACACGTCTACTTTTAGTGCTAACATTTCCATTTAAAGGTCACCTCTTTCCAACGCAAATACGTCACTTATTTGTTGAGAAACAGATGACACGTTTAAATCCGACTTGAATGGGTATGATATGAATTCAACTATTTCTTCTATCTTTCGAAAATCACTGAACCGATCTTCAAATTCATCAGATATCAAATTTATTTCATGAATATATTTCTCATGGTCCCAAATACCACCAGAATGCTTTTCCAAATGGTGTTTAATGTTTGGGAAAAATTTGAACTGCTTTTCTTTTAGATCGGAGATCAGTGCAGGAATTTGAATTTTAAAGGCACTAATAGCACTGATCATTTCACTAATTGGTTTGTCCTTTCCTTGCAACTGTAGATTTAAGGCCGCTAATCTGCCAATGATATCAGCCAGGAAAGCCAGGTCGCTCAGCCAATCCAAATCGTTCAACTTGGCGTCGTTATCACCTCTGTTTTGAAAAAAAACACGAATTTCCTCCAATAGATCACGGAATCTTTGAAGAAATTTGCCGCTACTTAACCACCTTACATCTGTGTGTAAAATAAGCTGCTTCCCCTCAAATTCCAGCGTGAAAAGGCGTCGTTGAAGGGATTTTGCTCTTATGGAGTTTAAAATTTTGAATAGGACATCCATTATCTCTTTTGTGTTTAGTCGCTTGCTGCATAGAACTTGCTGGTGGATTATGCAGTGGTACTGCAAAAAATCTGGAAAATCATCGTCTCTTCGGCACAAGGCAACAAAGCCGTTTACACTGCCTACCATTGACTTTGCTCCATCTGTTGTAATTGCAACCAACTTCCACAAAGGCAATCCTATTTCTGTGCAATACTTTTTAAATGAAGTGTAAATATCTGTCTCCCTCGTCCTTTCTTTCAAAGTTATAACACCAAACACTTCCTCTTTAACTGTCCAATCATTAAATACCATTCTAATGAACACAACAATTTGAGCCGCATCTGTGATATCCGTCGACTCATCAAGCTGTAATGAAAAACACTCGCATTTGGTAAAATCGTTTCTAAGCTGGTCTGCCACATTTTCACTTATCTTTTCTATTCTCCTCATCACAGAGTTTCTTGATAATAGTAGGTCTTTAATTGCATTTTTAATTTCACTCTTATTATGAATATTCTGAAAAAGACTATCTGAAATTTCTAGAAAACATTCCTTCAGCAATTCTCCATCTGAAAATGCCTTGCCTTTCTTTGCTAAGAAACAACTGGCTTTGAATGAGGCTAAAGTAGTTGCCTTTGACGATGTGCAAAATAGTTTTAGGCTTCTTTGCTGTCCACGTAGATTACTTTTAAGTTCATTAAATTTTATCTTTCTCACTTCACTTCCGAGGGGAAAATCGTCGTTATAGTTTGCATGGCGTGTCATAAAATGTCTTTCGATATTTCCTTTTTTAGGCAAAGCAAAAGCTAAATTACAAATAAGACAGGTACAGTTGTTGTTTACCATTAGGCAGAAGTAAGTTAGGTCCCATTCTTCATTAAAGTGGTACGTTTTCTTCCTCTTTACAGCACTCATTGTAAAAATTAGACTAGGCTACGACTGAAATACAACAAACATACCGTAACTGAAGCAATGAATTAACACTTTGTTACTGTTAGGGCTAATCGGCAAACATTCTTTCCATTTTTACTTTTACCACGTCACAAATGATATCTATCATATACGTCACAAATGATATTTTGGCGATCTATCACTTGATAGCTGATAGATCGACTTGTTGGCCACCCCTGATCTATGGCATTGTGCCTAGCGCACGCCGAATCTGAGTTCACTGCCCGACCATGGTTTCGAGTTTTAAACTCTCATCAGGGACAATTTGCCTACTCAGGCTTTTAGTCGCAGAGCTGGTCATACAGGAAGAGATAAATCTAAGACTTGTGGCTTGTACCAAATGCCATTTCTACCAGTGCAATCTTGCATTTGGTAGAAGCCACAAGTCTTAGACATAATGCTTTAGGATTACGGTCTATTTAAATCATCACGCAAAATAATTGTAGATTTAGCAATTAGCATCTTCTCAGCAGCTTTACGAACCTAAAAATAAAAAACAAAAATCAAGCGTAAACAAAATTTTTTTGATGAACCATTTTTATTTCATTTCTATATTTATCCTCCTGACTCTCAGGAAAGCGAGGGAGGCGCTATACACAGAGCAAGCAATTACCCCAATCTGCTTCTGGAGACGCCAAAATATTGTTGTCCGGTTAAAGTTTTTGTTTTATTTTTATAGTTTTATAGAGATGTAACTGAAGTTTAGAGCTGCTTGCCAGGATTGCCAAGCAGGAAAAAGTGCCGTAAAGTGTTTTTCTTACGGTCACAACAAAATGGCAAGAGTAAGTCTAGAATTGAAACGGCGTCGATCACAATCACGGCGCTTTCAACCACTCGACCACGTTGCTGACATCCTGACATTGTTCTTATGTTAGCTTTGTTCAAAAACTGGTAGTCGCTCTTTAAGGCTTTAAATTAAATAATTTTGCTCAATTTTTTTTAATAAAATTATATACTTGCAATGCTTATGCATCCGTTTTCAATGGTACACAAAGCAGTCTTTCCAACGTCACAGTATTGTCCGGTGAAATTAAAAAAACAATTGCATGTGAAATTGTTTTTAGTTTGTTGACAAGTTCCGAAAATGCAAGGTTCATCTTGGCATAACGTAATCTCTAAAACAGAACAAGAAAAATTTATTTTTTTTAAGGTAAGTTTTTGGTATTTTTTGGAATAAAAAATAACCCAATGCGTTTTTCAGACCTATAGCTCTTCATTAACAAGTAAGGTTAGACATTTTTTAATATTAAACCCTGTTGAACACACTTATTTTTACAAAAAAATACCAAATAAGTTCGGTTAGGCAAAAATTGAAAGAAATTTTCTTACTTTTTTGACAACTTTCTCCTTTATAACCTGGGTAACATCGGCAAGAGAATTTTCCGTTTAAATTCAAGGTACAATATCCATTTTGACCACAGGAATTCGAGCTACAGCTTTCTGTGTTTGTTGATCTTCTTACTCGTTCTGAAATACAATAAATGATAAAATTTTTGAACACCGCACCTAAACATGATTCATATAGTTTTTTTAATTATATAATTTTTTTATTGAAACTATTTAGCGAAACAATATGAATAGTTATAAAACGATTAGCCAATTTAATTTATTTGTTAAAAATATTAGCCAATTAGTTATAAAACGATTAGCCAATTAAGGCAAACAATATAAATAGATTATAAAACGATTACCCAAACAAAAAGAATAGTGGAAGCATCATAACAAAATTAATGAAAAACTTCGGAGCAACAATTAAATTTATTTATAAGCCACCTAATATTACATAATTACAAAAGCCATACTTACCACACAATAAGACTGCATAACAATAAAAAATATATTTCTGTCTCTTTTAATTTATTTCTTAATAACTGAAAAGATCTTTAAAAAAACAAATACCGTATTTTTTTTATTCTTATTTTTTCTTTCAAACTGCAAAAAAACACTCAGGCAATATATTTCAAAATCGTACTTGATAGTGCCTTGTCTTGACTTTTATGTTGTTTATCAGTAGAGCTGTTGATTGTATCATGCATGAATATTGTCTGTTTAAGTATTTAAAATCAATTTAATAAAAAAAAAAAAAAAATTATATAGACCATAGTTGACAAAGTCGCTTGCTTCTGACTGATGTAGATTGGATATTATTGCTAATTGGTATGAATAGAAGTAAATTGCAAAGTCTTTAATATCTTTTGGTCAAAGCTTAATTGACTGAATTCAAAACAATGAAGCAAGTCATTTGACCGACGGGCTTATTAATTTTATAACTATCAGGTTCAATCAAAGAGTCGACTTTTATCATGAACTTCAAAGCAAGAAAGTTAAGCTTAGTATGAAAAAAGTTTATATTTTATGGCTGCTACAACATCCAATTACAAAAATAAATAAACTTACCAGGTAAATCCATGTTGTTGTCCATATGAATCCTGATAGTATTGCTATTCTTAAGCAGAAGTGCTTCTTTATCGAACTCTCTATAAAACAAAAATTTAATTGTTTTTCAAATTAAATAGACTGATAAAGACCGTAGCACATTATCTCATTAGTTATAAAAGTTTTGGCAGTTTATAAGATTTTTTATCTTTTTATATTAGTTTAGTACCAATACTGTTGTTAGACTTGCAGGACGCTTGATTATCGCTAAGATCTAGCTTGTGATCTAGAGCAGACGTGTCACACAATAGTTTTTTATATTAAACAGACTGATAAAGACCTTAGCACATTATCTCATTAGATATTAAAATTTTTGGCTGTTTATGAAGTTTTTTTATCTTGTTATATTAGCTTAATACCAATACTGTTGTTAGACTTGCAGGACGCTTGATTATTGCTAAGATCCAACTTGTAATCTAGAGCAGGTATGTCACACTCGTAGACTGCGTAGAAATTTTCTAACTAGATGTTCAATTCGAAATATAAATTGACACAAAATTTTTTCAACTACAGTAAAAAAGGTTTAAGCTATTTTCGGAAAATGCTATGATATTTTTTTAGAAACTGATTTGATAACTTTTTTTTAGTCTTCATCTTGATTTACACCTAAAATGTTTTAAATTTACATCCCCGGGTACGAAAACTCGGATCATACAATCATTTAAAGAACAAAGAAGCAAAAAAGTTCTACGCTTTAATTAAGAGAGACAGTTGTTCCAGAACTTTCATGCAAAGAGAGTTTTTTGTCCTTCCAATAGATGCGCTGTCGATTGTAGAACTCGGGGACATAAAAATATTTTCAAATTTTACTTCTAAATTCAAAGTGAAGACAAAAAAGTCATCATTTTATTTTGCTAAACGAATGCGGTTTGCATAAGCTCATGAGTTTAACATATCCAGAGAATACTTTTTTACTATAAATCTGAGTTAAATTAAAACAGAGTTACTTTTAGTGAAATTGACAAAAAACAATAAAGTATTTTTTAGATGCTGTATTGTTCTACCACTGTTTAAATTTTCAGACTATTTTTTTGATTCGCAACATTATAACAAAGTGATATCAAGTTATTACCATAACTTAGACTAAAAATTTCAAAAAAAACAATTCTACACATAAACTTTAATTATAATAAACAAAATAACTAATTTAGCATTAAAGTTACATGCCAGACAAAAGACAATAGCAGTTTTTGCTAATTTCAAGGAGTTTATTAATTACATATACTTGTTGTTTGCTTGTTGAGTAAGTCTGCTCATTGATTTTAAAATGACAGACCGAAACCGAACCTACCAAAACGGAAGGGTATCCACCCATTCCGATGTTCAGTGTGGGTCTGTTAATCGGCAAACGTCCTTTTCAGGACGGGGCAATGTCAGGATAAAACTGCCCTTTTCAGGTCACATTGCCAACAGGTTCCGAAGACCCACTATTCTTCAGCTGAACATCGAAGGCCTCACTGCAAGCAAGATGAACGTTCTTCATCACCTCGTTATGCAGTCTGAGGCACTCGTCATCCTACTGCAGGAGACCCACTGCACTGATGCAGAGAAGTTGGTGCTACCACACTACCAATTAGCTGGGTCTTCTTTAAGCAGGAAGCATGGCCTTGCCACGTTTGTTTGTCCACGAGCGACTGAGATACATGCGTTTGGACCAATCTCCACCGACATCGGAGATCGAGTGGCTGTGTGTGGACGTTGATGGCTATAAAATAGTCAACGTCTACAAACCACCACCAACGCGATTGCGAACCCTGGATCTCCCAGTGTTTCCTCACCCCTGTCTGTACGCTGGCGATTTTAACTGTCGTCATGCTGACTGGGGTTATGATGACAACAGTCCGGATGGTGAGTGCTTGGCTGGCTGGGCAAGTATTAATTGTCTTGCCCTCCTATATAATGCCAAGGACGCTGCCAGTTTTTATTCCGGCCGCTGGAACACTGGCACCAATCCAGATCTAGCTTTCGCTAGCGTAGGTCCAAACAGTCGCTTACCGGATAGACGTGTCCTTGAGAAGTTTCCCAGGTCACAACATCGACCCTCGCTTATTACACCACCAAGGTTTGCTATGGCAGTGCCAAGCATGCCTGTTAAGCGATGGAACTTCCGCAAGGCCAATTGGAGTCACTACATTGCTTTGACGAATGAATTCGCAAAGACTTTGTTGCCGCCTGATTCACTTGATGTGGATGCGGCTTATCGGGACTTCTGTAACACCATTAAGAAAGCAGCCAAAAAGACTATCCCACGCGGGTATCGAAATAACTATATTCCGTGTTGGGATGCAGAGTGTGAATCCCTCTATAAAACCTTTCTGCAGTCTCCTCAGGGAGACGACTCGAGTTTGGCTGCTACAGCTCTGCTTGCCAAGCTTGACAGAAAGCGGAGGGATCGATGGTCCGAAGCAGTTCGGAGCATTGACTTCTCACACTCTAGTCGAAAAGCGTGGAGTATTTTGAACAACCTTACTGGTAGGTCACGACACTCTCCTCGTCATTGCCCCGTTTCAGCCGATGCTATTGCATCTCAGCTGGTTAGAAATGGGAAGTACGAGGCTGTTGATCGCAAGTCATCTCGACTTGTCTTTTAAGAAGTGTCTGACCTTTGGAGGGCCACAACACCAGAAGCAGTAAATATCTCTGACAGTTTTTCACAGAGAGAATTTGCTGCCGCCCTTCAACATTTAAAACCAGGTAAAGCTCCGGGTCCTGATTCCATCTGCCCCGAGCTTATACTCCATGCTGGAGCTGCTTTGAAGTCCTGGTTACGTGACTTCGTTTCTTCCTGTTTGCGCCGAATCAAAATTCCCAAGATCTGGAGATGAGCGCTTGTGGTCGCGATCCCAAAACCAGCAAAGCCCGTGGGGACCCAAAGAGTTATCGACCGATATCTCTGCTCTGTGTCCCCTACAAGATCCTCGAGAGGCTTATCTACGCCCGCGTTGAACCATTAATCGATACACTGCTCCCTAAAGAGCAGGCTGGTTTTCGACGCGGGAAGTTAACCGTAGATCAAGTTGTTCTGCTAACCCAGAACATCGAGGATTCTTTCGAGGCTAAAAAGAAGGCCGGTGCCGTATTTATCGATCTGACAGCTGCTTATGACACTGTCTGGCACCGTGGCCTTACCTGCAAGCTGCTGAGACTACTTCCGGATAAGCACATGGTCAAAATGATCATGGAGCTTGTCCGAAATCGAAGTTTCACCCTTACCACCGGTGACAGCAAGCAAAGCAGGCTACGCCGTCTTAAAAACGGCGTTCCTCAGGGATCGGTCTTGGCTCCCCTCCTATTTAACATCTATACGTACGATCTTCCTTCCATGATTTCCAGAAAGTTTGCTTATGCTGATGATCTAGCATTGTTGCACTCTTCTGTAAACTGGAAGGACTTGGAGGGGACATTAAGCCAAGACATGTCCACACTGTCAGCGTATCTCCAGACTTGGAGGTTGAAGCTCAGTCACACTAAGACGGTGACGACAGCCTTTCACTTAAACAACCGAGAGGCCAAACGTGAGCTAAAGGTCTACAACAATAGTAGACTTTTACCGTTCTGTCCAACCCCTACATACCTTGGGGTAAAACTGGACAGATCGCTCACGTTTCGTCACCATTTAGTGGCATTGCGCAAAAAACTATCATCGCGCGTCACACTGTTGAGGCGACTCGTGGGCTCGGGATGGGGTGCTGGTGCTAAAACACTACGCATAGCCACCTTGTCTCTAGTCTACTCAACAGCTGAGTACTGTGCGCCAGTCTGGTGTCGCAGTGCTCACACTCGCCTCATTGACAGTGTCTTGAATGACGCCTTGCGCATAGTTACTGGATGCCTGCGTCCCACTTTAACGGACCACCTACCTGTACTCTCAGGCATCCAGCCAGCTGAGCTTCACCGACTGGGAGCGACACTCTCCTTGGCTTACCGTGGATCTCTGGACCCCGATCATATTTTGCATGGTCTGTTAAATGGGTCCTCAGATACTGGCCAAGTGAGACTAAGATCCAGACGCCCGTATGTGCCAGGTGCGCGGAATCTCTTGGACAATCTTGCCAGACTTGGCATCCGCGCCTCTGAATGGACAAATCACAAATGGAACGCGGAGTACTGTGAAAATGCTTCCAGGCTCCGTGCTTTTGTGCCCGGGACCAGTGTCAGGCCTGTTGGGATGGGCTTACCCCGAGCAGGTTGGGTTAAGCTCAACCGCCTGCGGACTGGTGTTGGGCGATTCCATTCGTCCATGCACAAATGGGGACTCGCTCCTTCACCGAATTGCGAGCGTGGCGCCTCAGAGCAAACCGCAGACCATGTACTAACAATGTGCCCCATACATCGGGCACCACATGGAGCACGAGGTCTGACGGTTTTGAATGACGAAACTCGATGTTGGCTTAATAACATTACTGCCAGCATCTGATCCAGGCAGTGCAGCAGTCTGGGGTAGTAAAAGGATAAACCCTCGGCCCCAGTTCTGTTTGTGTCTGGCCTGGAGTGGATGCCCTTCAAACGATGACGACGACGATGACGACTGTTGTTTGATAAATCGCATTTATTCGTTTTCATTTTCAATATTTGTGTTGTTTAAGTAGATGTATTATGATCTGCGATTGTGCCTGAAGTGAAGTCGGCAGCGTGGTTGAGTGATTAAAGCGCCGGGCTCGTGACCAACACGGTCTCGATTCAAAACCTACTTGTGCCATTCTGTTGTGTCCTTGGGAAAGACACTTTACGGCATATTCCCCTGCTTGGTGGTCCTGGCAAGCAGTTCTAAATTATAATCATATTTCTATTAAATTACAAGCGGACAGCAATATCTTGGTATCTCCGGAAGCAGGTTGGGGTAATTGCCTACCCTATGTATTAACGCCTCCGTCACTTTCCTGCGAGTCAGGGGGATAAATATAGAGATAAAAAAAAGTGCAAAACAACAAAATAACTATAAAACTTCCGATGGCTTATAGCTGCGGTTCTCAATTCAATTTGAAGCCGGCACCCCGTCCAAAAAGAAAAATCATTTTCGCACCCCTTTCATCATTTGATGTTCGTTTATTGTTTTTTGTACTGACATTGCTGATATTAATAGTCGCAAAAGTCCCCAAAACAAGAAATTTTACAAAGAATTTTTAGAATGATAACAAGCAAAACATATGTAGGAATTTAAACAAAACACAATAAATAACAATCAATCAAGTACAAAGAAGTTTATTTACTTGTTTTTTTTTTGACTTTTCATGTCTACAAGTTTTTCGCATCGTGGTTTTCTGTTACTCAAAGCGACACGTACCTCATTTTCCACAATTTTCAACCAATTTCCAACCAATTTCGATACTTATTCTTCAAATAAACCAGGGAAGAAAACCCAGCTTTAAATAAATAAGTAGTCGAGAAAGGAAGGAGAACTGCTAATGTTTTTTCTGCCAACTTCGGATATGTTTTCTGTCCTGCCTTTTAAAAATTCTCTAAAACCATCTACTCAAACTCCATTTTCATGTTTCGAGTTTCTTAAGATCCTCCTTGTAACTCTCGTCATGAGGAAGGTTATCTACATTGAACTTAAACGGATCAATTATCCAACTTTTTATGATGTTCAATTCACCGGGAGAAAAGTAATTATCAAAGGATGCGCTGAGAGATTCCATATGTGTGACAATTTCCCACAACACATTTTCCTGCAGGCTAGCACCTTCGAAAACTATTTCATCAAGGAAAGAAAAGTTTGCCAGGTTGCCAGCCTAAAGTCCGGTACTACAAAGAGGCAGTTTGCCGATAAAAGATTTCAGTTTCTCGGACGCTTTTATAATATTAATTTCTTTTCCTTGTAGTGATAAGTTCAGCTCATTGAGATTGTGAAAAATATTAGCAATATATGCTGTCATTTGTATGAATTCAACAGATTTGATGCAAACGAGCAAGTTACTGTTGCGATCTTCCAAAAAGCGTTTAATTTTTTTTCGAAGTTGCGGAAACCTCTTTATTACCCGACCCCTTGACAACCATTTTACTTCTGTGTGGTAGAGAAGAACATGGTTGTCGTTATGATTGACGTCTTGGCAGAGCGATAGAAACAATCAGTGTTTCAAAGCACGACCTCTGATATAATTTACGATTTTTACACAGGAGTTAAGGGCATCCTTCATACATGGAGGTAGTGTTTTGAAGGCAGAGCCTGTCGGTGAAGCAGACAATGAGTTACTATTAATCTAGCGGTATCTCTTTTTCAGCATAGCGGGAAAACCAGAATGATTTCCCAACATAGCTGGAGCACCATCAGTGCAAATAGAACCAATAACTTTTAAATCAAGATTGTTCCCGTTAAAACATCCTTTGACTAGTTGAATACATTCTTCGCGGTTATTTTCCTTGGTAGTGGTTCACAAAACAAAAACTCTTACTCAACTTTTTTTTCCTTGATATAACGAACAAAGCAAATTAACCGACTGTTATTGGATACATCAGAAGACTTGTCCAGTTAAAGCAAGATTTTTAGTAGAGAAGCCTTAAAGTTTCTTGCAAATATCAATACTGAGATCATTGATTCTTCTACGAACTGTATCATTTGACAACGCAACTTGTTTCAACTTCCAGGCAGCACCATCTTCCAAAATTATGTCAGCCATTTCAACGACAAATGGTTTAATAATTTTTTCGGCAAGCATGTGAGGTTTCATTGCTTTTGCAATGCGATAAACTACTTTGTACAAAGCAAGGAGATGAGGCTTTTCGACGCTAGTAAATCCTATTTTCGAAACGTCTCATTTCGATCGTAACGAGCTTGTTTTGTTTTTAAAGTTTCAGTACTATATCCAGCTGCAACTCCCTGTGTTTATTTTTGAAATACTCACTTCACTTTGACGGTTTTAGATTAGAATTACAAAACGTAACATTACAGAGAATGCATTGCGGCCTTTCCACTCCGTCAACTCTAATAGCTGTAAAACCAAACTGACTGTATTCTGCTTTCCACTTCCGCACTTTGCCTTTTGACATGCTACAATGTAGAAGGTAAAGATCACGACTACAGTTAACAAGATAGGCCTTCAAATTATCCTACACTCTTTTAACCTTAATAATGCTTCTCGTTGATAACCTAAAATCTTTTGCGCAAAGTACTCAAAGAGCCGAAAGTATCCTAACTGGTCGATTACTAACTATTGACTAACGTAAACAGGAGGATATTAAAGTAGGAATAGGCGCTTTATGGGTTATACGCAGACAATGACTTTACACAGTAGATGGGAAGAAACCGCATCCTACACCTCACACGTAAATCCTTAACTGAGTCGGTAATATAAATCGAGGTACAGTTTGGCAGAGAAGTTCAAACCCCAAGAAATCCCTTCTCGATTGATAACCGCTGGCTTATAGGAACAAACTACATTTTTTCCAAAGGTGTTTATTTATGGATGTACATTTATTGAATTCGCATCATTTCTTTGTTCATTTTGAGTGAAGAAATCGTTATATCCACACCATTCTCAGATATACTCCAAATTCATTGCATAGCATCATACTGATGTTATGCCACCCAAATGCCACAAATATAATTTCTCCAAATTTAGCCAAAATTTAGAATAATATTTTGTTAATCTGGCCTTTATGAATAAAGTCATAAAGAAATTTAATGTTTAAAAAATACTTACTACTTATTTTGAAACATATCATCTTCTGTCACTACCTTTCGGTTACTAGTAAGCCTGTGAGCAATTTACAAGTGTGACTAAATATTAAAGCGAAAAGATGGTTTGTTTTTACATAAAAAATTATATCCAAACTACAAAAAAATTAAAACTCTAATAAAATTTCTTTGTGCAGTTACAAAAAAAAAATTTTCAAACACTATCTACTCTATAAAATAGAAAAATAAAAATTTTAAAAAAGCAATTAAAAAAACATTTGGTTTGAGAAAAATATTGAACATCTTTTGTAAGAACATTGACGACAAGTGAAGTTTTCATAAAAATATGTTAATTCAAGTTTGTATTTAATATAAATAAGTCTTTATATAATTTTGTTATTTAAAATATTCCTATGCCTAACCAGTTAATTTTTTTTATATTAATGTCATAAATATTTTAACCACCAAAGCCATTTACTATTTAAAAGCAATTCATTAATCTGAAGAAACCTGTAATGTTTACAGTATATCTAGCTTTTTTACCTAAAATCAAATAAAATAAGCGTTAATCAAATAAAAAACCATACATGAAGTTTCTATTAAAAGCTTTGTTATGAATTAAATCAGATCAAAATTAGTTTTTACATTCTTTTACATACTGAAACTGTGAAGGGATTTTGTTATCTTGGCGATAGATTAAATAAATGCCAATGGAGCATGTCAAGGTGCAGTAGCTCTATAAACAAGAGTGAGTTGAAAGAAATTCAGAGAGTGTGGTGAGATACTGTTTGGAAAAAGATTCTCATTGCGGATGAAAGAAAAGATATATAAAAGGTAAGAAAGATCAGATATGTTAAATGGAAGTAAAACGTGGTGCTTGAATAGAAATGAAGTTGCTGTTTTGAGAAGAGCAGAAAAATCTATAATGAATGTAATGTGCGATGTAAAGTTGGTGGACAAGAAGAATACAGAGGAGTTGATGGACATGCTGGGATAGAAGGAAGGAGAAGATAACTTGGCAATGGTGAACGGTATGAGGTGGTATCGTCGTGTTTGAAGATAACCTGAGGAAGATGCTTTGATGAAAACATGAAATGGATAAAAATTTTAAACAGGCTGACCAAGAATGAAATGGAGGGAACAAGTTGAAGGAAGCATGAAAAGAATTGGTTTAAAGAAAGAAGATCCGGTAGGAGAGAAGGTGTAAGAAGAGTTTCAAATGTAGTGGGATGCATCCGACCACCTTCAATTACTGGGGATTAAACCGGATTTAAGCTGATTCCAAAATTAAAGCGGAGTTTTAAGGATCTGAAAGTTATTACAGTGCCATAGATTAAAGCAAATAATTTCAAAAGTGGAAATAAATTGTTCCGGTGTGTATTACGTTTCGTGAGAAAACATATCACCTGCAATAACCCCAGAAAACTATATGTTTTGTTTGAAACGTAATGAAAGCAACATAAAAACAAGGATAATAGTTTATTTGCATTATAAAACAAAATATGAAGGTTAACATATAGATGTTAAATAGGATGGGAGCCAAGACCGATCCCTGAGGAACGCCGTTTTTAAGACGGAGCAGCCTGCTTTGCTTGCTGTCACCGGTGGTAAGGGTGAAACTTCAATTTCGGACAAGCTCCATGATCATTTTGACCATGTGCTTATCCGGAAGTAGTCTCAGCAGCTTGCAGGTAAGGCCACGGTGCCAGACAGTGTCATAAGCAGCTGTCAAATTGATAAATACGGCACCGATCTTCTTCTTAGCCTCAAAAGAATCCCCGATGTTCTGGGTTAGCAGAACAACTTGATCTACGGTTGACTTCCCGCGTCGAAAACCAGCCTGCTCTTTAAGGAGCAATGGATCGACCAATGGTTCAACGCGGTCGTAGATAAGCCTCTCGAGGATCTTGTAGGGGACACAGAGCAGAGATATCGGTTGATAACTCTTTGGGTCCCCACGGGCTTTGCTGGTTTTGGGATCGCGACCACAAGCGCTCTTCTCCAGATCTTGGGAATTTTGAGTCGACGCAAACAGGAAGAAAGGAAGTCACGTAACCAGGACTTCAAAGCAGCTCCAGCATGGAGTATAAGCTCGGGGCAGACGGAATCAGGTCCCGGAGCTTTACCTGGTTTTAAATGTTGAAGGGCAGCAGTAAATTCTCTCCGTGAAAAATTGTCAGAGATATTTACTGCTTCTGGTGTTGTGGCCCTCCAAAGGTCAGACACTACTTGAAAGACAAGTCGAGATGACTTGCGATCAACAGCCTCATATTTCCCATTTCTAACCAGCTGAGATGCAATAGCATCGGCTGAAACGGATCAGTGACAAGGAGAGTGTCGTGACCTACCAGTAAGGTTGTTCAAAATACTCCACACTTTTCGACTAGAGTGTGAGAAGTCAATGCTCCGAACTGCTTCGGACCATCGATCCCTCCGCTTTCTGTCAAGCTTGGCAAGCAGAGCTGTAGCAGCCAAACTCGAGTCGTCTCCCTGAAGAGACTGCAGAAAGGTTTTATAGAGGGACTCACACTCTGCAACCCAACACGGAATATAGTTATTTCGATACCCGCGTGGGATAATCTTTTTGGCTGCTTTCTTAATGGTGTTACAGAAGTCCTGGTAAGCCGCATCCACATCAAGTGAATCAGGCGGCAACAAAGTCTTTGCGAATTCATTCGTCAAAGCAATGTAATGACTCCATTTGGCCTTGAGGAAGTTCCATCGCTTAACAGGCATGCTTGGCACTGCCATAGCAAACCTTGGTGGTGTAATAAGCGAGGGTCGATGTTGTGACCTGGGGAACTTGTCAAGGACACGTCTATCCGGTAAGCGACTGTTTGGACCTACGCTAGCGAAAGCTAGATCTGGATTGGTGCCAGTGTTCCAGCGGCCGGAATAAAAACTGGCAGCGTCCTTGGCATTATATAGGAGGGCAAGACAATTAATACTTGCCCAGCCAGCCAAGCACTCACTGTTCCAACTGTTGTCATCATAACCCCAGTCAGCATGACGACAGTTAAAATCGCCAGCGTACAGACAGGGGTGAGGAAACACTGGGAGATCCAGGGTTCGCAATCGCGTTGGTGGTGGTTTGTAGACGTTGACTATTTTATAACCATCAATGTCCACGCGCAGCCACTCGATCTCCGATGTCGATGGAGATTGGTCCGAAAGCGTGTATCTCAGTCGCTCGTGGACAAACAAACGTGGCAAGGCCATGCTTCCTGCTTAAAGAAGACCCAGCTAATTGGTAGTGTGGTAGTACCAACTTCTCTGCATCAGTGCAGTGGGTCTCCTGCAGTAGGATGACGAGTGCCTCAGACTGCATAACGAGGTGATGAAGAACGTTCATCTTGCTTGCAGTGAGGCCTTCGATGTTCAGCTGAAGAATAGTGGGTCTTCGGAACCTGTTGGCAATGTGACCTGAAAAGGGCAGTTTTATCCTAGCATTTCCCCGTCCTGAAAAGGACGTTTTCCGATTAGCAGACCCACACTGAACATCGGAGTGGGTGGATACCCTTCTACGAGTATTTTGGTAGGTTCGGTTTTGGTCTGTCATTTTTAGAATCAATGAACAGACTTACTCACGGCCCAGGTTACGTGAAAGTACCTACCATCTATTTAACATCTATACGTACGATCTTCCTTTCATGATTTCCAACAAGTTTGCTTATGCTAATGATTTAGCATTGTTGCACTCTTCTGTAAACTGGAAGGACTTGGAGGGGAGTTTAAGTCAAGACATGTCTAGACTTTCATCGTATCTCCAGACTTGGAGGTTGAAGCTCAGTCACACTAAGACGGTGACGACAGCCTTTCACTTAAATAACAGAGAGGCCAAATGTGAGCTTAAAGATCTACAGCAACGGTAGACTTTTACCGTTCTGTCCAACCCCTACTTATCTTGGGGTATAATTGGACAGATCGCTCACGTTTTGTCACCATTTAGTAGCATTGCGCAAAAAACTATCTTCGCGCGTCACACTGCTGAGGCAACTTGTGGGCTCGGGATGGGGTGCTGGTGCTAAAACACTACGCATAACACACCTTGTCTCTAGTCTACTCAGCAGCTGAGTACTGTGCACCAGTTTGGTGTTGCAGTGCTCACACTCGCCTCATCGACAGTGTCTTCAACGACGCCTTGCGCATAGTTACTGGATGCCTGCGTCCCATTCCAACGGACCACCTACCTGTACTCTCAGGCATCCAGCCAGCTGAGCTTCGCCAAATGGGAGCGACACTTTCCTTGGGTTACCGTGGATCTCTGGACCCCCATCATATCTTGTATGGTCTTTTAAGTGGGTCCTCAGATACTCACCAAGCAAGACTAAGATCCAGACGCCCGTTTGTGCCAGGTGCGCGGAATCTTTTGGACAACCTTGCCAGACTTGGCATCCGCGCCTCTGAATGGACAAATCACAAATGGAAAACGGAGTACTGTGAAAATGCTTCCAGGCTCTGTGGTTTTGTGCCCGAGACCGGTGCCAGGCCTGTTGGGATGGGCTTACCCCGAGCAGGTTGGGTTAAGCTCAACCGCCTGCCCGCCAGTTTCCAATAAAAATTTCATCATTGTTACGTGATCCATAATCATTATGTCAGCTGTTGTGTCGTTTTAGTTATTGGTTTTTATTGGAAACTTCACTTTGTGTCTTTGATTCAGGACCCCTATAGTATCAGTAGAATTTTCAAAAAAAATTTTTTGTCAAATATTCGTTAATCTAATTTTAATTTTTTTACAGAAACTGATGATCACTTTTATAGGTCGAAATTTATTTTTCGTAATAATACAGTTGGTTTGAAATTTTTAATTTTTATTTTTTATGTTAAATATAAAGTTGACCAATTTTATTAATAAATTCATGCAACACAACTAAACGTATACAGGTGTATGCATCAGATTTAATTTTGATAGCATGGTGGCTCAAGTATTTTTGAAGGGTCAAGGTTTTAAAGTGCTGGGATTGTGATTTACAGGGTCTCGGCTCAAAACCTACTTGCGCCATTCTTTTATGTCCTTGAAAAAGAAACCTTATGAATTTTTTTCCCTGCTTGGTGGTCTGGAAAAACAATTTTAAATTTCATTCATATCTCTATAAAACTAAAAAAACAAAAGAATAAATTTCAACTGGCCAGCAATATCTTGGTATCTTTGGAAGCAAGTCCGGGTAATTGTTTTTCGTTTGTATCAGCACCTCCATTGCTTTCCTGTGAGTCAGGAAGATAAATATATAAATAAAATAGTAATAATAATCATAAACAAATGATATGTTAGACAAGTAACGATTCCTTATCCAAACGTTTCTAATATTTTTTTCAAATTACAATATCAGGGTGTGTGCTACTACAGTACAACTACTTAAGATTAAAATATAAAAAAAATTGTAAAATGGTCATTATTAAAATACAGTTGAGCAGGCACAAGCTAGTAGGAAGGTCAAATGTATGTGGCAACGTACAAGGTACAATTCTTAAACAATGTAACCAACATAAAATTCTTAACCCTTGAAAATTAAAAGAAAATTCCCTGTATCATTGTTTTGCGCTTTAAATAGGCTATAATGCTCTTTTGATTTTTTGTCTAAAAATCTTTTTCCATTTACGAAGTGCAGAAATATTTTTTAAACAACCTTCTGCTATCATTCATCTCTCACGTTTACAATTTGAACCAAACATTTTTGATAATTTTTAACAAAATTTTTTTTTTTTACTAGATTTGAATAAATTCTTTTTTGCATAGAGTTTAAAAACACCATTGGTTATTTTTATGACTAGATATTTTTGCAAACAAGATAAAGATAGGAACCAGCATTTATAATCTTAACCATTCAAAGTAGGGGTGGGAAACCTGCGGCCCGTGAGACTATTTAATGTGGCCCGTGTTCAAAAGTTGTAAAATTTACAGATGCGAGACGATGACCTCTTTTTTAAAAATCATAACAAATTTAAGACAAGAAGTTGAAAAACTGACAATAATTTAAAGTGATGACCTTTTTTTTAGAGATCACTACAAATTTAGGACAAAAAGTTGAAAATCTGGGAATGATTTGAAGTGATGATTTTTTTTTAGAGAACACCTTAATTTTAGGAGGAAAAGTAAGAATTGCGGCCCACACTTATTTTTTAAATTGGGGATGCGGCCCGCAAGTGCAATCAAGTTTCCCATACTGATTTAAAGCAAAGCAAAGAAACTATCAAGATACATTTTGAGATTTTCACTTAAACAGGTTTTTTTTCTATTGCACTTCTAAGCACTTTGACTTAAATAAACTTTTTTTACCAAAATTAAGAAAGTTTAACGTCACTTCAAAAGCAAATTTTTAGAGTCGGAAAATAGCTCACATTTTTTAGTAATGCTTGACATAATTTTACCCTTATCTTAATCTTGGTAAAAAAATTAATTTAGAAAAACTTTTTAGTTTATGTTTTATTAATAAGACGTACATCGTCACATCTCTCTCTATTGAAATACACCTTGCAACTGTTTGTTTGATAACTTTTGACCAGGAACATGGGTAGGTAAGTAATAACAAAAGATTACTTTGTTTTCTCACTTATTCTTTGTTTGCCAATAAATATTCGATTATAGCTTGTTCCGGTGAGTTTATCAGTTATAATTAGTCTCAATATTTTATTTCATAAAAAAGCTTAATCATTATTCTCCTAATCTCGTATGTTGCTTTCAATACGTTTTAAACACAAAACGCAATTTCCTACCGTAATTGCAATGATGCGTTATTCCACTAAAATCTAATACACCCGAAAGACAATTTATTTCTACTTTGAAAACAATGACTATTGTTATATTGTTATAACTCTTCATATGCTTGATAGTTTGCTTCAATATAGAAAAGTAAAGTTTGGCTTATTTGGATTTCTTTATTTCCCTCAAACACTCAACGCATATATAATCCAGGCGATTGTATAATTTTTGGTATCATTTTTTGAAGTATATAGGCTAAATTTATAAAGGTATATAGTCGGCAGCGTGGTCGAGTGGTTAAAGCGTCGGGATCGTGATCGAGACGGTTTCGGTTCAAAATCTACTCGCGCCATTTTGTTATGTCCTTGCAAAAGGCAATTCCTGCTTGGTGGTTGTCGTGTAATCGAATCCGCATTATGCGCGGGTGTACTGTACTAATCAGACGTCATCTCCCTGCATAATTCGTGGTGTGCTTACGGCTGCCTTGGCAGTTACGCGCACAGTAAAATTCCTATGCTTTAGTTATTGTTATCACCGTTAGTAGATGCAGCGTTTTTCAGTTAAATAAAGCTAATGTTTATTTGCTTGCATCAGTCTACAACAATTTATTCAACTGAAAAAAAATGGATAGCAAGTTTATTTAAGCTTGACTTACATAGGCATGTCAGTCCGTCATTTAAGCATTAGGGTGGGTGAACACTTGGACTTTCATTTGAAAACTGAAAGCTTCATTAAAGATCATATTATCTCTTGCGATATTTGTGGTAATACCAAATACAATGTAAATTTGTTTAAGATAATAAAAAATATATTTCAAATTTTGAAACTAAAATTCACGAATCTTTATTAAACAAAAAATATAACCCTTGACTTAATTGACATTTATTTGTGAATAGATTGTCGTTTTTGTTAAATATACGTATTTTAGATTGTCATTTCTGTTATTTGGAGTTTGGGTGGTGTATCGGCTTTGCGGTTTTTATTTTGAGTTTGCCTTTTTTAAATAAATTTTCAACTATTCCTTCTATAAAAAACCTTGTGTGACAAATTTGATAAACCATTGCATAATCAGGTCATAGGCCTCAATCTTTACATAAGCAGGCAAAGTCTGATAACAATTTATTTATCTAAAGAGGGCTAATGTAAGCCGAAAACGTTCATAGTTTCTTTTTATTTTATTTTTATTTTTGTATGAATGTATTTTTAGTGCTATATATCATAATTGTGGTATGGTTAGATAATATAAATATTTAATTAGTCCAAAAAAGTTATGGCAGTTATTCTGCTTATACACATTACGCCTATCAGCTTGTTTTAATTTATTTTGGACTGTAAATAAAAAACAAGAGAAACAATCAAAATCTGGTTGCTTTTTCTGTGCAATAATTTTGGTGCAAAGCAAAGCAAATTTCATTGCCAAAAATTACTTTATTTGTCTACTGCATCGTTAAGTAACGCAATACAAAAAGTTTTTCCAAATAGAATTACAGCAAAAGATACACAAAAATTTGTTTGTGAATTATTTTTGTTAATTAAATTGTCACTATAGCATTATGAAAACATTAAACCAAAACACATAAGTTTTTACTTGAGTTTGAAGGTGTAAGTCTTTTTGTGAAAAGTAAAGATCAATAAATAGAAAATTTCTTCATTCGCCACAGGGACCTTAACCTTTTTAAGTGAATCAAAAATATTTTCTTGTCAAGTAAGAAAAACACCACGGCCAAAAAGTGAAGACTTTTATTTATTTATTTTTTGGTCTTCGGTAAGTTTATTATAACAAATTTTCTCCATTACACTACAATTTGTGTTTGTTGAGTTTCAACCCAAAATTGCCGTTTTTAATTTTTGCCCTTCCAACTCAAAAATGTTCCGGCAATCTTTGATTGCGACATCTTTTTGTTTTTTACTTGCCAGCCACCACCATGTACTTTTACTATACGTTTTTTAGAAAGAAATTTTATGCAACTTTCTTATACTTAGTGGTGTTAGCAAGCAACTTTACATTTCAGACTTATTATTACATGAAAACTAAACGAACAATCAAAAAACTTTTATCCGGACTGAAATATCTTGGCTTTAAGCACGTCTAAATAATTAACTTACGTTCACTTTAAGTTCTGTTGAGTCCGGAGGTTAATTAGATGATAATAAGCCTATGTATAAATTAATAAATAGATGAAAAAATGCGTTTTGTAATTTAACTTAGCCTGTTCAATTGATCGAACTTTTTTGTTGATTTAACCCTTATACTCCCAGACGGGTCATTTTGACCCGAAGCAAAATTTATATGTGTATTATCTGCGTTGTACTTGCTTTTGTGCAGTGAGATTTCATAAGTCTTTCGAGTAACCTTCAGAAATACTTTCTTAAGATTTTGAATGAATTATGATTTAAACTTTTGCCGTAACTTGTAGTTGTCGCGTTACTTCCCAAATGGGTCAAATTGACCCAAGCCCAAGAGTGCATTATTTTACATGAAGTATATTTTTTTTCGGGCTTCAGCTATAGTCTTAGACAAATGAAACCTGACACCTTTTATATAGTGACACTTATGCATTATAAATAAAACTTTGTTGCAGGCATTGAACCAGTAACTTTTGAATTCAAAGTCCAGTGTGCCGATTCGGCCAGCTCTATTTTCATTTTTTGCGTTTGTTTCTTGTGCAGAAAGCTGGATAGAATAATTGGTAAACTGTCTTGATTTTTTGGAAGACCTTTGCTTTTTTGAGTGGAAAAGCAAGTCATTTTAGAAAGCAATACAGTTGAATTTGCAATGAAACCTCAAGCAATTGAAAAGCTTTTTTGTGGCAATTTTTTTACTTGTAAAGTTTTTGTCTCTAGAAGGTTGAAAAAAATACGAGTATTTTTTCAACAGGATTTGCTTCAAGGTGTTGAGTTCTTGCGTGCAGGGCATACCTGACTGTTGTATAAAGTTAGTCACAACAGTGTTGTCAGTAAAATGCTTGGCTAAAATAATCTTTTTTAGGTTGAAAAGGAAACATTGTGTAAATTTTTTCAGCTAATTCTGTAAACAGTTGTTTTCTTTTTTTGCTATTATTTTGCTTGGGTAAAGTCAAGATGAGCAATTATCGTACTGCAGATGAAGTTGCTAGTCTTCTTTTTGATGACAATCAGGAGGATTCAAGCACGAGCGACAGATTGGATGATGACGACGATTGCAGCGATTATGTTTCTTCAGACGACGACAACGAAGAAGACATTATTCTTTCTGATCCAGAATATGATTCCGAGGATAATAATATGCAAAAGCTAGTGACGCATCTGGCAGATACATTACAAACACCAGTACTGCACTTTTTACATCAAAGAGTGCTGTAGAGAGTTGGGCAGCAGAACCATTACTTCCACTTACTTCTAAAACAAGCCAAAGAAATATAATAAGAGAAAAGTCTGGACTGACTAGATATGCCATAAGAATGAGTGGCTCACTTGGAGATTGTTTTTCTTTGTTATTCAGAGATAATCTTCTGGAAGAAATATGTAAATGGACTAATGAAGAAGGTCAAGGTGTATTTTCAAATAACTGGAAAGATACTACAGTTGCAAAACTAAGAAAAGTGATTGGAACCTTATTGCTAGTTGGTGTATACAAGTCAAACAATGAAGATCTTTCTCAGCTGTGGCATATGGAACATGGAAGACCAATTTTTTGTAAAATTATCTCGCGTAATCGCTTTCAAAATATATTACGTGTTCTTCGATTTGATGACGCTGCAGCTCGACGATCTTACAGATCGCCAGATAAATTTTCACCAATTAGAAATGTATTTGAAATTTGGAATAAATCTCTGTTGGATGCATATTTTCCTGGAACCAATCTGACGATAGACGAGCAACTTGTGACATTTCGGGGTCGTTGCCCATTCCGCCAGTACATGTCATCAAACCCAGGAAAATACGGCATCAAGATCTGGGCAATATGCGATTCAACCGCACATTACGTACTGAAAATGGATGTGTACAAAGGAAGAGAAATAGGTGAGCCAAGGGAAACAAATCTAGGTTCAAAAGTAGTGCTAAAACTCTCAGAGCCTTTTCAAAAAAGTAGAAGAAGTATTACCAGCGATAACTTCTTTACAAATTTGGAATTGGGAAGAAAGCTTCCGATGCAAAATCTCACCATCGTGGGAACAATTCGAAAGAACAGAAAAGAGCTTCCTGCAGAATTTGTGTCCACGAAGGACCGAAAAGAATTTACTACTCTCTATGGTTTTCAAAAAGAGGCGATGATTGCTTCTTATTGTCCCAAAAAAGGAAAGGTGATTACTCTTCTAAGTACCATGCATTTAGTCAAGGGCACTGAATTGCCTGGTCCGGAGAAAAAACCAGAAGTCAATACTTACTACAACGCAACAAAAGGCGGTGTAGATACCATGGACCAAACGGTGAGATGGTTTACTACCAAAAGAAAAACTCGAAGATGGCCCATGGTAATCTTTTATAATATGCTGGATATCAGCGCTCTAAACGCATTTATTGTATGGATGTCCCTCAACAAAGAAAACTATACTGCAAAACGTGGCAACAGATTGCGGAGGAGTCTACTAATTAGTTTGGCAAAGGAACTGGCTGGACTGCAGGACGAAAATGCAATTCAAATACCAGCTTCATCACCAGCAAATACAAGGAAGCAAAAGCGTTGCTCCATGTGTCCTCCAAAAGCCGATCGCAAAACAAAAACCGCTTGTGAAACATGCAATAGCTATATTTGCAGTGATCATTCTGTCGTTATTTGCAGAAAGTGTTACGACTGATAATCATAAACTCTTTTGCATTTGTTTGCACTGTAATTTTTGTGAAACATACTTTCGTTTATCACGTCTTCTCTGCTGGAATAAACACCTATATGAATTATGTACAACGTACTTACCTGCCTAAATATTAAATTTTTCGTAATCATGATTATAAAAATAAAGCATTTGCTTTTTATTACAACACTCATTGACTTGATATATCTATCCCTTTTTATAACACCAAAAGTGTCCTCTTCTAACAACATCCTCTAGCGTAATACACAGAAAACAATATGCGGGTCAAAATGACCCGTATGGGAAGTAACGCGACTCAAAAAGTCTGGGAGTATAAGGGTTAAGACAGTAAATGTTGAAATTCTATTTTTTTAAACCTTAGTCTGATAAATTTTTTTAAAAATGTTGTTTTTTGATAGTATCTTTTTATGTCGTCTTCTATTCCTGGCTCATACAACATTAAAGCTTCAGCGTTGTCTCAGCTTTAATATAAACGCAAATAATGGTTCACCAATCACCATTTGTCTTGTTTGGTTGTTGCAATCAACTGTCAAGTCAACAATTTCGTTTTTTAGTTTTAAAATTTTATTTTATTGTGTAGATATAGCGTTCTGGTAAGACGTTTTTTCACTAGTAAGTGTATAAAGTATAAAACATGACAACTAATTAAATGACAGATGAGATATAGAGAAATGACAGTTCAGAACTTGTCACTGCTTGATTTAAAATTAAGAACCAATTGCAGTGCCTAAATAACAACTCTGAAATTATAAGTTATACTGTACGAACTGTATAATTTATCGTTCAGACAGCCTTTCATTGACGTTATAAAACTTAAAACTAATCAAAAAACGCTAATTTTGAAGTTAATTGTTTTAAATATTGAGATAACAAAGCTGCGTTTTTACGTCAAATCAAAACTAAAGAGTTAAAAATTCTTTTCTATGTGCAGAAAAATGTTAGATTTTTGCTGAAAAATATCTTCAATAACATGGTGTTGCGAAAAGATTTTCTTACCTTCGATACCATTCAACGTCTGATTAAGTTGATTGAGACGATCTGTAATTAAAAAATTATCGAAGTTATTTTTTGACTTATGTATCACGTACATTAATAAATTGCTTTGGATTGTTTATTTAACGTCTAAACGTATTTACATGACATGCCAGGGAAATTAATTTTTTATTTTTTTTTATACAGAGTTATGCAGTATGTGTCAAATTAAAATTTTGTTTTGAGATTTTTGTCATTAATTAAAAACCTTTATGTTGTAATATTCAATAACATAAACATTGTAATACTAAGTTATTTTATAAAAGTATTTAATATTACGCTGAGCTATTGTTATATAAATTCCGTCAAAAGTTACAGAAAACTAGTAGTTTGTGTTGACAGAATTTTATATAATTCCGGATAAAGAAATAAACTACAAACACTATAGACTTTTCGAGCCACCTAGCGGCGTTGCTAACACTGACAAGTCTTGCCCTTGTTAAGTTGAATTACCAGCCAGCTAACTTGCGAATAACTTGAGTTGAGCTATTCAAATTATTTTAAATTTTATAATCTGTTATAAAAATAGTTAAAACTAATATTTAATGGCTACTATTAGATAGGTTTTGGTTGTAAAGCCACGAACAATTAGTAAATTTTACTTTTAATCTTTGCTAAACATAGTTTCCTGCAGTTTTTCATAAATTTGTTTTTGAATTCATTTAACTGTAATGTTATATAACTTAATTGAAAACACAATTCGGTAAGCAAATGTACTGCTAAGCTGTAAATCAAAGTGATTGATTTAATTTTAAAACCTTATACAGTAGTTGGATTATTGATCGTCTGATAGTTTCCTGATACAACTTTATCATACGTTCATTAGTTTTCAGTACAAATAGTCATACCAAACTGATGATAGTGTCAAATTAGTAATTATATATTAATAAGTTTCATAATTGAATATCATACTTCATAAGCAAAGCAATAAATGATATTTTAAGGAAATAAAAATTTGACTATATTATTGCTTTTGATTTATATGAGCAAATTGAAGTTATCTAATCAAAATATGAAATACAAATTTGCCTTCAAAATATTAAAACGTTACAAACCCAGAACTCTATTGGTGATACCAGTTTTGTTTTATAATCATTTTAATAACTTTTAATATTTTTCTTGAATATGTTAAAAGTTTGTTTTGTTTTATGAATTCATTCATTACGCATCTCGGACTCATGATCTAAAAAATTCATTTAAGTAAGGAATCAAAACAAAATTTTAATATACTACACAGTATAGAAACACACGCACACACGCACACACGCACACACGCACAGACACAAATCCTAAAACAACTAAAGTTAATCTTCAAAATCAACACAAAAAATCTACATGGAATTTATAAAAAGAAGTATTTAGGCCTAGAAGGACAACGGTTGTAATGTCTTTTGTTATTCTTATATAAGTAGTTCAGGAGGAAATTTTTCGCGTTAATTATGCTGGATTTGTGATGGATCTGTGGCAGATCTGTGGCAGATCTGTGGCAGATCTGTGGCAGATCTGTGGTAGATCTGCGGTGGATTTGTGGTGGATCTGTGATGAATTTCTGGTAAATCTTGTGGTGGATAACTTAACAGCGGCTTCTAATGAATAAAACTAACCCTAACCCTAACTCTAACCCTGGCTCTAACAGGAACTAAGTTTAAAAACGTTAATGCGCCAGCTTTACCGATCACTTGTACTGAAACAAGAGCTGTATACAAACTACTAATTACACTGAACTAATTCAATGTTTTCCCAGAAAATGATGATGATGGTAATGATATTTAGCAAACGAATTGCAAAATTGAAAATAATTCTATACATGCAGCTCAAGCTTAAATCACATGAGTAAGCTATCTGCATTATTAGCTGGCTGTAAATTCAACTTAACAACTGTAAAGCTTATACGCTTTAGCAACATCGCTAGGTAGAAAAAGATCTATTGCTTTAAAAAAACAAAAAAAAAACAAAATGAGAAATAAAATTTGATGTTTATACAATTTTTATTCAATTCTTTTAACAAAGAGGATTAATTTCAAATTTGTTGTTCAAAATATTGGATAAATCTTTGTAAATCCTTTACAAGAATATTTGGTGTCATTTTTTTAAAAATAGTTTTTTCAAAGGTGTTTTAGATGTTTTCCGAATTTCCAGACTCTAATTTAACAAACGCTATAAATCAATTTTTTTGAAATGATGCACATACAGTACTGTAGTGATAAAATAAATATATATAAATGTATATTGGCTTTAACACAATAGGGATGAATTAGTATTTTGAAAAGACAACTGCAAGTTTATTTTTTAAAATTAATTGATGGAAAAAAACGTAGTAAGTTTAATAAAGCGTAGATAATAAAGCTCACCGGTAAATTTATTATGTTTATAAAAATTCGTTTAATTAGATTTTCCGGTTGTTTCAAAGCATTTAAATTATTTAATTTATATTTTCCTCTTAACCAAATTGACTACTATAATGTTTTATAAGACGTACAAATTAAAAACATTATTTATAATAAAAGTTACTATTTCGTAATTACTTAGGATTGTTTTAAGAGAAATTTAGACTTCTTGATTTGGATAATCTGTATAGTTTTTCACTAATGCTCACCATGTTTTGGTATTTAAAAGAATTTGTAAAAACCGTGCTTATTTTTGTGACATTGTCAAGTAAAAGTTAAAAAATTACATTCAAGCATAACTTTTAGTATCGTGGACCAAAAACTTAGAATACAAATGTTAAGAACCAGAAGTGGTTTTTTGCTTAATTTTTGAAAAGCGTAAACCAAAAATAAATTTTCAAACCCTGAATAAGTTTTCCAACGGACAAAGACTTATTTTTGATCTTTACTAACTTTGTGGTTACAGCCTGGGCTTTATTTAGGAGGCATAATATAAAAAAAACATTTAGAATGCCGAAACAAACCTTCTATAACTCAATATGGTTGAGAAGAGGACTGCATTGAGGACCATTGTTTTACTTGGACATAAAATAGAGACTTTTTAGGTTTTTAATTGACGTTACGGGTAAAAATAGTTTTAAAAAAACTACAGCTTAAAAGTTTTGACGCCTCCTCATTTTAGGCAATCATCTGTGCTTTTATCAATCGGTTAATATTATCGGAATTCCTGATCCCCGCCCGAACGTACAATATGCATTACAAATATGCCGCTTACTGTAATCAGTACATCGGTTATTGTTATCAATTTTTTCCCAAACGTAGTGACTAATTTTGTTAACTTCCAGCGTAAATGCCCAGCTCTGATGATTAGCGGCCTGAGAAAGCTATAAATATCGAAACAGGAACTGTCGGAACGATGAAAGAGCAAATGAACTGGGTCATAATTTCGCGGCAAGCTTTAATCTAGTGAGTTAGTTTTAATCGCTTTAATCGCGGCAAGCTTTTATCTAGCAAGCTTTAATCTAGTGCTTTTTTCAACTGTCCGCTGCTTTTTTCAACTTCACCTGTTTTTCCCACTCAGTTACTGTACAAGACAACCAGTTGTGACAAGCGATCTGATGCATAGACAATAGGCTGTGTAACAGTGAGTTTTTTCTCAGTGATTTTTTTTACCTCTTTAAGATGAAGAAACGCAGAGATTTAAGTATCAAAAAAAAGTTGCAATTTTAGAGATGTGATAAGCTGCCTAAGATGGGGCAACGACAGGCTGCTGCAAAACTGCAAATATCCCAGCCACTTCTCTTCAAAATTTAAAAAAATCACACAAGCCTCGAGATGGACATTAAAGAAAACCAAATTTGTTGTGCAAAAGAAGACGGACTGGAAAAAACGCTGAAGTCGAATCCGCTTTGAAATTGTTGTTTACTAATGTTTGAGAAGATGATGCTCAAGTAAATAGACCCCTAATGCGCCAAAAAGCTGAAGATTTAGCCAAGCAGATGAAAAAAACAAACTTTGTGGCAACTGATGGTTGGTTTCAACGATGGAAGAAACGAGAAAACATTGTTTAGAAACATGTAAATGGGGAACAAATCGATGCAGATGCCCCAGCAGCAGCATCATGGCTGGAAGTTCAATGGCCAAAAATAATTGCGGATTATTTTCCTGATGATGTGTACGATGCCGATGAAACCGGTTCATTCTATCGAGCATTACCTGAGCATACATATCTTTTTAAACACGAGACTGTGCGTGGGTGCAAAGTGTCAAAGGATCGTGTGACTGTGCTTTGTTGTGTAAACATGTTAGGTAAGAAGCAAAGGCTTTTAGTGATAGGAAAAAGCCACAACCCGCGTTGCTTCAAAGTCATTAAAAAATTACCTGTGGAATATCGCGCAAATTCAAATGCGTGGATGACTAGTGTCATATTAAAAAAATGGCTCGTAAAGTGGGATAATCAGCTGACAAACAATATTGTTCTCCTTGTTGACAACTGCACAGCGCATGCTGTTAATGTCACCTTAAATCACATAAAGTTGATCTTTCTGCCAGCCAATACAACGTCGCTCTTACAGTCTTTGGACCAAGGAATCATTCGGTTACTAAAAGCTCATTACAGAAGAGAAATGCGTGCTAATGTTTTGGAACAAATTGAAGATGTTAAAAAAGTGAGTGCAAACAACTTGGCCAAAATAACTAATCTGCTCGAGGCCTTGCATTTATTAGCCTTGTCGTGGAAGCATGTTTCGGAAGAAACAATTCAAAACTGTTTCAAGAAAGGTGGTTTTTCGTGTACCACTACAACCACAACAATAGAGGACATTGTTGCTAAAAAACCAAGTGACATGACGCAAACCGATTTTGAGGAGTGGATGGCAGTGGACAATAACCTCCAGGTGGCTGTAAAGTTAACGTAGGCCGACGTCTTCTAGGCTGTTACACAGGCTGGGGAGAATAAAGTAGGCACTGAAGATGAAGTAGAGGAAGATTAACCAGCAGTGTACATTCCAACAAATAAGGAAATGCGGGAAGCTCTTCGCGTGTTACGGCTTGGAGTGCAAAATAAATCTTCTGAATTTGAACTGCATTATGAGTATGAGTCCTTTATAAATAATTTGCTGCGAAAAGACATGAAGCAGACAAAGCTGGACGATTTCCTAAATAAATAATTTATTGTACCGTCTCTATTGTAAGTTTTATTGTTTATTAAATATTTCATTTATTTAATTTTATTTTTGCGACATCTAATGAGCAATAAAATGACAATTTTCATTTTTTTGGTTAATGTTATCAATCAGTTATTGTTATCATTTTTGGTTCAAAAGTTATCACATTAAGTGGCGTCCACTGTAAAATAATTTGAATCATTATTATTTATCTATTTCATTTCTATATTTATCCTTTTGACTCGCAGAAAAGCGTCGGAGGCGCTATGCATAAGGTAATTGTCAAGTAATTACCTCGACCTGCTTCCGAAGATATTGCTGTCCGGTTGAAATTTTTTATTTTGTTTTATGTTTTATAATGATGCGAATGAAATTTAAAACTGCGTTCCAAGAGTGCCAAGCAATGGAAAATGCCGTAAAGTGTTTTTTTTAGAGCTCAACATAATATCACTATTAAGATGTTAAACCATGATCATGTTGATCAAAATCATGGCACTCTTAACCACTCGACGACGCTGCTCAAATTTACTCGAAACAAATAAAATTAATACATTTTTAAATGAAACTAGACATTCATTGTTTTTAGCTTCGAGAACAAATTTTCTATTCTAAAAATAGCAAAAAATTCATTTTATGAATGTGGAAGGTTGGAAATATGTGAGGAACCTGGTTGTTATTAAAAAGGTCTTACTATTTGCAAGTTAAAAAACATATACCACCATTTTATATTACCATATCAACAAAGTCTAAAAACCAATAAATGTATATTAATCAACAAAAGTATTTTAATTTGCTGATTTTATCACTCAAACTCAGAAATGCTAATAAACAAGACAAAATAAAATAATGCTCAATGTCACGTCAAGAAAATATTTTATTTTGTCAAAATAGTTACTTTCAATAGTTGCAAATGCACTTTCGCTCACTCTTAGCGAAACTCCATTTTCTCCTCTTTGACCAGGTTCTCCTTTTTTCCATTAGCTTGTATTTGTTTCAAAGCTGTCTATAAATTCAGAACATTTCCGATTGTTTTCTTGAAGAAAAGCGCTAGGCAGCCGTACAGCAAGTAGAAGTAAAATTAAGTGTTTTTGCAACTTTGGTACCATTGATTTTTGAAAAAAGTAAAATACCTGTAAATAATTTATAAGCTCAAATTTAAAGTTTTGATTAATTATTTAAAAAACAAAACAAATCAGCCCACTTTTTACGAATAGGTAGTTTTACTAACTATTTTATTATTAATTGTTATCAACTTCTTACATGAATTTGATTTGCAGAACATATTTAATGCAAAAGTGTTTTTTAGTTTGTTTGAAATAAGGTTTTGTTGATAATGAAAACTAGTCAATTTAAGCCTGGTTAATAATTGACTTAAATTCTATATAAGCAACGTTAACCATTTTTTGCTTAATTCTAAGTTGTGTCTCCACGTTTACGTATAATACACTAAAAAAAAGTTGATTCTACAATCTTTATGGAAATTGCTTACCATTATCTACACCAGTTTGCTCCGAGTTCTTCACTTTATCAAGTCACTTTTTATAATAGTCAGAACTTGCGGACCGCAGTCGCTTTGAAACTTCCCAATTGCCCAATCTTTTGGCTAAAATGAGAGTGCGTTTTTAACTAACGCAGTTTTTTTATTTAAATCATCTTTTTTTTAATTTAGCCACATTAATCGGTTTCAAATCACGTTTATGTTCATACTAGCGAGTGTTAAAGCATCTGCCTGTTTCACCAATATATACACCAGAACAATCTTTACAATGAATTTTATAAATTGCACCACGCTTATGTATTCCATTCATAGAGTCTTCTATTTTAGATAAAATATTTCCAATTGTTTTACGAGTGGGTAAGTATGCACGTCAATGTTGTTCTATAGAAAACCGAGGTGGCATATTTTCATAAATTTATAAATAATATTGAGGATAGTATTAAATTTATGGTCAAACAAGAAGTTGAGAATGCTATTCCGTTTTTAGACGTACAATATTAATAATTCGTAACAATGGTTAATTAACTACAAAAGCCTATAAAAACCTACACATACGACTAGTACTTAAATTTTAATTTATGTCATAATTTCTCTCAGAAAGTTGGTTTGATTAAAACACTATTGTTGCGGGCTACTTCTAAATTAATTACAAATTATCGACATAAGACCAATGAAGTTAAATTTGTTTGTAATGGTTTACATGATGATGATTACGCAGGTTGGTTATTGAATAAAGTGAAAAAAGAAATTAAGCATAAAAAAGTGAATAAAAGTGATTGCATGAATAAAGAGAAATATAACTATGTTGCTTTACCATATATTGAAGGTCTTAGTGATGAAATGTCTAGAATTTTGAGAAAATTTAATATTGGCGTGTATACTTAGCCATACAAAACAATTGGAAATATTTTATCTAAAATAGAAGACTCTATGAATGGAATACATAAGCGTGGTGCAATTTATAAAATTCATTGTAAAGATTGTTCTGGTGTATATATTGGTGAAACAGGCAGATGCTTTAACACTCGCTAGTATGAACATAAACGTGATTTGAAACCGATTAATGTGGCTAAATTAAAAAAAAGATGATTTAAATAAAAAAACTGCGTTAGTTAAAAACGCACTCTCATTTTAGCCAAAAGATTGGGCAATTGGGAAGTTTCAAAGCGACTGCGGTCCGCAAGTTCTGACTATTATAAAAAGTGACTTGATAAAGTGAAGAACTCGGAGCAAACTGGTGTAGATAATGGTAAGCAATTTCCATAAAGATTGTAGAATCAAGAACTCGGAGCAAACTGGTGTAGATAATGGTAAGCAATTTCCATAAAGATTGCATATATTGGTGAAACAGGCAGATGCTTTAACACTCGCTTGTCTGAACATAAACGTGGTTTGAAACCGATTGATTTGGCTAAATTAAAGAAAAGATGATTTAAATAAAAAACTGCATTAGTTAAACATTGTTTTAAATGTAAACATAGGATTGATTTCGGGAATTTTGAAATATTGAATAACAGCATTGATTATGACAAATGTTTCGGTTTCAAACCCGCGCGTATAGTGATTTGTCTTGTATCAGATAATTATTGTTTACTTATAATTTTACCTCGAATTTCTGAAGCGTTTTAGTTGATTGTCTTTTTTTCTGCACTTTTTACATTTGGAAAGGCAAGGGCACTTTTAGTATTGAGATTGAAGACACGAGGAGAAAGATAAGAACTCCATTGATTTAATACAAGTAAGATTTTGGCCAAAGTGCATTAATTATTCTTGAACTTCGGAACAGCTTGGTATTGATTAGTGATGACTTTATGCCATTAATTATTTTCACCAAACTTTTCAAAATAGTTTGCAGTTGGTTCAAAAATTTTTTCGACTGTAATGCTTTTCTTTTAATGCAAGAGTGGATACCGTTTTCCTATAGAGTACAATGTTTTACAATTGCTTGGAAACATGGCTGTTAACCAAACATGGCAGAATTACCATCAGTAGAAACTCCTACTAAACTACTCCAGTATAACTTATTTTCTTTAAATGAATTGCTAACAGCTTCAAACACAGCTACAGCTTTACAATTGATTTTAAGAACCTTACATTGTAGTAATTCTTCCATAAAATTTTTCTCAAAAACACATCGTGCAAACACCAATAGCTAAGAAAATTGCGAAACATCAGTTCATTCGTCTAGTGTGCGCTAAAAAAAGAATTATTTTTTATTTCATCCGCAACTTGGTCTGTTATGTTTTGTGAAATCTTTTTTATTAGCCCAGATATAGTGTTGTTTGATGCCGATATATCATTCATCTTTCAAGGTGCCGCTTAGCCAAAAACAAGTCTAACCATTTCTTTTTACACAAAGTAGTACAAGTTATTAAACAATACTTTGCGGTTTTGGCCTGAGTTACTTTATATGTGACTATGTATAAAGCTCGAACTGCATTAATTGTTTTCTGATAGAATGTAACAAAATGAATTAAGACGTTATCTTTTAGAAGATGATAACTATCTCTCAAAAAATTTCTATCTTTTTATAACAAATTGGGCTCACACTTGCTGAGGTGAAGCTTGAGCTTAGTTGCTTTGAAACAACCATTTTTCAAAACCTTGCAGCAAATAATGCACTGCAGTAAATCAACGCCATTTTTTGTTTAAAAAGTGAATCAATATTGACCGTAGGATTCCAAATGTAAACCTCTTTTTCTATCAATATTTATTTAAAGCAATCTGTGTTAGCTTTATCGAAAAGTTACTTTTATATGTGGATACTTATATAATGAATGTTAATCTGTTTTCAATTCTGACTAATGACTACACCTTTTTTCCGACAATTTAAAGCAATAATTTTTGATAAAGGTCTATTTATCCTGAACTTGATTAGCAGCCGCTACTCAAACAAATATTACATCACTAAGTTGTTACACAAAATTCACTCTTTTATGACAATCATGTATTTCCAACTAAAACGGCTTCAAAAAGTTATTACTTAGTTCAGGCATTATCAGTTCAAACTATCTCTTATTCAAAAATAAATTTAATTGCTGGCCCAAAAGCAGTGTTAGAATAACCACCGTCCAAAAGCCTCAATTGGTAGCCAGACATGTTTATTTTTCCAAACAGCACTCGGGGAAAAGGCACATTATAAGAAATTTAACTAACTCAACTAACTAACGCAGACAAAAAAATTTTCAAGGCCTGAATATACTTTCCAAACAAGTAACAACTTTTCGATCTTCACTTAGTTATCAGAAATCTTAATTTCAGTTTTAAGGGTTTCATTTACGATAACACAGGCCACTCACCAGTTATAAATAAGTTTTATAAAAAAACCTTGTAAATTCCTTGATGGTTCACTATAGATCTTTAGGTGTCCATGGATCCCCAGAATAGAAAACTTGTTCTAAATTGTCAATGTATTAAATATTTTTTTGTAAACCTAGCATCTAGCCCAATGTTTGTCAAACCATGCATTTTGTGTCTTTATTACGTTTAATGCCGTTGTGTAAATCTTGTTTTGATTGCATTTTTATTCCATTGCACCTGAAGAAGTGAGCAGCAGCCTACGAAAGCTTGTGTCCTAATAAAAAATAAACAACTTTAGTGCACAATTTTTTGTTTCTCTCACTTTTTACTTAATCAACATGTTTTATTTTTTACTTAGCAACTCCGGAACTGGAAATAGCGGCAGAACAAAAAAGATACTGCCTTACCTTGGCACCTACAAAGTCGAAGATACAACGGTGATAGAATATGAAATTTTTTGCAACAGAAGAGCAATTAACAGTTTGTTTTTAAATAATCATTGAATAGAACTACTAATGATTCAAGATAAAATAGGAGTATGCCCATAGCAAAATGAAGTCGTCAGTTATTAAAATATTTATAACAATATTAATATAAAAACTAAATATCCTTCCAACTCGGATTTATTTTGGATGTATTACATGTTTTTTTCGTGAAAAATTTTTAAAAATGTTTTTTTTGCTGGAATTTTCTTTAATTCAATTTCTTATTCCTTCTTGTTAGTAGTTTTTACATAAGCTTTGAATTATTGAAGAAGATATTTCTTCTTAGTTTTTTTACAAAAAATATTAAAAACAAATAAACAGTTTTCTCTATTTTTAATTTCATTGCAACATACTATACTTTTAAAAAAGGAACCAAAGTTTTTGTTTTTCTTTTTGTTAAAGTTTTGTATTTGCAGGCCGGTCGTAATAAAATTGTTTTTAATATTTAAAATATTTTAACAGAAAAAAATCTTTAATTTTTTCAAAACGCTATTGTCCCTATAAATTTATTATTCGGCAGCGTCATCAACTTGTGACGAGCGCCGTGATTGTGATTAACATGGTTTCGGTTTAAAAACCACTCGCTTTGTTGCGTCCTTGAAAAAGATAGTTTAAGGCATTTCCCCTGCTTGGTGGTCTTGGAAAGAATTTTGACCGTTTTCAATTTTCAATCTATTGTATTTTCGCTCACACAAGTTAGATTCCAATAAAGCTTTGTGGCATTTCCTAAACATTGGTTTTGCACAAGCCACTTAAATTTGTAAACAAAAAACTGATCCACCACGTTTTTAGAGAGCGGTATACCTAGAACAGCCAGAAGCGGTCATTTTGAACGCTCAGTAAAACCTTATTTAAAACGGGTTTCTTTGCTCTGTGATTTCGTATTAGTTCTTCTTGTAAAAGTTTCGCACAGATTCTAATGCACAAGACTCTCTGCAGCTGTTTTGTGCCGTTGGTTTGTTTACTGATAGCGAGGAACAAAGCAGTTGTAGCTTTCTTGATGTGTTATTTTGAGCTTGCATATTTGTACTTTACGACCGTTTTGTGTTGTGTATGAGCATCCACGCGCCGTTTCAGACGGTAGACAAAATAATTGCGTCCATTCAACTATTTCACGTTTACCGCAGGTTTAATTGACTGTATTCGCTAATAGTATGTCCAGTAATGAACCAAAACGTATTACCAATAAGCAAGCAATAGCAATGCTAACGGAAACAAGAGCAGAAGATTTATACGGAGAGAATGAAATTAAGGAAGATAAAGTTTCAGACTGGCAGCTCTTTACTTCAGTGGAAGATGACGATAGTGAAGGTGATAAGACAGCGGACAATTCAAAGCCTTCGACATCAGGGTTTCGCTTGTTCATTCCATCCGAGATCAAACAACCAATTTATTAAATGTGCCTGACATTTTGGGTATACAAGGAGAGGACATATGACAGATTCTCCAATGGGTGCATTTAAAATTGATATTTGACAATTATATTTTTTTACATATCCAAAACTGCACAAACGTAGAAGCTCGCAGAGTGTTAGAAAACAGCACTTGACATGTGTCTGAGAGCAAGCTTAGAACTTCTATCGCTTTGCTGTACATAAGGGAAGCCTATGGAGGAAAAAATATTCCTTTGCACAGCTTTTGGAATAAGCAGTGGGGCGTGAGATTTTTTCCAGAAACTATAGCAAGAAACCGTTTTTGGAGATTCTACGGTTTCTTCGCTTGGATTTACGTAGTACTAGATCAACATGTTTGCAAACAAACAAATTTGCTTTGATTTTAAAATTGTGGAGTAGGTTCGTCTAAAACAGCAGGTTGTTCTACAAACACGGGTTCAACATTACAATAGATGAGCATTTATTTCCAACTAAAGCTCGCTGCAGGTTCACCAAATACATACTAAATATACCTGATAAGTTTAAAATCAAATTTTGATTAGCCCTAGATGTTCAAACGAAGTACATTTGGAACGCAATTTCTTATCTAGGAAAGGATGAGTCTTATGGAAAGATAGAAATGTAACACGGATAATTTTTTCACCTCATTAAAACTGGCATACAATTTGAACCAAAAAAAAAACAACATTATGGAAACAGTCAAAAAGCAAGAAGAGAGTTGCCACCGTCCGCAAAAGCTATGCAGAGCAATCGGTACTCCAGTTTACTCAAAGACTTCTGATCTTGCAATATTGACAGTATATCAATGCAAATCAAAGAAGAGGGTATGCATTCTCAGTTATATGTATTCGAATGTTAGTATTGATTCAACCGAGAAAAGCAAGCCTGAAATTATTGAATTTTACAACAAAACGAAGTGCGGGGTAGACGTTACTGACCAAATGGCTCGTCAGTACTCTGTAAAAGCCGGTACACGTAGATGGCCAGTCGCAGTGTTTTACAATATGTTAGATATGGCCTGTAACAATCCATTTACAATCTACAAAATGAATTCAGAAGACAAATTATCAAGGAGACATTTTATTTTCAAGCTAACCGAAGAACTCAGAGAAGATTACCTTGAAAAACGTAAAGCCAGAAAATGTGAGAACGAACTTACGAAATCCAGCGCTGCTGATTTCACGAGGGCAACTAAGCGCAAGCAGTGTCAAATTATTGCTAACTTTGCACAAAATAAAACAAAGAAGTATTGCTATAAATGCAACAATGTGGAATGCGGCAAGTACACTGCAAGAGAACTGAGTGAATGCATCACATGTGCTGATGTGCAATGATGACTTAGAAGAAAATATATTTTGTGTTTCCATTTGCAATAAAACATTTTTCTACATTTTAACTTAATGTGTTGTTTCTACTACAGGTTTATGTTGGTCGATTCTAAACGTACGGAATTGAAACCACCCGTTTAATAAGCGAGAATTTCGTGGTGCAGAACTAGCGGTCAAAATGACGGTCAAAGCTATTTACGACATACCAAAATTTTGGTTGTTCTGCTGTTAAATTTCAGTCATATTTTTATAAAACTACTCGTATAAACACAAAATAAAAAATTTTATGTGGCCAGCAATATCTTGGTATCCCCGAAAGCAGAACGGGATAATTGTTTGCCTTATGTATAGCGCCTCCGTCGCTTTCCTGAAAGTATAGAAGATAAATATGGAGATAAAATAAAAATAAAATAAAAAAAGATAAAATAAAATTAAATAACAACAAAAAAATTTTGTAAATTTTATCTAAATTATTTACTAATTACTTTGACTGATTTAGATTATTAGATAAACAACAGTAGAGTATATATATTTTTAACAAGCTATTAACATTCTTTTTCAATAAAAACGAAGCATTGTTTTGCCTCACTTTGGTTTTTAAAAAGCATTTGTTTGTAATATCACATTTATTTTTCACTATTATTATATTTTAGTTTTTTTTCTGCACTTTTAATTAAAAACTTATCAACTCATTGATATTAATCTTGTAAATTATTTTATGCAACTTACACTTTGATTTATTTTTTTTATTTTTGCCCAAAATTTCAACAAAAAACAAAATCTTTGTAAAAAGTTATATTTTTTAACTTTTGCTTTTTTTGCTTTTTGTGGTTTATTTACGTAAAAATAATTGCAGCAGATTTTTATGACAACTTATTGCGGTAATTTATAAGAAAAATTGAAACAACAAAAAATTGTAATAACGTGTATTTTTCGAAAAATGTCAATTATTCAAAACATTCTGACATAACTAAAAAACAACAAATCTTATAAAATTACTTTGCAAATTAAATATTTTGTAATGTTTAAGACGTGGTTTGCACCTGGAGACTTATTTTTCGAAAACGTTTTTGGATCAAAAGTTTTTTGTGAGAGCTTTTTTAAAATAATGAACTTGTGCATTGCTATATTTCTGCCATTTATTTAAATTCATCTCAACATGTTTTTATTCGATAAGAATAATTTGTTCCAAAGAAAGTTTTTGAAAATTACGTCAAGAACTCTTATAGTCTTTATTTCGACAAGCACCTTACCCAAGCTAGGTCAATTTTAAAAATAAATCAAAGTTGAGAAAAGATAATAATCACACCAAAACATAAGAAATAAAATAGTTCTGTTCTGCAAAGGGTTTAACAACTTAGAAAGATAATTTATTTACATCTTATTTAAGAGCGTGGAACTTCAATATGGTTTGTATGATCTTGATGTTTTAGATTTCACAAAACGCATTATAAGTCAGTAAACTTTTAATACTAGAAAAATATAATTTTATAAAGTTTTAATTCAGAAAAATAATAATAGAAAAATAAAAGATTTCTTATTAATTTAATTATTTGGTAGTGATTAGTTTTTTATAAAACGTGAGCACAAACCAGCTCTCCAAAATGCAAAGTCGTCGGTCAAACAAATTTTACGTTGCAAAACAACTAAAACAAGACATAAAAAACTTATCTAATTGACAATTGCAAAACGGTTAGAAGTAATTTAAAATTAATGTTAATAAAATTTTAAAGAACTTTTTTAATCTATGAAAATTTTACGAGTTATTATGGTTTTGATATTATGAGTATTTAAATTTATTACGACGAACTTTGTATGTTAACCTTTTTTATGTAATTGGTGAGTTGAACCGTTAATTAAAACAACACATTTCCTGTAATTTAGGTTTAATCAACTTAAGACGCTGCAAATAAATATAATACAATTAAATACAAGTTAGCAATAAACTCTACATAAAGAATAGGTAAACTGAGATATTGTACAAAAGAAGCAACTTAAATAACTCGGTTAAGAAGATTATTCTTTGATTACTGACTGTACAAGCGTGTAACAATAAAAGCGAAACAATTAAACTAATTACAGTCTTTTGGTGAGTATAGTTCGATTCCATACTACATCAATTGGTTTGCATATTCAACTACCTGATTTGAAGAGTAAACGGATAAACGATAAGCTTATTTTATTAATTTTATTGTATAAATTCAAATACAGACAAAAAATCGTTTTTAAATGAGATTCTTGTTCTTGCTTTTCCTTGCTCAGCTTTTTAATCTTGGGACTACGACTATATTTTGTCGCTTTCAGTTTAACACATGCTTCCGAATGATCTTCCGTAAGTCGGATGCGATGGGGACTGAGAATAAAGCTTATGTTTAAAAATATTTGTTAACACAAATAATTGGATCTAAATGCCGACAACAAAACCACTGCGATATTCTTTAGACATCTGAATTTTTTCCTAAAAGGTTCCCAATATGTTAAAATGTTTGTTTGCATGTTTTTAAGCGTTTCAAGCAATTTCCACAAATCAAAATTTGATGTTCACAATAAATATGATTTAAAGTCGATTAGCTGCATCCGGAAGTCTTCGATATTCATCCATTCAAATGCAGATAAGTTCAAGTGTGGTGATGATTTAGGACCAAGCAAATGTGGCCCCTCTAAGCAAAATTTTGCTTTGTTCTTCATAGTGATAGCTTTTTTTAGAGATCATTTTTTTGGAGACCAAAAAAATTTGGAACACAAAAATGCCCCTTTATTTTCTTTTTCTTGGCCTCTTCCTTTTGTAAAGTCATCACTGCAGAGACGCCTTTAATTTTGATGCTTTCCAATTCTTCCAATTAACCACGTTTTCTAGCAGTTTTTTATTTCCAACGATTTCTTCTGACGAGATTGGGCCGAAAAATTTCTAAAAAACAATTTTTTTAAAAACTACCATTTGTACTTTAAAAGTTCTGTTTAACTAAGAATGTATTTGAATCAGGGACAAAAAATTGGTTAAGCCTTGGGCGGCACTTCCAGAATTTTTACCACACTTTAATTTCATTATCATTACTTAAAGAATTTTAAAATGTGGCCAACTTTTTTATTTCACCAAGCTGCCTTTCATTAAAGCCGTCACTGTATAACTTGATGAAACCAACGATGTTGCTAATTTAAACCAGCTTATTGCATTTGTACGTTACGTTAAAGAACAAGAAATTAAAGAAGAGTTTCTTTTTTGCAAACAACTTATAACAACTGCAAAAAGGCCATCGGTGTGAAAAATATTTTAGATGACTTCTTTACAAGCAATGGTCTTTCTTGGAATGTGGTTTCTGCCGTGTGCACTGATGGGACTCCTGCGATGATAGGGTGCAAGTCTGGTTTAAGAGGCTTGATTAAAAGTGTTTCTTCACATATTGCATTCACACATTTCATGTTGCACAAACACACACTTGTATCTAAAATGCTAGCTTCATCACTCGCCGACGTTCTCAAAATTGTTGTTGAAACGGTTAATTTTGTGAGAGGTAGGGCTTTGAATCATTGCATTTTTATGTAGCTGTGCAAAGAAATGGACTCAAAATTCAACGTCCTTTTTTATCACACTAAATTACGACGGCTATCGCGGAAAAAAGTGATAAAATTTTTGAAAAATCATAATCATCGGCATTCAAAACATTTTGAAGACTCAAGTTTTATCCTTACTTTGGCATTTTTGGCTGACATCTTTGGTGCCCTCAATCAGTTGAGTTGCCAAATTCAAGGAGGTGGTAAAAATGTAATAGAAGCTGAACAGAAAATGATTGCTTTTCAGAGGAAATTGAAGTTATGGCGACAGCGATTGGAAAATACAGTAGCAACTTTGCTAACTTTCCACTTTTAGACGAGATAATAAGTAACGGTTCTGCAATTAATGACGAAGTAAGTTGTAATAAACTTTAGGGGCTTCTGCCAGTATATAGCATTTGCAGAAATTGCAAAGATCATTTAAAAACTGCTTTCCTGAATAAATGCAATATCCTGCATGGGTACGTCAGCCATTTTCTTATGATACTACAACAACAGATATAAACAGTCCATACACAAATGACATTATTGAGCTTCAAGAAAGGAGGTTAGAAAACGTGACTTCAACGCAACAAATCTTCAAACGTTTTGGTGCCAACAAATCGAGGGTTATTCTCTTATTGCTGAAGTTGCCCTTGAGGTTCTCATGTCATTCGTCACCATTTATTTATGCGAACATGCATTTTTTATTTTGGTGGATGTCAAAGCAAAAAAGCGAAACAAACTTGCATGCAAAAATGAGATGAGAATTGTTGTTTCCGAGACAAAGCCTCGAATTTTACAATTAGTCACCGAAAAACAACAGCAGAAGACGCATTGATATAGAAATGTATTACAATTAAAAGTGGTTGATTTTTGTTTATGTGACTGAGCAAAAATTTAGGGTTCAACGAAAGTTTGCAAAATAACCTAGGGGTTCGGGAGTTTAGCAAAGGTTAAGAACCACTGGTCTAAACCAAGGGATCTCCAACCTGGTTTTATTATGAGTCAAACTCTATAATGAACTAAAGTCGGCGGGCTGCAAAAAATATCTTCACTTTGAATCAGACTCTAATTTTTTTAACTTGGTCCTAAATTTGAAGTATTCTCTAAATAAAGGGGTTCTTTACTCTGATTCTGACTCTAACTTGTCGATTTTTGCTCAAAAATCAACTAAGCAAGCTTGCGAAAACGCTGCGATACAGGTTTGAAATATATCAAAAAATTGAAATAGGCAGTGGGCCACATCAAAATCTTAAGTGAGCCACAGGTTGGATATCCCTAATCTAAACGCTTGTTTGTGCCTGATGCGCCAAAACGTGAACAATCTTTCCAATTGGACCTCCGTGCTGCCCTATTGATGATCATATATCGAACAATGTACACGAATCACAGATTGAAGAAAAACAGTGAAAGTGCATCCCGGTCTCGTGCTTTCATTACCAGCGCCTTGCTTGTATCCAGTTCGTTCAACATGTCGTAGCGTGCTCAGAACACTTTGGGCTATGCTTAAACGCCTGCGGACGGGTCTAGGACAACTGGTCGCACCTGAACTAACCAGTCTGCTGCGGCCTGTTGGCCCATTCCTCCTGCAGACTGCTGTTGCGCGTTTTTATTCGTGCATTGACAAATTGGGTCTCGTTCCTTCCTCTCTTTGCAAATGCGGCGCCAAGCACAAAACAGAGATAACAGTGTAACGGAGTGTCACATGAATGGGGTATTATAAGGAGCACGAGGTCGGACAGTTTTGGATGAAAAAAAACGGTGGTAACTTGGTACATTGCTGACAGCATCTGATCAGCCAATACAATAACAATTTTCAGTAAAAGATAAACAAAGGGTGCCAGTCCTATTTATGTGCTTTACTTGGAGTGGATAATTTTACATACTACAACAATTTTGGAATAAAATTGCCCTGTTTTACCTAATGTTAAAAGAAGACCTTTATACTGTAGCTAAACATTTCAACAAAAAATTAAATATTTCTTAGAAGAACATGTTTTTGTAAGTAACTCCTTTATAATGTTTGATTATTTATTTTGAAATATTAAGTTGAAAAGTCCAACTTGAGGAAACGTTGTCACCTCTGCTCTAAAGATAAAGTCAATCCGAGCCAAAAATCGCGAAGAATATGACCAAACTACAAGATTAGTGACAAACAAGCCATTTAAACTATATATTTTTAGCTCTGCCTTCAAATTTGTATGTTATGCTTTGAACAGTACTGTGTAATATGTTCCATGACATATAATAACAATTACAAAAAATTTGTTTTTCTCAAGTATGCTTCTATACTGAAATTATTTAATGGCGTTTCATTTATACACAGTACGCAAAAAACACATAGCTAAAGTCCATTGTAAAAGAAATAAAAAACGAAGAAATAGAAGAAATAAAGTGTAGGAAAGGTAAAAGTTCTTTTGATGATGCACTATAAGCAAGTAGATGCTTTAAGTCTGTAATAGCTTTTGTAACACGGATAAATATCAAATTTATCGTTTATTAAAATTACTTTTTTTTTTCGCAAGACATGTATTACAATTTTTTTATGTCATTTGAAAAAATTACGACACTAATTCTACAACAAATAATTGGACTGGTCTAAAATATTTACAATAATTTGACCAATCAAGCAGTAAAGCAAGCTTCTTTTGGCTTCTTCATTGTTTGTACATGTAATTGTCGTGCGTGTTGACGTCAGTCTTTACATGCAAATTTTAATTAAGTTTTTACGTGCTTTACGTGCAAGTCAGTCGTCAGTCTTTACGTGCAAACTGCTAAAACAATGATTCTGTTAAAATCGCTTTTTGCACTTTTTAAATGAGTGTTGAAAAATAAAAATTGAAGTAACTTTGCTAAAGTCTAATTTTACATACTTTTTCAGATAAGAAAGTTTTAAAAACTTTTTAGCCCTAATAAAAGTTAAACAAATGATTTTTACTCTGTTTAAATTTCAAAACAACAACTTAAGTAGTTTTTAAATTATGAATGATCAAGTGGGCTTCTGAAGCCTACGTTGAGGAGTCAATTGCTTGAAACATCTGGATGAGAATAGGTTAAATAGCCTTCGCCGGCGCTTTTATTTTCCGACCTGTCGAGAAAGGACGAATTATTATTAACATAAAGAATTAGAGTTCGTTTCCACTACGAGCGTTGGCTGGAGTATTTATGTTTTCTTGATTTTTTGCTTCGCTTAGCGCTTAAGCGCGGAAAGAAGTAAAAAAATTCAATAAAACAAAGAATACTCCTGTCAACGCTCGTCATGAAAACGAGCCCTAAGCGTTAAAAATTCGTCCTCTGAGACTTGAAGAAATTCGCTTGGTCGTTCCACTTATATACAGTCTAAATACTTTTTCAAATATGTACGGAAAACTGAAAGTAAATGCAAGATAAGTTTACTTTGGAATTATACAATTGAAAAATAACTGAGTTTTATTTTTGATGTGGTCTAAATGCTTTTATTTTTGAGTATACGAAAAAACATATCTGACCGAAATGAAGTTATTACTGGAAACACAAGAAAATATTAAAACCGATCCCTATAATAAAGGCCAAATTTAGTTATAATTTCTAAAATTTTGAGAGCGCTTTCCACAATCAAACATTTTTGCTAAAATTCTGTCAGATCGTACGCAAAGGCTAAGCTGTAAGCACAACCACGAGACACAAAGTATTTAATTCAAACTTTAACCATATTCTCCTTAACGGCCTGGCTTCTGAAGGCCGGCCTTTGCAAAAACGTTTGTAATTACTTCATCTTTTTAAATAAAATTCTGGAATTTCTTGACTTTTCCTAATTTGAATTACTGAATAAAATGGTGCTATTTTTAGGTGTCCCCGAACAAGGGTTAACGGATAAAATAGACATTGTTTTAGCAAATTTGTGAATTTTTGCTTGTTTTCGCAAGCAGTGCGTGAAATTTCAATTTCATGCTTTTATTAAGTGACAGGAATTTTACCAAGAATTGGTTTTGCGTGACGAAGCGAATTATGTCATTATGTCGTTTCCCGACGTTGATATGTCTTAGGCGATGTAGAACTTATTTCATGTAAATTGCATTTTCTTTTTTTGATCTTTTGGCGATTGCTTGGAAACACTTTGCACATATACAGTACATTTTGTTACATAAAACAATTGCTGTTGGAATGCTTGAATACCAATCAAGCGGACAAAGTTCAATTTTTTCACTAAGCATTTTTTAAAACTTTCTTATAATTATTCATTCGTGGAAAAAAAAATTAACTAGTTCACATTTTAGCTCTTATGCAGACGCTTTCAGACAATTAAACAACAACTGACTTTTTACAATTGCATTTCATGTTGCATTTGATGTAACAGGCCGTTTTTACGTTAAAATTTTCCTTACAATGAAAAATCCGACGTATTTTTTATGTGTAAGTTTACTTGTTTGAAAAAGTTTTGTAAAAAAAGTTTATAGTTTTTAGATTTGGATTTTGCACACAGAAAACATAGAATAAAAACAAGGCGTTTGATACAATTGAATTTCAATAAAACAGGGGTTTCCAACTTATATAAATTCATGACTGTTCTAAACTTCTTACCTCCAAAAAAATTTTCTTGCCAAAGTTTAAAAAATGGTCCTTATTTATTGCGAACTGTTTGATAAATTTATTTTGACAGTTAAATAAAGACCAAAAAAGCTCCACTCTGGAAATTTGAAAAGAACTTTTTATTTAAACGTAAAAAGTATTTTTGGTCTTCATTTGCCTTTCGCAATAAATTTTATGTTTGAACTCAAAATGTCATTTAAAAAAAATTTGATATGAATCTTGGTCTAATATAATTATCCTATTATATTCTGACGCCTTTGTAGTTTTAAAATGATCCACTAATTGGAAACCTATGAATAAAATCAACTTAGATATTTTAATTACCAATGACCTGGGTTTTTCAAGGGTTTTTCCACGTAAAATCAGATAAAGCTCCGGGCCATAATTTCATGTGCACATAGCTTATAATCTATATTAGGGCTGCTTTAAATTCTTGATTGCGTCAACTCCAATTTCAAAAATCTCTGGAAGAACATTTGTAGTCGCGATTCGAAAAACAAAGAAGGTTGTAGAAGACCCAAAATGCTATTGATAAATTTATTCACTTTACGTCCTCTGAAAAAAATTTGAGGCGCTTACCTACGTCCGGAACAGACTAATTAATAATTTTGATGCAAAAATTCAACCGTGGATCAAGTCGTTTTGTTAATGCAAATCATAAACAATTTTCTCGAGACTAAGAAGAATGATAGTGTTATTTGTCAATATGACAGTTAGATATGACACTGTTATTTCATACAAACTTGACTTTAACTGCAAGCTACTGAGGCTTCAGCTGGATAATTGGATGGTTCGAATGATTATAAAACTACAAAGTTTCACTCTAACCGCGACAGTAAGCAAAATAGTCTCTGGTGTCAGAGAAACAGTGCTCCTCCAAAATCAATCACGACTTTTTAAGCATCTAGATGTACCGTATAATCTGCTTTTCCACAATATCCAGATTAAAAAAAATGTCAGATAAAAGTTTACAATAATCAATATTCACGATTGTATTTAGTTTGGATTTATCTTGAAGTAAAACTTGACAAATCACTCAAACTTTTTCACCATCGTTTGGCAGTGCACAAAAAATTTTTTCGCATTTCCCGCTGCTGAGGTAACTTGCAGCCTCAGGGCGGTGCTGGTGCCAAAACATCAGATACAGCTCTCTTATTTTTAGTTTATTGAACAGCCGAGTATTGGAGTCTCGTTTGTTTTCGTAGTACTTGGTTTATATAAAGTCTTGAATGACGCTTTGCGTGTAGTCACTGATGCCTCCGTCCCACTCGAATAGATCACTTACGGTACCAGTTTTTTCAAACATCTAGCCATCTGAGTTTGACAACTGGTAGCGACACTTGTTTTGGCCAAAGGTGGTACTCTAGACCTCTGCTTTGCTACTTTTTCAAACCTGCGGCATACTTTGAAAACTTTCAAAAATTAGCAGAACACCTGGATCAAGTTACAAGCTAAATTTTAAACGCTTTCCATTGCCTGAAGTTTTATTTGGCTGTTATAAAAAAACCTAAAAATTTCAATCTAAATTCTACTGTAAAAATAAAGTGATGACTTTTTTTTCATCTGAAGTTTCCAATTTTGCATATTGTGCACAATCTAGTCTGGGTGAAAATTGATCAAAAAAATTATCAGTTTATTTATAGAGAGTTTTTATGATCACGAAATAAAGCTTCATATGAAGAAAAGCGTTCAAAATTTAGTAAAAACCGAAAAAAGGTCTTGACCTTACACATTGATATGTACTGTATAAAGAATGTTTTAAGTTTTTTGGTTGCTACTTCAGAGAACACAACTTTTTTTCTTTCTACTTCAGTCGTTTTTCCGCAGCACATGAGTTGCAGAGCACTGTTTTAGATCCTGACTATGGTTTATTTATCGGTTATCAAATGCTTGCCGATAAACACGAAGGTCTAAACGCTTGTTTGCGCCGGTTGCCCAAAAATTTGAACAATTTTGCTGAATTAGGCGCATCCGTTCTTCTCATCACATAAATCATAGATCGAACACTGAGTACTATAAAAGTAGCCTACATCCGGCCTCGTGCTTTCATTACCAGCGCCTCGCCTTACCCACATCGTTCGAAATAGCGTGTCCAGAACATTTTGAGTTATGCTTAAACGCCTTCAGACGAGTTAAAGACAACTGGCCACAGCCGACTGGTTGCAGCTTAACCAATCAGTAGGCTGCATCTAGTTGGGTTGCGCCCAGTCGCTTGGGGCCAGTTGACCCATTCCGCCTGAAGGCTATAGTTGCGCGTTTTTATTTATGCATAGAAAAATGGGGTCTTGTTCCTTTCTCTCATTGCAAATGCCGCGCCAATAGCAATTTGCAGTAAAAAATTAGGCACGGGAGCCAATCCTATTTGTGTGTTTTACTTGAAGTGGATACTTTTACATGCTACAACAATTTCGGGATAGAATTGCCTTGTATTACGTAATGTTAAAAAAGTGCCTTTACATTTTAAAATCTCTTTCTCAACGTTATCTTGGAGAGACCTTGTGGTGATCAATATCTTCTGCAGGTGATCAATATAATCTTCCACAGTTTAAAGCAAAAAAACGCACTTTTTAGTTAAATACGTAGCCAAAATGTGTTATTTTATCTTGTATTTCAAGCGACACTTTTCATATTGCAAAATAAAAAAATATATCTACCTTTCTTATCCAAATTTGCTTATTTTCTAGTTTTACTTTTAGATTTTTACTTAATAATTACTTTTTGTCTTATCGCAGGTTGTTTTTCAAACGGTCATTTAATTATAATTGTTTTGTTATTTTGAATAACACAAAAAAGTAACTATTTGACTAAGACACCTTATGGTTTTCCAAGCCACGTTGTCCTACATTTATTCTCAATTATAAGTTATGCGAATATTTGTAAATGTTTAGTGACAAATAAGCAAATGTGAATCTTGAATTTTCACAAATGTTAGAATTGCTATTCAAGAAATTTTTTATTGGGCACTCTAGTTTTTATAAACTGTAATTAAAAGTTGCTGATAAAGACTTTCAAGTAGGGAAAGTACCGTAAAATGTTTTTTGAAATAGAACATTAAAATGTAAAAAGAAACAAACATATACGATATTGATCCGTTCCCATTAAAACAACATTTCCAACCTCTCACCGACCCTAATTCAACTGCACATTGAAAGAAGGCTTTTGACTGGCTTACAGTTTCATGTTCAACGAAAAATTAAATTGATCTTAAGCAAAAGCAATTACGCTTTAAAGTCTAATTTTAAAAAACGTTGTTGTCTCTGCTATGACAATGAAACAAGAAAATGCAAAAAAAAACATGAAAAACTAACAAAATCAGTGTCAAACATGTGGCTCTTCCACGTGTTTGCGGCACTGCTTACAAATTTGTGCTTCATGCTTTGATCGATGTCGAGATATGTCCCACGACTAACAGTTAATAGTCTAGTTAAAAGCAAGTTTTGAGCTTTCAATTCACTTTAAAAGGTTGGAAGAAAGACATTTTTCACTTTTTAAAATTTCAAGCTAAAACATTAGTTTATTGAAATAAGTTTATTATAAGAAATAAGCGATTTACTTTTGTACAAGCGATGACTTTTTAGCATCGAACAAACAGAACCGCCACATCGATCCTTCTAAAAAGCATCGTAAAAGTTTTCTTCCGAAGCAAAAATTGCTTTATAGTAGCACAGTGGTAGTTTTTAAAATTGTTCATTTCCGCTGAATACCTTATAATTTTTTCTCTTTTTTATTTATGTTCATTTTTTGGCCTCCATAAATTAAACTTAAACTTTTCAGACTCATATTTTTGATGAGAACAAATTCCTAACTGAACAATATTTTACGAGTATTCAAACTCATACGAACTTATAGGAAAATTTCAATTGATTTTCTTATTAAGCAAAACTATCTTTGTTTTTCAACTATCTTCGTTCAGCTTTATTTGAAAGTCAATTGAATTTTTCTTTCCTTCATTTTGACGTTTATTTTCTAAAGAGTGTCGGACGAAAAGATTAGAGATGAGTTTTTTGTTAGCTATTTTCAAATTTTGTATCACAAACCACTTGTTTTGTTAAAAAATAAGTTGGTATAACAATATTAGAATAATTTAAAACATGTTAATGTGAAAAATAACTCGCAGTAGCAAGACTCTGTGGATGGAATACATAAGCGTGGTGCAATTTATAAAATTCATTGTAAAGATTGTTCGGGTGTATATATAGGTGAAACAGGCAGATGCTTTAACACCCGCTAGTATGAACAAATGAACGTGATTTGATTTGAAACCGATTAATTTGGCTAAATTAAAGAAAAGATGATTTAAATAAAAAACTGCATTGGTTAAACATTGTTTTAAATGTGAACATAGGATTGATTTTGGGAATTTTGAAATATGGAATTACAACATTGATTATGATAAATAAAAATTTTTAGAATCATTATATATCAACAGTACAAAAAATTCAATAAATGACAAAGATTGGTATGCTTTCTAAAAAATATATAGCAATATAAAAATCTCATAATGAATGTAGGTGGTTTCAACCTGTTAAATTTGTTTCTGTTGCACGAAGTAGTTATTAATTTGTTATGTATGTTCGCCTCTCACCTTGTGTTTATTAGTTTTTTTTTTTGTGTTCTTGGTTTTTTAATACGCTGTGCATTGTGTGTTGTTTTTACCTGATGAAGTCCACCCGATGTAACGGACAAAACATCGTGTTAAGTTTTTTTTTGATAAATATATTACGCCTTCTGTTATTTGTTAAAATTTAACTTGCTGAGTCTACCAGAAGAAAAAATAAATTTTAAACTAAATTGCACAAAATTGTTATTTTATGCTTTGTCCACTTATAGCTGTAATTTTTCAACAAAAATTTTTTCATTATTTTGCAAAAGTTTTATAATATAAATTTAAATTGTGAGTTTAGTTCTCAAAGACTTTCATCTGACACTTGTCGGAAGGATTTGTCATAATAAATGTCACACTTCTTCCGCCATGATTTTAATTTCACAAAACTATAGTTATTTTCTATTTTAGAATAATTTAAATTTGTCTTACGACGTAATATTCTCATGGCCAAATAATAATAATCGCATAATCGGTAAAGCTCTCCTTTGTCTTACTTAAATTATTTGCAAGCTGCTTCACAATTGTTTTAGGTGTTTCGGCCAGACAATTATGACGTAATGAGCTTTTGTTGCAATTTATCGACTTGTTTCTCTGGAGTGCATGCATTGACCGAGTGTGAACTTTGCTCTATGATGTGATAGAAGGCTCTAGCATAGTGTAGCCAATACTACCGTAATGTAGCATCACATGACGTCTTTCTATTTAAGCGCACGCTTGATTGCATTATTATTCCAGGAACAGAAGCAAGCCGTTCCAGTGTCTATTCGAGCGCATTGATTATTGTAGTGTGTGGATTCGAGGGAGTGAGCCAAGTCGTCACAGTGTGTTGATTAACAAGTATTGGAATTTTTTTGCGCAGTGTTTGAGAGATTAATTCTATAGAGATAAAATTAATTCTGTATTGGACAAATTTAAATTGTAGCGCTGGAATCGCTTTGCAGTTTGGCAGAGCGTGCCAGAAGAGTTTCGTCAATTGTTAGTTTTTCCGTGAATTCTGTAACACATTCTTTCTAATTAGAGAGAGTGATCCCTGTCTGTTTGCGGAAAGAAGCTTTCATACGAATTAGTTTGAACTTAGTTGAAGCCAACTGTATAAAAAGCTTCAGTCTCGCAGCAAACTACTTTTTGAGCAGGAAAAAAAATAGACACAGCTTTACTTCAGCGCAGGTATTCGGTTTACCTTGTCCAACTGGTCCTCTTGGGTTCCAAAATAAAGTCTGTGACAAAAAACTAAAAGTGATCTAATTGTTTTTATATAGAAAAATTATATAGAAAAATAAATATATATATTATATAGAAAAATCTAAAAATTTTTATTTATCATAATCAATGTTGTAATTCCATATTTCAAAATTCCCAAAATCAATCCTATGTTAACATTTAAAACAATGTTTAACCAATGCAGTTTTTTATTTAAATCATCTTTTCTTTAATTTAGCCAAATTAATCGGTTTCAAATCACATTTATGTTCAGACTAGCTTGTATAAATTTAGCTTGTAACTTGATCCAGGTGTTCTGCTAATTTTTGAAAGTTTTCAAAGTATGCCGCAGGTTTGAAAAAGTAGCAAAGCAGAGGTCTAGAGTACCACCTTTGGCCAAAACAAGTGTCGCTACCAGTTGTCAAACTCAGATGGCTAGATGTTTGAAAAAACTGGTACCGTAAGTGATCTATTCGAGTGGGACGGAGGCATCAGTGACTACACGCAAAGCGTCATTCAAGACTTTATATAAACCAAGTACTACGAAAACAAACGAGACTCCAATACTCGGCTGTTCAATAAACTAAAAATAAGAGAGCTGTATCTGATGTTTTGGCACCAGCACCGCCCTGAGGCTGCAAGTTACCTCAGCAGCGGGAAATGCGAAAAAATTTTTTGTGCACTGCCAAACGATGGTGAAAAAGTTTGAGTGATTTGTCAAGTTTTACTTCAAGATAAATCCAAACTAAATACAATCGTGAATATTGATTATTGTAAACTTTTATCTGACATTTTTTTTAATCTGGATATTGTGGAAAAGCAGATTATACGGTACATCTAGATGCTTAAAAAGTCGTGATTGATTTTGGAGGAGCACTGTTTCTCTGACACCAGAGACTATTTTGCTTACTGTCGCGGTTAGAGTGAAACTTTGTAGTTTTATAATCATTCGAACCATCCAATTATCCAGCTGAAACCTCAGTAGCTTGCAGTTAAAGTCAAGTTTGTATGAAATAACAGTGTCATATCTAACTGTCATATTGACAAATAACACTATCATTCTTCTTAGTCTCGAGAAAATTGTTTATGATTTGCATTAACAAAACGACTTGATCCACGGTTGAATTTTTGCATCAAAATTATTAATTAGTCTGTTCCGGACGTAGGTAAGCGCCTCAAATTTTTTTCAGAGGACGTAAAGTGAATAAATTTATCAATAGCATTTTGGGTCTTCTACAACCTTCTTTGTTTTTCGAATCGCGACTACAAATGTTCTTCCAGAGATTTTTGAAATTGGAGTTGACGCAATCAAGAATTTAAAGCAGCCCTAATATAGATTATAAGCTATGTGCACATGAAATTATGGCCCGGAGCTTTATCTGATTTTACGTGGAAAAACCCTTGAAAAACCCAGGTCATTCTTAATTAAAATATCTACAAGTTGATTTTATTCATAGGTTTCCAATTAGTGGATCATTTTAAAACTACAAAGGCGTCAGAATATAATAGGATAATCCTATTAGACCAAGATTCATATCAAATTTTTTTTTAAATGACATTTTGAGTTCAAACATAAAATTTATTGCGAAAGGCAAATGAAGACCAAAAATACTTTTTACGTTTAAATAAAAAGTTCTTTTCAAATTTCCAGAGTGGAGCTTTTTTGGTCTTTATTTAACTGTCAAAATAAATTTATCAAACAGTTCGCAATAAATAAGGACCATTTTTTAAACTTTAGCAAGAAAATTTTTTTGGAAGTAAGAAGTTTAGAACAGTCATGAATTTATATAAGTTGGAAACCCCTGTTTTATTGAAATTCAATTGTATAAAACGCCTTGTTTTTATTCTATGTTTTCTGTGTGCAAAATCCAAATCTAAAAACTATAAACTTTTTTACAAAACTTTTTCAAACAAGTAAACTTACACATAAAAAATACGTCGGATTTTTCATTGTAAGGAAAATTTTAACGTAAAAACGGCCTGTTACATCAAATGCAACATGAAATGCAATTATAAAAAGTCAGTTGTTGTTTAATTGTCTGAAAGCGTCTGCATAAGAGCTAAAATGTGAACTAGTTAATTTTTTTTTCCCACGAATGAATAATTATAAGAAAGTTTTAAAAAATGCTCAGTGAAAAAATTGAACTTTGTCCGCTTGATTGGTATTCAAGCACTCCAACAGCAATTGTTTTTGTTTTATGTAACAAAATGTACTGTATATGTGCAAAGTGTTTCCAAGCAATCGCCAAAAGATCAAAAAAAGAAAATGCAATTTACATGAAATAAGTTCTACATCGCCTAAGACATATCGACGTCGGGAAACGACATAATGACATAATTCGCTTCGTCACGCAAAACCAATTCTTGGTAAAATTCCTGTCACTTAATAAAAGCATAAAATTGAAATTTCACGCACTGCTTGCGAAAACAAGCAAAAATTCACAAATTTGCTAAAACAATGTCTATTTTATCCGTTAACCCTTGTTCGGGGGCACCTAAAAATAGCACCATTTTATTCAGTAATTCAAATTAGGAAAAGTCAAGAAATTCCAAAATTTCATTTAAAAAGATGAAGTAATTACAAACGTTTTTGCAAAGGTCGGCCTTCAGAAGCCATGCCGTTGAGGAGAATAGGGTTAAAGTTTGAATTAAATACTTTGTGTCTCGTGGTTGTGCTTACAGCTTAGCCTTTGCGTACGATCTGACAGAATTTTAGCAAAAATGTTTGATTGTGGAAAGCGCTCTCAAAATTTTAGAAATTATAACTAAATTTGGCCTTTATTGTAGGGATCGGTTTTAATATTTTCTTGTGTTTCCAGTAATACCTTCATTTCGGTCAGATATGTTTTTTTGTATACTCAAAAATAAAAGCATTTAGACCACATCAAAAATAAAACTCAGTTATTTTTCAATTGTATAATTCCAAAGTAAACTTATCTTGCATTTACTTCCCAGTCGTAGAATTCACTTGATTTATCTCTGATCATGTTTGCAATATCTTCGATTTTGCCAAGCTTGTTTTTTACAGAGATAAATCGAGGTTTTATCTGAGAAATATATATGGTTTATCTTTGAGATAATCAAAGTTGTTTTTTTTAAATATAAATTATACTTGATTTATAATAGTTTTACTCATGTATGTTTACACAGATAAATCATATATGTTTTATGCATTTTATATCTTTGATTCGACCAAAGTTATTTTTTTAGTATGATTTATACTTGATTTATAATTGTTTTAAACATGTATGTTTGTATAGATAAATCATACATGTTTTATGTATTTTATATGTTTGATTCGGCCAAAGTTATTTTTTTTAGTATGATTTATACTTGATTTATAATTGCTTTAAACATGTATGTTTACATAAATAACTCATACATGTTATATGTATTTTATAACTTTGATTTGGTCAAAGTTATTTTTTTAGTATGATTTATACTTGATTTATAATTGCTTTATATATGTATGTTTACGTAGGTAAACTATACATGTTATATATATTTTATAACTTTGATTTGGTCAAAGTTATTTTTTTAAATATTATTTATACTTGATTTATGATTGTTTTACTCATGTATGTTTACATAGATAAAACATACATACTATATATATTTTATATCTTTGATTTGGCCAAGCTTGTTTTTAAAACATGAATTATCTTTGATTTGTAGGTGCTTTGCATATGTATGTATACATACGTATATTACTTATGCTTTATGCATTTTTATCTTCGATAAGTCATTCTTGTTTTCATAAAAATGAATTATATTTCATTTTCATTTATGAATATATGTTTAACGTTTATATTTATATTTACGTATGTAATAAGCAGTGATGGCCTCGCAAAAAAGGAGCCCAGTGCAAGAAAAATAGAGGACCACTTTTTCTTTTTCCAAATGTTTTTGGCCCTCCCAAAAAAAGGTCATCATTTTAAAGGAGGCCGCTTTTTAGTGTTTCAAAATAAAGGGATTTCCAATAAAAGAAAGTCTCGCTTTGTGGGGTCAACCTCATAGTGCCATTATGAAGAAATAGAGCATTATTTTGCTTAGGGGATTTACTTATTAACGCTTTTAGGGGAGGGCAGGCGGTGCATCCACTGCGTTTCCTCCGTACTAAAGCCATCACTGGTAATAAGTAATCTGTATCTAGAGCATGGACAAATTTGTTTTATAAGTTGGATTATGTTTATTTATTATTGTTTAACTATTTTTGGTAGTAATTGATAAACAATTTTAAGAAACAAGATATAATAATTAATCGCCAGCTAATTGGCATAATTCGGTATGGTTATTATGATCTAAAAAAGGAGTGCCCTTTTTACTGCATGTAAAAAAATTTTGAACTGTAGATTTTGTAAAGGCTTTTCTCAGCCAAAAACAATGTAATGATTTCTCTCCGTTAGGTAGCGCTAAAGTAAGAAAACTATTGTTTGGTTGAAACTTAAAAATTATTTTAAAGAGATATGTTTATTGTCATAATACGTATTCGTTGAAATTAGTCACATAGACTTTTTTAAACATTTTTTACGTATGTACAGTGGTTAAAATGAAAAAAATTGAAAAGACAAAAAGAGAACAGTTAAATATGTTCAAAATAAAAATCGAAGCCGTTTCTGAATCGTATTTAAAAAAAAACTATTTTCGGTGTGTATGGATAGATTTTACTTTTTGTTCTGTAAAAAAAATTAAAAGCTTAACTTTTTAATCTAATTGACAAGCAAAAATGTCAATTTTTTTAAATTTTCAAACTAGATGTTTGCGATTTATTGTTGCATTTAAATAATTCTGTCAACACTTTTTATGTTTGCTCCGTCGATGTACAAACAGTTGCAGACAAAATCTAATTTTTTCTGTCTTGCTATGATAACCACAATAAATGCCTTGATACCATGTGTTTTTTAAGTTTTGATTAAATTTAAGAATATACAACAAGTATATCTGTTTATGTCCTACAGTTTCGAATAAGTTGATAATAGATATGATAATGACGACAAAGAGTATTATGTACCGTAATGAATATTGTCACATTTTTTCTCTGTTTTGGAAAATTTTCAAATCATTTATTTAATATTAATTGTAGTTGTTTTGGCGAGTGCTTTAAACCAGATAGAGTCTCCTAATTATCTGCCTGTTCTTACTTACTTTACACGTGGTCTGATATAATAAAAGAATCTCCATTAAAGTTTTAAACTTTGCACATCTGCGCCTTCGATAACAACTACGACACGAAAAAATGAAAGAAAACAACGAAGGACCGACAACAAGAAAAAGGCGATTCATATGACCGACAAACGCGAACGCGGAGTCATGTGACCACCGAAAGTGCAAGCACATATCGAAATCCGTAACATTAGTCTTTTAATAATTTTGCAATCAACACTTTGTCAATCAGCTCAGGTTTTTAGTTAATTATTCTGAATACTCATCCAGTGATAAAGCCATCTACTATTTATACTTTTACTTTGTTGAAAATCGATTAAAATGTTTCACTAAAAGCGAATGCAATCACATATTTGTTTTCGGAATTACAAGATGTCAATGTTCGCTTGATGAAACTCAACATGAAGTTTTTAAAAAAACTAAAAGTTTAATTTTCATGTTTATTGCAGGCTTTTTAACCTTTTCATGATTACCTTCTGGCATAGGCGTACGCAAGGGGGGTTTCAGGGGTCAAACCCCTCCTTGAAGAATGGTGTTCAGCCATATATACATGGTAATAAATAGGCTTCAATAATAAGATTTTGGTTTCTATTGTTTACCGCACTTTGAAACTTAATTACTGCTTGCGCATCAATTTTTTCTATCGCCTAAATTGCGATTTTTTCTTTTTGAAATTTCTTTTTGCAATTTTTTCTATCGCCTAAAGTTAGTTAATGTACAGCTGCCACTGTGAAGAAAACTTTCAAACTTGTAAAATATTGAAAGTTAAGTATGGGAATGGAAATAAACTGCATGGAAACAATAGCTTAAGTTGACAAATTTTTTAATGCTTGAAAACGTCAAAACATTTTCACGCAACTCCATCAACACGATTTCGTCAACAACAAAAGTTCAAAAACTTGTTGAAATTTGTGCCATCAGATGGGTCGATCGACACGAGAGTGTTAGTACTTTTTCAAATTTACAATTTACCGTTGTAGAAGCTTTGGCAGAAATTTTAGCATCGCCAGACAGAGAGGAACTTCATTACGAGCTTTGCAGTTGCTTTCGACAATTACGCAGAGTGAATTTTGCATTGCTCTCTTAGTTTTAAAAAACGTTTTTGGATACAGTGTTGTTTTGTGCAAAGTTAAGCAAAAAAAATCGATAAACTCTTTTGCGGCTGTCAACATTGCACATGATATTGCAAATAAATTGAAGTGTCTTAGAGAAAAAAACGAATATAAATTTCACTAGTTCCATATTTTTTCGCAAAAAAGCCGAAGGTTTTATTTTGGAAACACTACGCCTTTCTTCAAAACAGACCAATCGATGCAATATTGCTGCTGAATAGATGAAGAATATTTTAGAGTAGGGATTTTTATTCCATTTCTTGATAACTTTATTGTCACTCTCGAAGCAAGATTTACAGCCCACAAATCGATTATTGATGAATTTCAGTGTTTAATTTCTTCTGATCCAACTAGTGGATCAACTCCTCAACAAATTAAAAGTAATCAAGTTTTGGGAAAATTTTACGAAAATGATTTAACGAAATTCTCGGGAGAACTAGTGCCTGAACTGATATTATGGTACAGGAAGCTTTTTCGGTTGAACGCAGCAGAAAGACCAACTAATGCGTTGAGCAGCATCAAGGAATGCAGTTCCGATGCTTTTCCGCACATATATTTATATTGATGACCATTTTGTTAACTCTTCCAGTGACAACATGCACTAGTGAACAATTGTTTTCCACATTACGCAGACGAAAAACGTGTTTACGAAACACAAGTGGTACCACACGAATGAATGGACTTGCATTACTAAACATTTATAGGAGCCACACGCCTTGCCCTGGTGACGTAATTAACAAATTAAGTGAAAAAACAGGAGTTTGAATATAAGCCTTTAAAAAAACTTTAAATATTTGTTAAATAATTAAGTTATTTTTTTATTTTTTTCTATAACGACAAACGTTTTAAAATTCTTGCTGTGGCACACAACTCGTTCCATCTGTGTCTACTCGAGGCAACTTTTATCAAAACCAAACATCCGGTTTTATGTAAGCAAAAGGAATTTGTTTACACATTGAAACTTTTCAAATAACCGAAGTTGCGAGTAACAGTGTTTCTCCTGGGTAATTGCACATAGTGCGTTTCTCCTTTCCGAGAACATCCTGTATTGCACCACACTGTACAATTGTGCCTTTCTCCTTTCCGAGACTGCAGCACCTTTCTCCCAACTGTTGAGACTATAAATACTTTGATTTTTTCTGGTTCGTCCCATTTTGACGCGATTGCCACTGATGAGAGCGTCACGAAAAGCTTATGGCTCCAAAAAAATCGACTTTGTTTAAAGCGATATTAGTTATTTTTTTGTTCGTTTGATTTTTGTTCTCATCATTTACAGGAGTTGCTTTTATTTTGCAAAGTTTCTTATCATAATTGAATTACCTGCACAGTGCACATGCCTTTTCAATAGTTAGTTTTACGGTTTGGTAAAAAAAATTCATGCTACTGCAAGATGTTCTTAAAACCAAAACACTTTATTTTTGAATGTCGGCCTAATTTTGGATGTTTTTGCCCATTACTAGGACCACTTAGAGCAGGGTTTGGCAAACTTTTAGTTGATCGGTACTCTTTGGACACTGTAGCAGGTTTGCATGTACCCCCAAAATGTTGTGACGTTTCTCTAAAACAGGGTGGTCCAACTTTTTCACTCTTGCGGGCCACTTTTCGAAATCGTTCGAGTTTTTGGGCCTCAGCCGAGTAGATATTGTTCCAAATCATGGTGTCCTCTATAAAAAAAAAGTCTTCACTTGGAATTAGCCTTCGATTATTCCTATTTTGTCTCAAAATCATGGTGTCCTCTAAAAAAAAAAAGGTCTTGACTTTGAATCAGAAACAAATTTTCCCAATTCATGCCAAAAATGCCAAAAATCAAGGTGATCTCTAAAAAATGAAAACTCTTCCCTTTTCAGCAGCCACAAATTTTTCCCATTCAAATCCAGAATCACGATGATCTGTAAAAAAGTCTTCCCTGTTAATTGTCCTGTTTGACGTAATTATAATCGACCGGATTCGAAAATTCTAGACATTTGAGTCCATTATTTCTTCCGGACACGGAATTTCACTTAAATAAGGATATTCTCTCTGATAATGTACCCCTTGAGAAGCCTAAATGTACCCCAGTTTGGGAACCCCTGACTTAGAACAATCGTGTTTTCGGCTCCAAACCCTCCCCCCTTTACAAATTTCTGGGTACGCCACTGCCTTCTGGTAATAAATCAAAACAACTTTTGCAGTCAGGCAGTGTTTTATGAAGTCCAGTCGACAAAAAGGTCTTCACTAATTTTTTACAACCATTTTCATTTTCACAACCAGCTTTATCTTCTTAAGCATCAACCGAGAACTTTTTTTTGGTTTGAATTTAGCGTCAAAAATAAAATTTTTTTATTCGAACAAAAACGGATTAATGCGAATAAATAGCCTCTTGAAAAACAAAGAAGTTCAACTGAGACTATATCAAGTGTTAAACTAAATTCTATATTTTATGTTCACGTTTCCAAAATTGTATTCTTAATTTGCTGTTTTTATAGTTTCAATTTTGATTATTAATTGAAAAGCAATCAATCTGATTACATATAGAAAAGAAAATTGTCGTTTTATAAACGATTGAATTAACGTAATTTAGAAAGAGAGGTCATTTTTAAAATCTACTTATAATTATTTGCAATCAATAGCCAACATTTAATCATTTTATTAAACAAACATTAAAATTATTTACAAAGACGAACGTTTTCGGCTTACTTCAACCCTCAGCAGGTTTCTACAATTTTAGCAACATTAACCTGATGAGGGCTGAAGTAAGCCGAAAACGTTCGTCTTTGTAAATAATTTTAATGTTTGTTTAATAAAATGAAGAATGCTGAATCCATTATAGCTGCTTTTTTCAATTATCGTCTGGTTGAAAAAAACAACCTCTTTACCAAAACTTTATTTAATCATTTATACTTGATAGTATACTTGCTTGCTAGTAAATATGTTTAACGCTTTGTTACAAAATTGTAATGCATTAATTCACCAATAGTCTGTTGAAATTTTTTAGTTGCCCTACAAAAGCTCGATCTCTTTGTGGTGAAAAGCAGTTTTCCGTTGCTTTGTTTCCTTGTGTTTATTACAATAGCAATTAGAGCGGATGTCGGCCAACCCGACTTTTGTTTCACTCAGAGATTAGAAGGTATCTTCCACACACAAACGACTTCGTCAATTTTCGAACGTAATTTTAAAGTCGAAGTTAAGATTCTCGACAATTGAAACTCGCGAAGCGATTTTTTTACACTTTCCAGAAAAGAAAAGCTTATCTCACCGAAATCTACTAAATACTGATTTACCAGTTTTTACAACGCTTCAATCTTTGCAACTTATAGAGAATTTTTAAGATTCTCTCAAGGTTTTGAACAATTAGCTCAAAAACTTTTTTATTCAATCAAAAGAACAACAAATTATCTTTAGCAAGAATCAAATTTCTTTTGGTTACATCTCAGAAACTACCTTCATACAGTACTTGCTCGATCACATAAAATTGTTTCAATTTGAAAAATTGGTCGGGTTCATTGCTTCAATTACAACAATTTTTTTATAAGGTGAAGCAACCTTGCTTCTATATTAAACAACAAGTCACACCTTTCATCGCTAATTAGCAAGACACAACGTCAACTCGTTTTGTTGCTTCTTCCTTTTTCTAACCCCGTCTTTAACAACACACAAACTTTTCAACATTTTGTTATTTTGTTCATGTGGCGGAGCAGAAATAAAAGAAAACTGAACTGAACTGAACTGAACTGAACTGATAAACTTTCCGAAATATTTCAGATGATAAATTTTTTTTACTTTGTCAGTAGTAGTAGTAGACCACATTAATAGTAGTCCAGATTGATGCAATATTTGAGCATTCAGGCGTGACAAATACTTAATTTTTGAAATTTAGGTTGTTTTATTGTTTATTGAATTAATTATATATTTTGTAAACGATAAAAAAACCTAAATTTTTTTAAAAAAGTCATTGAATCATAACGAAGTGAATTGCAACTTCATTGAAATACTTTATTATTTATAGAGTAATCTTTCGGCCATTTTAACGAACAACACTAAAATTCTATTTAATATAGATGATATCTAATTCATAATTCGAATTTTTCATTAGATTGAAAAGATAAAAGACAACCAGGACAACCACTAAATGATACAAAATATTCAGTTTTACTATTTTTTGATTATGCTTATCTGAAAATTTGAAAACAGTTCGCAGCGTGACGGAAAGTTAGGAAGGGTTATTTCAATTGCAACCATAATTGATATGATTTTGGTTTAAATTCCATTTTGTTTTACCAAGTGCAAAAACGTTCCAGTAATTTTTTTGCAGGTTGGTTTTCTAAAGCGGGCTTTTGTTACAATCAGACAACTTTTATATAAAAATATATACTAAAAAATTTAAAATTTACTTTTTAAGGAAGTCAGTCTTAAAAGTTAACACTTCTTTAAAATTTTTGTTTTCTTGGTTGAAATTTAGATACACAAAAGCGGTTAAACCATTCTTTCAGATTAACAACCAAAATGTCAAACAACACCAAACTGCAGCCATTCTTCCTAGTTTTTATCTACTAAGCGGTTAAAACAAGTAAAACTCTCTTCGGTATTATCCGTATTGTGCAGAAAAAAAATTGCAAGTCATAATTTAGAGAGAAAATATTGCAAGCACTGCGTGTTATTACCAAACATTATCTACCACTGTCTGGCTCTTTATTTACTCCTGCGCAATTGACATATTGCTCATGAGCAGCAATATTTTATTAAAATGCTTTGGGGCATTAGTTAAATGCCCATGTTTTATTCTATCTTTCATTGATTTTACATGCACCAACTAGTTTTTCTGTCTAGACTAAACCCTCTACTCAGCTGTATACCATGTTCCGAACAATCGTTCCCGCACAATCGAAGTCAAGATACAGTATTTCTTTCAATTATCAGTGTGCCACTATCCTTAGATATGTTGTTGGGGAAAGAGCCAAGAAAAGACAAAATTCGCTTGCAGAGATAGGCCTGATACTAAAACAGAGTATTGGAGATTCATTGAATCGAGCTATTTTGAGTAGTGTTTACTCTGTTCTTTAAGCACTTATGAAAGCAACTTGCCCAAATTACGTCCATATTTGATGTTATGCACACAGTGATTGCTTCAGTAGGAGTTAATAAAAAACATCAAAAATTGACCCCTCTTACGCAAAATATTGCTCTATTTCTTCATAGAAGCACCAGGACGGTGGCATCCCTAAAATAAAGATTTTTTTTAAAGGTCACTTTATTTGATACACTGAAAAGTGGCCCCCTAAAACAATAACCTTTTTTTAGAGATCGCTTTGCCGCTTTGCTTTGGAACACTAAAAAGTGCCCCCTACTTTTCTCGGACCGGGTCTCCCTTCTTGTAAAGCCATCACTGTATGTACATGTTTTGAATCTGGTGATTAGTCATGCAAGCAGTGTATATGTTGCAGCAGTGAGTCTTTTTGGTCTGCTTACTGAGCTATCTACATTTTTTAATGATTTCTGCAAAAGGATGAAGGTCTGGAAAGAGCATATGCAAACTAAAACCAGGAAAGAAGAAACGCCTGAGATTAGATCGCATTGGTCAAACTAGGTGGTCAAGTAGAGGTAGAGCACTTTCAAAATTATTTGATAGCTACACAAATCAGACATCAAAATTTTATTCAGTCCTTCTGATCATCCTTCAGCAAGTAAGTAAAATATATGGTCTCAAAGGATCAGTTTGCTATAAAGCACAGAAATTAAGCGAAAACTTGCGCAAATTTGTATGTATGTATGTTTTTATATTTCTCGGCCGCAACACCACAAATCAAACACAAAAGAGCATTAAAAGTTGACAAAAGGGAAGCAGTGAAAAACGATATACGTTATAGGACATGTAAACAATACATTGTACAGATATAACAAACGACATTATTATCTGAATGCTCACTGCACCTTAAATTTGAATTTAAAATTATCTTAATAGTACTTACATTTATCCGAATTTTTGATATTATTATACCAGTGTCAGATTATCTGCATAAATCAGGCCTGAATATCATGCAAGCTTACCATATGATTAACATAGCCATTGAAAATGTGGAAAAATCCCAAGAGATTTTAGTGACATTTTTTGAAACAACATCTAATTTTGTTGTTCATGCAAATTTTAAATTAAAAGAGGTGAAAATTTCTGTCCCTAAGAGCTTCTCAATTATTAGATCTAGTCGCTCAGCACCAGAAGGTATCACAGAGAAAAAGAAAAATTTTGAGTTTTCATACCATAATGCAGTAACTGATGCTGTGCTCTCCAGCATGCGAGCTAGATTTTTGTCTCATGAGAAATTCTATAAGCGGATATCCTGCTTTAATCAAAACAGGCTTTCTGAAATCTTGGCATCTCCACAAAACGTCGAGCTAAGATTGATTGCTAATGCAGCACCAGAAACTGACAGAGTGGTACTACAGGATGAACTGATTTCATTTCATCGAGCTACAAACACCTGAAGAAGGGACTGCTAGAGAATATGAAGGACAATTAAAATGATTTGGACATGTTGAAGTCAGAGAAGGAGTATACAAAAGTTGCTAAATCATCTGAGAAGACAACATGTAAGAATTGTTTCTCATGTGCTTTCACATTGCTATCAGAGTAACTGCTTATGAAAAATAATATGCAGCATATAAATTCATTGTAACACTAAGCATCGCACAGTTCACATGAGCGAAGCTCATCTGACTGAATGCCTGAAATAATTAGTAATTTGTCTATTGGAATGGGACGTAGGCATTCAATGACAATGAACAAGAGTTTTTTTTAAAATGTTTTTATTTTTTTTGCATTATTTGTTAAAGTTGTTAAGCAATATCCCACAGGAAAACAAAAAAATTTAAAAAATATTTTTTTCCGAACATTTTGGACTCTATTAAAATTGAAGGAGGAGGCCAAAATTAAAACTTAAATTAGGACAATTAGTTTTTCAATTATTTCAGCAAACGTAAAAAGCAACAAAAAGCAAAGTTACAGCTGTTTATTTATTTCAATTTGATTGAATGGCTGACTAACTATGTTTACTCAATGTTTACCAGCTAATGAAAGGTTTTCAATCTCATTTACCGAAACAGATTGTTTATGTTAACAAAAGGAAATAATTGTTTAAGTTTAAGTTTGTTTTTTGCCTATTTAAACGTCAAAAGTCAAATCGGCGAAAACTCAGTATGGTTGCAGTAGTAAAAAAATCCCTGCAACTGAAGAGTTCGGTCATTTACAATACTTTCCCGAAAAGTAATAAGAATTTTAATTCAAAACTAGTAATGTTTTAAGTAGAATTTCTTCTATGTTCGATTTAAAAAAATCTCATATTTAAATACTATTTTAGCATTCGAATGTTCGAAATAGAAATATCTGCTTTCATTAACAAACATTTAAAGTTTATTGAAATAGGGTGAAAAAATTGTGTTTACCGTTCACGTATAAAACTTTGGGAGAGAAGTTACTTTTTAATACCATGAAATTGCTATGAAAAGCAGCCGTATTGGATTTAGCATTTCTGATTTTGTTTATTATTGCCATCTATATATCTACATTATTACGATAAGAAAAAAGAAGACAAAAGAAAACTTAAGTCCTCATCAGGTTTCATAATAAATGATTTTTCATGATGCTTTCAAATATGTTTAGTAAAAAGATAGAACAACTGGCATACAATAGACAATTTAAATTAGAATTAAACTTTCTTATCATTAGCGTATTTAGGGTGGCATTGTGCCATGGTTCCTCCCTGAAGATCATTAATACTTTTGGGGCAGAAACCCCGCCAGAAACGAAGACAGAACCCATATGCGGGTCCCCTTCGTTTTGTTTCTTTTTTTAGAAATCGTTAGTCTACAGAGACGAAATTCATAAAATCCCGGACCGATTCGAAGTGAAGACCTTCTTTTTGGCTGCCATTTAAATAATTTTTCCACTAAACATATTTGATTGTGGTCGTATGACTCCCTTTTTTCAAAAATCCTCGGTACGCCACTGTTTCTAATTAATAAAGCTTTGCATATTTTAGTGAGAAATTTTGATTTACATCTGCGCATGCGAAAATTTTTTAAAATGAAATTAATTCAATTCAATTCAATTCAATTCAATTTTGCTTGCAATCAAGGTATTACGTTTCGAAATTCTTATTAAAAAAGTGATTGCGAAATAGGAAACAGCGGCTAAGCGATATACGTTATTACACGCACAACGTCAATTGTGCGTGGTCGCCGTACCTGATTAAAGTTTGAATAAAACTCGCATCATAAAATTTTTATCATATATCTTGTTTTTCATTTATGTTTCATGTAATTTGATTTACCGCCATTGTGTGTAGTTATGATAGTTTGACACATTGTTTTCTGCTTTCATTTTGTGCGACTTCCTTTCAAGATCGGTTTACAATTTTTTCATTGCAGCATTTCAGTGAAAATAAGAATCACACAAATTGTAACGACCTCAGAAGTAAACACCCGCTACGAATTGAGAACTGTTGAAGCGTAACTACCATCAAAAAACTAGGTTAATCACCAGAAGTTTTTATTGTTTGAGCATAGACTTCTAAAGATTAGTACCGGTATCTGCACTGGTAGCAGCAGCACAAATCGGCTTATCGCCCGAAAATGTGACTGAAAGAAAACGAGGAAGCAGTCGATGCTAGCTGCTTAATAGTAAAAGAGCAAGGTGTTAGGAAAGTGGAAAGCTACTGTAAAGATTGTTTTATAATATACGAATAAGAGCCGAAAATTGTTTACACGTTTCTTTGACTTAATTCTTATTTTTATTCTTGTTGCGTCACAGACGGTCATACGTTAAAGAATTTAAGTTTTACAGTTGTATGTGCGCTTACTTTCAAAGCGGTTCACAAACGGATAAATAAACGGTAATTGCTTTTTTAATTCAGGAATGTGCAATCTGCGGCCCGCGAAGCAAAATCATGTGACCGGCGAAAAGCTTTAATTTTGAAAATAAAAAGTGACACTCTCTCAACTAGAATGATGTTGAATAGTTTTATTGCCTTTCAGATTTATGTCTTGAAGCTAAATAGAGGGATAGGCAGTAAGGTCAAATGCAAAAAAAACTTTTTCGTGATTTGCCATAAAACTAAATCTCTTTTATAGTAAGAAGCTGATAATTAAATGTGTGGAAGCGCTACGGTCCTATCACAGCTGAATAGTGAGATACTTAAAGTCGATGACCGAAACTGCATCTGATGCAAAGTCTATAAATCTCTATTTTGGATTGATTCTATTTCTTGCCGGTTTACAAATGCGTACGTCACGGTACGTGTAGGTTTTGATTAATTTTTGACAGTGTCCACTATTTTAAACTGAAAAAATTTATTACTTCGATGTTGTTGAGGGAAAGTAATTACAAGGCCAAAATTACGTAGCATGAGTTTTGAAGAAAGAAAAACGAAATTGATTGAAGCCACAATTTAGCGCCAGTTTGACTGAAAACAACAAACAGGAATAAAATAAAAGAAGAAACAAAAAATAAAGGGATTACCGACATTGAAAATGCATAACATAAATTTAAAATTAGGTCGCAAATTATATATATAATAGATGAAATCCACAACGTGAAGAACCTGAGTGTTTGGAAATTTTATGAAAGTTTAAGGAACTTAATTAAAAAATAAGCCAATTAAAGGTGAAGTAAAGAAAGAAATTTTCGCAGCAATAGCATGCATTTGGCATGGCAGCGCTAAAGGTTGCACACCCCTTGTTTACATCAATAATAGTTTTCTTAAAAAGCATTTCTTCAGAAGAACTTTTTTGTATTTGTATTTGTACAATTACTTGCTGTACTTTATATTAACTCACGTGGTTTTCGACTTTGAACATTTCGCGATCTATAGGTGGTAAAGACAAGCTTTTAAACAGTAATATCAGCGGAAGAGCATTTATATTGATTAACCAGAGAAACGCTAGGGCCACATAAATAAATATACTATGAACAAGGTTGTAGTAATAAAGTTAGCTTGGTGCTGGTGTAATGAGAAATGCTTTTTCAAAATTTGGATAGATTTTATCTTAGAAACACTATTTATTTAAGTTAAAAAATAGGCAGTTGTTAGAGGTCCGGTACCGAGCTTCAAATTTTAAAAAATTAAAATATGTTAAATTTTTAAATATAAAAATTTTACTGTTTTCTTAATTTTTTGACATTAGGTGAAGAAAATTTTTATTGTTTTTATTAGAGAGTATAAAGGACGATTTTTTTTGCAGCAAATGTTGCTATGACTGTTGGAATGTATAATGCACAAAAGTAAATATCATTAGAATTTATCGAAAAAGTGAGACCTGTAATAGAACTTGCATATTGGAAAGCAGCAGAATTCAGTTTTAGCTATGTTGTATGTTGGATTTTGTCATCTTAAACCGCAACAAAAAAATTTTTTAATAACAATATGCTAATTGCATTAAGTTTGCTTCTTCTACGAGACTTTAAATTTTCACTAAAACTCTTGTCGTATATATATTTTTTTGTTCTTACCTTCTTCAAAATATTTCCGGTGATTTTTTAATTTTATACGGTAAAATTTTTATGTCTTTTAGCAATCACAGTAGAATAAATTTAGTTGATTATTTCAAATTATTTGGCTCAGTAGACAATGTTTGTTGCTTTTCTTTTGAATGTTACCTTGGATTAGTCACATATGGATTGCTTAATTTTATGATTGAAATAATAGAGTTAGCTTTGTAATTGTAGAGTTTGCTCTCATTTTCGTATTGTTTGCTTTTATTCTGGTTGCTAAATCAGCATTCACAGCAATGCTGATTCAACAGTTTTTGTTAACAATTTTATTGCCAAAGTAGTTAATGCCAAGTTTTATAATTGAGATAAGCATTTACTAATCAAAAAATACCAAATTGTAAATAAAATTTTATAAAATCTTTTATTTAATTTAAAACAAGTCAAAGTTTGTTAAATGTCTAATTTCAGTGAGAATTATAATATAATTTTATTTTACGCTTCTCGACAGGTCGGAAACTAAAAGCGCCGGCGAAGGCTATTTAACCTATTCTCATCCAGATGTTTCAAGCAATTGACTCCTCAACGTGGGCTTCAGAAGCCCACTAGATCATTCATAATTTAAAAACTACTTAAGTTGTTGTTTTGAAATTTAAACAGAGTAAAAATCATTTGTTTAACTTTTATTAGGGCTAAAAAGTTTTTAAAACTTTCTTATCTGAAAAAGTATGTAAAATTAGATTTTAGCAAAGTTACTTCAATTTTTATTTTTCAACACTCATTTAAAAAGTGTAAAATGCGATTTTAACAGAATCATTGTTTTAGAAGTTGTAAAATTAATTAAAATTTGCATGTAAAGACTGACGTCAACACGCACGACAATTACATGTACAAACATTGAAGAAGCCAAAAGAAACTTGCTTTACTGCTTGATTGGTCAAATTATTGTAAATATTTTAGACCAGTCCAATTATTTGTTGTAGAATTAGTGTCGTAATTTTTTCAAATGACATAAAAAAATCGAAATACATGTCTTGCGAAAAAAAAAGTAATTTTAATAAACGATAAATTGATATTTATCCGTATTACAAAAGCTATTACAGACTTAAAGCATCTACTTGCTTATAGTGCATCATCAAAAAAACTTTTACCTTTCCTAGACTTTATTTCTTTTATTTCTTCGTTTTTTATTTCTTTTACAATGGACTTTAGCTATTTGTTTCTTGCGTACTGTGTATAAATGAAACGCCATTAAATAATTTCACTATAGAAGCATACTTGATAAAAACAAATTTTTTGTAATTGTTATTATATGTCATGGAACATATTACACAGTACTGTTCAAAGCATAACATACAAATTTGAAGGCAGAGCTGAAAACATATAGTTTAAATGGCTTGTTTGTCACTAATCTTGTAGTTTGGTCATCTTCTTTGCGATTTTTGGCTCGGATTGACTTTATCTTTAGAGCAGAGGTGACAACGTTTCCTCAAGTTGGACTTTTCAACTTAATTTTTCAGAATAAATAATCAAACATTATAAAGGAGTTACTTACAAAAACATGTTCTTCTAAAAAATATTTAATTTTTCGTTGAAATGTTTAGGTACAATATAAAGATCTTCTTTTAACAATAGGTAAAACAGGGCAATTTTATTCCAAAATTGTTGTAGTATGTAAAATTATCCACTCCAAGTAAAGCACATACATAGGACTGGCACCCTTTGTTTATCTTTTACTGAAAATTGTTATTGTATTGGCTGATCAGATGCTGTCAGCAATGTACCAAGTTACCACCGTTTTTTTTCATACAAAACTGTCTGACCTCGTGCTCCTTATAATACCCCATTCATGTGACACTCCTTTACACTGTTATCTCTGTTTTGTGCTTGGCGCCGCATTTGCAAAGAGAGGAAGGAACGAGACCCAATTTGTCAATGCACGAATAAAAACGCACAACAGCAGTCTGCAGGAGGAATGGGCCAACAGGCCGCAGCAGACTGGTTAGTTTAGCTGCGGCCAGTTGTCCTAGACCCGTCCGCAGGCGTTTAAGCATAGACCAAAGTGTTCTGAGCACGCTACGACATGTCGAACGAACTGAGTGCAAGCAAGACGCTGGTAATGAAAGCACGAGACCGGGATGCACTTTTAGTGTTTTTCTTCAATCTGTGATTCATTTACATTGTTCGATATATGATCATCAATAGGGCAGCACGGAGGTCCAACTTGGAAAGATTGTTCACGTTTCGTGCATCAGGCACAGACAAGCGTTTAGATTAGGGATGTCCAACCTGTGGCTTACTTAAGATTTTGATGTGGCCCACTGCCTATTTCAATTTTTTGATATATTTCAAACCTGTATCGCAGCGTTTTCGCAAGCTTGCTTAGTTGATTTTTGAGCAAAAATCGACAAGTTAGAGTCAGATTCAGAGTAAAGAACCCCTTTTTTAGAGAATACTTCAAATTAAGGACCAAGTTTAAAAATTAGAGTCTGATTCAAAGTGAAGATATTTTTTGCAGCCCGCCGACTTTAGTTCATTATAGAATTTGACGCATAATAAAACCAGGTTGGAGATCCCTTGGCTTAGACCAGTAGTTCTTAACCTTTGCTAAACTCCCGAACCCCTAGGTTATTCTGCAAACTTTCGTTGAACTCTAAATTTTTGCTCAGTCACATAAACAAAAATCAACCACTTTTAATTGTAATACATTTCTATATCAATGCGTCTTCTGCTGTTGTTTTTCGGTGACTAATTGTAAAATTCGAGGCTTTGTCTCGGAAACAACAATTCTCATCTCATTTTTGCATGCAAGTTTGTTTCGCTTTTTAGCTTTGACATCCACCAAAATAAAAAATGCATGTTCGCATAAATAAATGGTGACAAATGGCATGAGAACCTCAAGGGCAACTTCAGCAATAAGAGAATAACCCTCGATTTGTTGGCACCAAAACGTTTGAAGATTTGTTGTGTTGAAGTCACGTTTTCTAACCTCCTTTCTTGAAGCTCCATAATGTCATCTGTGTATGGACTGTTTATATCTGTTGTTGTAGTATCATAAGAAAATGGCTGACGTACCCATGCAGGATATTGCATTTATTTAGGAAAGCAGTTTTTAAATGATCTTTTCAATTTCTGCAAATGCTATATACTGGCAGAAGCCCCTAAAGTTCATTACAACTTACTTCGTCATTAATTGCAGAACCGTTACTTATTATCTCGTCTAAAAGTGAAAAGTTAGCAAAGTTGCTATTTTCCAATCGCTGTCGCCATAACTTCAATTTCCTCTGAAAAGCAATCATTTTCTGTTCAGCTTCTATTACATTTTCACCACCTCCTTGAATTTGGCAACTCAACTGATTGAGGGCACCAAAGATGTCAGCCAAAAATGCCAAAGTAAGGATAAAACTTGAGTCTTTTTTTGTTTCGAATGTTTTCTTCTTTTGGTTAAGTACGCTAATTCATTAATGAAATATTTCGTTTATTAAAATTTTGCTGACGTTTCTGACGTAATTCTTTAACTTTTAATTTTTGTACACGTTGTTGAATTAGTTAAGTCTAGTTGTCGTAAGAGTTACAAAAAATTAAAATGTTTCAAAAAAGTAATTTAATTACCATCAACTTGAATTTCAACTGTGACGAGTAATGTACCTTTGTTCAAAACTTGTGAAACCGACATTTTTTTGCAATAGAAATTATTCAATTAATAGTCCGAATTTCAACATTGTTGTTTGAAAAACAAAAACACCTGTACAATCATAGAATAATATTGGACTCAAACACAGCTCAATGTATTTTGTTTGAATATTTATTGAGTTTGTTTATGTGAATTTTGAAAACTATTACCAGGCTGAACAAAAATTGGAGGCGCCATTTCAATGCCATTTCTTTTTTTTCATTCCGGACCTGATATTTCTGATATACATATTTCACGCCGACGTTTTTTTTCTGATTGAGGAGGAAATATCGATAACAAAGCGGTATAAATACTTGGTTCCACGACATTTTCGCAAAGTATCAACTTTAGTTTTTGTAGAATTTTACTGGTTAGACCAGTGGTTCTCAAACGGGGTGCTGCGGTACTCTAGAGTGCCATTTGCATTTTGCTAGCATGCCGCAAGCTATTGCACATTATTCACTAGTCCAGGAAAAAAGTTGAGTGTTGTAATGTTATTTCGAATTATCAGCTTCAATGTTACTACATATATCTATGTTTCTCAACCTATGTGCAGCGAAAGATTTCGTAAAAAATTATCTGGGGACGTCAAATATTGCGGTTTTTACACGTGAAATATGTAATATTAGGAGCAAAAACCGTTTTTATTTAGAAAGAACTGATTTGGGAAAGAAAATTCACAAGAGAAACCGTGCATTCAGGTGAAGAACTTTTTTTTTTTAACGATCACATAATTTTAGTGGCGGAAATCAAGAATCGTAGCTGAAGTGTGCCGCGAACTTCGAAAGATACCAATTACGTGCCGCGGCCAGAACAAAGGTATTTTTATAATAGAACTGATTTTAGGGACAAAAGCTAGAAATCTGAGTCTAATTCTGGTTGAAAACCTTTTTTTGTGATCATCTGATTTTGGAAACTAAATTTACATGTAATAAAAATGGCCTAAAGGTGTCGCGATTTTTGAAAAATTTCAAAAATATGCCACAATCGGAATAAGGTTGAGAAACATTGAGTTAGACCTTGCCTTGGATAAAAGGTTTTACGAATTTCAATATAAGACTAAAGCCAACTTCAAACAAATTCTGTTTGCGCGGCTCCGTATGTTTATTCATTTTTATTACACTTGCTGCATTTATGCAACAAATATCAAGCAAATACGAAAATGTAATTGTGGTCCATTTTCGAGACTTGGTTTTACTCGAATAAAAAGTAATTTTTTGGTCTACAATGTCTGTACCTTCTTTCGTATAATCACATAGCTTGTATAAAGCCGGTTTCTTCTTTTAATTTTTTCAAATTTAAAAAATTAGTTGCATTATTGATAAGATTGAAATGTTTCGCTTTCCTATGGTTTTAGAGTTTACAATAAAAGAATTGAGGTTGATATTTTTTTCAGGATATTTCTTTGCGCTTAGCTTGAATAGTTCAGATGGTAATAATTTTCCGTTCCAATAGCCATTATACCTGAGGTATTAAAGTGTATAATCGATTGTTAGATCAACTTTTACAATAAAGCCAAATCAAGAGCTCGGGATTTTATCCAAATTTGTTTGAAAATTTTACACGAAAAGAAATCTAAATCTACAGTTACGTCTTTTTCAACATAAAAAACTTCCCTTGGAAAGTGAGATTGAAAGCGTTTTATTGCCTCGTAAAGTGCTTGAATAAACATAGTTAATGAACGGTTCAGTCTCAATTGCTTTGATAAACAGATTGCAATTTGCTTTTTTTTCGCTTTTGGCTGCTTTTTTCTCACGTTTTATGAAATAGTCAAAAAACTAATCACTAGGTGTCAACAAACTATTAATAACTCCAAAATTATTTGATCAATTTTTTCAAAAATTGCACCAACTTTTAGATGAATAAAAATCACAAAAAGTCATAAAATTTGAAGAAATTCGTGTAAGTAGTTTTTAAGCAGCACACAGCATTTTAGCAGCGCGGGCATTTTCCGCCCCCCCCCCCCAGTCGTAATAGGGTTAAATGGTGCTAACGAGAGCCTTTCGACAGTGAAGAATTTTAAGTAGTTAAAAAAAAGCGGCAAAGCTTCATGAACATTTGACTAATCTTTAAAAGTTTAATTCAGTCAAAAGATCTAATAATAAGTGTTTGTCCAAATTTTAATCATTAAAAACTTTCATAAATAGCTTAGGTAGTATTTTGAATGGTAATTATTTGCTTAAAAAGATGTCTTGGCTTTTATTTTAAACAAAACTTTTGCAGCAAAAATATTTTGCGGAGATGTACAAGCATTTTTGCATTTTTATATTTATCAATTTTTTAGAGCTTTATTAACATGAATGAAACTAAAATATTTGGTTTTATTTAATAAATTGCATTCTAACTCATAGAGTGTATTGCTGCGCATCATTAAGTCTTCGCTTGTTCAAAAGTCCTTGAAAACTGTTGTTGATTAACTAGTATTTTTTACAATAGGGAAATGAAATTTGATAAGAAAGGTGAAAAACTTTATGAAGTTGCATGTAGAGTTAATAATAATAAAGAATTTTTTTACTTTATCTGTCAAATTAACTGATATTTTGCTATACTTGTCAGAAGCGTGGTAAAAATATCTGTTTAAAAATTTTCTAGTCAACATAAAAAGATTGCCAAAAAACTCAAACATTTTTTAAAAATTGTATAGCCAATGTTTGTTAAAGTCTCTAAAACAAAGTTTAAAAAGTCAAACTATTTCATTACTTTACTGTTGCATTAACTGAACTTTAATTATAAAATTTGTTTCAACTGAAAAGAAAAGCAGTTTTTGAATATGCAAATATTTAATCGCTTGTTATTTTAGCTATAACCACATAATACGTATACATGAGCGCAAAAAAGCTGTTGTATATCAACCAGCCTTGAACTAATTAAACGTTTTCTAAAAACGTGTTCATTGGTTGTTCGACATTGCGAGGTCACAACAATCTAGGTGTGGTTTTGGATTGCAAAATATAAAAGTGAAACTTTTTTAAATTCTGATATCTTGAGACTAATATTGATTAAATTCTTTTCCGACCAACTTTTTCACTTCTACTAAATATATCTTTTCAATGAAGGATTTTATTAGAAAAAACAATGTTGTTTTTTATAAAGCAGACATATTTTTATTTAAAAAAAACTAAAACAAAAACAATGAAAGTTTTTTACAAAAAAGGAACAAATGTTATTCCAATTATCTGTACTTTTTTTCTGAATAAGCTTTGAAACTGCAAAATTCTGTTAAAACAAAACTTTCTACTCATTTTTCATCAGTACTTAAAATGATTTTTGACAAAAATTTTTAAGTTTATTTCTCACATTTTTTGAAAGACTACATAACGAGACAAGAAATAATAATAATTACTAGAATAAAAACAAAAAAATAGAATACCGACTTTATAATAAACCAATCAATAAACGCTTTTCCAATGCATGTGTTTTAGAAATACATTTAAGTGTATCTGTTTCATTTTATTAAAAGTGAGAAGGAATATCGAAATTTGACGCTTGCGTTAAACGTTAAATTAAGAATTCAAAGTTTAAGTTCAAAAGCAAATGTACCATGCAACGGTTAAAAGAATAGGAAAACACAAATTATACAACTGCGTCATTTTTTGATATGCATAAAAGCAACATAAAGCATGTAAAAGATTAAAATTAAAAAAATGCTTTAAAAATGCAAACTATACAAAAAAATATGGAGAGGCTGAAACCTTCAAACTTTTTTTAAGATTTAAAGGAATATATTAAAAAATCATTCACTAAGTTATGTTTTTTTAAAATCATCATTTTTGATGTTTTGAAACTTTTTCTGATGTGCAACCACATTTATTATTCCAGTTTTAAAAACACCCTTAAATCGATTTTTTTTCTGGTAACATGTTTTTTGTTATTTATTTTAATATTTTACATTTTATACATGTACTTATACAAATAAATTTAACTCTACGGAAAGAAGAATTGCAAAAATGCAAATTGTCACTGCAAGACTTTCATTAGGTAAATTCATTTTCTATTTAACTTGAAAAACTCAGAAATTTGTTTGAAAAGTTACTATGGTTTTGTATTTTTTAAAAGTTAATCACAATAAAATTATTAATCAAAGGATCCGTTTGCGAAAATAATTGATGTTACCCTGTCAAAAGGTGTAAAAAGATAATATGCCTCTTGATTGAAACAAAGGTCTAAATTCAAACAAAATATAAAACATTAATTAACTGACTCAGTTTCAGCTATCATTACGTTATAAACTGCGCAATATGTCTGGTTTGATAAAGCAAAATGCATTTATTTAATTTAAATTTGTAGAAAATCATCTTTTTCTAGAGCTTTTTTTTAATTCTTCTTTGTGATTGCAAAACAAAGGATTTGCAACCTGAAATATTATCAAAAGATTAGATTTTATTATTAAAAGCAAAGTCTAAAATTACAGTTGAAAAAGCAAATTCCAGTTTAAAATAGTCAGTCTTCATTTATAATAGTTTTCACATAAAGTAAATAATCCACTTTTCTCAACTAAATTTCAGGTAAATATTGGCGCTTTATCGATTGAAATTATCAAAACGACAGTCTTAACAAGCAGTTCTAAATTTTATTTTTTTGTGAATCGAAGAAAAGTCATTTGAAAAAATCTATATATTAATTACAATATTTTTGTATTTTTGAAAGCAGATTGGAAAAAGAAATGACTGTTGCTTTAAATTCAACTTTTAATCGTGCAACTTAAAGGAATAAAACAGCTACATTAAATAGTAAAATCGTATTTAACGCAATTTCCATTATTTAGCAGTTTCATTGTAAAAAAATAAATAAAACAAATCTTTTTCTGCAAATCAAATTATTTTAAACTTTAATCAACTCCAATAAAATTTTACTTCAAAGAACTTTCTTACCGCCATTTTCGTTTAAAGTTTGCTCTCAAAAAGGTGAACAAATACGGATTCAAAACCGAGTTCAAATAAGCAAGAATTGCTCCCGCGGCTTGAAGTTCTTTACAAAATTCTTCCTATATTAAAAATTGCTCAGTAAGTGGTTCAATGCCAAAAAACTATGGAGACTAATGCAAAGAGAAAATTCCCAAGCTTTTTGAATTGGCTTTGTCCATTCTTAACACAACACCGTGAGAATTTCCGTATTTCAACTTTTATGAGTCAAGAAATTTTTTCAGAAACAAAACATTATATTTTTCATACTTCGTTACTCTTTAGTGAGAAAAAATTCCTTCAGTTTATTTTACTTACCAAAAACTTATTTTTTTAAAAATACTTAGTATTTCGGTTGTTCAACCTAATCTTAACAACTATAGGGATCAAAGTTCTAACAAAGTTTATTGAAAAAAGAATCGCAATGTAAATGGTTAAATATCAAAAGGCTGTTTATCTTGATTATGCTGTATCAAAAATACAAAGTTGATTGTAAATTAAATGACTTTTTAATTTTATTTTACAAGCATTTCTTACCTTAACATTGCGTATTCCAATTATCTTAGCAAGATGAACTGCATGAAATGGAACCCAACAAATGGCAAAGCATGAAACCAACGTGGCGCATATAATAGTCACTCTTTTTCGATTTTTTTCTAAACGAGAAGAAGTGAAGCCATTTGATGATGTTACTTTAGTTAGCCATAACCGTCTTAAGATCAAACCGTAGCAAACAATCATAACCTAAAAAATCACTTCCGTCGTCAAGAACATGTTTTAACAACAAAATCGGCGTCATAAAATTTATATAAAGGAAGGATAATATTAAAAGGATGAAAACCTTAATTTGATTCAAAAAAAGAAAGAAGTCAAAGTAAAGTTTTTCTGAAAACTATTAGTTTAGTTTTATTAGTTTTTACCAAAAAACTTCTCCTTCAATTTTGATAAAAAAATTAAATACCTGAATGAAAAAATGTCAAAATTTTAAAAAAATATTACTTTTTAAATTTTAAAACAGTTTAAAATTTTTTCATTATTTTTCTAACATATTATAACTTTAAATATTGCACCAGTTTATTCATAGTTAATAAGATATATCACTAAAAACAAACTAGTTTTTATTACCAAAAAAATAATTAAAGAAATTTGTGATTTATTTCAAACAATAAAATACTGCAACTATTTTAAGAATGAAAAAAAACAAAAAACTTACAAATAGTGGGACAAGATAGAATACCGTAAAATTAAGAAAGACAAATGCAATCCAACCATCCGGTCTATTCCGGTAACTACAAGCTTGTGTAATATAATCATTCTGAATTTTGTTTTCCAGTTCTTGAAAAGGAAAATCATCTAAGTTGAAAGGTTCAACTGGATTCGAGTTTAGATAGATTGCCTCAATTTCTGAAAGGTTAAATGTTCCACTTACTGTGGGAGGGGGTTCCAACACAGAACCAAAAGTTAAACTAGTAAAATTTTCAAGTCCTCTTATTTTTGGAATTCTTGGTCTAAAAAAGCAAATTAAATCCAGTTGTTTGAAATATTCTAAAGAGTTAAAATTGAAGAATATCAAATTTTAGTTTGTATTAAAAATTTAAAAAACTCTAAAGCATGAGTTATACAAAGTTCTATTCGGAAACAATAATTTTTAAAAATGTTTATAAAAAAAAATATTATTCTTACATTACTTTAGACAAATATAACTAGCTGGTAGCATAGCTCATTATACATATGATTGAAATGTAACCTTCAAGAGCAAACCTCTATTTTTTTTCTTGAACAAGTAATAAAAAGTATTAAAAAAACAAAAAAAAGATTACAATTATATTTTAAAGAGATATAATTAATTTGTATGTAATCTAATTAAAAAATATAAAAGTAAAAATAAATGTAAATTGCGACGCAAATAACTAATTAAAACAGCTACTAACCAAGCACTTGAGAAATTGATAAATGCATTTTTCTTTCTTTTAATCAAACCTTTATCATTTAACTTAATACGAATTTTTTAAGCTGTACTACCTGCAATAGAACTCGGACGATGTTTTTCCTTGGTTCACGCTGATGCAAGCAATGCTGGCATTTGGAGTGTCTAATCCTTGGCCGATACACCTTGTAAAATCCGAGTCGTACTGCGGGAACTCGTATCTTTATAAAAAGCTGTCAACTAAGTTCAAAGATTGTTCATATGTAGTTTTGATTTTTTACCTTTCTTTCACACCAATACATAAATTTATCACACTTGACAAAAAATTTTAATTTTACTATGTATTAAAACAGAACGACAAACTCACGAGCAAACACAGTATGGTTTGTTTCCGGTTTTATAGCTGAAGAGCATCACCGGAATGCAAAAAAAAAAGGCAATAGTCCATGCAACAATGGTAATGGCAAAGGCCACTGAATGTCTTCGCATTCTCTGCAACTTTTCAGAGACCACGTGACAAACGGCAACGTACCTATCAATAGAGATAATCTGTAAAAAAACAAGAGCTTTAGAAAGTAAAAGTAGGAAAATTAAAAATAATAATACCTAAAAAATGTCAAAACAAATTTTGTTTAAATTTTTACTCGGCTTCTAATTTTGAAGGGTTGAAATACCCTAAATAGTCAAATTAATTTTTATAGTATATTACTTAAATTTTTCAATATTGCAATTAAGCAGATTTAAAAATGAAATTGTTCTGTTTCTATAAAATAATTTAATGCTATAAACTGGTACCATTAGAAAAAATATAGAAGCATAATAATTGAGAAATAAAATGGTTTCTTTTCCTTTACACATCCACTCTGGATAAATCCATTGATGATTGAAATCCTCGGATACTTTAAAAGGCAACGTCAAAAGAAATATGGAATCAGCAATGGCCAACTGCAGAATATACCTAAAAGTAATTTTAATAATATCACTAAACTTGGAATTAGTTTTAAATGATAAAAATATTCTAAATTTTTTAACGCCCTGTGTACGCTCGTCACTTAAAATTTTATAAATAAAAACCTACGACAAGGTTATATGCAAAATTTAGACAAGACCTTACTGTTAAGCGTCAACTAAAATTTCTATTAAAAAATATATTAAAATTATAATAATTAAATTAAGTAAAGATTTGAAAGACGTTTTACCGTAAGAGTCAACTGAACATTCCTAACTTTATTTGAATAATTGCACGTAAGTATGTTTGAACAGCATCTTACTTACCAGTAAGTTACTGATTTTCGGTATTCTCTGAAAGATAGTATGACAAACATTGCAATCAAGTTTCCCAACAAACCGAAAATGCAAATTAACAGAGCTATTGTTATATTAGCGTAATTAGGAGATTTTTGATTGTTTTCAGTTTCATCTAAAACGAAAAATTGTTTTTAAGTTGATGCTTTTACTTTTTAATATTTTACAGTAATCTATTAAGAGCAATTAAATGTTTGTTAAATAAAATCTGTTTTTGAATCTTAAATTTTTTTCATTTTCCGCACATCACGTTTAATAGTGTAAATAAGATTTTTTAAAAATACAACAAAAATTCCAAAAGCTTAATTTTTAACCATAAATTATGAAAGAAACTTTTTAAAGATACAATTTTTTTATGCATAAAAAGCAATGGCGATTAAAAACAACTTAATTCTAAACACCAAGTCTACGTGTCTACGTATTTATTTTAAAGCAAAAAGATTGTCAGAAGTATTTTAAAAACTAAAACAATCTTATAAATAAAAGTGAGAAACTATAAGAAAATACAAATGAAATTGAAAAAAACGAAAAATACCTGACACCACGGATAATAAAGGATTATCACCAAATCCTGCATTGGTCAAACCAATATCAAAAACAAATGGTGTTGTGGAGGTCAAATTCATTTTTGACGATTAAAATTTTTCAGTTTTTTAAATTTGTTTAAAATCAAGTTTGAAAAAATTCCACCTTATTTTAATTCTAAAAAAATAAAATAAATCTTCTTACCATTTAAAATTATTTTAATTGGACTTTTTATTTGAACATATTATCCTGCAAAGAAAGTAAACTGTAGCCTGGTTTGAAAGCGAATTTGTAAATGCATAAAATTAAAATAAATTTTATTTGAAACCTAAACTTAAAGACTTTAATTTTTGTGCATAACAGTTACAATCTTATAAGTCATTAAGTTGTTTAATGCAAAAAAAATAAAAATACTATATAACTAATAGAAAATAAAGAAATAGTAATAAAATAAAATCTTTTTTAAATACCAAAAATATAGAATTCAATGCTTTTTTATTTTATTTGCGGTAAGCTAACAGCATTATCTATTTTATTATAAGTAGAATAACAGATAAAATATGGGTCCAACGTTTTAATTTTATTAGATAGAAAATAAAACAAAAATTTCTTTTAACATGCGCCTATAGATAATTTTTATTATTAGAGATTTATACAGTAGATTAATAAATATTATAGATAATTTATTTTATTAAAAAACCGATAGATAATCTTTTATCGATAAACATTATAAACAGTTTTTTCTCAGCTTAAGATGAAATTTATTTATCCTAACAAGAATCATGCCTTTAATCACTATTCAAGTATTTAATAATCTTCCAAGCAAATTGTGTAATTGTTAACAAACTCTCTTTTGTTTAACTAACTTTCCACTTTTCCTTCTTTTGTCTTTAAACTAAATTGTAAAAAACTTTTTGCACACTAAATTTTAATTTATGAAAGTAAGTTTAGTTACTTTTACTTCATTACAAAGCAATATCTACTTTTCTGCACCGTTTTGTTCTGCTTAAACATGTTCTTTTGCAAGCCGTCATTCACTCTACATTGAAAATCTCAATAAACGACAGGCGAATAACAAAGAGAGTCAATGACCAAGCAAAATATCCAATATTTTGCCTGGTCAACGCTGTTACTTTTATGGGTATTTTCAACGAACGGAGAGCTGTTTGGAACATTTTCTGTTTGCCCGGCCGAGAATCAAAAAAGATGTTTCAGGACCAAGTTAAAATTATTAGATCAACTTGAGAGCATTGTGAATTGCTCCAAAACAACACGGTTGGGCATTCCACATCAGGGCAGCGACACACGATTTCAATTTACTCAAATGTTTTTTCAGGGTACTTACAAAACAAAACTATCAGCTCTATGCTAACGAAATTAAAGTAATGGTTTTTAACATTTGAACAATCAAGATTGGAAACTGCCTAGAAGCACCTAGTGGCATTTTTGACGCATTGGATAAATGTTTTCCTCAATTAAGACAAAAAGCTTAAAACCAGTATAATAGACAACAAAAAAAAAAAACTTTCCTAGTTTTTAAACGTTCAACAAACTATTGTTTGATATTAGCCTACACACAAAATTGTATGCTACTAAAACTAAAAACTTCATTTGAAACTCTTTTGTTTAAATAAATAAAAACTGAAACGTTTTTTTGCTCTCTTCAGGACGCTAGAAGTACTGAAGAACTGAATCTAGTATTTAGAAACTTAAAGACTGATTTTAATTGGCTAAAATAGGTTAATAACGGTTATCATAATAAAGTCACACTAAATTTTGTCAGCAAAAAATTTTTGGTAAAAAAGAAACTAAATTATGCAAGTTTAGTGTTAAAATTTTTAGAATTTTTTTACTTATTCTAATAATTAATGCTTATTCTCGAATTTATTGTACAAATTTGAGATATAAAATTATTCTCAAACTTGTGCAAAAATAAATAACCATTTTTAAAATTCAATTTCGCATAGTTTTAAATACATTGAAAATGTGTGCCTTTTGTATCTCTTTAAATTTTATATTTCGACAAAAACTTTTGTAAAATAAAACAACATTATTATATTGCAAAATAAAAAGCTAACGTAAAAAAATTTGTTTTTTAAAGGAAAAAAAGATTCAATTATCTGATAATTTTATAATAAAGCAGAACAAAGATGAAACATTCAATCATCTTAGTTCAGCTTTATTGAAAAGTCAATTCAATTTTTTTTCTTTATTCTACCGTTTATCTTCTGACAAGTGTCCGACGAAAAGCTTAATGATAAATTTTTTGTTAATTATCTTAAAACGGATGTTCGTACGATAAAGAAAAAAAAACATTTGGAAAATGCATGTAAATCACTAAATTAACATAAAGAAACATTTTTTTGGCTATTTTGCTACTGTTTGTGCTTGGCGTCCTACGCATAGAACTTCAAACAAAATTATCAAAGCGCTTGAAATTGCAGCAGTTGGAAGCTTATCCTATGAAACGTTAGATGGATAGCAATTCCAATTAAAAATATCCAGTTTAACAAAGAACTACAGGTTGTTTTTTGAAAACAACTTCAGCAAAATGGAAAACCACGAATTCGGTCATGTTCAAATCACTATGATTCGCGGTAAAACAAGAAGCACGTTGAATATATGTTTAAAGCAGGTAGATGTTATTTCAAAACAAATTAAATTGCTAAGCTATTAGTTAGGTGAATTATACTGTACAAAATCGTTTGTCAGGGCATTATATATTTTATTCAATTAGGATCATGAAAAATTATTTGAATTAACAATTTAAATATTTTGTTGAACCAGACATTAGAAAACGATGTTAAGATTACAACTTGTTTTTGCCGATTGTACAAATCAGAAAAAGTTGCCGTTTGTTAATGGAATGCCATAACATGTTTACAAGCATAGTTGATTTGCTGAGATATTAAAAAAATTACATGTCGCTCTAAATTGATTCAAGCCGTAACAAGCTCAAGCCTAAAAGTTTCGAAAGCGTTGTTTAAGTATTAATTATTAATTTTATGAATATATACAGAGTCCGTATTTAAGTCCATAACGTGTTTTTCTACGCAACATTTTTTAACATGTTCATTGACCCTATCTAAATGTTTAAAATTAGCTTATCTTAACGACGGTCTTTTAAATGATGACTAAGCCAAATTTGGGGTCCTGAACCAATACCATTATACCGCAATTTCGTTTGCCACCGGAGCCGAATAGCTGACTGAGATATACTGTACAAAAAAATCAACGTTTGGCTGTTGATTATATGAATGAAAATGTTTTTTATCATCAGTTTCTATAATTTACGGCAAAGATATTGTTATAACCTCTAGGCAGCAGAGTCACTTTTCAACAATATATTGAAGGTTATTTCATTTTTTGATCATTACAGATCTAATCGAAACCGCGCGAGTTTATTCATTTTTAAAAAGTCCCCGCAGAGTAACTAAGCGGCGTTATTAAAAGTCACAAACATGAGCAAACTTTAAAAACAAACAAAAAATTTACAATTATTATTTTAGGTAAGCAGCCTGAATCAATATAAGAATTTCTCGTAAAGTGTTTTTCCAAGGCGCAATGGAAATCACTCAGGGTGGCTAAGCATAGAAATCACGTCTTTCAGCTCGCAATTAGAAGTGCTTGGGTTGATTCCGGATTGAAAACGGACGCAAAGAATGACACTTTCTGCTTACTTTTCGGCGACTGCTTTTCAGTCTAAACATGCTAAAAATTGAAATATTTCAACTTCAGCTTTTACCGCTTGATTTTGGTTTTTTGTCTCACATTTTATTTTCTCTGAAACTGCTTTCAATTTACACCGACCTTTAGGCCACTGAGTGTCACAAACTTTATTTCGAATCCAAAAGGACCAGTTGAACTAGGTAATTCAAATATATACAGTAAAGCTTTGTATATTTATTTATTTATTTAGGTTCAAGAAATATTATAGTTTGCCGCGAGACTGAAGTTCTTAAACACACTTAGCTCCGGCTAATTTTGAATTGATTCTTTAAAAAACTTCTCTTTGCAGACAAAAAAATCACTGTTTCTTGCTATAAAGAATATATTTACAAAATTTACCAAACTTGATCAATTGACAAAAAACTTGGCTTTCAACCTTCGCTAAAATTTAAAAAGATACCATTGCCGCAACTGTGAATAATCACTTTAACAATTTTGTGCTAGCGAGCAATAAAGACCAAATTAGCGTCCCAATGGCTAATGTTAATCTTAATATTTTGTCCGCTACAGAAACTTAACAATTCTATCTCTCTATAAAATTAACTGCGGCCACACAGCCAGAAAAACACGAACAATTCAACTGAAATGCAACAACTCTAATTACTAACTGAAATCTCACGTAAAATGGAATGGAAACAAAATGCACGCTTATATAAGATCATGACACGTCACGTGACGTTAGATTATAAACGAATTTTTTGGAATAGCGTGGATTTCTCAAAATAGCAATTAAATTAAGATCGCGGTTTACGAGAACCAATCAGAAGCAAGACAAAAAAATGATTTCGTAACATTTAATAAACTAGAAAGTTTCAAAGCATGAATGAGCGCTCGAGATAAAAGAGACAAAATGATGATGATGATGATGATGATATTTTATTCACGCTTAGTAACAATATTTAAGTATATGCAATATACATTAAGCAAAGCATGAAAAGGAAACGCGACACAACGACAAACGTTAAACATGCAGAAAGTATAGAGGGGGTAAGAAAGAGAAAAAAGAAAGAAGCACGGCCGCGTTACCTAATTCAAACTAAATATTATTATTTAAAAAGACAAAAAAGACACAAAAAAATGAGAAGACAAAAAAAAAAAATGACAAAAATTGTGCAGTGCAGGAACGGTTATGTAAATCATTGGGAGACACAACCGCCCTATATAGCTAACTATAAATTTAGCTCAACTGAGCATGGTGAGTAAAGAAAATCTCCCGAAAAGAAACCTCACCAGGTCCGGAAACCTTTTCTGGATGCACTGCAAATACAAACATAAAAATAAAACAAAATATACTTATATACTGTATATATACATTATTTAGAGAGAAAAAAGAAGTATAAAGTTTAGAAAAGAATAGAACATGCCAACTGTGTAAATTGATTTGAATAATCAGTTAACAAAAAAATAAAATAAAGTAAGGTTGATTGTCTATTCAACAGTTTGAATTTGTTATATCAATTGATTCCAATTTTCTTACGTAGCATACACTCTTTCTTGATAGAGATTGAAAATGTTTTGAAGATTGTAGCCTGATTGAGAATTGATAAGAGAACCAATGTTGATGATTGTTCTTTAGAAAGACATGTGATTAAATTTCCTGAATTCATTTTTATCTGAAATAAAAATGCTTTTCCGCAGTAAGTAGCTCACTGAAATCATTAAATTTAGATCTTATTGAATATTTAATTATACATGTACACTAATTCTAGTTTACAGATGTATAAAAGCAATACCTTCATGCACTGTCAAGTTATGGCGCCGAAAAGACAAAGCGCCATTAAGACGTGGTTATAGTTTTATAACTTAATTTGTAAAATCTTTTATTGATCCTTATTTATATTGATTCATTGAGTAGGAATTTTTTAAGATTGTTTGAACTAAAAGAGTAAAATAAATGTTTATAATACAATTATAAAAACAACTTGCCGTCAAAATAAATTAAGGAGAGGGAGTTTATCGATTACGAAATCACTATGTAACAATGAAAATAATCAAAAGCTTAAAAATTACTATAAAAGACTGAAAATCAATTCTAGAGTTATAAAATAAAAATTATAATTATGAATAAAGTGTGACACCTATCATTTTGAACATTCACCTCTGTCCACCCAACACGAAAAAAAACAAAAAAAGTGAAATAAAAATTTTTATTGTTTTTTGAACTAGGCCACTTTTTAAAGTATATAAATTTTTTTTATTTATATTTATAAAATCAATGACTAATATTTCTACAAAGTTTTTGAAACTTTTAGGCTTGAGCTTGCTGCGGCTTAATTCAATATAGACTAACTATTAAATTTTTTTAGTTTCCCAGCAAATCAACTATTTGCTTATAAAGATGTTATGGCATACAAACAACAAACGGCAACTTTTTCTGATTTGTACAATCGGCAACATTTTCTAATGTCGAGTTCAACAAAATATTTAAATTGTTAATTCGAATAATTTTTCATGATCCTAATTGTATAAAATATATAATGCCCTGAAAAAACGATTTTGTACAATATAATTCACCTAACTGATAGCTTAGCAATTTAATCTGTTTTGAAATTACAATACAAGAAAGCTTAATCCGATGTAATTTCACAAAGAAAATTGAAAATACGCAAAGCATTATTATTGTTATTCTTATTCATTTTGAACAGTCCTTAACGGACTTTAGCTATGTGTTTTTTGCGTACTGTGTATAAATGAAACGCCATTTTTTGCGTAAATAAAAGTATAGAAGCATACTTGAAAAAAACAACTTTTTGTAATTGTTATTATATGTCATGGAACATATTACACAGTACTGTTCAAAGTATAACGTACAAATTTGAAGGCAGAGCTAAAAATATGTAGTTTAAATGGCTTGTTTGTTACTAATCTTGTGGTTTATTCATATTCTTTGCGATTTTTGGCTCGGATTGACTTTATCTTTAGAGCAGAGGTGACAACGTTTCCTCAAGTTAGACTTTGCAACTTAATATTTTAGAATAAATAATCAAGCATTATAAAGGAGTTACTTACAAAAACATGTTCTTCTAAGAAATATTTAATTTTTTGTTGAAATGTTTAGCTACAGTATAAAGGTCTTCTTTTAATAATAGGTAAAACAGGGCAATTTTATTCCAAAATTGTTGTAGTATGTAAAATTATTTACTCCAAGTAAAGCACATACATAGGACTGGCACCCTTTGTTTATCTTTTACTGAAAATTGTTATTGTATTGGCTGATCAGATGCTGTCAGCAATGTACCAAGCTACCACCGTTTTTTTTCATACAAAACTGTCTGACCTCGTGCTCCTTATAATATTCATTCATGTGACACTCCTTTACAATGTTATCTCTGCTTTGTGCTTGGCGCCGCATTTGCAAAGAGAGGAAGGAACGAGACCCAATTTGTCAATGCACGAATAAAAACGCGCAACAGCAGCCTGTAGGTGGAATGGGCCAACAGGCCGCAGCAGACTGGTTAGTTCGGCTGAAAGTAAAGTTTCTGGTTAGTTCGTAGCCCAAAGTGTTCTGGGTACTTTACGACATGTCGAACGAACTGGGTACAGGCAAGGCGCTGGTAATGAAAGCACGAGACCGGGATGTACTCTCACTATTTTTGTTCAATCTGTGATTCATGTACATTGTTCGATATATGATCATCAATAGAGTAGCACGGAGGTCCAACTCGGGAAGATTGTTTACGTTTTCGCGCATCAGGCACAGACAAGCGTTTAGATTAGGGATGTCCAACCTGTGGCTTACTTAAGATTTTGATGCGGCTCACTGCCTATTCCAATTTTTTGATATATTTCAAACCTGTATCGCAGCGTTTTCGCAAGCTTACTTAGTAGATTTTTGACCAAAAATCGTCAAGTTAGAGTCAGATTCAGAGTAAAGAATCCCTTTTTTTTAAGAATACTTTAAATTGGGTCCAAGTTTAAAAACTAGAGTCTGATTAAAAGTGAATATATTTTTGCGGCCCGCCGACTTTAGTTCATTATAGAATTTGACCCATAATAAAACCAGGTTGGAGATCCCTTGGTTTAGACCTTTGTGTTATTCTCCGGGCATTTGATATCCGTTGTTACGTGGGAATGCGGAATTTTGGTGTTGCAAAAATAATTGTTGTTTTTAAGAATATAAAAAACCGTATTATTACGAAAACTCTGGAAACTCACCCTTACGTAATCATTCAGAATTTCGATGCTGCAAAAACAATGTAAAAGTAAAAAAAACGGTTACTAAGTGGAACTCTGGATTCCGTTGTTGCTAATTACGTGAGGATGTGAAATTTTGTTGTTGCAAAAATAACTGCTGTTTTTAAAAATCAAAAAAAAACGTGTTGTTACTAAAATTCTGGAAGCTCACCTTATGTAAGCATTTAAAATTTCGATGCTATAAAAATTCTGGAAGCTCACCTGACGTAAGCATTTAAAATTTCGATGCTATAAAAACAACTTAAAAGTAAAAAAAAACGTGTTATTAAATAGAACTCTAGATTCCGTTGTCGCCAGTTACGTGAGAATGCCAAATTTCGTTGTTGCAAAAAAATTTGTTTTTTTTAAAAATCAAAAAAAAAAATGTATTAAGCCTATTACCAAAATTCGGGAAAGTTATCTGTTATCTTTATATGTTACAAAATAATGTTATTCTCATTTTGTCAATTTGGTTGGTAGGAAATAAAAAGTTCTTTTTGAACTTCAAGAGTAGACTTTTTTTTGGTCTCCAGTTGATTTTCAAAATAAATTTTTTAAACAGTGTGCAATAAGTAAGAACCGTTTTTTTAAACTCTGGCTTGAAAAATTTTTCAGAGGAAAGAAATCATTTCAGTAAATTTAAGACTTTAGTAAGGTTTTTCTAATTGTTTTTCCACCTGCGGCACATTTTGGGACTTTTTCAAAATTTGCGGCATACTTAGACCAAATTTTTTGATTTTCGTCTCTAAAACTAGTGTACTCTAAAAAAATCTTCACTTTAAATCTGTCTCGAATTTTTTTTATTTCGTCGTCAAAAGTAGTGTTCCCGAGAAAAAGATCGCAGAGCAATGGACTAATGTTTTTCAAATACTTTTGCTGCACACTTGAAAATCTCTACGGCAAGCAGGTTGAGAAACACCACTTTAGTAGGTCATAAATTTATAAAAGTCGGAACCCCTGCTTTATTGTTATTCAATCGTACAAAATATATTGTTTTCATTCTATGTCTTCTGTTTGCAAAACTCACATTTGAAAACTATAAACATTTGAGACAATATTTCCAAAAAAGTAAACTTATACAGTACGTAAAGAATACACCGGATTTTTCGAAATGAGGAAAATTTCAACATAAAAACGGTCTATTATTTTAAATGCAAAATGAAAAGTAGTCAGATGCTGTTTAATTGTCTGAAGGCGTAAACATCAGGCCTAACATGTGCAGTAGTTTATTTAATTTTTTCCCACAAAAATGAATAGTACAAGAATGTTCAATAAAAAATGCTCATTATAATAATTGAATTTTGCCCGCTCGATTGATATTCAAACAACTTTTGCTGTAGTCAAACAACAATTGTTTTGTCTAACAGAAAGTGGGGTAAATGTGTAAGCTGTTCTCAAGCAATCGCCAAAAAAAAATTGATTTTACATAAAAAAAGCCATGTCGACGTTGATAAAAGCGTAAAATTGAAAATCCGTGCTTTGCTGCGATAGTAAGCAAAAATACAAACATTTTCTGAAAATCGTCTATTTTATCCGTTAGCCCTCGCTCGGATCCACCTAAAACTAGTACCGTCTTATTCAGCAATTCAAACTAGGAAAAGTCAAGATATTTCAGAATATTATCTAAAAAATAACTTACCAACGTTCTTAGAAAGACTGGGCTTCAAGCACCTGGCCATTGTGGAGAATAGGGTTAACACAATGCCGATATTAGCGACACAGATCAAGAACTTTATCAACTGTTTTCAAATATTGATTGTTCAAATCTATTTATTGTTACGCTTTCTTTTTTTTTCCATTTTTGTTTGGGTTTGTATTTCGCTTCAAATTAAAATCACTTCGTCACATTTTATTTTGTGATTCGTAAATTTCAGTATAAGTAATTTTTTCCAAAACACTGTAATAAAAAAAAACGCAGCCAGTTAATTCGACGTTGGGGACTTTCCTGCGAAGCTCGAAGCAGCGATTATAATCGATCGAGACGAGAAAAAAAGCGAGGCGCGAAATTAAATACGCACTGTAACTCAGATAGCGAAAATTTAATTCCGCACTAACGAGTTAAACCTACCGCCACAGAGTAAATTCAATATTACAACAGCTGGTTGCACAGAACATACTCAATTTTGAAACAACTATTGCCTTTACTTTTAAACCTATTCCGACTGGGCTTTTTGAAACTTTTTACGACTGGGGGGGGGGCGAAAACTGCCCACGCTTTTGCTTGATTATATCTCAACACTTACTAGCGCTAGAATTGTCATTCAAGTTTGTATAGAAAGAAAATTTTATGCTCTTTTGATATAGATACTTAAATGTTGCATTTTAACATCATTTGGGATTAAAAAAGCGAGTTTTTAAAGGGTAGTCAATTTTTATAAATTGGCTGAAAACGAAAGAGTGATTTGAGAGAATTAACGACTTCGGCTGTTTGTCGAACGTCATTAATCCGTAAAATTAGAAGTAAAAATTATAACAGCTGAAATCCACTTGATAAGATTATTACTATTGACAGAGAAAGAAATTCTACAACAGCAAATCTGCTAAAAGCTGATTTTATTAGTCCTTACAACGCTTTGATCTTTGCTATTGATCAAATAATTTTTAAAATTCACTCCCTTTTGTGAACAATTTAGGCAAGAAATTTCATAATATAAAAAGAAAGGCAAATCATTGCACAAAAATATTGTGTTTGTAGTTCTACAACGCAGGGAACTCACCTTAATTTTTCTTCACTATAAAGGAATATTTCGACTTGACCAATTTATTTAGAGTTGATTGCTTTTGATCACATCGATTTTTTTAACTTTACAGAAATCCTTTTTGTTTCGAATGTTTTCTTCTTTTGGTTAAGTTAATTCATTAATAAAATATTTGTTTGTTAAAATTTTGCTGGCGTTTCTGACGTAATTCTTTAACTTTTAATTTTGTACGCCTTGTTGAATTATTTAAGTCTAATTTTCGTAAGAGTTACAAAAAATTAAAATGTTTCAAAAAAGTAATTTAATTACCATCAACTTGAATTTTAACTGTGACGAGTAATGTACCTTTGTTCAAAACTTGTGAAACCGACATTTTTTTGCGATAGAAATTATTCAATTGATAGTCCGAATTTCAATATTATTGTTTGAAAAACAAAAACACCTGTACAATCATTGAATAATATTGGACTCAAACACAGCTCAATGTATTTTGTTTGAATATTTATTGAGTTTGTTTATGTGAAGTTTTCAAAACTGTTACCAGGCTGAACAAAAAACTGGAGGCGCCATTTCAATGCCATTTCTTTTTTTTCATTCCGGACCTGATATTTCTGATATACATATTTCATACCGACGTTTTTTTTCTGATTGAGGAGGAAATATCGATAACAAAGCGGTATAAATACTTGGTTCCACGACATTTTTGCTAAGTATCAACTTTAGTTTTTGTAGAATTTTACTGGTTAAACCAGTGGTTCTCAAACGGGGTGCTGCGGTACCCTAGAGTGCCATTTGCATTTTGCTAGCATGCCGCAAGCTATTGCACATTATTCACTAGTCCAGGAAAAAAGTTGAGTGTTGTAATGTTATTTCGAATTATCAGCTTCAATGTTACTACATATATCTATGTTTCTCAACCTATGTGCAGCGAATGATTTCGTAAAAAATTAGCTAGGGACGTCAAATATTGCGGTTTTTACACGTAAAATATATAATATTAGGAGCGAAAACCGTTTTTATTTAGAAAGAACTGATTTTGGAAAGAAAAGTCACAAGAGAGACCATGCATTTAGGTGAAGAACTTTATTTTTTTTAGAGATCACATAATTTTAGTGGCGAAAATCAAGGATCGTAGCTGAAGTGCGCCGCGAACTTTGAAAAATATTACTTATGTGCCACGGCCAGAACAACGGTATTTTTATAATAGAACTGATTTTAGGGACAAAAGCTAGAAATCTGAGTCTAATTCTGGTTGAAAACCTTTTTTTGTGATCATCTGATTTTGGAAACTAAATTTAATAAAAATGGTCTAAAGGTGCCGCGATTTTTGAAAAATTTCAAAAATATGCCGTAATAGGAAAAAGGTTGAGAAACACTGAGTTAGACCTTGCCTTGGATGAAAGGTTTTACGAATTTTAATACAAGACTAAAGCCAACTTCAAACAAATTCTGTTTGCGCGGCTCCGTGTGTTTATTCATTTTTATTACACTTGCTGCATTTATGCAACAAATATCAAGCAAATACGAAAATGCAATTGTGGTCCATTTTCGAGACTTGGTTTTACTCGAATAGAAAGTAATTTTTTGGTCTACAATGTCTGTACCTTCTTTCGTATAATCACATAGCTTATATAAAGCCGGTTTCTTCTTTTAATTTTTTCAAATTTAAAAAATTAGTTGCATTATTGATAAGATTGAAATGTTTCGCTTTCCTATGGTTTTTGAGTTACAATAAAATAATTGAGGTTGATATTTTTTTTAGGATATTTCTTTGCGCTTAGCTTGAATAGTTCTGATGGTAATAATTTTCCGTTCAAATAGCCATTATACCTGAGGTATAAGTGTATAATCGATTGTTAGATCAACTTTTACAATAAAGCCAAATCAAAAGCTCGGGATTTTATCCAAATTTGTTTGAAAATTTTACACGAAAAGAAATCTAAATCTACAGTTACGTCTTTTTCAACATAAAAAACTTCCCTTGGAAAGTGAGATTGAAAGCGTTTTATTGCCTCGTAAAGTGCTTGAATAAACATAGTTAGTGAACGGTTCAGTCTCAATTGCTTTGATAAACAGATTGCAATTTGCTTTTTTTTCGCTTTTGGCTGCTTTTTTCTCACGTTTTATGAAATAGTAAAAAACTAATCACTAGGTGTCAACAAACTACAAAATTATTTAATCAATTTTTTCAAAAATTGCACCAACTTTTAGATGAATAAAAATCACAAAAAGTCATAAAATTTGAAGAAATTCGTGTAAGTAGTTTTTAAGCAGCACACAGCATTTTAGCAGCGCAGGCATTTTCCGTCCCCCTCCCAGTCGTAATAGGGTTAAATGGTGCTAACGAGAGTCTTTCGACAGTAAAGAATTTTAAGTAGTTAAAAAAAAGCGACAAAGCTTCATGAACAATTAACTAATTTCTAAAAGTTTAATTCAGTAAAAAGATTTAATAGTAAGTGTTTGTCCAAATTTTAATCATTAAAAGCTTTCATAAATAGCTTAGGTAGTATTTTGAATGGTAATTATTTGCTTAAAAAGATGTCTTGGCTTTTATTTTAAACAAAACTTTTGCAGCAAAAAATATTTTGCGGAGATGTACAAGCATTTTTGCATTTTTATATTTATCAATTTTTTAGAGCTTTATTTAAATGAATGAAACTAAAATATTTGGTTATATTTTTAATAAATTGCATTCTAACTCATAGAGTGTATTGCTGCGCATCATTAAGTCTTCGCTTGTTCAAAAGTCCTTGAAAACTGTTGTTGATTAACTAGTATTTTTTACAATAGGGAAATGAAATTTGATAAAAAAGGTGAAAAACTTTATGAAGTTGCATGTAGAGTTAATAATAATAAAGAATTTTTTTACTTCATCTGTCAAATTAACTGGTAGTTTTTTATACTTGTCAGAAGCGTGGTAAAAATATCTGTTTAAAAATTTTCTAGTCAACATAAAAAGATTGCCAAAAAACTCAAACATTTTTTAAAAATTGTATAGCCAATGTTTGTTAAAGTCTCTAAAACAAAGTTTAAAAAGTCAAACTATTTCATTACTTTACTGTTGCATTAACTGAACTTTAATTATAAAATTTGTTTCAACTGAAAAGAAAAGCAGTTTTTGAATATGCAAATATTTAATCGCTTGTTATTTTAGCTATAACCACAAAATATACATGACCGCAAAAAGCTGTGGTATGTCAACCAGCTTTGAACTAATTAAACGTTTTCTAAAAACGTGTTCATTGGTTGTTCGACATTGCGAGGTCACAACAATCTAGGTGTGGTTTTGGATTGCAAAATATAAAAGTGAAACTTTTTTAAATTCTGATATCTTGAGACTAATATTGATTAAATTCTTTTCCGACCAACTTTTTCACTTCTACTAAATATATCTTTTCAATGAAGGATTTTATTAGAAAAAACAATGTTGTTTTTTTATAAAGCAGGCATATTTTATTTAAAAAAACTAAAACAAAAATAATGAAAGTTTTTTACAAAAAAGGAACAAATGTTATTCCAATTATCTCTATACTTTTTTTCTAAACAAGCTGTAAAACTATAAATTTCTGTTAAAACAAAGCTTTCTACTCATTTTTTATCAGTACTTAAAATGATTTTTGACAAAAATTTTTAAGTTTATTTCTCACATTTTTTGAAAGACCACATAACGAGAAAAGCAATAATAATTATTACTAGAATAAAAACAAAAAATATATAATACTGACTTTATAATAAACCAATCAATAAACGATTTTCCAATGCATGTGTTTTAGAAATACATTTAAGTGTATCTGTTTCATTTTATTAAAACTGAGAAGAAATATCGTAATTTGACGCTTGCGTTAAACGTTAAATTAAGAATTCAAAGTTTAAATTCCAAAGCAAATGTACCATGCAACGGTTAAAAGAATAGGAAAACACAAATTATACAACTGCGTCATGTTTTGACATGCATAAAAGCAACATAAAGCATGTAAAAGATTAAAATTAAAAAATTGCTTTAAAAATGCAAACTATACAAAAAATATGGAGAGGCTGAAACCTTCAAACTTTTTTTAAGATTTAAAGGAATATATTAAAAAATCATTCACTAAGTTATATTTTCTAAAAATTATCATTTTTGATGTTTTGAAACTTTTTCTGATGTGCAACCACATTTATTATACCAATTTTAAAAACACCCTTAAATCGATTTTTTTTCTGGTAACATGTTTTTTGTTATTTATTTTAATATTTTACATTTTATACATGTACTTATACAAATAAATTTAACTCTACTGAAAGAATTGCAAAAATGCAAATTGTCACTGCAGGACCTTCATTAGGTAAATTCATTTTCTATTTAACTTGAAAAACTCAGAAATTTGTTTGAAAAGTTACTATGGTTTTGTATTTTTCAAAAGTTAATCACGATAAAATTATTAATCAAAAATCCGTTTGCGAAAATAATTGATGTTACCCTGTCAAAAGGTGTAAAAAGATAATATGCCTCTTGATTGAAACACAGGCCTAAATTCAAACAATACATAAATATTAATTAACTGACTCAGTTCCAGCTATTATTACGTTATAAACTGCGCAATATGTCTGGTTTGATAAAGCAAAATGCATTTATTTAATTTAAATTTGTAGAAAATCATCTTTTTCTAGAGCTTTTTTTTTAATTCTTCTTTGTGATTGCAAAACAAAGGATTTCAGTTATGTACAACCTAAAATATTATCAAAAGATTAGATTTTATTATTAAAAGCAAAGTCTAAAATTACAGTTGAAAAAGCAAATTCCAGTTTAAAATAGTCAGTCTTCATTTATAATAGTTTTCACATGAAGTAAATAATCCGCATTCCTCAACTAAATTTTAGGTAAATATTGGCGCTTTATCGATTGAAATTTTCAAAGTTCAAACCTGCATTCGTCAGCAAATTTTAAAAATATTATTTACTCTTCTTCCTACTAACGACAGTCTTAAAAAGCAGTTCTAAATTTTATTTTTTATGAAGCGAAGAAAAGTCATTTGAAAAAAATCTATATATTGATTGCTTAAATTAACAATAGCAAAAACACGGGAATAAAAACAAGGTTAAAAGCCCTACAGACTGTTTCACCCATAAAAGGGATCATCAGGGGTATCTTATTCAAATAGAATCTTATTCATTCTATTTGAATAAGATACCCCTGATGATCCCTTTTACGGGTGAAACAGTCTGTAGGGCTTTTAACCTTGTTTTTATTCCCGTGTTTTTGCTATTGTTAATTTAAGCTCTAACTTTGTTATTGAGCACTTTAGAAGTACTGATTTTCATACGGTGTTATATATTGATTGCAATATTTTTGTATTTTTGAAAGCAGATTGGAAAAAAAAATGACTGTTGTTTTAAATTTAACTTTTAATCCTGCAAAATTCAACTTAAATTCAACTTAAAAGAATAAAACAGCTACATTAAGACATATTTAACGCAATTTCTATTATTTAGCAGTTTGATTGTAAGAAAATAAATAAAACAATTCTTTTTCTGCAAATCAAGTTATTTTAAACTTTAATCAACTTTAATAAAATTTTGCTTCAAAGAACTTTCTTACCGCCATTTTCGTTTAAAGTTTGTTCTCAAAAAGGTGAACAAATACGGATTCAAAGCCGAGTTTAAATAAGCAAGAATTGCTCCCGCGGCTTGAAGTTCTTTACAAAATTCTTCCTATATTTAAAATTGGTCAGTAAGTGGTTCAATGCCAAAAAAACTATGGAGACTAATGCAAAGAGAAAATTCCAAAGCTTTTTGAATCGTCTTTGTACATTTTTAACGCAATACCGTTATTGATTCAACATGAGAATTTCCGTATTTCAACTTTTATGTGTCAAAAATTTTTTTCAAAAATAAAACATTATATTTTTCATACTTCGTTACTCTTTAGTGAGAAAAATTCCTTCAGTTTATTTTACTTACCAAAAACTTATTTTTTTAAAAATACTTAATATTTCGGTTGTTCAACCTAATCTTAACAACTATAGGGATCAAAGTTCTAACAAAGTTTATTGAAAAAAGAATCGGGATGTAAATGGTTAAATTCAAAAGGTCGTTTATTTTGATTATCCTGCATCAAAAATACAAAGTTGATTGTAAATAAAATGACTTTTTTAATTGTATTTTACAAGCATTTCTTACCTGAACGTTCCATATTCCAATTATCTTAGCAAGATGAACTGCATGAAATGGAACCCAACAAATGGCAAAGCATGAAACCAACGTGGTGCATATACATTTTTTTCTGAACGAGAAGAAGTGAAGCCATTTGATGATTTTACTTTAGTTAGTCATAACCGTCTTAAGATCAAACCGTAGCAAACAATCATAACCTAAAAAATCACTTCCGTCGTCAAGAACATGTTTTAACAACAAAATCGGCGTCATAAAATTTATATAAAGGAAGGATAATATTAAAAGGATGAAAACCTTAATTTGATTCAAAAAAAGAAAGAAGTCAAAGTAAAGTTTTTCTGAAAACTGTTAGTTTAGTTTTATTAGTTTTTACCAAAAAACTTCTCCTTTAATTTTAATAAAAAAATTAAATACCTGAATGAAAAAATGTCAAAATTTTAAAAAAATATTACTTTTTAAATTTTAAAACAGTGTGAAATTTTTTCATTATTTTTCTAACATATTATAACTTTAAATATTGCAACAGTTTATTCATAGTTAAAAAGATATATCACTAAAAACAAACTAGTTTTTATTACCAAAAAAATAATTAAAGAAATTTGTGATTTATTTCAAACAATAAAATATTGCAACTATTTTAAGAATAAAAAAAACAAAAAAACTTACAAATAGCGGGACAAGATAGAAAAACTATGTAAAATTGAGAAAGAAAAATGCAATCCAACCATCCGGTCTTTTCCGGTAACTACAAGCTGTATCATTCTGAATTATTTTATTTTCTATTTGATCCAGAGGATCATCTAAGTTAAAAGTTCCAACTGGATTCAAGTTTAGATCAATTGCCTCAATTTCTAAAAGGTTAAATGTTCCACTTACTGTGGGAAAGGGTTCCAACGCAAAAAGAAAACTTAAATTAATAAGATTTTCATGTTCACTTATTTTTGGAATTCTTGGTCTAAAAAAGCAAATTAAATCCAGTTGATTGAAAGTATCAAATCTAAACAGTTAAAATTAAAGAATATCAAATTTTAGTTTTTTATTAAAAATTAAAAAAAACTCTAAAGCATGAGTTATACAAAGTTCTATTCGCAAACAATAATTTTTAAAAATGTTTATAAAAAAAAATATTATTCTTACATTATTTTAGACAAATATAACTAGCTGATAGCATAGCTCATTATACATATTATTGAAATGTAACCTTCAAGAGGAAACTTTTATTTTTTTTCTTGAACAAATAATCAATAAATTAATAAATGCATTTTTCTTTCTTTTAATCAAGCCTTTATCATTTAACTTAATACGAATTTTTCAAGCTGTGTTACCTGCAATAGAACTCGGACGATGTTTTTCCTTGGTTCACGCTGATGCAAGCAATGCTGGCACTTGGAGTGTCTAATCCTTGGCCGATACACCTTGTAAAATCCGAGTCGTACTACGGGAACTCGTATCTTTATAAAAAGCTGTCAACTAAGTTCAAATGCTGTTACGTGCAAGTTCAAATGCTGTTCATATGTAGTTTTGATTTTTTATCTTTCTTTCATACCAATACATAAATTTATCACACTTGATAAAAAATTTTAATTTTACTGTGTATTAAAATAGAACGACAAACTCACGAGCAAACACAGTATGGTTTGTTTCCGGTTTTATAGCTGAAGAGCATCACCGGAATGCAAAAAAAAAAGGCAATAGTCCATGCAACAATGGTAATGGCAAAGGCCACTGAATGTCTTCGCATTCTCTGCAACTTTTCAGAGACCACGTGACAAACGGCAACGTACCTATCAATAGAGATAATCTGTAAAAAAACAAGAGCTTTAGAAAGTAAAAGTGGAAAAATTAAAAATAATAATACCTAAAAAATGTCAAAACAAATTTTGTTTAAATTTTTACTCGGCTTCTAATTTTGAAGCGTTGAAATACCCTAAATAGTCAAATTAATTTTTATTGCAATTAAGCAGATTTAAAAATGAAATTGTTCTGTTTCTATAAAATAATTTAATGTTATAAATTGGTACCATTAGAAAAAATATAGAAGCATAATAAGTGAAAAATAAAATGGTTTCTTTTCCTTTACACATTCACTCTGGATAAATCCATTGATGATTGAAATCCTCGGATACTTTAAAAGGCAACGTCAAAAGAAATATGGAATCAGCAATAGCCAACTGCAGAATATACCTAAAAGTAATTTTAATAATATCACTAAACTTGGAATTAGTTTTAACTGATAAAAATATTCATTTATTTTAGATTATCCAAATTTTTTAACGCCCCGTGTACGCTTATCACTTAAAATTTTATAAATAAAAAATCTATGGCGATGTTATACGCAAAATTTAGACAAGACCTTACTGTTAAGCGTCAACTAAAATTTCTATTAAAAAATATATTAAAATTATAGTAATTAAATTAAGTAAAGATTTGAAAGACGTTTTACCGTAAGAGTCAACTGAACGTTCCTAATTTACTTGAATCATTGCACGTAAGTATGTTTAAACAGCATCTTACTTACCAGTAAGTTACTGATTTTCGGTATTCTCTTAAAGATAGTATGACAAACATTGCAATCAAGTTTCCCAACAAACCGAAAATGCAAATTAACAGAAGTATTGTTATATTAGCGTAATTAGGAGATTTTTGATTGTTTTCAGTTTTATAAATAGTGAAAAAAGGTGAATCTAAAACGAAAATTTTTTTTTAAGTTGATGCTTTTACTTTTTAATATTTTACAGTAACCTATTAAGTGCAATTAAATGTTTGTTAAATAAAATCTGTTTTTGAATCTTAAATTTTTTTCATTTTACGCACATCATGTTTAATAGTGTAAATAAGATTTTTTAAAAATACAACAAAAATTCCAAAAGCTTAATTTTTAACCATAAATTATGAAAGAAACTTTTTAAAGATACAATTTTTTTATGCATAAAAAGCAATGGCGATTAAAAACAACTTAATTCTAAACACCAAGTCTACGTGTCTACGTATTTATTTTAAAGCAAAAAGATTATCAGAAGTATTTTAAAAACTAAAACAATCTTATAAATAAAAGTGAGAAATTATAAAAAAATAATACAAATAAAAGTGAAAAATTGAAAACAACGAAAAATACCTAACACCACGGATAATAAAGGATTATCACCAAATCCTGCATTGGCCAAACCAATATCAAAAACAAATGGTGTTGTGGAGGTCAAATTCATTTTTGACGATTAAAATTTTTCAGTTTTTTAAATTTGTTTAAAATCAAGTTTGAAAAAATTCCACCTTATTTTAATTCTAAAAAAATAAAATAAATCTTCTTACCATCTAAAATTATTTTAATTGGACCTTTTATTGAAACATAGTATCCTGCAAAGAAAGTAAACTGTAGATTGGTTTGAAAGCGAATTTGTAAATGCATAAAATTAAAATAAATTTTATTTGAAACCTAAACTTAAAGACTTTAATTTTTGTGCATAACAGTTACAATCTTATAAGTCATTAAGTTGTTTAATGCAAAAAAAAAAATACTGTATAACTAATACTAGAAAATAAAAAAATAGTAATCTTTTATCGATAAACATTATAAACAGTTTTTTCAGCTTAAGATGAAATTTATTTATCCTAACAAGAATCATGCCTTTAATCACTATTCAAGTATTTAATAATTTTCCAAGCAAATTGTGTAATTGTTAACAAACTCTCTTTTGTTTAACTAACTTTCCACTTTTCCTTCTTTTGTCTTTAAACTAAATTGTAAAAAACTTTTTGCACACTAAATTTTAATTTATGAAAGTAAGTTCAGTTACTTTTACTTCATTACAAAGCAATATCTACTTTTCTGCACCGTTTTGTTCTGCTTAAACATGTTCTTTTGCAAGCCGTGATTTACTCTAAATTGAAAATCTCAATAAACGACAGGCGAATAACAAAGAGAACCAATGACCAAGCAAAATATCCAATATTTTGCCTGGTCAACGCTGTTACTTTTATGGGTATTTTCAACGACGGAGAGCTGTTTGGAACATTTTCTATTTACCCGCCGAGAATCAAAAAAGATGTTTCAGGACCAAGTTAAAATTATTAGATCAACTTGAAAGCATTGTGAATTACTCCAAAACAACACGGTTGGACATTCCACATTAGGGCTGCGACACACGATTTCAATTTACTCAAATGTTTTTTCAGGGTACTTACAAAACAAAACCATCAGCTAAGGAAATTGAAGTAATGGTTTTTAACATTTGAACAATCAAGATTGGAAACTGCCTAGAAGCACCTAGTGGCATTTTTGACGCATTGGATAATTGTTTTCCTCAATTAAGACAAAAAGCTTAAAACCAGTATAATAGACAACAAAAAAAAAAAACTTTCCTAGTTTTTAAACGTTCAACAAACTATTGTTTGATATTAGCCTACACACAAAATTGTATGCTACTAAAACTAAAAACTTCATTTGAAACTCTTTTGTTTAAATAAATAAAAAACTGAAACGTTTTTTTGCTCTCTTCAGGACGCTAGAAGTACTGAAGAACTGAATCTAGTATTTAGAAACTTAAAGACTGATTTTAATTGGCTAAAATAGGTTAATAACGGTTATCATAATAAAGTCACACTAAATTTTGTCAGCAAAAAATTTTTGGTAAAAAAGAAACTAAATTATGCAAGTTTAGTGTTAAAATTTTTAGAATTTTTTTACTTATTCTAATAATTAATGCTTATTCTCGAATTTATTGTACAAATTTGAGATATAAAATTATTCTCAAACTTGTGCAAAAATAAATAACCATTTTTAAAATTCAATTTCGCATAGTTTTAAATACATTGAAAATGTGTGCCTTTTGTATCTCTTTAAATTTTATATTTCGACAAAAACTTTTGTAAAATAAAACAACATTATTATATTGCAAAATAAAAAGCTAACGTAAAAAAATTTGTTTTTTAAAGGAAAAAAAGATTCAATTATCTGATAATTTTATAATAAAGCAGAACAAAGATGAAACATTCAATCATCTTAGTTCAGCTTTATTAAAAAGTCAATTCAATTTTTTTTCTTTATTCTACCGTTATCTTCTGACAAGTGTCCGACGAAAAGCTTAATGATAAATTTTTTGTTAATTATCCTAAAACGGATGTTCGTACGATAAAGAAAAAAAAACATTTGGAAAATGCATGTAAATCACTAAATTAACATAAAGAAACATTTTTTTGGCTATTTTGCTACTGTTTGTGCTTGGCGTCCTACGCATAGAACTTCAAACAAAATTATCAAAGCGCTTGAAATTGCAGCAGTTGGAAGCTTATCCTATGAAAAGTTAGATGGATAGCAATTCCAATTAAAAATATCCAGTTTAACAAAGAACTACAGGTTGTTTTTTGAAAACAACTTCAGCAAAATGGAAAACCACGAATTCGGTCATGTTCAAATCGCTATGATTCGCGGTAAAACAAGAAGCACGTTGAATATATGTTTAAAGCAGGTCAGTGCCGGCGCTAGGCCAGCTGAGGCCCCCCCCCGAAAACTATACGTGGGCCCCTTTATCCGCAAACAAAGTGAACCGTAAAAATTATACAAAATGCGATTGCGTCCAATTTTGCGTCTACGTACCCTAGTTTGAAATCTACGTACGTAATTTGATACGACATTTTCGTACGTAAATCGCATCGTATTCTGTGTAAAGCCTCCTTAAGTCCTTAAGCCAATCGCTGGTCGATGAAGAAACTGACTCTGACTCGTCTAATGAAAATAAATTTCTGTGCAATTGATTCTTAACATTAATCTACAACACAAAGAAGATAACGTATATTTAATACAGGTTTCAAAATGTTTTTCGGCGAGCCTTTTCAGCAGCAAACACATCAATTATGCGGTCGAGATCTAAATCTCGTACGCAAGAGCTTTCTATCGAAATTGTAGCTAGAGATGTTAGCCTTTCGTCCATCATGGTGGATCGATGGAAGGTTTTGATTAGCTTCAGTTTGCTGAAACTTCTCTCAGCGCCAGCTACTGAGACCGGGCAGGTCAACAAAACTCAAAGAGCTATGGACAAATTTGGATATACTTCCAGCATATGCTTTCGATAGATATAGCTCAGAAAATCGTTGGCTGTTTTGAGATCTTCTTTATTTTCTTTCACGATGACCACGAACCGTTCCAACTCCTCATTCATTTCCACAGGGTCAATATCGCCCATTGTTTCATAAAATTTTTGGCATGCATTAAGTAAACGATTGTGCCCGTATACTTGCAATAAACTTTCTTGATTATAAAGAAAATTAAAAATTGCACCCACAGTGTGCATTTGCTCGAAGCTTTCTTTTAAAGAAGATAGAGCATGATCCATTAGTGGCAAAAAAAAATTTGCTTTGAATTTTTCTTCTGGCGACATCTCGCTACCTTCATCTTCTGCTTCGTATTCGAACAGCCTCCTTCTTCTTCTGGTTCTACTCTCAGCGAAACTCCTCTCAATTTGCAAACCTTCAGCAATTTCACGTGCCGTGGCTACCGCGCCGCTGTACCCGTCTTCGCGATATTTCTTTAAAACTTCCTCAGTTGCTTTGATTTCTTTTTCAACTACTTCCATAGAAACACCAGTGGTTTGCATAACTTTGCTCGTCTTGTTGATGTGAAAAAGAATATCATGCCAAACTACAATTGACAAAATGAAGCTCCATGTTTCAATTCGAAGTATCAATGAACGAACATCATTGATTGTTTGACCATCTTTTTTTTCGAAGCAGTAGTTTTCCAATTCCTTCAATGCTTTTATCACTTCAGCCAAATGGTATCGTAAAGGTGAGACGCAATTGATGCGACTCTCCCAGCGAGTAGCTGATTGGGATTTGAGTGAGAGCGGAACATTCTTTTTTAGTATCGTCCATCGTTGCGTTGAAGAGGAAAACAGTGAATACAATTGCGTTAACACACCAAAAAATACCAATGCTTCAGTAGAAGATTTCACACTGTCGACTATAACTAAATTAAGCGAATGATTAGCACACGGAACATACAGCGCTTTTGGATTGATTTTCAGTAATCTCGCTTGAAAACCAGCTTCTTTTCCTTTCATGTTCGCCCCATTATCGTAGCACTGGCCTCGACAGTCAGCAAGATCTAGTCTTAATTCTTCGGAGCGCTTTAAAAAGACATTGAGCAAACCTTCGCCAGTGCTGTTATTGACACTCAAATAGCCAAAAAATGCCTCTTTTACTCTTGCACCGTGTTCATCATCACATTGAACGAAACGAAAAATGACGGTCATTTGTTCTTGATGTGATATATCCGGAGTACAATCAAGAATTATAGAGTAATATTTGGCTTATTTCAGCTGCGTGAGAAGTGCGTTTTCAGTTTCTTTTGCAACTAAATTTATCAGCTCGTTCTGAATACTTTTGCTCAAATAGTGTTGGTTAGTTTTGTGCCGGATAATCCTATTTTGCAACTCATTCAAGACGGGATCTCTCTTCGCCAGTAGTTCAAATAAACCCAAAAAATTTCCATTTTGCGATGATCCCAGTGTTTCGTCGGATCCTCTAAAAGCCAAATTTCTTTCACCCAAAAATATTACGATGTCTATTAGACGCTCCAAAACATTCCTCCAAAATGTTCTTTCTGCAAGAAAAATCTTCATTGCTTGTTTATCCACCGTAGATTGAGTGTTAATACCCTCCTTAAGCAAAAGCCATTGGTTAAAACTCTTTTTATGAGAAGCACCGTTTTCATAATCCTTTAACTTCTTGGAAAACCCTTCCCATGTATTGATGCCCCTACTAAACGGACTAGCTAAGTTGCCAAAAATTTTGCAGCTGAAGCAGAATGCTTTGTCAGAATCTTCAGAGTACATCAGCCATGACCGAGGAACAGCCTCACCATTACTCAAAATGCGTTTGTAATGAATAGAAGAAAATCGTCTTCTAGCTGCGTTGTATGGAAAATTTGTTACAACTTGCCGAGGTCCTCTTCTGATGATGTCAACCCGTTGCGGATCTGATATGACGTCAGGCCACTTCGCTGGGTCCCTATGGAGAGGGTCAAACGAACTGTGGGGAAGTGACGATGAAGTATCGATGGCCGCATTTTTTGCCCCCATAGACGTACATGGCACTGATGGTAGATTTAGTTCAACCGATTCACACAAGACATTTTCTGATTCTGCAGTTGACGCTGCTGCTGCTGAAACTAAGCTCAAAGTATCGCTGATAGGGACGGCTAGCAAAGTAGCACTATCTGTTTCAGTTTCTGCTCTGCTAACGGAAAAAAACTGTGTTAATTTGGTAAGCTTTTTAACTGATTCCTGAGCAGCAGCTGCTTCTTTTCTTTTCTGTGCTCCACTTTTATGGTGTTTCATGTTTCCGATAGACTATTTTAAAAAAATAGCTTCTAAATTATATATGCACGTAATTGGCTATTTTAACATCGAATTAACTCTAAAATCGATTAATATATTTTAATATATTTTCAACTTCGAATTAACTCTAAGCATTGTCACAATTAAACTATAAATATTGAAAAACTAACTTCATATCTTTCTTCATCTAAAAATGCAGTAATCTATTTACTGTACTCTGTTTCCTTCACAGTAGCTGCAACCAACGAACTGGTCAGCTTTTTGGCAATTAGCTTCAAAAATTCATCATCTGACTATGACGTAACTATACGGCTTCTGACTGACTAAATGGTTGTAAAGTTACTTTTAAAGGCAAAAGCACTCGTTAAGAAAATTTGACTTATCTTATACGATACAAATGAGTCAAAGCGTCGAAAGCAATCAGAATCGAAACATGAAACAGTAGATCAAAATACTCAACGTCGAAACTTGAATATTGGTCTTTGGTTGGTATTCAATGGGCGGGGCCCCTGACCAGGCCTGGGCCCCCCCGACCGGGGGGTTCGGGGGGCGGTTCCGCCGGCCCTGAAGCAGGTAGATGTTATTTCAAAACAAATTAAATTGCTAAGCTATTAGTTAGGTGAATTATACTGTACAAAATCGTTTGTCAGGGCATTATATATTTTATTCAATTAGGATCATGAGAAATTATTTGAATTAACAATTTAAATATTTTGTTGAATTAGACATTAGAAAACGATGTTAAGATTACAACTTGTTTTTGCCGATTGTACAAATCAGAAAAAGTTGCCGTTTGTTAATGGAATGCCATAACATGTTTACAAGCATATAGTTGATTTGCTGGGATATTTAAAAAATTTTACATGTCGCTCTACATTGAATCAAGCCGTAACAAGCTCAAGCCTAAAAGTTTCGAAAGCGTTGTTTAAGTATTAATTATTAATTTTATGAATATATACAGAGTCCGTATTTAAGTCCATAACGTGTTTTTCTACGCAACATTTTTTAACATGTTTGTCACGCTACGATTAAATTTTATCAAATAAAGACATTGCACCTTTTTAAATTAAGTGTTTAAATCGACACCTTTTTAAATTAATTGTTTAGATTGAAACCTTTTTGGATTAATTGTTTAGATTGAAACCTTTTTGGAATAATTATTCAGATCGTAACCTTTTTAAATTAATTGTTTAAATCGACACCTTTTTAATTAATTGTGTAAATCGCATTAACGTTGACGCGATTATTTAGAATTTATTTGTGACTATTTACCGTTGTTGCCCTGGACAGTGGACAGCTGTTTGGATTACGGATTTACGCCGTGAAGTGGCTTTGTTCTCGTTGTTGAAAAGGAACGGGTGTAAAGCGTTCCTTCACATGTGGTCGCTACAAAAGGTGTATATATACGGGGCGGCAACGAGAAGACATTATTAAGTGAGATTCAATTGTAGATGCAGGGTTCGAGATGATGAACGTATTCTGTGTATATTTTATGTATGTGAATGTATCTGTCGGGACAGCAAGTTGGTATTAAACGTTAGAGGGAAAATTTATAAAATTCATTATATTCTTTTGCGACTCTGTAAATTCGGTTAGGTAATTTGTATGTGTTTAATCTATTGGTAAATTGTAGCATCTCGTGTAAAATTTTGACGTTTGTTTTTATTTTCATTTAATCTTTTGTCTTCGTTTCTTCAATATAATTAATTCAGATTTTAATACCTGTCTGTCCTTCTAATTCGCTAGGCCCCGCCAGTTCAACACTCGCATAAGCTCCTTTCAACAGGCTAGTGATTTTCTTCGATCTTAACGTAGGGTTCGCCTCTAGTATCTTGTGGTTATTTTGGTACTAAGTAGGTAGAGCGTGACAATGTTCATTGACCCTATCTAAATGTTTAAAATTAACTTATATTAACGACGGCCTTTTAAATGATGACTAAGCCAAATTTGGGGTCCTGAACCAGTACCATTATACCGCAATTTCTTACGCGACCGGAGCCGAATAGCCGACTGAGATATACAAAAAAATCAACGTTTGGCTGTTGATTATATGAATGAAAATGTTTTTTATCATCAGTTTCTATAATTTACGGCAAAGATATTGTTATAACCTATAGGCAGCAGAGTCATTTTTCGACCATATATTGAAGGTTATTTCATTTTTTGATCATTACAGATCTAATCGGAACTGCGCGAATTTATTCGTTTTTAAAAAGTCCCCGCAGATGTAAATAACTAAGTCACTATTAAAAGTCACAAATATGGGCAAATTTTAAAAACAAACAAAAAATTTACAATTATTATTTTAGGTAAACAGCTTGAATCAATATAAGAATTTCTCGTGAAGTGTTTTTTCAAAAGCACAATGGAAATCACTCAGGGTGGCTAAGCATAGAATTCACGTCTTTCAGCTCGCAAGTAGAAGTGCTTGGGTTGATTGCAGATTGAAAACGGACGCAAAGAATGACACTTTCTGCTTACTTTTCGGCGACTGCTTTTCAGTCTAAACATGCTAAAAAATTGAAATATTTCAACTTCAGCTTTTACCGCTTGATTTTGCTTTTTTGTCTCACATTTTATTTTCTCTGAAACTGCTTTCAATTTACACCGACCTTTAGGCCACTGAGTGTCACAAACTTTATTTCGAATCCAAAAGGACCAGTTGAACTAGGTAATTCAAATATATACAGTAAAGCTTTGTATATTTATTTATTTATTTAGGTTCAAGAAATATTATAGTTTGCCGCGAGACTGAAGTTCTTAAACACACTTAGCTCCGGCTAATTTTGAATTGATTCTTTAAAAAACTTCTCTTTGCAGACAAAAAAATCACTGTTTCTTGCTATAAAGAATATATTTACAAAATTTACCAAACTTGATCAATTGACAAAAAACTTGGCTTTCAACCTTCGCTAAAATTTAAAAAGATACCATTGCCGCAACTGTGAATAATCACTTTAACAATTTTGTGCTAGCGAGCAATAAAGACCAAATTAGCGTCCCAATGGCTAATGTTAATCTTAATATTTTGTCCGCTACAGAAACTTAACAATTCTATCTCTCTATAAAATTAACTGCGGCCACACAGCCAGAAAAACACGAACAATTCAACTGAAATGCAACAACTCTAATTACTAACTGAAATCTCACGTAAAATGGAATGGAAACAAAATGCACGCTTATATAAGATCATGACACGTCACGTGACGTTAGATTATAAACGAATTTTTTGGAATAGCGTGGATTTCTCAAAATAGCAATTAAATTAAGATCGCGGTTTACGAGAACCAATCAGAAGCAAGACAAAAAAATGATTTCGTAACATTTAATAAACTAGAAAGTTTCAAAGCATGAATGAGCGCTCGAGATAAAAGAGACAAAAGAGAAATTAAAATTGCACAAACAATAGATAGAATGACAAAAGAGAAATTAAAATTGCACAAACAATAGAAAACTAGAGCGCCAACCACGCAGTCAGAATTAGAACGAGAAAACAACTAATTATCTATAAGAAAAAATAACTTCAATTAAATTAAGTGGGGGTTTACCGATTATGCAATCACTATTGGTATGAAAAAGATTACGACAGTCTAAAATTTAAAACTACTGAAAAAAGAAAACTAACCATAAATTATGCAGTTAAAATTATATTGCGAAAAAAGTATAACACTGAGCTTTCGCCAAAATTGGGAAGTTGAAAGAATTGAAAGTGTTGATTACCACAGAGGTTTTTTTTTGATTCATTTGCCTGTAAAGCTCACTTTGAAAGTTTTTATTTTACTTAAATCTCAAACCAAAAAATTTACTTTATCCTTATAAAAATCGACAATTACCTTTACTTTCGAAGAAAGACAGCTATTGCCAGCTCTTTAGATAAAAAATAACAATATGAATTGTTCATAATTTTTCTATGCTCTTCTGGTAAACAGACTTAACTAAAATCTTCAGTTTATTCAAACTAAAAACTTTAAAAACAGTCAACGTTTCAAGCGTTATTACAGACGCTCTTCGTCAGGACTAACTCAGTTAGTCCTGACGAAGAGCGTCTGTAATAACGCTTGAAACGTTGACTGTTTTTAAAGTTTTTAGTTTGAATAAACTGAAGATTTTAGTTAAGTCTGTTTACCAGAAGAGCATAGAAAAATTATGAATAACTTACCTGGTAACAAAAACCAATAGAATATGAATTGTTTCCTGAATGCTCAAGACAAAAAAAAATGTAATACTACTACAAAGTAACCATGCCTTAACTTTAATCAATCAATGCGTTTAAACTAAAAGAGTAAAATAAATCTTTATAATACAATTATAAAAACAACTTGCCGTCAAAATAAATTAATGAAAATAATCAAAAGCTTAAAAATTACTATAAAAGACTGAAAATCAACTCTAGAGTTATAAAATAAAAATTATAATTATGAATAAAGTGTGACACCTATCATTTTGAACATTCACCTCTGTCCACCCAACTCGAAAAAAAAACAAAAAAGTGAAATGAAAAAATTTTCATTGTTTTTTGAATTAGGCCACTTTTTAAAGTATATAAATTTTTTTTATTTATATTTATAAAATCAATGACTAAATACTTCTACAAAGCTTTTGAAATTTTTTGGGCTTGAGCTTGCTGCGGCTTAATTCAATATAGACTTACTGTTAAATTTTTTTAGTTTCCCAACAAATCAACTATTTGGTTATAAAGATGTTATGGCATACAAACAACAAACGGCAACTTTTTCTGATTTCTACGATCGGCAAAAACAAGTTGTAATCTTAAAAACGTTTTCTAATGTCTAGTTCAACAAAATATTTAAATTGTTAATTCGAATAATTTTTCATTATCCTAATTGAATAAAATATATAATGCCCTGACAAAACGATTTTGTACAGTATAATTTACCTAACTGAAAGCTTAGTAATTTAATCTGTTTTGAAATTACAATACAAGAAAGCTTAATCCGATTTAATTTCACAAACAAAATTGAAAATACGCAAAGCATTATTATTGTTATTATTATTCATTTTAAACAGTGACGGCTTTAATAAAAGGGGGCTTGGTGAAAGAAAGAAAAGCTGGACACATTTTAAAGTTTTTTTTGCTATGATAATAAAATTAAAGGGTGGTAAAAATTCTTAAAGTGCAGCCCCAGGCTTGCCCAATTTTATTCCCTGATTTAAACAAATTCTTAGTTGGAATAACAAATGATAGTTTTTAACACTAGAAGGACCAAAATGTGCGACTATTTAGAAGGACCAAACGCGTCAATTGATGCACGCGCTTTTTTTTGAAATTTGTATGTGTTTCTTTCTATATTGTAAGGCTTCTAAAATGCAAACCGTACGCATTTGAAAATTTATTACATTACCAAGTATCTAGGTCAACAAAACAAGCAAGCTCTCAAAACTTTATTACAGACACGACAAGCATCGTTTGCTACTACACTTTCCACATATTGGGCTTTGACACATTATACAGACGTTGGCTGTTCTATTTCTGCACGATTTACCAGAACACGTGCGGCGGTCTTTTGGAGCAGGCTGTCCCAGGCTATCACACTCTGTTTTTTCAGTTTTTGTGTAGCTGAACAAACTGTATTAAATCTCTTATGTCTTTAAAAATTTATCAACTCTCTGATTCAAAATTCTTCCGTGACACCATTGAGGCTACCATTGAGGCTACCAGTGAGCTCTTTACATACTTTTTAAATGTATGCTCCGCTTTATGGTTGATGCTGCTCTTGCACACAGCTTTGTAGATAACCCAACTGTTTATTAGATACCATGTCAATAACATTATAAAAGATGTGTACTGGCCATCTTCTGCTAGCACCTTTCACTAAATACAGCCTGGAAATTTGATGCAAAACTTCTACACCAACCTTCGTCTGGTTATAAAAAGCACAGTTTCAGTCTTACACTTCGGATTATTATTCTCTGGAATATCAACGTCTTTATGTAGGGTGCTCAGAATGTTTGCAAACTTTTACTCTTTGGACTGATAAGAAGTGATAGTCGCTGCAGTGCCCCTGTGGAGTGTACAAGCATGATGTCATGCAACATACGCTTCTTCTTCAACAAGTCTGGAATTTTCCTTAGGTTTGCTTGAATCGTCCCCATCGAACTACACTGCTGTTTTGCGAGTCGCAATGAAAGGTCCAAGGAAATGAAGTAATTGTCACGCGTGACATTGAAACCTTGCCTGAATAAAGGACTCATTAGCTTCATCACCACATACGTTAGCATATTGGCATCTCAACTTCTCATCAAGTCCTTTCAAAGATAAGGAAATCCATTGTATAAATACTTGCTCTCTACATCAACAGCCATCCAAAACTTTATGCCAAACTTATCTGGCTTGTTCGGCATATACTAAATAAACTTACATCTGGCCCTGCAAGGAAGTAGTTGCTCGGCGATGGTTATATTCACGTTGAGATTATAGGCCTTCAGGCAATTCTTTATAAACGGATTCCACAGCCAAAATGCCAAGCAGAACTTATCCTCTTCCAAATTCCTTCTCCTTTCAGTTTTCAAATCAAATATGAATTAGTTCATGATTTCCAACAATCTCCAACGTGGCATAGCAGCATTGAACAAGGGCATTCTAAGATTTTTCCCACATACTTATTATGGGTAAAAACTTTCTACCAATTACGCCACGTGCCACAATGAATCCGACAAATTTGTCCAATTCATCTAACGCAACTGACCAGCTGTTGTTTCCACTGGCATAATGTGCGCCTGCAGTAGTGTGCTATTGAATATTCCTCAGCATGGGATTGTTGAAAAAGATGCGGAACGAAGAAAGAGGACTGCCAAGTATGATGCTGGATGTGGAATATGATGTAGGTCCTGCATGGATTCTAACAATATTGTGCTGCTGTAGTCATCCTGCAGTGACTTGGGAGGAAACTGAGCGCCGCCAGTGGAATCCGTCTTTGTCCAAAAGGGTTTGTTCATCATTGTCACTGCTGCTTTGAGCACGCGCACCATTATCTGTGTTGGTTGGTGCTTCACATGCAATTCATGTGAAGCACCAACCAAGGTGGGACACCAAGGTGGCGTACATAAAAGTCACGTTCTTTCATCTTTTACTGAACGCAAAGAAGCTTTTCGTTTTTTGTGACAGTTCCGGATGAGACAGATTGCGTGAAACCGACATTTATTTGACTCGATGATTTTGCTCTAATTTGTGACAATCGTCTTAAAATCAAATTGTAGCAAACAATCATAACCTGAAAAATCACTTCTGTCGTCAAGAACATGTTTTAACAACAAAATCGGCATCATAAAATTTATTAACGGAAAGATAATATTAAAAAGATAAAAGCCTTAAATTACTTCAGAAAGAGGAAGAAATCAAAGTCAAGTTTTTCTGAAATCTGTTAGTTTAGTTTTATTAGTTTTTACCAAAAAACTTCTTTAATTTTGATAAAAAAAATTAAATACCTGATTAAGAAAATGTCAAAGTTTCAAAAAATATTACTTTTTAATTTTTAAAACAATTTGAAATTTTTTCATTATTATTCTGACATATTATAACTTTAAATGTTGCACCAATTTATTCATATTTAAAAAGATATGTCACCAAAAACAAACACTACTTTTTATTACCGAAAAAATATGTAAAAAAATTTGTGAACTATTTCAAAACAATAAAATACTGCAACTATTTTAAGAATAAAAAAAAAACAAAAAAACTTACAAATAGCGGGACGAGATAAAAGACCGTAAAATTAAAAAAGAGAAATAAAATCCAACTCTTCGGTCCGTTCCAGTAATTACAAGCTGGTACAATAAAACCATTTTGAATTTTATTTTCCACTTCTCAATCACGAGGATCATCTAAGTTGAAAGGTCCAACTGGATTCGAGCTTCGATCAATTGCCTCAATTTCTGAAAGGTTAAATGTTTCACTTACTGTGGGAGGGTGTTACAACGCAGAAAAAAAAATTAAATCAGTAAGATTTTCAAGTCCATTTATTTTGAAAACGATTGGTCTAAAAAAACAAATTAAATCCAATTGATTGAAAGTATTCTAAACAGGTAAAATTAAAGAATATCAAATTTTAATTTTTTATTGAAAAAAAAAAAAAACTCTAAAGTATAAGTTATTGAAAAGTTTATTCCCCTACAATGATTTTTTTAAAATGTTTATAAAAAAAGATTTTATTCTTATATTATTTTATACAAATACAACAAGCTGATAGCGTAACTTATTATATATATATTATTGAAATGTAATCTTCAAGAGCAAACCTCTATTTTTTTTTTGAATAACTAATAAAAAGTATTAAAAAAAAGTTACATTACAATTATATTTTTAAGAGATATAATTAACTTGTGTGTAATCTACTGTGGTTAAAAAATATAAAACTAAAAATAAATGTAAATTGCGACGGAATAACTAATTAAAGCAGTTACTAACCAAGCATTTGAGAAATTGACAAATGCATTTTTCTTTCTTTTAATCAAGCCTTTACCATTTAACTTAATAGGAATTTTTCAAGCTGTATTAAGTGCAATATAACTCGGACGATGTTTTTCCTTGGGTCACGCTAATGCAAGCAGTGCTGGTATATGGAGCGTCTAATCTTTGGTCGAGACCTTGCAAATATCCGAGTCGTTCTGCTGGAACTCGTATCTTTATAAAAAGCTGTAAACTAAATTCAAAGATTGTTATAAGCAGTTTTGATTTTCTAGCTTTCTTTCATACTAATGCAAAAATTTATCACGCTTGACAAAAAATTTTAATTTTACTGTGTATTAAAACAGAACAACAAACTCACGAGCAAACACAGTGAACTATGTAATCAACAAAGTTCTTTATGATAATTGCCACGCATTGCGCCTTTTCTCCAACGCGTTGATTTCTGTCGTTTCTGTTATTTCACATTCCGTTCACACTTTGGTTTTGTCAGTTGTTATTTTGTTAATAGTTGAAGGTCGTTCATTGAAATTAATTCCTTTGTTGTTTTTTTGTTTTAGAGTTTAAGTGTATTTAATTTTTGGTTTAAACTTTTATTAAAGTCTTGTAAAATGTTGTTACTTCAATTAAACCAAAAATTTTAAAAGTTGGAACGAGAGCTTGAACGATGGCCGCTACGGGGTTTAGCGAGATTTTGAAACCTAACCGATTTGACGTCGACCCAAACGCTCCAGGAGCTACTAAACTTTTTAAGCATTGGCTTAAAACATTAGAAAACTTTTTAGAATCAGCTGCAACTTATGCTAGAGCACAAGAGATTGAAGAACCAAACAGATTTAAAGCGCTTTGCGCTTATGTCGGCGCTAGCGTTTACGAGCTGATTGAAGATTGTACGAACTATGATGCGGCCATGCTTAAACTGCAACGTCACTACGTCAAGCAACCTAATGTCGTTTTCTCGAGACACTTGTTAGCTACAAGGAAACAAAAACCGGGCGAATCTTTGCAGGAGTTTTTACAAGCTTTACAGATTCTGAGTAAAAATTGTCAATTTCGAGATGTTTCCGCGGAAGAATGTAGACAAGAACTTGTTCGTGATGCATTTGTTAATGGACTGGCTTCGCATCACATTCGACAGCGGCTTTTAAAAAATACTGAACTCACCGTGGATCGTGCCTACACAACGGCTATGTCTCTCCATATGGCCCAGGAACATTCTGCTGTTTACTATTCGAAAACCAGAGTAACAGCTACTGTGTCCCCTAAAGATGAACCAACCGCGACAAAGCAAGCCTTAATGACGACGACGAGAAGACAGTGCTTCTTTTGCGGCCGAGCTTACCATGAACGCAAATATTGTCCTGCAATAAATTCTACCTGTTTCTCTTGCGGAAAGATTGGACACTTCTCCCGTGTTTGTAGGTCAAATAACGGCTCTGGGAAAAGATTAAAATCTCCAAATCAAAGTGCAGCCTTGTCTTTGGCTTCACTTACATCTATGGCGTGTCCCGGAAATTTGTTGAGATCTGCAATATTAGTGAATTTAAATGGTAAAAATCTTACTGCACTGATTGACTCCGGGAGTTCAGAAAGTTATATTAATTCAAAAGTATCCAAAGACCTGAAACTTAAAGTGTATCCGTCTAGACGTGAAATACAAATGGCATCCTCAGCGATGAAAATGAAATCAAATGGATTTTGTCTTGTTGACCTAGAATTAAAAGGTAACAAATACGAGTCGACTAGACTCAATGTTTTTGAGAATCTCTGCAGTGATGTAATCCTAGGGCTAGATTTTCAAGGCCGTCACCAACGCGTGATATTTGAATTCAATGGAGAATCGAATGACTTGGTAATTTCTGGGAAGTCAACTTGCGCTGTTACCGCTGCTTCAACTGATGCTGTATCTCTTTTCTCAAATTCGGCACCAGAAGCGAAACCTATTGTCACGAAATCCCGCAGATTTAACCAAGAAGACCGAGAGTTTATTCAAAGAACGATTGACAAATGGCTAGAAGCAGGAATTATCCAGTCGAGCTCCTCACCTTGGCGCGCACAGGTAGTTGTTGTTAAAGATTCTTTCAATCGTCAACGAAAGCGTTTATGCATATATTACTCGCAAACTATAAATATTTACACACAACTCGATGCTTATCCTCTTCCCCGAATTGACGATATGATTAATAAATACTCCGTATTCTCGACTTTTGATCTGCGTAGTGCTTAAATACTCCGTATTCTCGACTTTTGATCTGCGTAGTGCTTACCACCAAATTGAACTCGTTTTGTCAGAACGTAAATACACCGGTTTTGAAGCTAATGGTAAATTATACGAATTCACACGAATACCTTTTGGTGTGAAGAATGAAGCAGCCGCGTTTCCACGAACAATTTCTCAATTTATTAAAGAAGAAAACTTAAGCAATACGTATGCGTACCTAGATAATGTTACTGTAGCTGGTTCCACTCAACTTGAGCATGATCGTAATGTGAAAGCGTTTATTGATGCAATTCGTCGCCGAAATTTTACGTTAAATGAAAACAAAACTATTAGCTCTGTCTCTGATATTAAAATTCTTGGGTACGTTGTTGGAAACAAATGCATTAAGCCCGATCCTGAACGTATGAAACCGTTGTTAAACTTACCGCCGCCTGATAACTTTAAAGCCCTCCGTGGAGTGCTTGGCATGTTTGCGTATTACGCAAAATGGATAAGTTTTTTTGCTGATAAAGTACGACCTCTGGCCGAATGTAAAAGTTTTCCTGTGACAGATAGTGCTTTAAAATCTTTTGAATTGTTGAAAACGGAATTAGCTAAAGCCGCTCTGCGATCAGTTGATGAGTCTTTACCATTTACCGTTGAATGCGATGCATCAGACGTGGCAGTTTGGCAGTTTCTGCGACTTTGAATCAAGGAGGGCGCCCCGTAGCGTTCATGTCTCGAACACTTCAAGGAAGCGAACGGCACTACCCCACCTTTGAAAAAGAAGCCACTGCAGTAATTGAAGCCGTCAGAAAGTGGTCACATTTGTTGTCACGCAACACGTTTACTCTGGTAACCGATCAACGATCAGTATCTTTTATGTTTGATAGTCGACGTCGTACCAAAATTAAGAATGACAAGGTTCAACAATGGCGTATGGAACTGGCTTCGTTTTCCTATGTCATACAATATCGTCCAGGACAACAAAATGTGGGACCTGACACTCTTACAAGAGCTGTGTGTGCTACGAATTCGGATAGTCTTAGCAGCCTTCAAGATTTGCACGAGAAGTTTGTCACCCAGGAATCACTCGAATGCTTCATTTTGTAAGAACAAAAAATTTGCCGTTTTCAACTAGTGATGTAAAGCGAGTTGTAGCTTCGTGCAAAACTTGTGCAGAAGTAAAACCTGTCTTTTTCCGTCAAGAATCTGGAGTTTTAATTAAATCTACTCAACCATTGGAAAGAATAAGTATTGACTTCAAAGGTCCCTTGCCTTCTTCCTCTGTAAACAAATACTTGTTAATAGTTGTCGATGAATACTTTCGTTTTCCTTTTGCCTTCCCTTGTAAGGACATGACTACTTGGACAGTAACACAATGCCTTGATCAAATTTTCACCTTATGTGGTACACCGTCGTTTGTGCACTCTGATAATGCTCCTTGTTTCTGTTCTCATGAATTTAAAACTTATTTAGCGAGTCGAGGAATATCTTCCAGTAAATCAAGCATATACAATCCAGCGGGAAATGGACAAGCTGAAAAGACTGTGCAGACTGTATGGAAAACAATTCAACTTGCCTTAAGTCTTACAATCTGCCTCTTTCGCGATGGGAGTCGGTATTAGCAGAAGCCCTGCATTCAATACGCTCTTTATTGTGCACGACAACAAATGCCACCCCGCATGAACGTTTTTTTATTATTCAGCGTCGTTCTACAACCGGTATGTCACTTCCGTCCTGGATGACGACTGGATCCAAAGCCTTCATGAAGCGCTTTGTGCGTCACTCCAAGTCTGATCCACTTGTGGACGAGGTGGAAATAATGCATGTCAACCCGAATTACGCGCAGGTCCGTTGTCCAAACGGTCGAGAAATGACAGTATCGTTACGAAACTTGGCTCCATGTCCACAAGAAGACACTGCAGATGAGGAGCCTGACTCACCTTTAACCCCAGTCAACAACAAAGAATCGTCCAACCTCGAGAATGATTTACCTAGTGAGCAGGACGAGGTCACTCCGCAGAGCGACGCAGATGACAAAAGCCGTGCCTCTCCCAATTTCGTACCTCGGCGTTCCTCAAGAATAAATAAAGGCGTTCCCCCACTCCGTTATGGTGTAGACCAAGAATAACGTTTATTTTTTTTGGGAGGGGTGAATGAACTATGTAATCAACAAAGTTCTTTATGATAATTGCCACGCATTGCGCCTTTTCTCCAACGCGTTGATTTCTGTCGTTTCTGTTATTTCACATTCCGTTCACACTTTGGTTTTGTCAGTTGTTATTTTGTCGAATAGTTGAAGGTCGTTCATTGAAATTAATTCCTTTATTGTTTTTTTGTTTTAGAGTTTAAGTGTATTTAATTTTTGGTTTAAACTTTTATTAAAGTCTTGTAAAATGTTGTTACTTCACACAGTATGGTTCGTTTCCGGTTTTATACTTGTAGAGCATCATCGGAATGCAAAGAAGAAAGACAATAATCCATGTACCAATGGTAATGGCAAAGGCCACTGAATGTCTTTGCATTCTCTACAACTTTTCAGAAACCACGTGACAAACGCCAACGTACCTATTAATAAAGATAATCTGTAAAAAAACAAGACTTTAGAAAGTAAAAGTGGGAAAATTAAATATAATAATACCTAATAAATGTTAAAACAAATTTTGCTTAAATTTTTACTCGGCTTCTAATTCAAAGGGTTGAAATACTCCAAATAGTCAAATTAATGTTTATAGTTTATCACTCAAATTTTCCAATATTGCAATTAAGCAGATTTAAAAATGAAATTGTTCTGTTTCTATAAAATAATTTAATGCTATAAATTGGTACCATTAGAAAAAATATAGAAGCATAATAAGTGAAAAATAAAATGGTTTCTTTTCCTTTACACATCCACTCTGGATAAATCCATAGATTAATGAAATCCTCGGATACTTTAAAAGGCAACGTCAAAAGAAATATGGAATCAGCAATAGCCAACTGCAGAATATACCTAAAAGTAATTTTAATAATATCACTAAACTTGGAATTAGTTTTAAATGATAAAAATATTCATTTATTTTAGATTATCCAAATTTTTTAACGCCCCGTGTACGCTTGTCACTTAAAATTTTATGAATAAAAATCTACGGCGAGGTTATACGCAAAATTTAGACAAGACCTTACTGTTAAGCGTCAACTAAAATTTCTATTAAATAATATATTAAAATTATAGTAATTAAATTAAGTAAAAGTTTTAAAGACATTTTACCGTCAGGGTCAGCTGAACGTTCATAACTTTATTTGAATCATTGCACGTAAGTATGTTTAAACAGCATTTTACTTACCAGTAAGTTACTGATTTTCGGTATTCTCTGAAAGATAGTATGACAAACATTGCAATCAAGTTTCCCAACAAACCGAAAATGCAAATTAACAGAGCTATTGTTAGTTCAGCGTAATTAGGAGATTTTTGATTGTCTTCAGTTTCATCTAAAAGGAAATTTTTTTAAAGTTGATGCTCTTACTTTTTAATATTTTACAGTAACCTATTAAGAGCAATTAAATGTTTGTTAAATAAAATCTGTTTTTGAATCTTAAATTTTTCTTATTTTACGCACATCACGTTTAAGTGTGTAAACAACGTCCTTTTAAAAATGGAACAAAAATTCCAAAAGCTTAATTTTTAACCATAAATTATACAGTAAAGACACCTTTTAAAGGACACAATTTTTTATGCATAAAAAGCAATGGCGATTAAAAACAACTTAATTCTAAACACCAAGTCTACTTGTCTACGTATTTATTTTAAAGCAAGAAGACTGTCAGAAGTATTTTGAAAACTAAAATAACATTGTAAATAAAAGTGAGAAATTATAAAAAAATAATACAAATGAAAGTGAAAAATTAAAAAAAGAAAAATACCTGACACCACGGATATAAAATTATTACCACTAAATTGTGCACCCAAACAAATAATAAAAAAAAATGATGCTGTGGAGGTCATATTCATTTTTGACGATTAAAATTTTTCAGTTTTTTAAATTTGTTTAGAATCAAATTTGAAAAACTTCCACATTATTTTAATTCTAAAGAAATAAAATAAATTTTCTTATCATCTAACACAGGGCTGCGAACTCGAACTCGAAGAACTCGGCAATTTTGGCCGAACTCGAACTCGAACTCGAAAAATAAAAATTTCTGAACTCGAACTTGAACTCGAACTTGAAAAAAGTTTGTGATATTTGAGTTCATTTAATGAGTAAATTTGACTATAACATTTCTCAGCATTGGTGCCAAATTATAATTTGCTATCCTCTTTTATTTTGTTTAATAATAGATTAAAATTGGTAACATTGATGACAAAGCATTTTTAACATGTGCTCAGTTTTTCGCGGTTGAATTATTCTCTTAACTCTATTCCGACTGTATTTTTTCAACTCTATTTTGTGAACTCGAACTCGAACTTAAAAAATTGAAATTTAAAGAACTCGAACTCGAACTCGGACTTGCAAATTTTTTGTGAACTCGAACTCGAACTGGAACTCGATTAAAAATGCTTCGAGTTCGCAGCCCTGATCTAAAATTATTTTAATTGGACTTTTTATTTGAACATTTTATTCTGCAAGAAAGTACACTGTAGCCTGGTTTAAAAATGAATTTGTAAATGAATAAAATTAAAATAAGTTTTAATTGAAACATAAACTTAAAGAATTTGATTTTTGTGCATAACAGTTACAACCTATCAGTTATTAATTTGTTTGATGAAAAAAAAATACTGTATAACCAAGAGAAAACAATAAAAAATAGTGATGAAACAGAATCTTTTTTAACTACCAAAAATACAGGACTCAACCCTTTTTTAGTTTATTTGTGGTAAGCTAACAGCATTATCTATTTTATTAAGAAAAGAATAACAGATAAAATATGGGTTCAACATTTTTAATTTTATTAAATAAAAAAGAAAAAAGAAATTTTTTTAACATTCGCCTATAGATAAATTTTTATTATTAGAGATTTATAGATTAATAAATATTATAGATAATTTATTTTATTAAAAAACCGATAGTAACTTTTTATAGATGAACATTCTAAACAGTTTTATCTCATTTTAAGCTAAAATTTATTTACCCAATAAGTATTACACTATGCATTTAATCACTATCCAAGTATTTAATATTCTTCCAAGCAAATTGTGCAATTGTTAACAAACTCTCTTTTCTTTAACTAACTTTCCACTTTTCCTTCTTTTGTTATTAAACTAAACTGTAAAAACCTTTTTATGCACTAAATTTAATTTATGAATAAAAGTTCAGTTATTTTTACTTCCTTACAAAGTAATAGCTAGTTTTATGCACCGTTTTGGTGTCCTTGAACATGTTCTTTTGCAAGCCATAATTTACTCTACATTTAGGATGTCAATAAATGTCATAAAGTAAACCATAAACTAGGCTTTTATTCACAAAAATTATGACTAAATCTGAAAAGAAAGCAATAATAATAATTGAAATAGAATTAAGCGTTTGAAATTAAATTAGCTAAAATCCATTAAACAAAACCAGAGTGCTATTTAAGTTAAAAAAGTTCGCGCAAGGCAGCAAGTTACATAAAAAGATGACAACGAGAGAAATGAATAAACTTATAAGGCAAGTGTTACGGTGGTTCGAGTCCAGGTTAAATCATGATAATCTTCCTACGATCGAAAAATAAAACGCAAATTAAAGGAAACAAAATTAGTGAGTTATGTATACGCCAAATCTGTCCGGTGGTTTACGCGTTCGAGTCGAGCGTCTCAAGTCTGAACGATTTTCATCTTGAGAATTGGAAGGCAGTGCTTGTTGAGATCTCTCTTCACGCAGTTCACTGCTTTGAGATTCATTCAAAGGAGCGTTGGGCGTTGATTGTGGTCGACCTACGGCATAAGGATTGATTTCATTTGCTTCGGTTTCGTGAGTTGGAGAAGAGACAGAAGGATTGACTTCACTTGTTTCGGCTTCGCTGGTAGGATAAGGGACATAAGGATTGATTTCATTTGCTTCCACTTCGCGGGTTGGGGAAGGAGCCAAGTCTGTAATAGAAACTGTTGACTCTCTACCGTCTGAAAATTTTACGATAGCGAAGTTGGGATTTGCTTCAACTAGTTCCACTACGTCAACAAGAGGTTGATTCTTTGTTCGCACGAAACGCCGCAACAGTACCGGCCCAGGTTGCAACAACCAGTTAGGAAGAGAGCGCCCCAGCATGCTTCTGCGGTGAAAGTTTAAGAAGCGTTCGTGGGGCGTTGCGTTAGTTGTCGTGCATAGTAAGGATCTAACAGAATGTAATGATTGAGGGAGCACAGTTTCCCATGAAAGCTCTGGTAAATTCAGGTTACGTAGCGTTAACTTTACCGTTCTCCAAACAGTTTGGTTCACTCGCTCACATTGTGCGTTACCAGTAGGGTGATATGGCGTTGATCTACTGGTAGCCACTCCTCGATCGTTCAAGTATTGTTTTAGTTCCCTGGAAATAAAACTTGAACCACGATCACTATGAACATAAAGTGGTAATCCGAAGATGTTGAACAAAGTTGACAAACATGATATTACCGTAGCTGAGCTCATGTCTTTGCATGGAAAGGCAAAAGGAAAGCGACTAAACTCATCAACAACAAACAGAACATACTTATTTTTACCTGGCAACGGACCTTTGAAGTCGACACTCAATCTTTCCCATGGGTGCATAGCTTTAACAAGAGTTTCTACAGGTTTTCGAAAGAAGCGCGGTTTTATCTCAGCACAAATTTGACAGTTTGAGCATACCTTTTTGACGTCTTCGACAGAAAATGGTAAGTTCTTGGTTTTTACGAAATGTGACAATCGAGTAACTCATGGATGGCCAAGTACTTTGTGTATTTCCACTAGATTAAGCCCGTTGTACATCACACTACACACTCTTGATAAAGTATCTGGAACAATATTTTGCTTGCCCGGCCTATGAACAATATTGTAGTCAAAATTGCCCAGCTCTGTTCTCCAAAGTTGAATTTTCGTATTCTTAATTTTTCCTAAACGTTGGGGGTTAAACAGAAAAGATACAGCTCGTTGGTCAGTGATTAGTTGAAAGCGTTTAGAAAATAAAAAATGACTCCATTTTCGTACGGCGTCGATGATTGCCGCCGCTTCTTTTTCGACAGCCGAATATCGACGTTCGCTGGGAGAAAGAGTCCGGGAATGAAAAGCAATAGGGCGACCACCTTGATTTAGACTAGCTGCTAAAGTATGGTTAGAAGCATCACATTCTACTGTAAAAGGCAATCCTTCATTCACACAAGTTAAACAAGCAGAAGTTAATTCAGATTTAACCCTTTGAACCCGACATTCCCACATTTAAAAGCTCTCCGACCCGAGATTCCCAGCCAAAAATTTTCAAAAAAAATCATTTTCTTTTTTTTTTCGTTTTGGGATTATGAATCGCCTGCAGCTCTCAAACCAACTTCAAAATCAGTGTAATAACATTGAAATAGCCTTTGCAGGTGCAGATATGATCCTTATTGTACATTTTCACCTACAACAGCACCGCGGTTTGGTGCAGTGGTTAGCGCTTCGTACTCGGCATTTCTACGCCTCGAGTTCGAAGCCTACCCAGCCTATTCAATCTAGCTCAAACGAAGAAGAAGAAGACCTACAATAGTAGCAAAGAATTTAACAAATTTTTATTATATACCAAGACACAAATCAGTTTATGCAAATCGGAATCAGTGATGCAATGATTGTTTCACTTCAGCTTGCAACTCTAGCAACAGATACAGGAACCACTTTTGCAAAATTATTTCAAGTAGAAGGAATTCAAACGATTTTATTCAAGTTTTGGGCCTTTAGGGTATATACGCTAAACAATTTAACACCAATACGATTGTTTTGTGTTAAAGGCCGTTTTTCAGGCCTTTCGGGAATAAAAACCGACCATGTTTGGCCGGAAATCCGGCCTTTAGGGTTCAAAGGGTTAAGCATTTCAAACGCTCCTGCCGATTCATTAGATAGAGGAAAAACATTGTTTTTGTTTGATTCAATAAGGGGTTTAATTTTTAAAGAAAAATCAGAAAGCCACTTTGCATAGTATGAAAACATACCGATCGCTCTTTGAAGTTCTGTTTTACTTTTAGGCAGGGGTAGTTCACGCAGAGGGCGCAATCGTTCGGGATCAGGCCGTATCTTTAGATGAGACACACGATATCCTAACAAGTCTATTTGGTTTTTCTCAAACACACATTTATCAGTGTTAAAGGTTAAGTTTTCAGCTTCGGAAGCTGCTAGTAACGCCTTTAGTTTTAAATCATGGTCAGCCTTGTCATAGCCAGAAACAGTGATGTTATCAACATAAACTCCCTTTAAACGATATTTGTCAATCAATTGGTCAATCACACGTTGGAAGTAGGAAACACCGTTGGTGACTCCAAACGGTAAACGGGTGTACTGGTATAGCTTGCCGCAGGCTTCAAAAGCCGTATATGGTCGGTCTTCAGGACATAATGGAAGTTGGTAATAAGCAGACTTTAAATCTAAGGTGCTAAAAACTGTACCTTTTGCAATTTCACTTACTTGCTCATCTATGTTAGGTAGAGGGTAAGCGTCTAGTAGCGTAAATTTGTTAATAGTTTGGGAGTAATCAACAACCATTCGGCGTTTATGGCGTTCATCTTTTGTTACTATCGGTTGACATCCGGGGATAAGATTGCGAAAAAGTCTCTGGGTATGGACCCGAGATGCAGCTACTCCATTTACTTTATGAGCCTAGTTTATGGCTTACTTTATGACAATTTTATTCACAAAATATTAAACTATTATGGATCGCTTGTTAAGACCTGAGAAACTTGAAACGCTGCCAGAAGATCCTGATGCAGCTAAAGTGTTTGAATACTGGTTCAAAACGTTTGAAAGTTTTCTATCTGCTGTTACAAATGTTACGGATAACGAAGGAGCTGTAAATCGACTTGCCCTGCTGACTAATTACTTGTCACCTCAAACATACGGTTACATAAGTGAAACTACAGAATAGAAGAAGCCGTACAATTACTTCGTTTGTCATACCAAAAGAAAAAGAATGTTACTTTCGCCCGCCACGTCTTAATGACAAGACTGCAAGCACAGAATGAAAGTATTTCTCAGTATGTTCACGCTCTCCGTGGTCTCGCAAAAGAATGTTCCTTTCAAGCAGTATCAGCTGAAAAGTACAAAAATGATATGACTAGGGACGCTTTCATCAACGGACTTTGATCTGATACAACCAGAAGGAGGCTTTTAGAGGAAGAAACCTTAGATTTGGACACCGCTATAAAAAAAGCTGAAATGTTGGAAGTGGCTAAGCAACAAACTGAACTTTACGCTAAATCCCTTGATAAACTAAACAGCGATTCAACTGACCGTCTAGCAACTACTTTTGTTCCCAACGACAAGGTCTCTAACAGCGAAGAAAATGTCTCTTTAACTGCTACAACTTCACATTTCAAATGTTCAAAGAAAAAGTGTTTTTTTTGTGGTGGAGCTCTGCACGCTGGAGGAAGGTCTAACTGCCCAGCTAAGAACAGAGAGTGTTACGGATGTGGAAAACTGGGACACTACCAAAAGGTATGCCAAAGTAAAAACAAGAGAACTATTTCAGCTGTTGGAACTGTAAATGACGACTGTAAAAACTCTTTAGCCGTTCTCGCCAGCGCACCGTGCTGTTTGAAGCCAACCGTAGTGACCGGTTTTTTGAAGGATGTGAAGCTCGATTGCTTGTTAGACTCTGGTGCCTCTGAAAACTTCATAAATAAAAAGGTTGTCGATGAATTGAGACTCAAAATCTTTGGTGCAAAAACAAATGTCGCTATGGCCTCTCAAGCATTCTCAGTCAAAGTGCTTGGTAAAGTAAAAGAAACTTTAAAGTTAAAAGGACGAACCTATGACAACCTTACGTTAGGCGTAGTCCCTAAACTATGCGCTGACATTGTCTTGGGACAAGCTTTTATGAGACAGCACGAGGAAGTAATTTTTAAACTGGGAGGATCAAAAAAAGGTTTGGTAGTAGCACATTGTGAATAAAATTGTCATAAAGTAAACCATAAACTAGGCTTTTATTCACAAAAATAAACAATGATAAATTTTTTTTTTACTTGCCAAGGAGTCTCAAGAAGTTTCGGCCCCGAAATATCCAATATTTCGCCCAGTCAACGCTGCTACTTTTATGGGTATTTGCAAAGACGGAGAGCTTTTGGAATATTTCTTGTTTGCCCGGCCTAGAATCGAAGATAGGAGTTTCGGGACCAAGTTAAAATCATTAGACCAACTTGAGGGGATTGTAAATTACTCAAAAACAACAAAGTTAGAAATTCTACATCAGGGCAGCGCACACGATTTCAATTTTCTCAAATATTTTTTCAGGGTTTTTACGAAACAAAACCATCAGTTCAATGCTAACGAACTTGAAGTAATGGTTTTTAACATTTGAACAAACAAGATTTTGAAATACGTAGAAGCACCAAGTGGCATTTTTGACGCATTGGATAATTATTTATCTCAATTAAGATAAAAAGCTTAAAACCAATATAATAGACAGCAAAAAAAAAAAACTTTCATTGATTTCAAAAGTCCAACAAACTATTGTTTGATATTACATATAAAATTGTATGCAACTAAAACTAAATACTTTATTTGAAACGCTTTTGTTTAAATATGTAGCCTTAAAAAGGCTGCTTTAAAAAACTCAAACGTTTTTTTTTAGCTCACTTCAAAAGGTCAACGCTAGAATGAAATGAAGAACTAAATATAGTATTTGAAAATTTAAAGACTGATTGTAATTGGCTGAAAATTAAGATTAATGACGGTTATCATAATAAAGTAACAATACGTCTCGTGAGCGAAAAAATTTTGATAAAAAAGAAACTAAATTATGCAACTAAGCTAAAAAAATTTTTTTTGACTTATTCTGATGATTTGTGTTTATTCTCAAATTCATTGTTCAAGTTCGAGATATCAAATCATTCTCGAACTTGTACAAAAATAAATAGCCATTTTTAAAATTAAATTCTGCATAGTTTTAAATACATTGAAAATGGATGCCATTTTATTTCTTTAAATCCTATATTTCGACAAAAACTTTTGTAAAATAAAACAACATTATCATATTGCAAAATAAAGAGCTAACGCCAAAATTTTTTAAAAAAGAGAGAGTATCGATCTTTTAAAATAACTAGATCAAGAAATATATTAATGATCATTTGAACCATTCTCAGTTTGATTATGCCGAACACCCTTATAAAAAAAGTTCTTAAATTAAATCAAAATATTATATTTGTTAAAAATTTTTGTAATGCAAACTTTTTTGAAATTACCTATTTTCAAATCTATCAAAAATTTTTGTTTTATTAAAAATTAGTTCAACAAAAATTTTATAATAAAATTGCTGTATTTGATACTGATACCCAACAACAACATTCGTATGGCGTTGTGTTTCACCCGCACCAATTTGCTGCTTTCTGTGAATTAACCGCGGTCACCATTGAAGGTAAGCAGCTTGACCACATTTCTTGGAATGTTCGTGAAGTGCCTTTCCGAAGGGCACAACGAGTATCACTCATTCGACGTAACGGAAAATCGAACCAGGTCGTTCTGCACGTGAGTCGCGGATGTTACCACTGAGCTAACCCGCCGGACATATTGATACCCAATTATCATATTTTTAATTTACATAAAGCAAAATCAAAGCTTAAACAAAGCGTCTCCATTTCCTAATAAGAGCTGGTCCAAACGCGAACTTGCAGGCCATATTTGGAGCCAGATGTGATTATCTACGATTTTCTTAATAATTTTAAACATTCAAAATTTTCTTGATCCGGAGGAGTGCCAGATAGATGATAACTAAAAGTTTTTACTTGTTTTGCAAAACCTTTTCTAAACTTTTCATTTGACTTTAAACTAAAAAACAACGTGCTTTTGGTCTTTACTGGACTTGCTACTTTGGTCCCTTTTTCACCAAAGTGCGGTCTCGCTCTTTCCTTCACCGAATCGCGAGTGCGCAGGCGCTTCTGAACAAACTGCATACCACGTTCTAATAGCGTGTCTCATACATGAGCACCACATGGAGCACGAGATCTGCATCACTGACAGCATTTGATCCGGGCAGTACAGCAGCCTGGGGTAGTAAAAGGATAAAAACTCGGCCCGGTTCTGTTCGTGTCTGACCTGAAGTGGATGCCCTTTCAAACGACAACGACCACGACATAGACACAATAGTAAATAACGAATTTCACAAAAGAGAAATTGTTGGCTGTTGTTGGTTGCATTATTGCGCAGAAGTTTATACGTGTACACTTAGCGTAATTGTAAAAAAAAAGACTTTTTGTTAAAATTACTCTTGAAAAAACTAGGCAACGATTGTTTTTTTTTTTTTTTTTTTGTTAATTTTTTTAAAACGTTTAACTTCTAAATTCTGTTTTTTTGTAATTTTATTTATATTTGCTAGGGCTCAGTGGCAATTACATTTTCAAACGCTAAGAATTTTTAAGTTTACGTTGAGGTAAAGATTGTCTAGTCCAAAACTATAATTTAAAACTATAATTTAAAACTTTCAAATTAATACATAATTTTATTACTTTTATTTTAACCAATTGATGACGTACGAATTCCAGTTTCTAAAAGTGCTTTTTACGCCACGTTACTTCTAAACTGCATGTATGAGTATACAAACATATAAAGCAGTGTTAAAAGTCAAAATTATGCTCTCTTTTACGAAGCCAAACAAACCATAATTGCTGAAACAAAGTTTGTACGATTAGTGCATTTTCTCATAATGATTCAAATCTTGCGTAAATTGCAAATTTGTCAAAAGGAACAGGATTCATCCAACTTCCACATAAACGAAACCATAGTTTCAAAATTTCTTTTTGAGTCTTCAGATGTTTATTAAATCCAGAATATCGATTTTTTTTTCTTTTTTATATAAACAGTTGTAAAATTTTTACTTTCAACCCAATTTTTTGCTGCTTTCAAATTTTTGTTTTGTGTTTGTATTAAATTATTTTTGGAATTAGATGCGCAACCTTTCTCATACCTAACACGACTCTGTCTGAAATCAACAATCTGCCACTTTCTAATAAAACAGGTTTGCTTGTTCAAAAGCCATATAAAGGCAAACACTTTTTCATTCAATTTGATAAATATTTATGCATTAAAACAATGGTTCAATGCTTTAAAACCACACGTAAAAATGCAATTGAAACAATTCAGAATACTGCTTAAAAATATATTCGACGAAGTTGGGGCCGGACATGAAAAATTGTTCAAATTAACGATTTAAATATTTTGTTGAACTAGCCACTAGAAAACGATGTTAAGATTACAACTTGTTTTTGTTGATCATACAAATCAGAAAAAGTTACCCTTTGTTGTTTAAATGCCATTACATCTTTATAAGTATATAGTTGATTTGCTGGGATACTAAAAAAATTAAAAGCTGCTCTTTATTGAATCAAGCCGTAACAAGCTCAAGCCTAAAAGTTTCAAAAGCTTTGTTTAAATATTAGTTATTAATTTTATGAATATATACAGAGTCCGTCTTTTAAGTCCATGACATGTTTTTCTACGCAACAATCTTTAACATGTTCATTGACCCTATCTAAATGTTTTAAATTATCTTTTCTTAACGACGGTCTTTTTAATGATGACTAAGCCAAATTTGGGGTTCTGAACCAGTGCCATTACACCGCAACGACTTTCGCGACCGGAGCTGAATAGCCGACTGAGATATACAAAAACAAAATCAACGTTTGGCTGTTGATTATATGTTTATATGGTAATCAATTTAGCTACAACAGCAGTACCAAAGAAACAAAACATTTTAGTTAAATATAACAACAAAGTAATAAATCAAAACAAAAAATCACCGAACCAACTCACAAAAATGTACTTGCAATTTAAAAAATTTTAGCAAACAAAAAACTGTTGCAACAACATCAAACATATTTTCATCAAAATTTTTATAAAAAGAATCTCAGAAATTTGTTTAGAATTATTTTGTTTAAACCAATAAAATAATGAAGTTAAAAAGCTTAGTTACAGAAAAATAAAAAAGTAATAATATAGTAGTTCATCAAACTGCGGAGGTAGATAGATTTGAATGTTTGCTGACACTTGTCATGTAATAAGAAATAACAATTTTAAAAAACTTTAATTTCATTTATGCATCCAGTTTTAATGTTGTAATATATCCGTAATCAAAAGACTAATGTAAGCACATTAAACCTAAATACTATTTATGTGGTGCTAACATGTTAACGTCGTTCTCATATCTTGAGGAGGTCGTTTTATAGCGTGTTTGCAGCGCTCTTTAACAACTTTTTCACCGGCGCAAATTTTTCCAGCAGCAGGTTGTTGCTTGATTTTTTTTCTTGCTTCATTTTATGATCGATTTCATAATTTTGTGATAAAGGATAAAATCATGATAAAAAATTTAATTATAATTTTGTGTCTTCATGTTTAAAGATACATTAGCGCTTACACTATATGTTACAGTATGCGTTGTTGGAGCATGCGTTTTGAAGAAATAAGGTTATACAGTAGCTTTCAGTTTCTTTATTCTTATTTTCTACTACGAAAGTGTTTTCTGTCATTTTGTTTTTTAAAATTGAAACTAAAAATACATTCTCAATAACAGCATTTGGTGTCACTGATTCGGCCTTTAAATTAAGTGATTTATAGATTACAGTCTCTGTCAAAAAATCTCGCATCGACGTAACTCCATTCGCAGAGCTGGAGCCTCATTCTACGTGATAAGATAGAGCCTGATATATGACGCCTTGATTCTCTCGGAGAAGAACCTTATTCCAAAAGTATTTCTGTTGTTGTTTTCCTGAAATGTCTGAAACAACTTGTTTAAAAAACGGCTCGATCTCTATGATGGCTACGAATTGGGCAAGCGTAAAATGAATTTTACAAGCAATAACAATTTTGCAATGCTTTGCGAAATTTAAAATATTTTGTAGACCGGCAATGGGTTGGTGACCGATGTTTTAGACCATAGACGTAACCAGATGGGATACAAGCCCACTATACAATTTTCAACCTCTCCAGAATTTACATAGCACTTTAATCCTATTCTCAATATTTTTTGAGCTATTGACTCCTCAACGAGGGCTTCAGAAGCTCACAAGAGTTTAACGATTCATAATTCAATCACTACTTGCTGTTGTTTCCAATTTAAACCGAGTAAAAATCATTTATTTAACTTTTGTTAGGGCAAAAAAAGTATTTAAAAACTTATTGAAAGTATATAAAATTAGACTTTAGCAAGGTCACTTCTATTTCTTATGTTTAGACATTTTTTTTAACAAGCGTGAAATGGGATAGCAACGCATTTGCTGTTGTAACAGTTGTTAACTTAATTAAAATTTTAATGTAAAGAGTGACGTCAACGCGCACGAGCATTACAAAGAATGAAAAAACCAAGGTAAACTGTTGATCAAATTATTGAAAATAACTTTGTCAGAAGCCAACATTTTATCATTTAAATGTCAAGTTTTATTTGAAAAAAAAAAAACTGAACGTTTTTGATTTTTCGAAGTGCTTATTAAAACATTTAAAAATCAGCATATTTTAACATTAAATTATGAAACGACAACTACACAATATCAATAAAATATAGTATATTCAACGATTTTTTTAAGTTATGGTCACACTAGTACTACTAATTCAATTCAAAAGCAATGACAATTCATTAATTACTGTATTACAACAACAACAACTTTTTTATTTTTAAATAAAACTTTGCAAACTGAATGATAAAAGTTGGCTTCCGACTGTTATTACAATATTTACAAATTGATTTTAAAAATTGTCTCTCTTAAATTATAAAAAATATTTTAGACCAGTTCCGAAATGCCTGTCTTGCAAAAAAAAGCATTTTGAATTGACAATATATTGATAACAGACTTAAAATATCTACTTGTGGTCCATGGGCCTTCTTTTAGAAACTCTTAAACACCCGTCGGCCCCTGGTTATAATATTGTCTCAAAGATCAAGTGAAGACCAAAAAAATGTAGTTAAAACCGTGGGTTATCATTTTAAAACTGTTTCTTATTTCTTCAATTTTTTCCGAAATTCAAGTGAAGACCCAAAAACAAATCACACTAAAAATGTTTCTAATTTTTTTAATTTTCTCCCGAGAATCAAGTGAAGACCAAAGAAAAAAAGGCATCACTTTGAAACTGTCCCTGCTTTTCTCGATTTTGTCCTAAAAGTAAATTGAAGCCCAAATTCAGATTCTTCTTGTGGATCCCAGGTAAAGGCCCTGTGCCCCCCTTTGAAAACCCCTGGTCAAGCAATTCCATAAAACGCCAGGCAATTCCAAGACTATCAAGCAGCCAAGCAGAGGAAAGTTTACCGAAAACACAACGGAATGGCGCAAATAGGTTTTGAACTGGGAATATGTCGACATGTCGATTACCATCACGGCGTTTCTAACCACTTGACCATACTGACGACTCAATTGTGTTTAGATTCTGATTTTAATTAAAAGGAATTTCAGTAAGGAGTTTTGGTGCATTATTTTAATCGAAATCTTAGAAAAAGAGATTATGTTGTAGATATAAGCGTATCACTTGCGGACCCTTCAAGTTATTGAATTAAAAGTATTTACCTGAAATTCGAGGGTCAGTTGAACGTTACAATTTTTTAGAAAGTTTTGTAAGAGGAATTTTGAAACTTCTGATGGGTTAATTTTTTTATAAAGGCACTGCAGCGGCCATACCCTTTAACTTTTCAACTTTTTTTAATCAATGATTGTTCGAAAGTAGCTTTAAATTAATTGCTTAGGGAAATGGTAAATCAATTTTGCTTTTAAAGGTCGCTATAAAGTACGTAGATCTATAGCTGTAACGGTAAACGGCGCTGAAGTTGCCGATTGCCGCAAAGTGAAATGTCGATTAACGCGCTTCCGGCTTCGAGGAAATAAAAACTCAATAATACCCAAGGAATTATTTTAATGAAAAATAAATAATTAACTGAATTGTTGAAAAGCGGTGTTCCGGACGGTTAATTCGCAGCATTGTTTATGTGTGATACGATTGTGACGTCAACGCCCTTTTTCTTTCGTGGCTGCTTGGTGATTGCCTTCAGTCATTTATTCAGCGCACGTGCTTGGAAAAGCGTGGTAAAATTATTGAATTATTTTTTGCACTGTCTTCGTTAACTGTATTAAACCTTAAAAGAGTTACAAGGTAGTGTGAAGTTGAATCTCGCTAGCTAACAACGAGATTCGTTAATACGGACAAGGCTAGCAATTCTGTCAGGTCCATAAATAAAAATAATTCAATATTGCTTGTTTCCCCTGATTCGACATAGGTTAATTCTTTAACCTACTGCGTTAAAGTGGCAAAGTTAATAAAGCAATCTTCCATAGAATTAAGTGCAAGACAAGAAGCTGAAATTGATAGAATAAAGAACATCAACCTTTCAAGCTATCTTAATCGCTACACGTGTGGAACCGACTCGCTTATTGAACTAGTTAAGACGAAGCAAGCAATTACGCAATCGCCTGAAAAGCAACGTCTCATTTCTCGTCTGGTTCTCTCCTTTTACAACCTGTGAAAGAGAAAAAAGAAACCAAAAGAAGAAGGCGCTCTATACTCGTTTGTTCTCTGGCAAGAAGAGATCAAGGTTTGACTTCGCTTTCATGAACTTTATTTCTCGTGACGTAAATTTATAGTAATATTTCAGTTAGTTGTAAATTAATAATTGTTTTCTCTTTTTTTTTTTGGTCTTTTTTATGTTTATTGTAATTGATCAGCTAGAATTTAAATTTAAATGGCGGATAGTCACTTGTCGCAACTAAGTAACTCTTGTTCTCTTTCCTTCGCTAAGACAAATCAGTTGGGCACAATTGACGCGCGAGCGCTACGCGCGGAAAAGCGGAGCCTTCAAACGAAAGTTGAGTCATTTATAGATAAATTAAAATCTGGTAGCTACTCCGTACACACGGAAAAGACCCACAATATTTTTCAAGATTTGACGCTTAAAATAGCACAATTAAACCAAAGCGCTGCAAATGTGTTAAGTTTTCAAGAAGCTGCAAATTTATCGCAGAGATTAATACACTTAAACAACGCGCTCACTGTTGGCTTTAAGGAATGGCAAAAGTCACAAACCTTGACTGAGAAAATCACTCTCACACAGACCACACATCTCTAGCATCCTGTACTGGTTCGATTGATATACAACCCTGCGATTCTGCCAGTAACCTCGGGTCTAGAACTAGCTCAATAAGTGTAACCCCATCAGAACTGGCCAGAAAAAGAATTGATATCAAACTCACTAAAAAGAAACTTGACGCTGAGTTCCATATCCAGAAATTGGAACGACAGCAAGCTCTAGAACAGGTTCGATTAAACCTGCGCAAAGCCGAACTTGAAGCTGAGAGACAGCGACTAGCCGTGTCCAATCCGACCTCGGTGCTTCACAAACGATCTCCAGATCCAATCGGACGGCCGCGATCTTTGCCTGATCCACCGATCATTGCACAAGGCTTAGGCATGTCAATTACTTCAGGTTTGAATTATCAGCAGACAGGGGTTCATCTTGGGGCCGCCGCAAATCTAGCCGAAACTTCTAATTTAGCTTCTAACAAGCAATTAAACACACATGGGGTTATCAATCACCTTACTACACAAAACAACCGATTCTCAAACACTCGCATTGTTCAACGCCATTTCTCCCAAGGGCATGGTTCGTCTTACCAACCGTTGTTCACACCCAGCGTGGACCGGCGTAAGGAACCGCACCCACCAGTAGAAGCCGCAGAGTCCCACACTGCGCTAAGTCAAAATGGCAATGATATGCAGCACGAACATGCCTTTAGTGCATTTGAAAATGAATCGTACATTGCACCTGGTTTTCATGACAATCCAGGCTTAAGTAACTTAGAGGGACATCCAGCATTTCTTCCTTATCAGGTAAAACCTCCTTTAAATCTTCCACCGCACTTTGACCCTTATAGAGAAAGATCCTATGGTAGTTTTCCAGGGTACCACTTGCTCTTGGAGGAAGCGCGTGAGATTAGATTTACCGGAAGAAAACTCCCTTTCATTTTTTATTATAACCAAATCACGGAATTACTGAATCGATGCCCAGATCCTAGAAAAAAGATGGATCTTCTTCGAGCCTCGTGTCAGGATCAGGCGAGAGAAGCTGTCTCAGCCTTGGTCCCACCTGTTCCTGGTTGGGATGTAAACACCCAAATTAAGCGGGCTTTAGAAGGGCTAAGACTTCGATATGGCTGTTCCAGTTTTCTTTCAGAACCATTAGTAAAAAGAGTACGCTCAGGACAGAAATTTGCAAAGATGGATGTGCCTGCTCTTGAACAGCTAATTTCTGATTTGAATGACTGTGAGCTGTATGCTTGTGCCTATCAACAAACTAGTTCATTGGGAAGTACGTTTATTCTAGACGTAGTAGATCGGCTTCCATTCTATAGTAAGACACGGTATACTGATTTTCTTACTGATCACTGGGGAAATCCAGATGAGCCATCCTTTGAATCCTTTAAACAATTTCTGAACAGAGAGCTAAAGAGGATAAATACCACATTTGCCCAAAAACTTTTAGGTGCTTCACAAGGGAAAAACGATAAACTCATGACCTTGCAAAGAGTCCGGGTCCACCAAACTAAAGTAAGAGTCCTTCCCACTCTGGGACACAAAGAGTTATCTTCCACATCACCTACGCGACAAAAGCAACCTGTATGTTTCATATGCTCAACACCTACAGAAACGCACCGACACTTATTAAATACATGCCACACTTACAAGAGCATGACTCCGCAAGAACGCAGGGAGAGTATAATAAAGGCAGGCCACTGCATCAACTGCCTTTCAAAACACCATATCAGTGACTGTCACCTTCAGTGTAAATGCAAACACTGTGATAAACACAATCCACAAAGGCATACTACCTCGCTGCACGAATTGTACTTGCAGTCCTCTACAGTCGAGGTCAATGTTGGGGCCGCTGATGGCACCACCGTAGTAGGAAACTCAAATAATTGCTCCATACCATCGCTTCCAAAAGAATTGACTAATCATAATGCTACTAACCATGCTTCTATAAAAAAGATTCAAGCACCAGTTACTGGAGTTTTTACACGTATATCGGCTGTGCGCGTTATTAACCCAAGCACTGGAGTCAGCACTCTTGCTTATGCGCAACATGATTCCGGGTCAGAAGTCACTCTCGTCTCTGCCTCTCTCGCAGATGAACTAAGTCTTCGACGTGGAGAAACATCTGTGGTTACTCTACATACCGTATCAGGTAGCACAACTTCAACTTTTTCTCACGTATCTATGAAAATACAAACTCTTCATAATGGAGATCAGTTTAACATTAACAAAGCATTAGTGATGCCTGCATGGTCGGATGAAAGTTATACTCTGCCCCACCATTATAATCTTTCTTCCTTTTCTCAATTTGACAACGTGGACGTGAAAAAACTGCCACATCGTTCCAATGTCGATATCTTGCTGGGATTAGATAATTCTAACTTGATGAGAGTCTTAGAAGAGCGGATAGGCGAGGAAGGAGAGCCTCACGCTATCGAGACTCCTATTGGTTGGGTTGCTTCTGGAGGAAAATTCTCAGAAGATCCCGTCAGTTATCGGTCCAGGAGAATCGCTGTACAAAGAGAAGAAACAAAAAAAGATCAAAAAATCTTAGAGTTACAACAAACTGTCAGAGATCTTTCTCTACTTAATGAAGAAACACAACCTTCTATTAACGACAAGAAAGCTGAAGAAATTGTAAAAGATAGCATAAAGGTAGTGGATGGTCACTATGAAATTCCAGTTCCACTAAAGAACAATGTTAATAAATTGCCGAATAACTTCAACCTTGCAGCTAAACGTGCCGAAGGTTTACGTCAAAAAATGATAAAAAATCCAGCACATTTGCAACCCCTTTTAGAGTCAATGGAATTCTTAAAACAAAATCAATATATTGTTCCTGCAGACCAAGACTCAGAGTCTGTTAATTATCTACCGTACTTCTTGACCAACCAATCAAAACCAAGAGTGGTATACGATGGTTCGGCTACCTTTGAAGGACGTTGTGTTAATGACAGCATCTACTCAGGGCCAGATTTATTGAATCTTCTGGCTCATGTGCTAGCAAAGTTTAGAATGGGCGAGTATGCATTGATGGGAGATATCAGCAAATGCTTCTTCCAAATACGCCTGCCTAAGTCACAACAAAATCTTTTTCGCATTCTATGGTTTAAAAACAATGACGTCAAAACAGGAAAACTAGAGCCGTATAAGTTTACTCGTCACGTCTGGGGGGTAGTTAGCTCTCCTTATATTTCATGTTTGGCAATTCGTAAAACTGCTGAGGAAAACCACACCAATGCCAGTGTACTCACTTTAGACACTATTCGAAATTCAATGTACATGGATGACCTTCTCTTCAGCACACACACGCTGGAGGAGGCCCGAACTGTTGCTCTCGAGTCCATTGAGCTCCTAGCTAGCAGAGGCTTCCAATTGGTAAAGTGGACATCAAACAAACAAGCAAAATCTGCTCTGACTGAAATTAGCAAAGACAAACTTGCTGCATCAATACGAACTATAAATCTACGAACTGAGGCCGATACACTTCCTGAATTTAAGGCAGTCGGATGTGTATGGGACGCTGAACAAGACCTACTAAAAATCGAATTTTCACTTGATTGCCCCAACCAATTCACTAGGCGCAATCTACTAAGTCAAATAAATCGGCAATACGATCCCCTCGGATTTTCTGCCCCTCTCCTTTTAAAAGGTCGACTCATCCTTCAACAACTTGCCATTGATGGATTATCCTGGGATGAAGAAGTAGGACCTCAATGCGCAAAAGCTTGGAATGACTGGTTAAACCTGTGCATGAAATGGAAGGACATCTCGCTTCCACGATGGTACTTTGCGAATGCATCAGTATCCGTAAAAGATCCAAAAGAGTGTGAATTTGAATTGCACGTTTTCTCAGATGCTTCCAATCAAGCATACGGAAGCGTAGTGTATTTACGACGTATTGTCAAAGGAATCCCCAGCACTTCCTTTGTCTTCGGAAAAAGTCGCATTATACTTCGGCATCAACAAAACTGGACTATTGGAAGGAAGGAACTTGTCGCCGCTGTCATGAGCATGAAGCTCTTAGACGATGCTTTCCAAGCCCTCCGTTTGCCGAAATGCACAAAACATTTTTGGAGCGATTCCAAAGTGGTATTGCAGTGGATTCTTAATCCAAACCTTTGTTTGCCAAAGTTTATAGCTCGTAGAATTGAGATTATTCACCGCCTTTCCAACCTAAATAACTGGAAGTATTGTGCCACTGATGCTAACCCGGCTGATGTTGCCACCCGTCCTTTGACTAAGTCGTTTTACACCCGTATAGAGTTTTGGTTAAAAGGACCCAAATTTCTTACCCAACGCAAACCAACTTTAATAGAATTACAGACTTACGTTTCAAACGCTACACGTATCGTAAATAATAGACCCTTGACCTCACTGTCAGACGACCCCTTAGATTATAATGCCATTACACCAGCCTCCATATTAACACCTTCGCTCGACCCAGCCTTGCCTATCGGACATCCACACAGCACGGACCACTTACGACGTGATTTTCGGTATAATATGGCCCTTGCTCAGAGATTCTGGGAACGCTGGATTAAATTTTACTTGCCACAGTTGCAGCGCCGTAAAAAATGGCTCAAAATCGTGGACAACATTAAAGTAGGGCAATTGGTTTTGGTCGCCGGGCCTGGCGATTTTAACACGCGAGGAAAATATCGTCTAGGTCGCATTTCTAGAGTACTTCCTCAAATTCGAAAAGGTAAAGCAATTGTTCGACGTGCCATCGTTAAAGTCTCCACAATTAATGATACCACGGGCGAACCCCAAGTAACTGAAATAGAACGTGATTTGTCTAAACTGGCACCACTCGAATTCAGTGAATAAAATGTAGGCTTCAGTATCAAACGTGTTGTGTTGTATTTTTCTTTGCTTCACTTGTGTTGTTTGTTTTCGCCAATCACATAAAAGCCTACATATCTTTATTAGAAATTGTGTATTCATTGCTTATATTGTGCTTAAATCGTCCTTCACCTTTTTTTTATTTTGTTTGCATTATGACTACGCTGGCGCGATTACTCATAATGGGGGCCGCTATGTTCCGGACGGTTAATTCGCAGCATTGTTTATGTGTGATACGATTATGACGTCAACGCCCTTTTTCTTTCGTGGCTGCTTGGTGATTGCTTTCAGTCATTTATTTAGCGCACGTGCTTGGAAAAGCGTGGTAAAATTATTGAATTATTTTTTGCACTGTCTTCGTTAACTGTATTAAACCTTAAAAGAGTTACAAGGTAGTGTGAAGTTGAATCTCGCTAGCTAACAACGAGATTCGTTAATACGGACAAGGCTAGCGATTCTGTCAGGTCCAAGCGGTAATCTATAAATAAAACGAACTACAATTTAAACACAAAAGGAAAACACATAAAAACTGCACTAAGTCTACTCAGACTTCAGCCAGCCGCCACCAATTGCTGCTGGTCGCCTCACAAATTGAGAAGTGAAAAACCCCACAAGGTGTTTCAAAATACACTAAGTCTACTCAGACTTCAGCCAGCCGCCACCAATTGCTGCTGATTGCCTAACAAATTGAGAAGACTGTACAAGAACGCAAAAAGCCAGCTCTAAATGAACGCGCTGCAGACACGAACTATGCTCCGAGAAGAGATTAACTAAAATAAAGTGTAAAACGAGAAAGGCGCTGGCAGTGAGTCCACGCGCTAAATTATGATCAGAAACTCAAGGGAAATAAAGCAAAAACGTGCGTTGGTAATTTTCTACAATAGCATAAGAAACTAAGAGTTTTTTGCATTTGATTACAACTTTCTTAGCAGCTTTAGCTTTACATTTGCCGACTTGCTTACAAATATTATATATAAAACCTTTTATGCTTTTTAACCAGGGTTCTGGAGGTGGAAGAATTTTTTCCGAATAAAACTTTACCTAATCAAAATTTTACAACTCCGACTCAAGCTATTTAAAATTTTACAAGTCCAACCTTTTCATGTCTAAAAAACATTTTCGACTTCATTCTAAAACGTGCGATTCCGACTCCACAACCTAAGAGGCTTAATTTGCGTAAGCGAAGTTTCCAAAAACAACAACGACTTTAACTCCAGCACATCCAAAAAAACAATTGTAACTATACTGTATTTGAAAAACGACTCCGTTCCAAAAACATCTGTAAAAACGACTCCGTTTCCCAACTTCATCAAATTCAAAATAATGACTCTGTCTCCACTAAATGTAAAAACCAACTCTAACTCAGCCCTAAAGCATGCGAATTCAACTCCACAACCCAGCTTTTAGCCTTAAAATAACGAGGGATTATTTTTCCCGCTTTTAACTTTGCTTTTATTTTTTACAACTTTGGCTGTTAACTTTTATCTTAGTCACAGCATGATTTTTTTCTCGATTAGCCAGAAAACTAAAAATAGCTTTATTTTACTTCTCAGCCGACACTAATGAATACCTTAACAGACGAGCGATCAAATTTGATTGCTTACAATTTTGTTATTATGGGATCTCTGCTAAACTCCATTAAAAGAATTCGTTTGTTCGAATTCGTTTTTATCTGTTTGACAGTATGAAAACAGTTTGTGAAGACTTGATTCTTTTTTTTCTTAAGTTATTTTATTTATTGCGTCTATATAAGATCTGCTAAATTTCTTTGTATTTGTAGCAGCAGCTCAACAATATAGATTTTGTCTTTCAGTTATAAAAAACGAGTTGGTAACATGAAATATTTTTTTAATTTTATTACAAAAAAATGTAATTTCTGATTACTTCTAAAGATATGAAAAATTTTCAGTTTCCAAGCAACTCGAAATTATCAATGTTCTGGGCTTTATTAGGTTTTGCTGCAGCATACGATTAATTTTTAATGCAGATTGCTGTTGGTTAAACTAAGCACTTTCACAATACCAATTACTTAAAAAACTTAGTCATTAAAAATATACTTTAGCTCAAAATAATAAGACGGTCAAAATTGAGCGCAGCCGTTTTTCAAAGCAGAGAATTTTTATAAAAATCTGATGAACATAATTAACGCAATTCAAAGAGACTACTGAAAAAATTGCATTGCAGTAATCATATTAGAAATACAATTCATAGAAAGAGCCAGTTTTTTATAGTATATTTAATATAGAAGAATTATAAAGAATAAAATTGGGGGAACCGTGTCAACTTTTCAAATCAAATGAGAGAAACAAAAAAATTGTCCACTAAAGTTGACTATTTTTTATTAGGATACAAGCTTTCGTGAGCTACTGCTCACTTCGTCAGGTGCAATGGAACATTCCAAGCTTGCAATGGAACGGAAAATTAATGTAAAGTGCAATGGAATAGAATAGAATCTAATAGAAACGTGCAATGGAAAATTCCATTGCACCTGACAAAGTGAGCAGTAGCCCACGAAAGCTTGTGCCCTAATAAAAATAGTTAACTTTAATGCACAATTTTTTTGTTTCTCTCATTATATTTAATATAGTTACAATAGTAATGCTATATACACAACATATTTCATTTAATGCAGTAGCAAAAATATATAAAAAAACAAACAAATAATGAATAACGCAACTAAAAAAATGCTCTTGAAATAAAAAAATATTGGAGATGCTATAAAAAGCGCTTTCAATTTTCTAAAAATGCTGTCTTCTAATTTTGAATTGAAATTAAGGGTTATTTTCTAGAAATACGAATAGTTTCAGCATGTCATTTAAAAATAGAAGGCACGCATAAAGGGTTAAGGAACAGAAGGCGAATAGATTTTTAAGATTTAATTAATTTCTAACACTTGTCATTTTATATAGAATGCCAGTAAAGCGTAAAATAGTTTCGGTGTCAACATAAATGCAAACACAAATCTTTTATAAGGACATTAAAATTGAGCAATACGCATCTGGTTCTCAAACATGATAACGTTTTTCTCATATCACTGAAAGACTTAGCATGCGCACTTGCAGTGCCTTCTAATAACTTCTTGACCTGCTTAAAGCATTGCAGCAGCCAAGTGATTATTGATTTGTGATATGTGATATTGACTTTTGACATTGACTTTTGTTTTGCCTTTATCAGAAAAATCTTTGACAATAAACATATGAAGTTTTATACTTTTAATTTTATAGTAAACGTTTCAAGTTTTATACACTGAGATTATGATGACTGAGTAGAATTAATACCAAAGAACTTTTGGTAAAAAAAAAATCAGAAGTATCGAAGAGGGAAAAAAATGGATCAAGAATACAAGCAAACAAGAAGAATTAATGCAACTAATATTGAAAAACAAAATAGTTGGAAAAATAGCTGGATAGTCAAAAATAAAATTACTGAATAAAGTTATTAGCTACTATAAATCTAAAGAAATGCGTTTACAATGAGTCCATGAGCATGGTTAAAAACTGTCTTAAAAAAAATAACCAATAGAAAAGAAAATGCACAAAACATTCTTAAGTAGTACAATTACTTGTATATTAAACGACTCCTTTTGTATATAAAATTTTGTTAAATGCTTAAGATAGAGTCAGAATCAAAAAAAATCTCTTGACTAATTTATGCATTTAACTTCAAATATAGAACAGCGTCTAGGTAGCAGTTCATTGAAAGAGCTTTATTCAAACTTTTTGAATAAGATTGAGCTTTCAGCTTTGGCATTTTTACTGCATTTAATTTTACAAGTTACAAATGCATCTGAATTTTAAAAAATTGTTGAAGCAGCATTTTTTTATATGGTTTTGTAATCTTTATAGTTATAGATAGAATGCTTTTGTAGTCTCGGTCCGTCACAATTAGGGTTTAATTACTTTTTAAAGTGTCTGTGCCTTCTGTTAAATGAAAATCCCTCGAAACACCGCTTAAACATAAATATTTTTAAAAATTGTGCTTACTCCATTTCTGTTAAAAACTAACTTAGATAGTTTTTGAACTATTTCTTCTACATTTTTGAAAAAAAACAAGAACTTAAAACCAAAAAATTATTTTTTAAACATGTTCTAAATAGCAACATTTAGTATCACTGCTTCAACCTTACATTTAGACCGATCCAAAAATTTTTTAAAAATTTGTTGGAAATAGTACGCCACAAATATTACCTTGTTAAATTTTTAAAATCATTTTAAACTCAAACCACGCAAAAAAACGAACAAAATTTTTAATAAAACTAAAGGTAAAATATGGTTTAAATCTCGCATCCAAGTAATTCCATTCGCAGAGCTGCAGCCGAATACCAGGTAATGGGATAGAGACGGATGTATGACGCTTTTATTTTCTGGGGAAAGTACCTTATTGCAGGAGTAGTTGCGTCGTTGTTTCCCTGAAATGTCTGGAGCAAAAGAAAAACACTATTTGTGAATATTTTTGTAAAAATGTAACATAATTTCTTGATTTTTTATCTGGAAAAAGATGTAAATGATTAATTTTTATTTAAATTTTTAGATCAAAATTGATATTAATTTTAGTTGCTGATTGCATTTTTTTTCTGTTTTGTTTTTTTCATGGTTTTAACTCCCAAAAAATAAAGTTAAAAAACTTTTATTTTTTTTAATAAAAAGCAAACGTAAAATTAAATTTTTGTGATGAATCTTTCATGATGTATATTTAAAAAACTTTCAGAATTTTGCTTTGGTTTTACGTTTTTTAAAATTTTATATTAAGTAAAGTAAAATAAACAACAAAGTTTTGATTTCTTTTTATTGCAACATAAAAAAATTTTTCACAAGTGTCACACACAGTTGCTTTTTTTCATTTTTGTTGCAATATGCATGTTGTTGAAGTAAAATGGCAGGGGGTTGGTTTTGACTCTTCCATTTTTTCCTGTGTGCTTTTATCTGTCAGAATGGAAGCATCCAACGCTCTTATCATATATTAAATTATTCATAATTTACAAATCGTTCTTCCAAAGCACCTGCTAACCCTTTCTAGAAATTGTCGTACTGTACAAATGTACAAAGAATTTAATTGTCACAAGAAGCTACCCTAAAAACTGTTTGCCGCGCAAGAGAGCAATATTTTTTAAAAATAGGACGTAACAGTTAATAATAAAATAAGTAAACTCAATAAGAATGTAATATTGCTTTCCGGTTTGTGAAAAAATGCTTAAGTTTCGTTTTTTATATTCTTCTGGATCAGCGAAAAATTTTTTCACAAAATTCAAAATAGAAGTTGGAAACTTCAGAAGAAAAAAATTAGTTTGTGCAATGAAATACAGTAGAAAAACATTTTGGAAGGAATTACATAGGTTATGTTGGAAAATGGCCATACGATGGATTTTATTGATGTCATTGCAAATTTAAATATGAATTTACATGTACAGTTGCCTTTGTTTTATAAAGTTAACCAATTGTAAAACAGCCAGTGGAAAGAAAGACTAACGCACTTTTTACTGTGATGTCATCTTAGCCGTACCAACCAATAAAACTTTAGGGAGGGCAATTAATACAATTTTTTTCACGTTTTATGCAGTTTACCCGAATCATGATCTTTTACCACTTTTCGGATATGAGAAAAAATTTATCTTAATTTAGTTTGAAAATCAAGGAAAAGGTCTTTAGGTTGAATCGGTCTCTGTTTACCAATTTCGTCCGGAGAAAGTAGTGGTTTCTAAAACAAGAAGTCTTTATCACAAAACTTGATTGCTTTTCTAAATTTAAAAACTTCGTAATAAAGAAGTAATTAATTTTTTGTTGCTGCTCAAAAATTTTTGATTTCGCCCAAATTTTTGAGACTTGGGACGCATTTCCCCTTGCCCCCAGGGCTAGTACGGCTATGAATGACATCATAAAAAAACTTCTTTAAAATATTTATCGAGTTATGGGACAGATGGCACTAGAGAGTACCACCTGTGGCAATGCCGTTCCTACCAGTGCAGTCTTGCACTTGGTAGGAACCACAAATCTTAAAATATTTAATGTAATCTGTTGATCATTGCTTTACCCAGTATAAAGCAGATAATTGTTACCTAACACAAAAATGCTTTTTTCTAATTTACCGAGATTTAACATTTCATACTTTGATCGCAAGGTATGAAGACAACTGTGAATCAAAACCATCAAAATTGCGTGCGGTTTTTTTTCTGAATTTTTTCTTTAGCTTTTCTTTTTTTTTTCTAGTTAAGTCTACATATTTTTTAATAGAGAATTATAAACTTAATTTGTTTTTATACAATTTTTCAATTTTTTTTATTTTAAGTATCCAAATTAAAATCACAAAAAAAATTAAAAGATTTTATTTTTAGTAGGATTATATTGTTAACATAGAAATATGGAAGGAAATAAAATTACTTGGTTTAACATTTCAAAGTTTATTCCATTTTGTGAATGTGATATATTGTAAGTTGTTATGTATTATAGGATTCTCCGTGATCTTCCTTGAGTAATGATTCCGGACATAACTTTTTTTGGTTCTAGATAAACTTGAATCCAGATTTTACCCGGTTTTTTAAATTGGTGATTTTCTGTATTACCTGTACAAAATAGTTATTTTTCTACTGTAAACACATCTTTTTAAATAATTTAGATACAGCTCATACCCACACTGACTTGTTTTAATTAGTATGGTCTTTTATTACATGAGAAATAACTAGTAAAATGTACTTAACTTTTAATAAGTTTTGTAAAACATACTTAGCTTTTAATAAATTGAATTAAAATTTCCTGTTCTAAATTAACAAATCATTGTAACCCGAGAGTTTAAATATAACAAATATGTAACAATGAAAAGCTTTACAGTCTTTTTTCTCCAGAAACTGTTCATCAGGAAGGTATTTTTTCATCAATAGATTAAATTAATTTATCAAAGTTCTTTTGTGAATCAACTAATTTTTTTATATAGAAACACCTCAATTAGCTTATCTGATATTTTCTTTCACTTTTACAAAATACAAGAAAATTTTCAACAAACTTATTAATAGTTTAAATTTTAACAATTAGGTTATCACTTTTAATTATTGCCCAGATGGTAGGTGCTTTCACGCAGCCTGGGCCGTGAGTAAGTCTGCTCATTGATTTTAAAATGACAGACCAAAACTGAACCTACCAAAACGGAAGGGTATCCACCCATTCCGATGTTCAGTGTGGGTCTGCTAATCGGCAAACGTCCTTTTCAGGACGGGGCAATGCTAGGATAAAACTGCCCTTTTCAGGGCACATTGCCAACAAGTTCCGAAGACCCACTATTCTTCAGCTGAACATCGAAGGCCTCACTGCAAGCAAGATGAATGTTCTTCATCACCTCGCTATGCAGTCTGAGGCACTCGTCATCCTACTGCAGGAGACCCACTGCACTGATGCAGAAAAGTTGGTGCTACCACACTACCAACTAGCTGGGTCTTCTTTAAGCAGGAAGCATGGCCTTGCCACATTTGTCCACGAGCGACTGAGATACACGCTTTTGGACCAATCTCCACCGACATCGGAGATCGAGTGGCTGTGTGTGGACGTTGATGGCTATAAAATAGTCAACGTCTACAAACCACCGCCAACGCGATTGCGAATCCTGGATCTCCCAGTGTTTCCTCACCCCTGTCTGTAAGCTGGCGATTTTAACTGTCGTCATGCTGACTGGGGTTATGATGACAACAGTCCGGACGGTGAGTGCTTGGCTGGCTGGGCAAGTATTAATTGTCTTGCCCTCCTATATAATGCCAAGGACGCTGCCAGTTTTTATTCTGGCTATTCCGGCCGCTGGAACACTGGCACCAATCCAGACCTAGCTTTCGCTAGTGTAGGTCCAAACAGTCGCTTACCGGATAGACGTGTCCTTGACAAGTTCCCCAGGTCACAACATCGACCCTCGCTTATTACACCACCAAGGTTTGCTATGGCAGTGCCAAGCATGCCTGTTAAGCGATGGAACTTCCGCAAGGCCAAATGGAGTCACTACATTGCTTTGACAAATAAATTCGCAAAGACTTTGTTGCCGCCTGATACACTTGATGTGGATGCGGCTTACCAGGACTTCTGTAACATCATTAAGAAAGCAGCCAAGAAGACTATCCCATGCGGGTATCGAAACAACTATATTCCGTGTTGGGATACAGAGTGTGAATCCCTCTATAAAACCTTTCTGCAGTCTCCTCAGGGAGACGACTCAAGTTTGGCTGCTACAGCTCTGCTTGCCAAGCTTGACAGAAAACGGAGGGATCGATGGTCCGAAGCAGTTCGGAGCATTGACTACTCACACTCTAGTCGAAAAGCGTGGAGTATTTTGAACAACCTTACTGGTATGTCACGACACTCTCCCCGTCACTGTGCCGTTTCAGCCGATGCTATTGCATCTCAGCTGGTTAGAAATGGGAAATACGAGGCTGTTGATCGCAAGTCATCTCGACTTGTCTTTCAAGAAGTGTCTGACCTTTGGAGGGCCACAACACCAGACGCAGTAAATATCTCTGACAATTTTTCACAGAGAGAATTTGCTGATACCCTTCAACATTTAAAACCAGGTAAAGCTCCGGGTCCTGATTCCATCTGCCCCGAGCTTATACTCCATGCTGGAGCTGCTTTGAAGTCCTGGTTACGTGACCTCCTTTCTTCCTGTTTGCGCCGACTCAAAATTCCCAAGATCTGGAGAAGAGCGCTTGTGGTCGCGATCCCAAAACCAGCAAAGCCCATGGGGGACCCAAAGAGTTATCGACCGATATCTCTGCTCTGTGTCCCCTACAAGATCCTCGAGAGGCTTATCTACGCCCGCGTTGAACCATTAATCGATCCACTGCTCCCTAAAGAGCAGGCTGGGTTCCGACGCGGGAAGTCAACCGTAGATCAAGTTGTTCTGCTAACCCAGAACTTCGAGGATTCTTTCGAGGCTAAAAAGAAGGCCGGTGCCGTATTTATCGATCTGACAGCTGCTTATGACACTGTCTGGCACCGTGGCCTTACCTGCAAGCTGCTGAGACTACTTCCGGATAAGCACATGGTCAAAATGATCATGGAGCTTGTCCGAAATCGAAGTTTCACCCTTACCACCGGTGACAGCAAGCAAAGCAGGCTACGCCGTCTTAAAAACGGCGTTCCTCAGGGATCGGTCTTGGCTCCCCTCTTGTTTAACATCTATACGTACGATCTTCCTTCCATGATTTCCAGAAAGTTTGCTTATGCTGATGATTTAGCATTGTTGCACTCTTCTGGAAACTGGAAGGACTTGGAGGGGACATTAAGCCAAGACATGTCCACACTGTCAGCGTATCTCCAGACTTGGAGGTTGAAGCTCAGTCACACTAAGACGGTGACGACAGCCTTTCACTTAAACAACCGAGAGGCCAAACGTGAGCTAAAGGTCTACAACAATAGTAGACTTTTACCGTTCTGTCCAACCCCTACATACCTTGGGGTAAAACTGGACAGATCGCTCACGTTTCGTCACCATTTAGTGGCATTGCGCAAAAAACTATCATCGCGCGTCACACTGTTGAGGCGACTCGTGGGCTCGGGATGGGGTGCTGGTGCTAAAACACTACGCATAGCTACCTTGTCTCTAGTCTACTCAACAGCTGAGTACTGTGCGCCAGTCTGGTGTCGCAGTGCTCACACTCGACTCATTGACAGTGTCTTGAATGACGCCTTGCGCATAGTTACTGGATGCCTGCGTCCCACTCCAACGGACCACCTACCTGTACTTTCAGGCATCCAGCCAGCTGAGCTTCGCCGACTGGGAGCGACACTCTCCTTGGCTTACCGTGGATCTCTGAACCCCGATCATATTTTGCATGGTCTGTTAAATGGGTCCTCAGATACTCGCCAAGTGAGACTAAGATCCAGACGCCCGTTTGTGCCAGGTGCGCGGAATCTCTTGGACAATCTTGCCAGACTTGGCATCCGCGCCTCTGAATGGACAAATCACAAATGGAACGCGGAGTTCTGTGAAAGTGCTTCCAGGCTCCGTGCTTTTGTGCCCGGAACCGGTGCCAGGCCTGTTGGGATGGGCTTACCCCGAGCAGCTTGGGTTAAGCTCAACCGCCTGCGGACTGGTATTGGGCGATTCCATTCGTCCATGCACAAATGGGGTCTCGCTCCTTCACCGAATTGCGAGTGTGGCGCCTCAGAGCAAACCGCAGACCATGTACTAACAATGTGCCCCATACATCGGGCACCACATGGAGCACGCGGTCTGACGGTTTTGGATGACGAAACTCGATGCTGGCTTAATAACATCACTGCCAGCATCTGATCCAGGCAGTGCAGCAGTCTGGGGTAGTAAAAGGATAAACCCTCGGCCCCAGTTCTGTTTGTGTCTGGCCTGGAGTGGATGCCCTTCAAACGATGACGACGACGACTTTAAATTATGTCTGCACTCTGAAACAATATTTTTAAATCTTTTTCAACTGTTTAACACTACTTTAAAAAAATTAGAGAAACATAAAAATTTAACTTAAATCACAAATTTTTACTCATTTTTAACTGTTTTAATGTGATGTTTTGGCCTGCTTTGAGGAACATAAACATAGTATTTGGGAAATAGCTGACAAAAGACAAAAATTCTGCTTTTACTCAACCGCTTTCACCTTTTCTCGTTTTTTAAATTTTACTGTTGTCATGGTTGAAAAGCTCCTCTCACCTTCCTCTTAGCTTCGAAAACATCCTCAATGTTCTGCGTCAACTAAACCACTTGATCCACGGTTGACTTCCCTCGTCGAAACCCAGCCTGCTCTTTACGGAGCATTGGATTCATAATTAGCTCGACGCAGGCGTTGATAAACCTTTCAAGAATCTAATAGGGGACACTGACCAGATATATTGGTCTATAACACTTTTGGTTCCCTATGGAGCTTCATTGGTTTTGAGATCACGCCTACGAGCGCTCTTCCCCAGATCTTGGAAATTGGAAATTATCGGCAGCTTGGTCAAGTGGTTAAAGCACTGGACTGATGATCAACATGATCTCGGTTCAAAACCCACTTGCGCCATTCTGTTGTGTCCTTGGGAAAGACACTTTACGGCACTTTCCCTTGTTTGGTGGTCTTGCAAGCAGTTCTAAATTACATAATATCTCTACTAAATTACTAGCGGACAGCAATATCTTGGCATCTGCGGAAGCAGGTTGGGGTAATTGCTTACCCTATGTATAGCGCCTCCGTTGCTTTCCTGCGAGTTAGGAGGATAAATATTGAGATAACAAAAAAAAATTTTTTTTGGTAAATCAGGTCACTGCAATTCAGCCTTTACTTGCATGTAATGTTTGACAGAATTAGATTTAGAATGAATTCTTTGTCTGCGAATAAGATCATTGTAGATCAGATAGTTGAACTGGAATTCTAAAATAAGCAAGCAAGCAAGCAAGCAAGCAAGCAAGCACACCTAGCAAGGCAGATGCCTCCAGCTAAAGTAATACTCTGCTGCTGTAGTGTTTTGCATGCCTAGAAAATGCCTGCTAACACAGTAGGAAGATGTAAAAAGTTAGCTAATAAGAGCACAAACTTATAAACTGTTTTGTAATAATGTCTCTAATATGTTTGAGTTATCAGCTATTAAAGAATTTTTTGCCGCCAAGCAGCTTTTCACATAAAGATTCTGATATTAGTTGTATGCTGGCAGTTTATTCATATTTTGGAGTATATGTGAAATAAGTAATGAAATGAACTTAAAATTCATATCATTAATTTTTGCAACAGGATTGTACACATTATACGTAAAAAAACAGTTGTTTGCTACTATGAATAGATGATTGCATTTCGCCATGCTTGCGCACAGCTTGGCATCTCTGAAAAGGACGTTTATGACAACAGTAATGGCAAAGAAGCAGAAGAAGAAGTGGGCGAGGTAGAAAATGCTTTGCTTGAACTACAAACGGATGAAGTAGAAGACACTACTGTTGATGATGAAGAAGTTATTGAAGTGTTTGTCGAAGGAGAATCTGATAGTTCAGATGATGAGGAAGAACTTGTGGACGAGGAAGTGATGATGAGCAAGACGATGATTTGGTTGCAACCCCAAGTGGTATTCGTACCAATGCCAGCACGAAGACTTCAAAGGAATATTACTAACGTGGCTCCGAGAGCAATCGCTCTACCTCAGAGTGAGAAAAAAGTTTTGAATGTTTGTTTAGTGAAGAAATTTTCCGAACTATCCTTCTTCACACATGTCGTCGTCGTTTGAAGTGTATCCACTACAGGCCAGACACAAACAGGACTAGGGCCGAGGGTTTATCCTTTTACTACCCCAGACTGCTGCACTGCCTGAATCAGATGCTGGCAGTGGTGTTATTAAGGCATCATCGAGCTTCGTCATCCAAAACCGTCAGACCTCGTGCTCCATATGGTTCCCGATGTATAGGGCACGTTGTTAGAACATGGTCTGCGGTTTGCTCAGCGGCGCCACACTCGCAATTTGGTGAAGGAGCGAGACCCCATTTGTGCTTGGACGAATGGAATCGCCCAACACCAGTCCGCAGGCGGTTGAGCTTAACCCAGGCTGCTCGGGGTAAGCCCATCCCAACAGGCCTGGCACCGGTCTCGGGCACAAAAGCACGGAGCTTGGAAACATTTTCACAGTACTCCGTTTTCATTTTGTGATTTGTCCACACAGGTTAAAATAAAATCAGGTTAAAATAAAATCAAAAGTCTTCACACAAATAGAAAGCTACAAGAAATACAAAGAAATCTCCATCAGGTACGCTATCCAACTAGTCTTTTTTTGAGTTTAATATGTCAAAATTAAGTCACGTGTGTTAAAATTTACCTCAACAAAATTTACTTACAAAATATCATTTCTTACTTTGGTTTAAAATTTTTGAGCAGCTAAAAAGTGTTAGTTAAATTGATGCAATTAGCATATCAAAGCTTTCGCCAGTATGCCCTTATGGCGTAGTGGTGCTTTATGCAGTTACGCTAGTCGTGAATTGCTTTTATTGTAAAAATTTTTTTAAATTTTTTTTCTCCACTTTATACCGTAGCATTCTAAAATTTTTCTGGGCTGCAATCCTTTATTATAAATTTTAAAACTTTTCGCCTTCCTTCTCGTCCTAAGTTCTCAATCAGCAATAGAATTTTTACATGTTTGCGATATTCCACCAAGTTTGCACCTCTCCTGACAGTTTTTGGCGCTACCCACCCCGAAGTGGGCAATTTGCAGTTTGATGCAAAGGTTTTTATAAAAATTGTTACGCAGAAGAACACATTTTAGCAATTTTTGTAATCATGGATGTCTAATGAAAAATAAATCGGAATTTTTATCTCACTGTCGACAAAAAATGTCATTTTTCCTTTTTAAACTGATATACGTTGTTTTTGTAAAAATTTAACCAAAATTTGTTCATAAAAACTTTTGTAGCAAGTTAAAATCGTCAGGTTAAAATAAAGTCAAAATTTACTAAAATAAAATATGAAATAATCATAGAAATAGATATTAGTTGATGGGAAATAAACGCATAAGTTTTATATAACAGTAATCAGTACTCAATTGTTTTTGTATGGTCTACCAAAAAAAAACTGCGCTCACATTGCTTTGATATTTCTGGGTGAAAAAGCTTCTCAATGTATTTAGTTTCACAAGCTATTGCCAAAGTTGTTTTTCAGAGAAATCTATAGATTCTTCTAATTTGACAAAGGGTTTTCATTTTGAACTTGTATGTAAGTGTTACGTTCATTTATTTGCTGAAATACGTATGTCAGCCACATTTACGTATATTTTTTACCAATCACCACCTTCCAGCAGCTTTGCTTCATCTCATTGTTCATAAGTCAGAAATTCATTAAAGCTTATTTCTTAAGTCATAAGCACCAAGCCAGAACTTTGCTTGATGGCATCCATCTAACTTCGGTATGAAATTACAAATTCGTAAGGTCTTTTACAATTTACTCGCTCAAAAAGTTTTAAAAGGTCTTGTTTGACAAAATTTTGATTAAAACTTTTTAAAATATTTTTCAACGCTGGTCCGAGTTATGATGTCAATCCTTTTAAAAGTAATTTTTTATTTTATTACTGATTAGTGCTTTGATTACATGTCGGTATTTACGATAACAATGCCTTTTTTTAAGATTGTGCTTAAGTTTTTTTTTGGTATTCCTATTTTTTGAAAATAGATTTTAGTTTTAGAAATTCTCATCTAACCCCAAGCCGTTCCCAAATAACTGTGTCTGTGTGTCTGTGATGAAAAGATTGGAGCTATTCCTATAGATAATTGCGGCTAATTTTTTAAATTCTTTGATTAACTTATTAAACAAGAGAAGAAATAAATCTCAAAAGGTAAATTTAGAAACAATTTTAATTATTAAAATTAGGAAAAATAATAAAGTTTTTTACATGTCGAAAATTCTTTAAAAAGAGTTTGAAATTGAAAGATATGGTTTGAATATACCTGCTGATTGAACGAATGATTTCAACCAATTTTACTTACTCTATTCATTGAAATCACTTTGCAGTTTTTTTTAAAATTTTGTAATTAAATAAAACCTAACATCTATTTTTGACTGTTCTTGCTTCAATTCTTTTTTTACTATAAAACCTCAATTCTATTTTTTTCCTCTGCATGGTTTATTACACTGGTCAACAAAAGAAAAAAATTTTTTTTTGCATGGACTTTGAGAACGGTGTTAGGGTAACTTTGGGGTGCTGAATCCGAATCTGAGATCAGATTTTTTCTATCACATTACGTTTTTGTGCAATTTGCATGTTTTGTAGTGCTGTATTGTGTGAAAGTAGCTCATTCGCTCAGATGTTTGATGCCATTAATCAAGCACAAAAGCAACTTCGAAACAGGACTGCGAACTCGAAGCATTTTTAATCGAGTTCCAGTTCGAGTTCGAGTTCACAAAAAATTTGCAAGTCCGAGTTCGAGTTCGAGTTCTTTAAATTTCAATTTTTTAAGTTCGAGTTCGAGTTCACAAAATAGAGTTGAAAAAATACAGTCGGAATAGAGTTAAGAGAATAATTCAACCGCGAAAAACTGAGCACTTGTTAAAAATGCTTTGTCATCAATGTTACCAATTTTAATCTATTATTAAACAAAATAAAAGAAGATAGCAAATTATAATTTGGCACCAATGCTGAGAAATGTTATAGTCAAATTTACTTATTAAATGAACTCAAACATCACAAACTTTTTTCAAGTTCGAGTTCAAGTTCGAGTTCAGAAATGTTTATTTTTCGAGTTCGAGTTCGGCCAAAATTGCCTAGTTCTTCGAGTTCGAGTTTGAGTTCGAGTTTGCAGCCCTTCTTCAAAAGCATAGTTTTTAAACCAGTTTTGCAAAATGGGAAAAAAGGCCATAATATTGTTTATGGCGCCGGAAAATCGTGAGAAACTCAACTTCTTATTTTGATGTTGGATACGAGAACTAGCGGTGGAGTCACAAAAATTGCACTTTGCAGACAAGGTAGTAAGGTTAAGAAAGGTTTTTTTTTCTGAAACATATTTTTGTTTGTAACAGCAATAGTTTCTAAACAGAGTGTTTGTTAATATGTTACAGGTTCAGTAATATTTACAGTGCAGTGTTTTTAAAGATTTAGTTCTGTTTTATCTTACGTTAAGGTCTTAACATGTTTGTTACTTCTAAAGGAAGAAAATGTTGCAATGACCCAGATATTTTCTGTTATATCTGTGGCTGTTTTACTTTACCACCTCAAAGACGTAATATCAATAGTTTTATCAAAAAAATTTACCTTGCTTATTTTGGAGTACCGCTTGGTGACTAGGACAAAAGTTGGGCGCCTCACCAAGTTTGCACAACGTGTGTCGAAACATTGAGATCCTGATCTCAAAGAAAGAATGCGAAGCTCAAATTTGGTGTGCCAATGGTATGGAAAGAACCAAAGAATCACGTGGATGACTGCTACTTAATTTCAAAGGATTCAATTTCATTTCAAAGGATTCAACAAGAAAACAAGCAACACTTGCAATACCCAAACATACATTCTGCTATGCGACCAATTCCCCATAATGATAAAGTACCTGTACCCATTTTTACCAAGCTTCCGGACATTGATGAGGACCAGATTAGGTCTTCCACGTCTTCAAACAATTCTGTTCATGATGATGAAAAACAGGATATAGCGCACGAAGCGTGAAATGCTGGCCGAGTTTCTTTGTATAGTTAGCCTAAATTGAATGATTTGATACGAGATTTAAACTTTTCAAATCAATCCGCTGAAGTGCTGGCTTCCAGACTGCAGGAAAAAAATCTTCTTAAAGATGGTACAAGTGTTTCATTTTATCGTAACCGGGAGGAGAAATTAAGAAAGTACTTTCATTCTGATGGCCAGCTTGTTTACTGTACAGATGTTGAGGGGCTTCTTCTTGCTATGGGTTTGTCTGCATATTGTTCAAATAACTGGTTTATTGATAGCTCAAAAAGAAGCCTTAAGTGTGTCCTTCTCCATAATGGCAACCAGTATGGATCCATCCTTATAGGACACTCTGTCACTCTGAAGGAAAACTACGAAAACATCAAGGTTGTGCTTGAATAACTGAAGCAATGCGTTCACCAGTGGTTAATATGTGTGGATTTAAAAATGGTGAATTTCCTATTAGGACAACAAGGAGGTCATACCAAATATCCTTGCTTTTTATGCTACTGGGATAGTAGAGCCAACGAAGAGCATTAGATAAGAAAAGAATGGCCATCAAGGAATACAATAAAACCTGGAGAAAAGAATATCGTCAATAACCCCTTGGTTGGTTGAAAAAACATCATTTTGCCGCCACTACACATCAAACTTGGACTAATGAAGCAATTTGTCAAAGCACTTGATCGTTCTGGAGACTGTTTTGGATACATTTGCTCAACCTTTTTTGGCCTTGGATATGAGAAGAAAAAAGCAGGGATATTTGATAGCCTCAGATCAGAACGTTGCTCAGAAACCAGTATTTCGTGACTACAATGACTGTCGTTGAGGTTCGAGCTTGGAAAGCATTTTCTAAAGTGGTCCATAACTTCTTTGATAATAAGAGAGCTGACAATTATATAGAGTTGGTGGAGGAGCTTCTTCTCAGCCTACAAGACCTTGGGTGCCGATTGAGCATTAAAGTGCACTACTTGCACAGCCACCTTAGCGAATTTTCCGCAAATCTTGGCGACGTTATTGAGGAGCAAGGAGAGCGTTTCCATCAGGATGTCAAAGTGATGGAAGAACGTTATCAAGGTCGATAGAACTGCAACATGATGACAGATTACTGCTGGAATTTGAGGAGAGATGTCCCTTACGCAGTTCATAAAAGATTAGCAACAAAAAGAAAATTTTTGATGCCATAATGTGATTTCGTTTGTGCTAAACTATGTATTGGATTTGTGTATAGTTGTACTGATTGTTGCAATGTGACAGTGTTACTTTTTCGTATATTTTTTGCTTGGTTTTGCTTAACCCATTACCTCCCAATGTTCCAAAAGTGGAAATTTTTTTCAACGGCTATTTTGACATGTTTAAGCTAAAGTTTCAAGTTCTTTTTTATTCTATTTGTAAAGTAGAAGGGTGGTACAACATAATAAGAATTTTAGCTTTTTTGGAAATAATAGATGTAAGCTAATTAAGAGGTCAAAGTTTGCCGTATTTTTGACCTAATTAGCTTGCGTTACTTTATTTTGTATCGCAAAGCACACGCAAATTTAAAATGCGTTTCAAAGACATTTTCTAGTTTATTATGTGTCACTGAATAAACGAAAATTTTTTCACGCCAGGCAAATGAAAATAAAGTACTGTTTTTTTATAATGTATTGTGATGTTCCACTTTTGGAACATTGGGAAGTGGCGGTTATACAATTGACACACAATGTCTAGTAGAGTTTTTCAGACAAAGAAGAAGCGTACAATCAATGCACAGTAAACAAAACTGCTAAAATGACTAACAATGCATAATGCACAAAAATGTCTACTGTAATGAAGCGTCACAAAGGCCTTTGTATGAGACTGGAAACATTTAAGAACTAATAAACGTCTTTGATTAAAAAGTCATAAAGCCTAATAGAGGCACAAAGCAATAATTAGTAGATAGTATGAGAAATATATTCTCCAGTCCGCGATTTAGATGACGTGAAGGCAAAAACTTCACTACTAAGCAAATCTTGGTAACATTGTTATGGTCTAATACATTAGCAGCATAAGCTTGCAGTTTCGTTGCTTGATAATATAGTTAGAATAGTTAGAATTTGCTTTACTGCCTGCGAGCGAATAACATTTTGTAATGCTATATTTTTATTTATCATTGTTATCATTTATCATTGATAAAAAACCCAGTCATCGGTGACACATTTCTGTGTCTTTTGATACCGGTCCCAAGCCCGGAAAAATGGGGAGGGTTGCGGCAGGAAGGGCATCCGGCGTAAAACTTTTTGCCAGATTTATACAAATGCATAATCATTGCCATTTCATACCGGATCGGTCGCGGCCCGGGTTACCAACGACCGCCTCAGGTGTCGCACAGCAGGCCACCTGCGGAAATTATGCTACTGCTAAACAAAGTGAAACTAAGAGCAGAAAGAGAAGAGGAAGGCGAGTAAAGAAGCAGCGAGAAGCATGGAAAGGAAGATGCTCACTCATAAGGGTGGTACCTTAAATATTGGAACGATGACTGGAAGGGGAAGAGAGCTGGCAGATGTGATGGAGCGAAAGAATGTAGACATGTTGTGCCTACAAGAAACTAAGTGGAAAGGGAATAAAGTAAGGAACATTGGAGGTGAATGTAAAATCTTTTACAACGAAGCTGATGGAAGAAAAAACGGGATAGGGATAATGGTAAGGAAGGAGCTGGCTGAAAGTGTTCTGGAGGTGAAGAGGATGTCGGACAGACTGATGGCCATGAAGCTGGAGGCAAATGGGTCCATCCTAAATATAGTAAGCGCATAGGCTCCACGGATTAACAACTACATGGGGGAGAAAAATGATTTTTGGAAAACTCTAGATGGATTGATAGAAAGTATATCAACAGAAGAGAGGATAGTTCTTGGTGCAGACCTTAATGGACATGTGGGAGAAGGAAACATAGGGGATAAGGAAATAATGGGGAGGTACGGTGCTGGAACAAGAAATAAGGAAGGATCAATGATTGTGGATTTTGGGAAAAGGATGGATTTGGCTATTGTCAATACTTATTTCAAGAAGAAAGATGAACACATTTTATAAATAACATGAGGTATTTTGGATGACATTAGAAACCAAACTGCTTAAAAATGAGAAGCACCAGACTCTCATTTTTAAGCAGTTTGGTTTCTAATAAAGATGAACACAGGGTGATATATAAGAGTGGAGGAAAAAGTACCCAAGTAGATTATGTGATGTGCAGAAGGAGGAACCTGAAGAAAATGTGCTATTGTAAGGTAATATTGAATGAGTGTGTCGCAAAGCAGCACCGTATGGCGGTATGCAAAATGGTTCTTATGGTGAAAAGAAAAAAGCAGAGAAAGTAAAGCCAAAGATACGATGGTGGAAACTGAAAGAGACAAGCTGTCAAGAAGCGTTTAGACAAGAGGTGACCAGGATTTTGGGAGCCAAGGATGGGTTACCTGATGAGCGGGACAAAAGAGCAGAAATCCTAAGAAAAACAGCTGAAACTGTACTGGGAGTGACATTTGGGAAACGAAAAGGAGACAAGGAGACATAGTGGTGGAATGAGGAAGTTAAAAAAAACATAAAAGAAAAGAAAGAGGCAAAGAAAGCATGGGACAAAATAAAAGATGAAAATACTAAAAAGGTATACAAAGAAAAGAAGAATAAGGCAAAAAAGGCAGTTGTAATGGCGAAGGGACGTGCGTATGATTATTTGTATGCTAGATTGGAAACAAAAGAAGGTGAAAAGGAGTTGTACAGATTGGCTAGGTAGAGAAACAGAGCAGGAAAAGATGTATAGCACGTGAGGGTTATAAAGGATGAAAACGGTAATGTTATGGTAAATTCAGAGGCAGTGTTAAAGAGATGGAAGGAGTACTTTGAGTAACTGATGAACGAGGAAAATAACAGAAAATCTAGGACAGAGGAACCAGAAGTGGTTAATGAAGAGGAAAATTCTGTCAGTAGAGAAGAAGTAAAGAACGCAGTAAGAAGGATGAAAAAAATAAAGCGGTTGGACCAGATGAGTTACCAGTAGATGTTTGGAAGTGTATGGGAGAGATGGGGATAAAGTTTTTGACCAGACTATTAATGGGTGAACGGATGCCAGAAGAATGGAGAAGGAGTGTGCTTATTTCAATCTATAAAAACAAAGGTGACGCACAGTGCTGTGGAAACTACAGAGAAATAAAGCTAATGAGCCACAATGAAAGTATGGGAAAGAATTATTGAAACCAGGTTAAGGGATAGAGTGGAGATCAGCAATCAGCAATATGGATTTATGCCAGGAAAGGGAACCACCGATGCCATGTTTGCTCTAAGAATGTTGATGGAAAAATACAGGGAAGGTCAAAGAGAGCTACATTGTGTATTCGTGGACCTAGAGAAGGCTTACGACAGGGTTGCACGGGAAGAGCTGTGGTACTGCATGAGAAAATCCGGAATTCTGAAAAAGTATGTGCAACTAATACAGGATATGTATGAGGAAAGCGAAACAGTGATGAGGTGTGCAGTAGGAATTACAGAAAGTTTCAAGGTTAAGGTTGGACTGCACCAGGGAACAGCGTTAAGTCCATTCCTTTTTGCAGTGATAATGGACAGGCTAACGGATGAAGCAAGGAGAGAACCACCATGGACAATGCTGTTTGCTGATGATATTGTGATTTGCAAAGAGACCAGGGAAGAGGTGGAGCAGAGATTAGAATCCTGCAAGTATGCATTGGAAAGAAGAGATTAGAATCCTGGAAGTATGCATTGGAAAGAAGAGATGAAAGTAAGTAGGTCGAAAACCGAATATCTGTGCATAAATGGAGAAAATGAAGACGAAAAAGTAAAGATGGAAGATACAAAAGTGCCAAGAGTAAAGGAATTTAAGTATTTGGTATCAACGTTGCAAGAAAGTGGTAATTGTGAGAGGGAGGTAAAGAAGAGAGTACAGGAAGAATGGAATGGATGGAGAAGAGTATCAGGAGTAATCTGCGACAAGATGTTACCAGCTAGAGTAAAAGGAAAAGTGTACAGTTCAGTGGTAAGACTAGCAATGGTGTATGGACTTGAGACAGTAGCAGTCACAAAGAAATAAGTGGAAGAGATGGAAGTTGCAGAGATGAAAATGCTGAGGTTTGCTATGGGAATGACGAGAAAAGACAAGATTAGAAACGAGCACATCAGGAGTACTGTTAAGGTAGAACGGTTAAGAATGAAGAAGACGGAGGTCAGGCTGAGGTGGTATGGACATGTAATGAGGAGAGACCAAGAGTATGTAGAAAGAAAGATGATGGAAATGGAGTTACCAGGAAAGAGGAAAAGAGGGAGACCAAAGAGAAGATTTTTAGATGTGGTAAAAGAAGATATGGTGGAAGTTGGTGCGAAGGAGACGGCCATTGAAGACAGAAAGATGTGGAGAATGATGATACGCTGTGGCCACCCCTGACTAAAGGGAAAGGCCGAAAGGAGAAAAAGAAGAAAAAAGAACGTTGTTTAAAAAAACCTTAAAAAACAATATGTCTAAAAGTTTCATAACGCTTGAGAAAGCAGTTGGTCTAATTCAAGAAATCAGTGATGATAAAGATGAAAGTGCTTTTATAATTTCATCAGACACCAGGGGCAAAGTTACTGACGAGGAAGAGGACGACGAAGATCCGAATGAAAGCCAGGAATTAAAAGAAGTAGCAGGCAATGTACTGTAGAAGTGTTTCATCCTAGTTTAGAGGATACTCACGCAGAAGAGCTACCGTGCATATCAGCAAAAGCAAAGCGTAAAAAGAAAGAAAATATTGCCTGAAAAAAAAACGGAAAAATCTCTAAATCGCCGCCTCAACCAACATCATTAGCTTAGAAGAAATCAATCCAGAATTACTCGAACTCTCTGCTTTTCAGTTGTTTCGGCTATATTTCGATAAAGATGTAAACAACCTAGCTAAAAGAGAGTCCGAAAGATACGCAAAACAAAAGCTAAATCACAAATTTTATTTGCTGCAATCTGATTTGGATGCTTTCGTTGGCACTGTTTTATTGAGTGGTTATCACACCCTTCCTCAGGAGCATTTATACTGGTGCAATGATGAAGATGTTGGCGTAAACATTGTAAAGAAAAAGATATCACAAAACAGGTTTTAAGAAATAAAACGATATTTTCATCTTGCTGACAACGATAACCTACAGCAGGGTGACAAACTTGCAAAGGTCAGAATGTATCTAAACCTAATGCAAAGAAATTTTCTTCGGTTTGGAGTTTTTTCAAAACACTTGTCCATCGATGAACAAATGGTTCCTTACTATGGGCATTTTTCTACCAAAATGTATATGCGAAATAAGCCAGTGAAATTTGGTATGAAGATTTGGTTTCTTGCATCTGCTCAAGGCTATCCGTTCAGTTTTGATGTATACACTGGCAAAGATATGTCTTCAAGTGAGTCTTTAGGAGAGCGAGTTGTAAATAAACTAACTGCAGTACTCGAAAATTATTCAAACTATGCAATTTTTTTTGACAATTTTTTTAGTTCAACAGCCCTTTGCAGAGATTACGATGTACCAGAACTATTCGCCAGAACAGAACACAAAAGTGCCCACTGACTCTTCCAGCGGTAATAAAAAAGAACGAGCGCGGAGTATTTGAAACCTACAGCGATGGAGAGGTGGTCTTGTGTCAATGGAATGACAACAAGCCAGTCTGCATTGTGAGCAATTTTGAAGGTACAGAGCCCACAAATACGGTTTGAAGGTGGAGTGCCGCAAAGAAAAGCAAAATAAATATAACGCAGCCCCGAATGGTGAAAAGTTACAACAAATACATGGGTGAAGCCGATCTCCTTGATCGCTTTCTTTGTGAGTACCGACCCCGACTGCGTAGCAAAAAGTGGTGGTGGTGTTTATTTGCAAACTTTTTAAATATCTTCGTTGTTGCTGCTTGGAGACTACGCAAAGAGATTGGTGGGACCATGAATCACCTTCAGTTCCAAAGAGAAATCGTGCAAACTTTACTTGGGGGAGTAGCAGACAAATCAAGTAGACCAGGCTCAGTCAAAGCCGGTAGATAGTATTAGATTTTCAGGGTCTGTGCATATTTGCATATCAGATGGAAAACAGGGACGTTGCAAGCTATGCAAAAAAATGCAATGACCATGTGCAACCAGTGTGAGGTTCTGCTTCACAAAAAGTGCTCCGTGATTTTCCATGATAAACATGTCTGAAGTTTTCGAAGCTACAAACATTTATTTTTATGTACTTTTTGAACTGTCTCTACACTGCAATATTTGTTTCTACGCTTTTCTCATCTGTTGAAAATTGCATAAATTCCATAAAATGGGTGTTTTGATAATTCCGGTGTAGGAGATAACGTTAGGTTTGATTTCAATATGTTTCAACACAAAAAATGACACAATAAACGAATATTGGGTTACTAAGTGAAACACAGGAAATAGCATAGTCGAAACTTCCCAATGTTCCGAAAACGGAACAAGTAATTTTACAAAACACAAACAAAAAAATTCCAAACTTTTTTGGTCAAAAGTGTTCAGTTGTGGGAAAGAAACAAAATAAGCTAAAAAAAATTACCAAAATATTCTTTGGTCTATGCTTGGGAATTAATAGGTTAAACCTGCTAATGTAATTTTGTGAGAATAACACAAAACAAAAAAACTTAGAATTTTATTGATGTCGTACCTGTGCTGAGCATAACGCTCCAGATTGTGTATTTTTAATATATTTCACGTAATTACTATTTATATATGAGGTGGTCAATAATACACAAACACGGTTTAAGATTACAAGTAACTTTGAAAAGTCATTTTGAAGGAGATGCTGCCTTCCATTGCAAACATTATTCCACTTGAGGGCACTTAAACGCAACATAAATTTTTTAATTTTTGGCAAAAATTAGCAATTTTTTAAAAAATTAAGTTTTCATATCTCAAAAACGTGACGTGATGAGCAAAAACTAACATCAAATTTGGATTCAGCGCCCCCAAATTACCCAAAATCAGTTAAAAAATCCATGCAAGAAAAATTGTGTCGACCAGTATTATTTATTCAATCTTGTGTTTTTTATCATTTTGGTAGATTTACGTTATATTTTCTTTAATCCCACAATTTCTTCTTTGAAACTCAGCTTCTAAATTATTTATTTTGTTACTTAAGTAAAGTCCGATAAAGAAACTATGGTAATCAGTGATTATCACATCAAATTTCTTTTAAAAAACTTTTAAAAAATACGATAACTGTCATTTTTAACTTTTTGGTTTAAATTGCGATGCATGCATTTATTAATAAAATCGGTCAACTTTCAATTTAATATAGAAAATAAAAGTTAAAAATTTGACACCAACTGTATCATTACGAAAAATCGATTTCGACCTATAAAGATCATCATCTGTTTTTGTAAAAAATTAAATTAGATTACCGTATATTTGACAAAAATTTTGAAAATTCTACTGATACTATACAGGTCCTGACTCAAAAACACAAAATGAAGCTTCCAATAAAAACCAAGAACTAAACGATACAACAGCTGACATAATGATTATGGATTATGTAACAATGATAAAAAAGCGCACAGTGTAAAACTTGTAACTGTGTAAACCTATTAGTGCAAATCTTTTCGGTTTTGTAGACGTAATAAAATATTTTGTGAATTTTTACAATTGTTTGTTATAAAAACACCATAAGTTGAGGACGTCCTTTATAGTAAATCGTTACATATAAATTTGAATTAATTTATTTTCTAAACAAGAACAGCTGCAAAAATATTTACCATATTGTACACTACCTGGCACCCAAAACCCAGTGTAGTCATTTGTTGCTTCATTGTTCAATCTTGCCATGTACGGCGGATGTTCTATACCTTCATTATTCCACCATGAAGATGCTGTGATGTTAGAATCGGGAATCGCTCCACTTTCCATTCCAAGTGATTGGTTACATTCTGTAAAATTGGAATAAGTTTTGGACGTAATATTTGTGTTTTAACTGTATATTTAGTCCTTCATATTTTAAAAAAGTGGTATTGGCATAATTGACTTTTTTATTTCATCGATAAAGCTTCACTATTGTATCACATTTATTGTAAATAAAAATAATTTTAGCGTTAGAAACACCTTTAAATTTTTTTCAGGACTCTTACCAAATCGTTTATCTTTCTGAGTCAATCTACAAATTTGTATTACTTTTTATAAGCGTTACGTTAGCATTTGTGATTCTATTGAAATATTTTATTAAAGCATTTGTAGTAAGGCATTGCTATTTACATGGTGAACTAAGATGAACTCTTTTTGCTGAAGTAGGTCAAGTTTTATAGGTTTTAGATAGTTTTCTTGATAAACATATTTTATTTATATGCATTAAATTTAATTTTTTATCATATCTTAATAAAACAAAGTTTGCTTATTTGTTTTGTACAATACAATAGATCCTTTTGTTAAAGGTTTTTATTTTTAAATGGGAAAATGTCGCCAGCCCCAAGACGTAAACCATGGCTATATCACATTTTTTAAGAAAGCTGATGCAGCCAAAAATGGATGAACGAAAGCAAATACCAACTAATTAAAATAATTTTGATTATTAGTTAAACCAGGGGTGTGCAACAGGCGGCCCGCAAAGCCATTTAGTGTGGCCCTTGCTAGCACTTTGATTTTTTTCCGATCATGCATGAAAATCCTAATTCGACAGCTTATGTTTAACCGTTTGAGTGCCAGCGTGTTTTTGCAAAAATTTCCGAAAAAAGTGCGGTTCTAAAAATTGAAATATTTCAAAATGTACAAAAGCTAATGGAAAGTTTAAAGATGGAAGTTGTCAGAAAAAAAGCATAGTTTTTGTATATGCGGTGCTTTTATTTGATTTTTGTGGTTGATTGAACTTTTTTGCTAAAATAAATAAAAAAATTAGCAAAGTTTTTGAACATTTTAAAGGTGTAACACTGCTTTTCTGATAAAGCAAGGTTAATTTACGCACTTTCCCGGATCAGTTGCGCTTGTGAAACGCCAGTCATTTATTGATAAATACTAGCAATAGCTTCTTTGATAAATACATAAAGTTAAATCAAACTTTGTAGTTGATAATACTCAACTGCATGAAATTCTATTTTGCTAGTTTCGTGAGGATAATATTTTTGTGTTGATTTCAGGGCTAGTAAAATATCGGCAGCTAAAAAACGGAAAATTGATGACGAAGGAAAGGTTTTCAAGAGTGAATGATGAACAAAACTTTTTTTTGTCTGACATAACTAAGGTGTTGTCTACCTCGTTTGTTAAAATTCTATTGCAGTCATTAAAGAGTATAATGTTAAACGTCATTACACAACTAAGCACTTCTCCCTGTTTGATGTAATTGTTGGTCAGGCACGAGTGGACAAAATTCGACATTTGAAAAACTCCATTGAAAAACAACAAGGTGTTTTTACCACTTACAAAAAAAACTCATAACTGTTGACAAAGCTAAGTTTAAAGCTTTGTAAATGTATGACAGAAAAGGGAAAGTCTTTTACTGACAGAGAATTTATTAAACAATGTTTGACAATATTCATAGAATATGCATGCCTAGAGAAAAAACATTTGCTGGAGCAAAATAGTCTTTCTCGCTTTACTGTTTCATGCAGAATAAATGATCCTTAATATAGCATCAAAGAAACTTAAAAAGAGAGATTAAAATCGTGTGAAGCTTTCAGTCTGGCTTTGGATGAGAGCACTGACATCAGTGACACAGCCAAACTTGTCATTTTTATCAGAGCTGTTACTGCTGGCTTTGATATACAAAGAGTTTTTAAATATGGCAAGCCTTTCCTCCACAACCACAGGAAAGGATATCTGTGAACAAGTGCTAAAGGTAGTAAAAAATTTTGAACTGAATCTTGCTAAATTGTGTAGTGTTATAGCACATGGTGCTCTCTCCATGACAGATAGGAAAAATGGATTCTCCAAAAATTATCTAAATGCAGCCGGAGTACAAAATGTAGTAGTAAGCTACTGCATTATTCACCAAGAGAACTTGTGCACCAAAGTTCAGCATTTTGCAAAAGTCGTGGGAAATGTTTTCCAGTGTGTAAATTACATTCGAGCAAGAGGAATAAATCATCGGCAATTAAAAGCTTTTCTAGACGAGCTGGACACTGGATATTCTGATGTTGTGTACTTCTCTGCTGTACATTGGCTCAGTAGAGCTGCCACTTTGAAGAGGTTCTGGAAATGCGACAGGAGATAAAGTTCTTCATGGAAAGCAAACATCGGAATGTAACCTTCTTGAGTAATGAGAATTGTTTGAATGACTTTGCATTCCTCACAGACATTACACAACACTTTTCTGATCTGAACTTAAATCTACAAGGGAAAAATCAGCTTGTGAATAAGATGTTTGAGCATATTTGTGATTTTGAGAAAAAATTGGAACTTTTCCAGATTCAGTTATGAAGAGCAACGTTGATGCATTTCACGTATCTTGCAACCAGGAAACTGGAATTTTTTGATCTGGATTGCACTAAGTATGGAGCTAGAGTAGAAAAGCTACGTAATGAGTTTGCAAACAGATTTTCAGATTTAAGACAAAATGAAATTAAACTGACATTGGTTACTCAAATCTTTGATTTGGGAGTGGCAGACTGTCCTGAAATTGCCAAATGGAACTCATTGACCTGCAGGCTGTTATGGAAAACAAAAGGAAATATTCTGAAAAAAGTATGGTAGATTTTTACAAACTCTATGTCTGTGAAAAGTATCTCAATTCGTCCCGCTACTCAACTCGTCATTTTTTCTCGCGGCAACAAAAAACAGTTCGCTTCAAGTCGCAGACACTCTGAAAATTCCCAGGGGGGCATGGCCCAGGCGTTCCTGCCACGAAACTGAAGTTTTTAGAGTTGCAAATATTAAGGTGTGCTCCCTGCAGCACTTGCAAAAGCTACTTTTAGCAAAGTGCGTGCGACCGTCATAACATATCCAACCTTGCCTGTTAAATGCTCTTTTTTAACCAAGTATTTTTCGCAATTATTTCAAAATAACCCATGTCTCTTAAAAATGTAACTGGATCAGTTGCAATTAATCTATTTGAAATACGCATCCGATTATTTAAATTGTCTCCTAAACATGTACAATTCACAACTTGAATTTTTTTACCATCTTTCAACTCCAAATAATCTTCCTAGTTTTAACCAGTGCTTTCTTTGATTTTGTTTATCTCTTTACGTTTTTCTTATTTCGGTCAACTAAATTCAATCGTATTTAATTTTTTAACTGACAACGCGCATCCAACTTTGTAAGAGTATGGACTAGTGCCACCACGCAATGATTGATTTCTTTTCTCGCACTGCTTAAAAGTTTGACCAATTTCTCTGCACCTGTAGCATGAATTTATTTTTCCTTTATCTTGCACACGCAAAAAACACTCACTTGCCCTGCTTCCCAAGACCCCGCAGTGAAAACACTTTATACTTTCTGTCGTTGCAAAAAAAGTAACCAAATTATTTACTCCTGGTTTTGGAGAACACACACTCTTCTTAGAACAAAATTACAACTCGATTGTTTCTTATTGTTGACGGTCAGATATTGTTCCGCGGTTGCCGCTAACTCCCTGAGATTCTGAGGTTTTTTCTCTATCAGATAAAAGGATAGTTCCCAAGAGGAAGTGTTGATAAATTGCTCTTTTACCATTAAATCAACCTCAAAACTGCTTTTTACATCAGAAAACTTTAACCATCGGGTAAAATAATTTCTGACGCGCATAATAACCTGATCCGGGTTTTCAGTACCTCTAAACTAGCCTCTTTAAAAAGTTGGCGGTACCCCGTTCTGTATAATTGTATCGCTAGAGTAGCACCAACTTTGTCTAAGCGTCCTCCTGCAAAAACCTGGAATACACGTCCAAAATTTTTGGTTAGGGTTAGGATCGCCATTCAGGTTTAGCCGTTGTATCCATCATCACATGCACATGAATAATAATCATTGATTAGATTTGCACAGTTTCCGTAAAGGCATGCATCAAATCTACGTTTGTTTATATCTGTTATAGAAACAAAAATACGGCATAACTTTTTTAATATTGGAAATAAATTGCCTTTGAATTAATTTTTTACATTATGAATAATTGAATACATATTTTTTGATTTTTTTTACGTTTTTTTGTTTGTAGCACGTAAACTTAATGTGTGAGATATTTTTATCCCAGTCGTAAATACTGTTGGGATAAAAATGTCCCAGTGTAACAAGAGAAGAGTTATAAATTAGGCTGACAAACATATCTTCAAATCAATACATTATTTTTGACAAAAAGTTTTGCACACATTGCATATGATAAAGTGTAAAAAAGTTTACACACAAGATGGCACATTACATTATTGACAAAAAATATTTTTTGTAAACAAAAAACGGCTCTTTTTTTAATAAATTTGGTGCTTTGTCTTTTTTTTTTGGTAAGAAAGTGTTTTCCAGGTTCCAATATTTTTACTTGCATAGAAAGTCTTTAGAAAAGTCTTTTTTTTTTTTTTTTTGTAAACAAAATCATTCATAGTTGATTAGATTTTTTACTTAAGTTGACCATAAATTACAAAATTACATAGTTTTACAATTTTTTTGTTAAACCAAACAATATACAAATTGTATATAGACACGGTAAACTTTAAAAAAACACATTTTATTACTACGTATTTTCAATTTTTTTTCTGGGACAGAAACAGTTTAACAGTAGAGAAAGTGATAAGTGATATTACATAGCATTAATCAAAATTTATTGTTTAGTTTACTTTGGCTACAGTTTCTGCCATTGTATCCTGGATAACATGAACATGAGTAATTGTTGATTAAATCTGTACAGTTTCCGTAAACACATGGATCAAGTTTCCATTCGTTTATATCTGTTATAAAAACAAAAGTACCATATGAGTGATATCAAGTAGCATTAGTCAAAATTTATTGTTTAGTTTACTTTGGCTACAGTTTCTGCCATTGTATCTTGGATAACATGAACATGAGTAATTGTTGATTAAATCTGTACAGTTTCCGTAAACGCATGGATCACGTTTCCATTCGTTTATATCTGTTATAAAAACAAAAGTACCATATGAGTGATATCAAGTGGCATTAGTCAAAATTTATTGTTTAGTTTACTTTGGCTACAGTTTCTGCCATTGTATCCTGGATAACATGAACATGAGTAATTGTTGATTAAATCTGTACAGTTTCCGTAAACGCATGGATCAAGTTTACATTCGTTTATATCTGTTATAAAAACAAAAGTACCATATGGGTGATGTCAAGTAGCATTAGTCAAAATTTATTGTTTAGTTTACTTTGGCTACAGTTTCTGCCATTGTATCCTGGATAACATGAACATGAGTAATTGTTGATTAAATCTGTACAGTTTCCGTAAACGCATGGATTAAGTTTACATTCGTTTATATCTGTTATAAAATAAAAGCACGGCATAAGTGATAAGTAATAGTATTAGTGAAAAATTTTTCTTTAGTTTACTTTTTCTGCTGGTTTGTAAATTTATCTAGACTTCTTTACTTACATTAGAAAATTTTTTAGAACCGTATAAGTGTGAAGTTGCCGCATTTACTTTTTTGCTGACAATGTGTGACAAAAGCGTTCAGATTTTGGTTGTTTTAAACTATTTTAAATTTATTTTTTTATCTAACTGTTCAGCACAGCAATCGCAATTTACAATTATTCAAAACTTTTATTAATCTTCATGATACAGTGGTTTTCTAGCTTTTTTTGTTGACGGCGCCTATTTTGAACTTATAAACATTCACAGCGCCTAAATAACCAAAATGAATAGAATTAGATCACGTTTAATACACAAAAGAATGATGAAGCGTTTAAGACTCTAAAAAGCTTGCTGCTTCTAGCACATTTTAATAAAGAGCACCGTTCAATGTTCGATTACGCAACAGGCATTTTTTGTTCATTGCCAATTTTTCATTCAAACTTCACTTAAGATTATCTCAGAAATTTTTTTAATAATGTAAACACTTTGGGTTTGTATAAACCTGTTAAATTTAAGTCACAAAAAAGAAAACTTTTGACAAAAAACCGTACATAGCAAATCAAGTAACCATTTATATTGCTAGGAAATCTCATATAAATGAAAAACTCAACTATTATTTAACAGTTTTTTTTACCAGTTGCTCACTAATATCATCCGTAATCTTATCGATTCACTTACAATTCATATTGTGGAGCAGCTTTGACTTATTAGCAGCTGAAAGTATGAGTTACTTTGAATTAATGCGCGATTTTTAACGTTTTCCAATTATTTTGGCAGCTTTAAAAGTTGCAAGCTGAGTTTTGCTGCTATACGTCAAACATTAGAAAATGCAACCGATTGTAAATACGTTTCCGATAACTTTCAGGTAAACAATTTGATGATTTTTCAAATACTTTGTGCTTTGTTGTTAACAGTGACGTTACAGTTACTAAAATTTTGAAAAAAATCACATCTTGCGGTGCTCAATTTTTTTTTCTTTGATAAACAAAGAAGATTATGATAACTATTGGTCGTATTTCTAATATTCTTTTCACTTACATTGATTGTAAGTGATAAACGTTTACTAATAACACTCATGATACTTTAACACTGGTTCATTTGTGATAGTAGACATAATTTCTCAGTTCAGTTCATAGGTCCAGATGGTAGGTGCTTTCACGTAGCCTGGGCCGTGAGTAAGTCTGCTCATTGATTTTAAAATGACAGACCGAAACCGAACCTACCAAAACGGAAGGGTATCCACCCATTCCGATGTTCAGTGTGGGTCTGCTAATCGGCAAACGTCCTTTTCAGGACGGGGCAATGTCAGGATAAAACTGCCCTTTTCAGGGCACATTGCCAACAAGTTCCGAAGGCCCACTATTCTTCAGCTGAACATCGAAGGCCTCACTGCAAGCAAGATGAATGTTCTTCATCACCTCGCTATGCAGTCTGAGGCACTCGTCATCCTACTGCAGGAGACCCACTGCACTGATGTAGAGAAGTTGGTGCTACCACACTACCAACTAGCTGGGTCTTCTTTAAACAGGAAGCATGGTCTTGCCACGTTTGTCCACGAGCGACTGAGATACACGCTTTTGGACCAATCTCCACCGACATCGGAGATCGAGTGGTTGTGTGTGGACGTTGATGGCTATAAAATAGTCAACGTCTACAAACCACCGCCAACGCGATTGCGAACCCTGGATCTCCCAGTGTTTCCTCACCCCTGTCTGTACGCTGGCGATTTTAACTGTCGTCATGCTGACTGGGGTTATGATGACAACAGTCCGGACGGTGAGTGCTTGGCTGGCTGGGCAAGTATTAATTGTCTTGCCCTCCTATATAATGCCAAGGACGCTGCCAATTTTTATTCCGGCCGCTGGAACACTGGCACCAATCCAGACCTAGCTTTCGCTAGTGTAGGTCCAAACAGTCGCTTACCGGATAGACGTGTCCTTGACAAGTTCCCCAGGTCACAACATCGACCCTCGCTTATTACACCACCAAGGTTTGCTATGGCAGTGCCAAGCATGCCTGTTAAGCGATGGAACTTCCGCAAGGCCAATTGGAGTCACTACATTGCTTTGACGAATAAATTCGCAAAGACTTTGTTGCCGCCTGATTCACTTGATGTGGATGCGGCTTACCAGGACATCTCTAACACCATTAAGAAAGCAGCCAAGAAGACTATCCCACGCGGGTATCGAAATAACTATATTCCGTGTTGGGATGCAGAGTGTGAATCCCTCTATAAAACCTTTCTGCAGTCTCCTCAGGAAGACGACTCAAGTTTGGCCGCTACAGCTCTGCTTGCCAAGCTTGACAGAAAACGGAGGGATCGATGGTCCGAAGCAGTTCGGAGCATTGACTTCTCACACTCTAGTCGAAAAGCGTGGAGTATTTTGAACAACCTTACTGGTAGGTCACGACACTCTCCTCGTCACTGTGCCGTTTCAGCCGATGCTATTGCATCTAAGCTGGTTAGAAATGGGAAATACGAGGCTGCTGATCGCAAGTCATCTCGACTTGTCTTTCAAGAAGTGTCTGACCTCTGGAGGGCCACAACACCAGACGCAGTAAATATCTCTGACAAATTTTCACAGAGAGAATTTGCTGCTGGCCTTCAGCACTTAAAGCCAGGTAAAGCTCCGGGACCTGATTCCATCTGCCCCGAGCTTATACTCCATGCTGGAGCTGCTTTGAAGTCCTAGTTACGTGACCTCCTTTCTTCCTGTTTGCGCCGACTCAAAATTCCCAAGATCTGGAGAAGAGCGCTTGTGGTCGCGATCCCAAAACCAGCAAAGCCCGTGGGGGACCCAAAGTGTTATCGACCGATATCTCTGCTCTGTGTCCCCTACAAGATCCTCGAGAGGCTTATCTACGCCCGCGTTGAACCATTAATCGATCCACTGCTCCCTAAAGAGCAGGCTGGGTTCCGACGCGGGAAGTCAACCGTAGATCAAGTTGTTCTGCTAACCCAGAACTTCGAGGATTCTTTCGAGGCTAAAAAGAAGGCCGGTGCCGTATTTATCGATCTGACAGCTGCTTATGACACTGTCTGGCACCGTGGCCTTACCTGCAAGCTGCTGAGACTACTTCCGGATAAGCACATGGTCAAAATGATCATGGAGCTTGTCCGAAATCGAAGTTTCACCCTTACCACCGGTGACAGCAAGCAAAGCAGGCTACGCCGTCTTAAAAACGGCGTTCCTCAGGGATCGGTCTTGACTCCCCTCTTGTTTAACATCTATACGTACGATCTTCCTTCCATGATTTCCAGGAAGTTTGCTTATGCTGATGATTTAGCATTGTTGCACTCTTCTGGAAACTGGAAGGACTTGGAGGGGACATTAAGCCAAGACATGTCCACACTGTCAGCGTATCTCCAGACTTGGAGGTTAAAGCTCAGTCACACTAAGACGGTGACGGCAGCCTTTCACTTAAACAACCGAGAGGCCAAACGTGAGCTAAAGGTCTACAACAATAGTAGACTTTTACCGTTCTGTCCAACCCCTACATACCTTGGGGTAAAACTGGACAGATCGCTCACGTTTCGTCACCATTTAGTGGCATTGCGCAAAAAACTATCATCGCGCGTCACACTGTTGAGGCGACTCGTGGGCTCGGGATGGGGTGCTGGTGCTAAAACACTACGCATAGCTACCTTGTCTCTAGTCTACTCAACAGCTGAGTACTGTGCGCCAGTCTGGTGTCGCAGTGCTCACACTCGCCTCATTGACAGTGTCTTGAATGACGCCTTGCGCATAGTTACTGGATGCCTGCGTCCCACTCCAACGGACCACCTACCTGTACTTTCAGGCATCCAGCCAGCTGAGCTTCGCCGACTGGGAGCGACACTCTCCTTGGCTTACCGTGGATCTCTGGACCCCGATCATATCTTGCATGGTCTATTAAGTGGGTCCTCAGATACTCGCCAAGTGAGACTAAGATCCAGACGCCCTTTTGTGTCAGGTGCGCGGAATCTTTTGGACAATCTTGCCAGACTTGGCATCCGCGCCTATGAATGGACGAATCACAAATGGAACGCGGAGTTCTGTGAAAGTGCTTCCAGGCTCCGTGCTTTTGTGCCCGGAACCGGTGTCAGGCCTGTTGGGATGGGCTTACTTCGAGCAGCTTGGGTTAAGCTCAACCGCCTGCGAACTGGTGTTGGGCGATTCCATTCGTCCATGCACAAATGGGGTCTCGCTCCTTCACCGAATTGCGAGTGTGGCGCCTCAGAGCAAACCGCAGACCATGTACTAACAGCGTGCCCCATACATCGGGCATCACATGGAGCACGCGGTCTGACGGTTTTGGATGACGAAACTCGATGCTGGCTTAATAACATCACTGCCAGCATCTGATCCAGGCAGTACAGCAGTCTTGGGTAGTAAAAGGATAAACCCTCGGCCCCAGTCCTGTTTGTATCTGGCCTGGAATGGATGCCCTTCAAACGACGACAAATTTATTTGTTAGTTTTTTCAATTTTTTTATCAAAATTTTTATTATAATTGACCTCTTTGCTAAAAACTAAACTTTAATTTTTTTCTTGTTCGATATTTTTTTGTATTTTTTGATATTTTTAAAAGATATTTACTGTATCTAGCATTTGAAAAAGAGACCTATATGAATAAAAAAGTAAATGCTCAGCACTTACCAATTTTACAATCTTTTCCAGTATATGCAGGATAACAAATACAATTATAATTGTTGATTCCATCTTTACAACTTCCGAAAATACAAGGAAGATCTTGGCATTCGTTTAAATCTAAGAAAACTAGCAATTGTTTTGTATATACAAAAACTAAATTTAAAAACATTAAGAATATTCCTCAAGTGATTTTTAAAGCTATTAGCAATTGCACTCTCTTAACAAGTTTTGGTTACGCAGAACTTTAAAAAACCAATGAAATGGACGGAACCATAACTCTCTTAATTTTTCGGTAGTCTTTAAAAAAACTGCTTACTTGAGAATTCTTTCGGCCAAATCTCGTTGGAAAAATTTGTTGGCAAAATAAGAACTTCAAGAAAACCGTGCTTTATATAATATTGGAAGACATCGAAAGCAACGGTACCTCTGATTGGTTGGAGATAGCGAGACGCGATTGGTTGCGCACTCACTTTCGCCGCAATCAAGAAAACTTCCATCCATAGACGAACTCTTTCTGGCGACAAAAAGATGGTTCTAAAGACTTTATGAGGGTGGCTACGATTCATCTGGCAACCCTTGAAGCCACCTTTAAAAGTCTTTTGAACCCACTCTTTGTCGCCAGAAAGAGTTCGTCTATGGATTGAAGTTTTCTTGTCTATGCATTCAGTAAATTTGCAGTGTAGTGAATGGACGCGTGTAATCTCTGAGTTGTAGACTAGCAGTTTACCAGAAAATTTCTACTTTCAACAGAGCTAAAAAGTAAAAATAACTATGAATAGCAATATAGAAAGAAAATTGAATGAAGTACTTAAAGCAGTTGGCAATATCTCAGAAAGAATTGACAAGCTAAATGAAAAACTCGAAAACTTTGATCGGCTCATAACTAAATTGGAATATCTAGTTGAAAATAAAATCTCTAAATTTCAACAGGAACTTAAAACAAAAGCAGATGACAGCGCTCTGAACGAACTGCATTTAAAAATACGTAAAATTGAACAGCAACAAGTTGATCAGCTCGCTAAAGATGTTATGCAGGAGTCTTATGAAAAGCTATTTAACTTACTAATTATTGGAATTGAAGAAACCGATACCAGTGTTTGGGAAAAGCGAGAAACTACCTTAAAGCTAGTGCAAGATTTTATGAAACGTGGTTTGCAAATAAAATATCTTTCTGCTATAATGCTTGCCAATTATCAACGCTTGCTCCAACATCCCGTCCTCAAGAATGACATAAAGGTAAACCGACCTATAATTATTAAGTTAACTAATTCAAACGACAAGCGTTTAAAATTTGGTAGTTTGAAAAACTTGAAGCAATTTAACAATGCAAGAAAATTGAACCAGGAAACTCTGTGTATATTACAGAACATTTGCCCAAGCAATTTCAACTTGAGCGCAAAGCTTTATTACCTGCTTTTAAAAAGGCCAAAGCTCTGAAGAAAAAAACATGCTGGAGAGCAGAAAATGGCCACTACTGCTTGTATATAGATAACGTTAAAGTATCTGCAGAAAATGATTATCACTATTAAATTTTTGCTTATTTTATATACAATATTCTTATATATAATTATGTTTCGTTTATGTACAAAACAGCCGCTCTTTAATAATATACTTTCATTTGTTCAAGATAAACGGTAGCCTGTTGCTAATAAATTTCTATAATAATTACTATAGCCTATGTACTTATTTGGATATTTATCTCGCTCATTCACTGAACAAATATATTAGCTTGTAGATCACCCTTTTTATTAAATTATTCGAAAATAAGCTGCTTTTGTATCGGTAAGATCATAAATCCCACTTTCCTAATGGATGTCTTACATTCGGCTATGCAAATTTGAATTAATGCTCGTCCTCCCTGAGTCTCGAACCATTTTGAACCATTCTTTTTCCATCGAACCATTCTTTTTGTGCTAGTTAATATTGCAACTTGATTACATTTCTGCCTCACATCAATATATTTTTCGTTTTCTCACTCTGGTCACTGTTAGCTGGCAACCGCTGAGTTTTTGCGCGACTGACGTTATGTGTGCAGCTACTAATTGCTGTGATTCTGATAGTCAAGCAGTCACCATCGACTTAAACCAACAAAACTTAACTGATTTTATTTCTAACTCTCTTAGTTTCAGTGTAATCCCTGCGACTATTTTGACTTAACTAGATTGAATAATAGTATTAAAAAAGATTCCTGTCATCTATTTCTTTATCTAAATATATCTTCGCTTCAAGCACATTTTGATGATTTATTTGATTTTCTTTCACAATTAGACCAGACCCCAGTATTGTGTTTATTTCGGAAACCCGTATAAATATTGAACCTTCTACAAACATTACTATTCCTGGTTATACCTTTATTCATTGTCCTTCCCCAACCAAAGCTGGTGGTGTTGGTGCATATATTTCTGATCATTTAAACTTCACAGTTAATGAAACCCTTAAACTTGGAGTCAACGATTGTGAAGACATGTGGTTGAACATTAGTTTTCCAAACATAAAATTCCCGTATATTTTTGCTGTAATCTATCTTCATCCTCACAACAATCATTCTCAATTCTATGATGCGCTTGATGAGTCACTTCAGATGCTAAACCGTTGTAATAAGAACGTTATTATTATGGGTGATGTCAACATAAACATGTGCAGCGATCAGTATAGCCCTTTATTGTACCAATATTTGGAAACACTTTACAGCAACGGATTTACGTGCTGCATAAATAAACCCACTCGCATTGCAAGCTCGTCTCAAACAGCAATCGACCATATAATAACCAACATAGTTAAGGATGAAATTACCCCTGGAATATCAACGTTTCACATCTCTGACCACCTTCCTATCTTCTGATCTATCTCCTCCTTATCGTATGCCCCTCCAATCATAAAAACTAACACAACATATCGCAATATTAGTAATGTTGAAAAAGATGCATTTCGCCATGACCTACACCATACTTTAGAACCAATAGTTTATGAATTCACTAATCTACCAATAACATCAACAACTTTTGATACGCACGTTAATAACTTAATAGCAAATATAGAAGCAGTTATCGATAAACATGCACCAATGCAAACTGTTTCTAGAAAATGGAGGCGTTTTAGTCAAAAGCCTTGGCCGACAAAAGGTATAATTACTTCTATTAAACATAAACAAAAGCTATACCGCACTTACTTTTTAACGGGTAATGCCTTTGAAAAACAATTTTTTAAAAAATACTCTAACAAATTAACAAGTGTTAAAAAATTGTCAAAAAAAATGTATTACACGGAATATATTTCTAAACATAACTCCAATCCGAAAAAAGTGTGGCAAATTATAAAATTACTTATTCCTCGTAAAACCGTTAACTCTTTCGTTAAAAACATTAACGTCAATAATAAATTTATTGATCATCCATCTGATATAGCAGAAGAATTTAATAAATATTTTGTGGAAATCAAGAATAGTTTAGGTAAAAATATGGAAAATCAAACAACATCATTATTCTGCTTATCTCAAAAACCCAGTTTTAAACTCTAATGTCTTAGAACCTCCAACGGCTAACGAATTTTTTTACCTGTTACTTTCAACAAACCCGTCTAAAGCTTGTGGATGTGATAACATTAGTAATTTTTTTTTACGTATAAGAGCATTTGTTCTAGCACCGGTATTAGCTATCTATTTTGGAAAAGCTCTTGAACTAGGTATTTTTCCCCATATCTTAAAAACTTCCAAAGTAATTCCTATTTTTAAATCAGGTAATAAAGATAATATAGGCAATTATCGCCCAATAGCCTTACTTCCTAACTTATCAAAAGTTTTGGAAAAATTGATAAAAAATCGCTTTAATAAATTTTTTTGTAAAAACAAAATTTTATATCCTAATCAGTACGGTTTTAGAGAAAACCATAGTGTAATCCACACCTTGATGGACTAACGCATATGATGCCATATACAACAAGCATTACCCCGCTTTAATATTTATTGATTTTTGTAAAGCTTTTGACACAGTCTGTCACAAAATTTTACTAGACAAATTGTATCACTATGGCATAAGAGGCCCAGCTCATTCACTAATCGAAAATTATCATTATAGAAGACAATAATTCATAACTATAAACAATGCATCTTCTTCATATAAAGCTATTAATATTGGCGTTCCTCAAGGCTCAATTCTTGGACCACTTCTCTTCTTAATCTATATCAATGACCTCCCCGATGCTCTTCATACTATCCCCGTTTATTTTCTGATGATACTTGTTTGTCTTTCACTCTTCCCTTACATCTCTGGAAAACATTTGTGCAATCGAAGTGTCTTGCCTAAAAGATTGGTGTAATGCAAACAAAATTCAAATTAATTTACAAAAATCGTTTATACTACCAATATCTCCCAAACTTAACGTACCTAGTTTAAATCTAAATCGTCCTTACGGAAATTCCAAAATAAATTCTAGCCAAATATGCAAATATCTCGGAGTGTTATTAGATCACAAATTAAATTTTAAACCTCACATTCTCCAACTTGAAACCAAGTTAGCTAAGGCAGTTGGTATCCTTAGTAAATTGCGACATATTCTTCCGTTATCTGCTCTTAGACTTCTTTACTTCTCCTTGATACACCCTCATCTATTGTATGCTATACCAATTTGGGGAAGTACGTTTCCATCCTACATTAAAAAACTTCAATGTCTTCAAAATAAATCCATTTGTATAATTTTCAACATTTCACCAAAAACATCCGTTTCGCCATATTATTACAAACTAAAAATCTTAAAATTACCAGATTTGTATATTTATGAAATTGCTAAAATTATGCACCAGCACTCCCGAAAAGTACTGCCCGATTATCTTTCTTCCTTCTTTACTACAACCCGCCAAATTCACAACCGCCCTACCAGATCTCACTCTAATAATACTTTATATCTTCCTAAATTCTCTACGTCCTGTTGCCAAATATCAATAAAATTTCAAGGAACAAAAAATTGGAACTCTATCCCTATTGAACTACAAAGTCAATCATTTCACAAATTTAAGTTTAATTTGAAATCATTTTTATTACAATTATACTGTTGACAACCTGCTTACGAACAATCCTTGCAATTAATTGCTGTGCGCTACTAGTTCAGTAGTTTTTTCGGTGACTGCTTGACTTGATGACCTTAACCAATCCCTTTGCAGTCTCCGCCGAGAGTGTCTTTTTTTTTCATTATTATTTATTCTATTTATTTACCTTATTTTTTCTTAATTTATCACATTTTATAAATGTGTTACAAATTGTCGTACATTGTTGTTTTGTCAAATAAGTATATTAACTGTGTTTCTTTTTACGTTTTGTTTTTACAATCCTTGTATATAAATTGGTCTATCTGTCTGTCTTGCTTGCGGCAAAAGTGAGTGCGCAACCAATCGCGTGGCCGTTATCTCCAACCAATTAGAGGCATCCTTGCTTTCGATGTCTTCCAATATATAAAGCACGGTTTTCTTGAAGTTCTTCATTTGCCAACAAATTCTTCCAACGAGTTTTGTCCGAAAGAATTCTCAAGTAAAGAGTTTTTTAAAAAACTAACGAAAAATTAAAAGAGTTATAGTTTAGTCCATTCGATTGGTTATTTTAAAGTTCTCTCTGAACAGTTGTAAAACATTAATTTCAGATCATCATTTTTTGTTTGTTTTTTGAAGAACATGACTTAAATGCTTTAATACATAAACATTTCAATTATCTTAAAATAAAACAACAAAAAAACATTCCATATGAATACTAAAGAAGTTGAATAAATGAAAGCTTATAGTGATATTTAGTTGGGATTTTTTGTTAAGAAAATTTTTTGAAATTAATTTTCCTTGTCTATGCATCCTTCAATAGATTTACCTCTCATTGCAAGTTTGGACCTGGTTTAATTGGAGTATTTTTATAAAGAAACAACGAATTGCTATTTATGCAATCGTTTTTTAAAGGTCTTTTGTTAAAAAAACAATATTAAATGATATACGAGTATACTCCATAGTTTGTAAACATGTTCAAAATTGCTTTATACAATCATTGGCAAAAGTTTAAGACCAATCATTTAAATTTAGGGTTCTTGTGGATTTTGTAATTGTGATCGTACAATGCAATTTTATATGACATAAAATCCTATTGAAGTTTCATCAATCATCTGTCTATCACCAACATATGATTTATTTTAATTTTTTATTTCAATTAATTTTACAGCGTAATTAGTTGTGTATAAGCTGCTGTTTCAGATCTTAAAATGGGAAAAAAATTGACACCTTTTGTGATTAAGAGGCTCAAATTGTGGTTTAAGTAAAGAAAGCTACTCAGAACGAAAATCATTGAAAAGATGCGTTGCAGCAAGACTGCCGTGCGTATAACGATTGCAATTTCAATAATTATGGGGATTACAAAGACTTGAATAAAAGTGGTAGGCCAATGAAAACATCAACTGGAGATGATACGATGATAAAGCAAATTGCTGTACGTTTTCCAACAAGTTCTTTTAAGGATATTCATGCTACGCTGCTTCGAAAAGGGACAGATGTTCACATAAGCAAAATTTTCCGGCGTTTGAGATTTCAGTTTGGTCTTAAATCATACAAACTAGCTCGCAGACCTAGCTCACTTCTGTAATATGATCAAATCTTCTGGCATTTGCAAAAGAATACAAAGCTATGTTTTTGTGAATGTACTCTGCAACAATTTGTGGTGATAAAAAGCGTTAGAAGGCCTGTGGGCAAAAGGTTTCAGAAATAATATATAGTTTTAACAGTGAAACATCCACCAAGCCAAATAATCTGAGGGTATTTTCTAAGTTTGTTAGTATTTTTTGCACACAGGGAGCATAATAAGCAGTTCCAGGTATGTAGAATTGCTAAAAAAGAAAGAAGCTTAAAATATTTACGAATATTCCCCAATGCAGTTTTTATGCATTGCGATATTTCATGTCACCGCCTGAAGGCTGTTAAATATTTTTTAGCAGATTACAGTTTGGCAACACTGGACTGGTCTGAAAACAGACCAAACCTATACCACATTAAAAATCTATGGGAAATAATCAAAAACAAAGTTGCAGACGAAAAACCTTTCAATGCTAAAGCTTTAAATCAAGCGATAAAAAAGTAGGGTAAAAGAAATTTTTCAAGACTATTATGAGAAACTGATTTGGAGTATGCCGCGACGCATTCAAGCAGTGATAAAGAGCAAAGGAAGAAACACAGAGTACCAAAAAATGCAAGTCACTGTTTTAAATTGAGTGTTTAGAGTTGCTGCGTAAATTTAAAAGTAAAATAAACCAGCAATGTAATTAATTTTTTTTTTGGTAAGGATAAATTCTGATGAACAGTAAAAATACCACCAGGTATTAAACTTTTGCTAATGACTATAGATAAACGAACTTTGACACTATTTTTGTGAAGACACACAAAGCAAGTAAAAAATATTTATTCAGTTGGCTCAACAATCTATTCGGAGTCAGCCCAGACCTATTGTTTGTAAGAAAATATTTAAATTAATTTATAATAACTTTTGATTATTACTTTTTATAAATTATTGCTTTCAAATATTCATTTGCAATTTTTTTTACGTATTTTAAGGCCGAGATAGTTTTCATCACGATTCAAAACTATGCAGGGGATGCTTTTAGCGGTAATTAAAAGCAATAAAACTTTTTCTTAGCATCATCATCACTTGATTAATATTGTCAATTGTATAAAAAAAGTTTCCCAAAGTAGTATTTTTTTTCAGAACAATGCTTTATCAGGTTATAAAACAGATGGCAATAAAGATTATCATCTATGGCATTGTGCCTAGCGCACGCCGAACCTGAGTTCACTGCCCGACCATGGTTTCGAGTTTTAAACTCTCATCAGGGACAGTCTGCCTACTCAGGCTTTTAGTCGCAGAGCTGGTCATACAGGAAGAGATAAATCTAAGACTTGTGGCTTGTACCAAATGCCATTTCTACCAGTGCAATCTTGCATTTGGTAGAAGCCACAAGTCTTAGACATAATGCTTTAGGATTACGGTCTATTTAAATCATCACGCAAAATAATTGTAGATTTAGCAATTAGTATCTTCTCAGCAGCTTTACGAACCTAAAAATAAAAAACAAAAATCAAGCGTAAACAAAATTTTTGTTGATGAACCATTTTTATTTTATTTCTATATTTATCCTCCTGACTCTCAGGAAAGCGAGGGAGGCGCTATACACAGAGCAAGCAATTACCCCAATCTGCTTCTGGAGACGCCAAAATATTGTTGTCCGGTTAAAGTTTTTGTTTTATTTTTATAGTTTTATAGAGATGTAACTGAAGTTTAGAACTGCTTGCCAGGATTGCCAAGCAGGAAAAAGTGCCGTAAAGTGTTTTTCTTACGGTCACAACAGAATGGCAAGAGTAAGTCTAGAATTGAAACGGCGTCGATCACAATCACGGCGCTTTCAACCACTCGACCACGTTGCTGACACCCTGACATTGTTCTTATGTTAGCTTTGTTCAAAAACTGGTAGTCGCTCTTTAAGGCTTTAAATTAAAATAATTTTGCTCAATTTTTTTTAATAAACTTATATACTTGCAACGCTTATGCATTCGTTTTCAATGGTACACAAAGCAGTCTCTCCAACGTCACAGTATTGTCCGGTGAAATTAAAAAAACAATTGCATGTGAAATTGTTTTTGGTTAGTTGACAAGTTCCGAAAATGCAAGGTTCATCTTGGCATGACGTAATCTCTAAAAATGAACAAGAAAAATTTATTTTTTTTTAAGTTAAGTTTTTGGTATGTTTTGGAATAAAAAATAACCCAATGTGCTTTTCAGACCTATAGCTCTTCATTAACAAGTAAGGTTAGACATTTTTTAATATTAAACCCTGTTGAACACACTTATTTTTACAAAAAAATACCAAATAAGTTCGGTTAGGCAAAAATTGAAAGAAATTCATTTTCTTACTTTTTTGACAACTTTCTCCTTTATAACCTGGGTAACATCGGCAAGAGAATTTTCCGTTTAAATTCAAGGTACAATATCCATTTTGACCACAGGAATTCGAGCTACAGCTTTCTGTGTTTGTTGATCTTCTTACTCGTTCTGAAATAGTACAATACATAATAAAATTTTTGAACACCGCACCTAAACATGATTCATATAGTTTTTTTAATTATATAATTTTTTTATTGAAACTATTTAGCGAAACAATATGAATAGTTATAAAACAATTAGCCAATTTAATTTATTTGTTAAAAATATTAGCCAATTAGTTATAAAACGATTAGCCAATTAAGCCAAACAATATAAATAGATTATAAAACGATTACCCAAACAAAAAGAATAGTGGAAGCATCATAACAAAATTAATGAAAAACTTCGGAGCAACAATTAAATTTGTTCATAAGCCACCTAATGTTACATAATTACAAAAGCCATACTTACCACACAATAATACTGCATAACAACAAAAAATATATTTCTGTCTCTTTTAATTTATTTCTTAATAACTGAAAAGATCTTTAAAAAAACAAATACCGTAGTTTTTTTATTCTTATTTTTTCTTTCAAACTGCAAAAAACACTCAGGCAATATATTTCAAGATCGTACTTGATAGTGCCTTGTCTTGACTTTTATGTTGTTTATCAGTAGAGCTGTTGATTGTATCATGCATGAATATTGTCTGTTTAAGTATTTAAAATCAATTTAATAAAAAAAAAATTACTGTATATAGACCATAGTTGACAAAGTCACTTGTTTCTGACTGATGTAGATTGGGTATTATTGCTAATTGGTATGAATAGAATTAAATTGCAAAGTCATTAATATCTTTTGGTCAAAGCTTAATTGACTGAATTCAAAACAATGAAGCAAGTCATTCGACCGACGGGCTTATTAATTTTATAACTATTAGGTTCAATCAAAGAGTTGACTTTTATCATGAACTTGAAAGCAAGAAAGTTAAGCTTAGTATAAAAAAAGTTTATATTTTATGGCTGCTACAACATCCAATTACAAAAATAAATAAACTTACCAGTTAAATCCATGTTGTTGTCCATATGAATCCTGATAGTATTGCTATTCTTAAGCAGAAGTGCTTCTTTATCGAACTCACTATAAAACAAAAATTTAATTGTTTTTTAAATTAAATAGACTGATAAAGACCATAGTACATTATCTCATTAGATATAAAAGTTTTGGCAGTTTATAAGATTTTTTATCTTGTTATATTAGTTTAATAACAATACTGTTGTTAGACTTGCAGGACGCTTGATTATCGTTAAAATCTAGCTTGTGATCTAGAGCAGACGTGTCACACAATAGTTTTCTATATTAAACAGACTGATAAAGACCTTAGCACATTATCTCATTAGATATTAAAATTTTTGGCTGTTTATGAGGTTTTTTTATCTTGTTATATTAGCTTAATACCAATACTGTTGTTAGACTTGCAGGACGCTTGATTATTGCTAAGATCCAATTTGTAATCTAGAGTAGGTATGTCACACTCGTGGCCTGCGTAGAAATTTTCTAACTAGATGTTCAATTCGAAATATAAATTGACACAAAATTTTTTGAACTAAAAAAGGTTTAAGCTATTTTCGGAAAATGCTATGATATTTTTTTAGAAGCTGATTCGATAACTTTTTTTTAGTCTTCATCTTGATTTACACCTAAAATGTTTTAAATTTACATCCCTGGGTACGAAAACTCGGACCATACAATCATTTAAAGAACAAAAAAGCAAAAAATTTTTACGCTTTAATTAAGAGAGACAGTTGTTCCAGAACTTTCATGCAAAGAGAGTTTTTCGTCCTTCCAATAGATGCGCGGTCGATTGTAGAACTCGGGGACATAAAAATATTTTCAAATTTTACTTCTAAATTCAAAGTGAAGACAAAAAAAGTCATCATTTTATTTTGCTAAACGAATTGCGGCCTGCATAAGCTCATGAGTTTAACATATCCAGAGAATACTTTTTTACTATAAATCTGAGTTAAATTAAAACAGAGTTACTTTTAGTGAAATTGACAAAAAACAATAAAGTATTTTTTAGATGCTGTATTGTTCTACCACTGTTTAAATTTTCAGACTATTTTTTTGATTCGCAACATTATAACAAAGTGATATCAAGTTATTACCATGACTTAGACTAAAAATTTCAAAAAAAAAAACAATTCTACACATAAACTTTAATTATAATAAACAAAATACCTAATTTAGCATTAAAATTACATGCCAGACAAAAGACAATAGCAGTTTTTGCTAATTTCAAGGAGTTTATTAGTTACATACACTTGTTGTTTGATAAATCGCATTTATTCGTTTTCATTTTCAATATTTGTGGTGTTTAAGTACATGTATTATGATCTGCGATTGTGCCTGAAGTGAAGTCGGCAGCGTGGTCAAGTGATTAAAGCGCCGGGCTCGTGACCAACACGGTCTCGATTCAAAACCTACTTGCACCATTCTGTTGTGTCCTTGGAAAAGACACTTTACGGCATATTCCCCTGCTTGGTGGTCCTGGCAAGCAGTTCTAAATTATAATCATATTTCTATTAAATTACAAGCGGACAGCAATATCTTGGTATCTCCGGAAGTAGGTTGGGGTAATTGCCTACCCTATGTATTAACGCCTCCGTCGCTTTCCTACGAGTCAGGAGGATAAATATAGAGATAAAAAAAAAAAGTGCAAAACAACAAAAAAACTATAAAACTTCCAATGGCTTATAGCTGCGGTTCTCAATTCAATTTGAAGCCCGCACCCCGTCCAAAAAGAAAAATCATTTTTGCACCCCTTTCATCATTTAACGTTCGTTTATTGTTTTTTGTACTGACATTGCTGATATTAATAGTCGCAAAAGTCCCCAAAACAAGAAATTGTACAAAAAATTTTTAGAATGATAACAAGCAAAACATATGTAGGAATTTACACAAAACACAATAAATAACAATCAATCAAGTACGAAGAAGTTTATTTACTTGTTTTTTTTTGCCTTTTCATGTCTACAAGTTTTTCGCATCGTGGTTTTCTGTTACTCAAAGCAACACGTAACTAATTTTCCACAATTTTCAACCAATTTCCAACCAATTTTGATACTTATTCTTCAAATAAACCAGGGAAGAAAACCCAGCTTTAAATAAATAAGTAGTCGAGAAAGGAAGGAGAACTGCTAGTGTTTTTTCTGCCAACTTCGGATATGTTTTCAGTCCTGCATTTTAAAAATTCTCTAAAACCATCTACTCGAACTCCATTTTCATGTTTCGAGTTTCTTAAGATCCTCCTTGTAACTCTCGTCATGAGGAAGCTTATCTACATTGAACTTAAACGGATCAATTATCCAACTTTTTATGATGTTCAATTCACCGGGAGAAAAGTAATTATCAAAGGATGCGCTGAGAGATTCCATATGTATGACAATTTCCCACAGCACATTTTCCTGCAGGCTAGCACCTTCGACAACTATTTCATCACGGAAAGAAAAGTTTGCCAGGTTGCCAGCCTAAAGTCGGGTACTACAAAGAGGCAGTTTGCCGATGAAAGATTTCAGTTTCTCGGACGCTTTTATAATATTAATTTCTTTTCCTTGTAGTGATAAGTTCAGCTCATTGAGATTGTGAAAAATATTAGCAATATATGCTGTCATTTGTATGAATTCAACAGATTCGATGCAAACGAGCAAGTTACTGTTGCGATCTTCCAAAAAGCGCTTAATTTTTTTTCGAAGTTGCGGAAACCTCTTTAGTACCCGACCCCTTGACAACCATCTTACTTCAGTGTGGTAGAGAAGAACATGGTTGTCGTTTTGATTGACGTCATGGCAGAGTGACAAAAACAATCAGTGTTTCAAAGCACGACCTCTGATGTAATTCACGATTTTCACGCAGGAATTAAGGGCACCCTTCATACATGGAGGTAGTGTTTTGAAGGCAAGAGCCTGTCGGTGAAGCAGACAATGAGTTACTGTTAATCTAGTGGTATCTCTTTTTCAGCATAGCGGGAAAACCAGAATGATTGCCCAACATAGCTGGAGCACCATCAGTGCAAATAGAACCAATAACTTTTAAATCAAGATTGTGCCCGTTAAAACATCCTTTGAATAGTTGAATACATTCTTCGGGGTTATTTTCCTTGGTAATGGTTTACAAAACAAAAATTTTACTCAACTTTCTTTTCCTTGATATAACGAACAAAGCAAATTAACTGACTGTGATTAGATACATCAGAAGACTTGTCCAGTTAAAGCAAGATTTTTAGTAGAGAAGCCTTGAAGTTGATTGCGAATATCAATACTGAGATCATTGATTCTTCTACGAACTGTATTATTTCACAGCGCAACTTTTTTCAACTTCCAGGCAGCACCATCTTCCAAGATTATGTCAGCTATTTCAACGACACAAGGTTTAATAATTTTTTAGGCAAGCATGTGAGGTTTCATTGGTTTTGCAATGCGATAAACTACTTTGTACAAAGCAAGGAGATGAGGCTTTTCGACGCTAGTAAATCCTATTTTCGAAACGTCTCATTTCGATCGTAACGAGCTTGTTTTGTTTTTAAAGTTTCAGTACTCGTATATCCAGCTGCAACTCCCCCGTGTTTATTTTTGAAATACTCACTTCACTTTGACGGTTTTAGATTAGAATTACAAAACGCAACATCACAGAGAATGCATTCCGGCTTTTCGACTCCGTCAACTGTAGTAGCTGTGAAACCAAACTGACTGCATTCTGCTTTCCACTTTCGCACTTTGCCTTTTGATATGCTACAATGTAGAAGGTAAAGATCACGACTACAGTTCACAAGATAGGCCTTCAAAATATCCTACACTCTTTTAACCTTAATAATGCTTCTCGTTGATAACCTAAAATCTTTTGCGCAAAGTACTCAAATAGCCGAAAGTATCCTAACTGGTCGATTACTAACTATTGACTAACGTAAACAGGAGGATATTAACGCAGGGATAGGCGCTCTATGGGGTATACGCAGACAATGACTTTACACAGTAGATGGGAAGAAACCGCATCCTACACCTCACACGTAAATCCTTAACTGAGTCGGTAATATAAATAAAGCTACAGTGTGGCAGAGAAGTTCACACCCCAAGAAGTTTCTTCTCGATTGAAAACCGCTGGCTTATAGGAACAAACTACATTTTTTCCAAAGGTGTTTATTTATGGATGTACATTTATTGAATTCGCATCATTTCTTTGTTCATTTTGATGGCAGAAGTCGTTATATCCACAACTTCCTACCCATTCTCAGATTTACTTCAAACTTCAAATGAATACCATCATACTGATGTTATGCCACCCAAATGCCAGAAATATAATTTCTCCAAATTTAGCCAAAATTTAGAATAACATTTAGTTAATCTGGCCTTTATGAATAAAGTCATAAAGAAGTTTAATGTTTAAAAAATACTTACTACTTATTTTGAAACATATCATCTCCTGTCACTACTTTTCGGTTGCTAGTAAGCCTGTGAGCAATTTGCAAGTGTGACTAAATATTAAAGCAAGAAGATGGTTTGTTTTTATATAAAAAATTATATCCAAACTACAAAAAAATTAAAACTCTAATAAAATTTCTTTGTGCAGCTACAAAAAAAATGTTCAAACACTATCTACTCTATGAAATAGAAAAATAAATTTTAAAAAAGCAATTAAAACACATTTGGTTTGAGAAAAATATTGAACATCTTTTGTAAGAACATTGACGACAAGTGAAGTTTTCATAAAAATATGTTAATTCAAGTTTGTATTTAATATATATAAGTCTTTATATAATTTTGTTATTTAAAATATTCTTATGCCTAACCAGTTAATTTTTTTTACATTAATGTCATAAATATTTTAATTATCAAAGCCGTTTATTATTTAAATGCAATTCATTAATCTGAAGAAACCTGTAATGTTTATATATAGCTTTTTTACCTAAAACCAAATAAAATAAGCGTTAATCAAGTAAAAAAACCATACATGAAGTTTCTATTAAAAGCTTTGTTATGAATTAAAAAGAAATCAGATCAAAATTAGTTTTTACATTCTTTTACATACTGAAACTGTGAAGGGATTTTGTTATCTTGGCGATAGATTAAATAAATGCCAATGGAGGATGTCAAGGTGTAGTAGCTATATAAACAAGAGTGAGATGAAAGAAATTCAGAGAGTGTGGTGAGATACTGTTTGGAAAAAGATTCTCATTGCGGATGAAAGAAAAGATATATAAAAGATACGAAAGATCAAATATGTTAAATGGAAGTAAAACGTGGTGCTTGAATGGAAATGAAGTTGCTGTTTCGAGAAGAGCAGAAAAATCTATAATGAAGGTGATGTGCGATGTAAAGTTGGTGGACAAGAAGAATACAGAGGAGTTGATGGACATGCTGGGATTGAAGGAAGCAGAAGATAACCTGGCAATGGTGAACGGTATGAGGTGGTATCGTCGTGTTTTAAGATGACCTGAGGAAGATGCTTTGATGAAAACATGAAGTGGATAAAAAATTTAAAAGGCTGACCGAGGATGAAATGGAGGGAACAAGTTGAAGGAAGCATGAGAAAAATTGGTTTAAAGAAAGAAGATGCGGCAGGAGAGAAGGTGTAAGAAGAGTTCCAAATGTAGTGGGATGCATCCGACCACTTTTAATCACTGGGGATTAAACCGGATTCAAACTGATTTTAGGATTAAAGCTGACTTTCAAAAATATGAAAGTCATTACAGTGCCATAGATTAAAGCAAATAATTTCAAAAGTGGAAATAAATTGCTCCCGGTGTGTATTACGTTTCGTGAGACAACATATCACCTGCAATAACCCTAGAAAACTGTACGTTTTATTTGAAACGTAATGAAGGCAACATAAAAACAAAGATAATAGTTTATTTGCATTATAAAACAAAATATGAAGGTTAGCAGATAAACTAACCAAAGCAAGCTAATCAAGCAGTTGTTGACAAACTAAAAACTTTAAAATAAACAATAATTATATTATTGCCTTCACACTAATCTGAGTTGTCAAAATTTGCAAACAAGCGGTGTAAGGTGTATTTTGATTGAAAGGTTTGCCTAGTTGTTAATGAATGCATCCTAAAAGTATATATGTTATTTTTCCTAAAAGTATATATATAAAAGTCTTTTATCAGAAATCTATTAACCTTTTTCCAGTAAAGTTACATTGACGATTTTATATAACTGATCAAATTGTGATGCATGAATTTATTAATAAAATCGGTCAACTTTCAATTTAATATAGAAAATAAAAATTAAAAATTTCAAACCAACTGTATTATTACGAAAAATCGTTTTCGACCTATAAAAGTTATCATTAGTTTGTGTAAAAAAATTAAAATTAGATTACCGTATATTTGACAAAAATTTTTTTTTGAAAATTCTACTGATACTATATGGGTCCTGACTTAAAGACACAAAGTGAAGTTTCCAATAAAAACCAAGAACTAAAACGACACAACAGCTGACATAATGATTATGGATCACGTAACAATGATGAAAAAGCGCACAGTGTAAAACTTGTAGCGAAATTAAAAACCGAAATTAAAATTAATAATTAAAATTAAAAATCAAAATTAAAAAGCGAAATTAAAAATTAAAAACAAACAAAAAAACAAAAAAAAATAAATAACTACAAAAAAATGGAAATGTTACTGGTGACAATCATTCATTTTCTATAGCAAATACTTGCATGCATTATATACTATTGCCGTTGGCCAAAGTTCTGAATAAAACTGTTGTCTTTAAAAGATACATTGATGACATCATTTGGCTTTCATATAATTATTCTACAACAACAAAAATTAAAGAACTACTTTAAGCCCAGTTTAATGATTTCAATCTGCAACTGGTTTTCAACAGTATTAACACTGGAAAAATTGATAATGAACTAAAAGTTTTAGATGTACTCCATGTAACAACCCTAAATGCCAAAGGTGGTTTTATTACAAAAAATTTCATAAAATCTACAGCCAAAGATCGATGTTTTCTCAATGGCGCATCGCATCATCCTACATCAGAATACAAGCCAAATGTTTTTAGAGAAGCTGTCCGACTTTGTCATCTTAATGAACGCAAATCGGATTACTTAAAAAGTTTAGTTAATTTAAAAGATAAATGTTTCCGTTCAAATTTTAACTAAAAAATGACAGAAAATATGTTGGAAATTGCTAAACACTGGGAAGATCGCTTCGAGCCAAAATCGCAACATCACAAGAAAACAGAATTGTTTGGGCAACACAGTTTCCCAAATTACTTCAACTCTCTAACCAAAAAAAGAAACTAAAACCAGAAGCAGCGATTGTATATAAAAACCCTAATTCTTCCTAATACGGATAACCGAGGTTCATAACCTTGTGGAAAATGTGCTTTATGTGGAAACTTTAAAAACTATAAAAATATGGTTAAAACAGTTGGTTCTATTATCTCGCACGCAAATAGCAAAAAGTTTAATTAAAAACAACATCTTCTTGCAAAAATTATGGTATTTACGTCGCAGAATGTAAATTTTGTAAAATGCAATACGTAGGACAAACAAAAAATAAATTTTTTACCGGATGGAATAACCACCGCTCATTCTGAAACAAATTTAACGTTAAGGATAACTATGACCGAGCTGCCCTCCTTAAACATTTTTATAAATTTTATTTTGACGCTTTTAATGGTAAACCTGATATCACTGAATGCTACATGGTCCTATTTGTAGAACAAATGGATAAAACTTTATTGGATTAATGTGAAAATAAATGGATTAATAATTTGAATGCTAAAATTAATATTGATAGAATTTTTATGTCTTATAATTGCGATTGAGTTTTAAACCCGCTTATTCATTACCATCGTTCAAACTATACACAGTTAAACTACAACAGCTTTGTTAATCTTTTCAGTCAACACTTTGAATCTTAGCGGGAGTTTGCGGTTTTTAATTTCGCTACAAGTTTTACACTGTGCGCTTTTTCATCATTGTTACGTGATCCATAATCATTATGTCAGCTGTTGTGTTGTTTTAGTTCTTGGTTTTTATTGGAAACTTCACTTTGTGTCTTTGAGTCAGGACCCGTATAGTATCAGTAGAATTTAAAAAAAAATTTTTTGTCAAATATACGGTAGTCTAATTTTAATTTTTTTACACAAAGTAATGATAACTTTTATAGGTCGAAAACGATTTTTCGTAATAATACAGTTGGTTTGAAATTTTTAATTTTTATTTTCTATATTAAATTGAAAGTTGACCGATTTTATTAATAAATTCATGCATCACAATTTGATCAGTTATATAAAATCGTCAATGTAACTTTACTGGAAAAAGGTTAATAGATTTCTGATAAAAGACTTTTATATATATACTTTTAGGAAAAATAACATATATACTTTTAGGATGCATTCATTAACAACTAGGCAAACCTTTCAATCAAAATACACCTTACACCGCTTGTTTGCAAATTTTGACAACTCAGATTAGTGTGAAGGCAATAATATAATTATTGTTTATTTTAAATTTTTGTTTTAAAGACGTACGTCGTCATATCTCTCTCTATTAAAATACACCTTGCAATTGTTTGTTTGATAACTTTTGACCAGGAACATGGGTAGGTAAGTAATAACAAAAGATTACTTTGTTTTCTCACTTATTCTTTGTTTGCCAACAAATACTCGATTATTGCTTGTTCCGGTGAGTTTATCAGTTATATTAGTCTCAATATTTTATTTCCTAAAAAAGCTTAACCATTATTCTCCTAATCTCGTATGTTGCTTTCAATACGTTTTAAACACAAAACGCAATTTCCTACCGTAACTGCAATGATGCGTTATTCCACTAAAATCTAATACACCCGAAAGACAATTTATTTCTACTTTGAAAACAATGACTATTGTCATATTGTTATAACTCTTTATATGCTTGATAGTTTGCTTCAATATAGAAAGTAAAGTTTGGCTTATTTGGATTTCTTTATTTTCCTCAAACACTCAACGCATATATACTCCAGGCAATTGTATAATTTTTGGTATCATTTTTTGAAGTATATAGGCTAAATTTATGAAGGTATGTAGTCGGCAGCGTGGTCGAGAGTTAAAGCGTCGGGATCGTGATCGAGACGGTTTCGGTTCAAAACCTACTCGCGCCATTCTGTTGTGTCCTTGGAGAAGGCAATCCCTGCTTGGTGGTTGTCGTGTAATCGAACCCACATTATGCGCGCGTGTACTGTACTAATCACACGTCATCTCCCTGCATAATTCGTGGTATGCTAACGGCTGCCTTGGCAGTTACGCGCACAGTAAAATTCCTATGTCACAGTTAGTAGATGCAGCGTTTTTCAGTTAAATAAAGCTACTGTTTCTTTGCTTGCATCAGTCTACAACAATTTATTCAACTGAAAAAAAAATGGATAGCAAGTTTATTAAAGCTTGACTTACATAGGTATGTCAGTCCGTCATTTAAGCTTTAGGGTGGGTGAACACTTGGACTTTCATTTGAAAACTGAAAGCTCCATTAAAGATCATATTATCTCCTGCGATATTTGTGGTAATACCAAATACGATGTAAATTTGTTTGAGATAATAAAAAATATATTTCAAATTTTGAAACTAAAATTCACGAATTTTTATTAAACAAAAAATATAACCCTTGACTTAATTGACATTTATTTGTGAATAGATTGTCGCTTTTGTTAAATATATTTTAGATTGTCATTTCTGTTATTTGGAGTTTAGGCGGTGTATCGGCTTTGCGGTTTTTATTTTGAGTTTGTATTTTTTAAACAAATTTTCAACAATTCCTTCTATAAAAAATCTTGTGTGACAAATTTGATAAACCATTATATAATCAGGTCATTGACCTCAATCTTTAAATTAGCAGGCAAAGTCTCATAACAATTTATTCATCTAAAGAGAGCTAATGTGAGCCGAAAACGTTCATAGTTTTATTTTGTTTTATTTTTATTTTACTATGAATGTATTTTTAGTGCTATATATCATAATTGTGGTATGGTTAGATAATATAAATATTTAATTAGTCCAAAAAAGTTATGGCAGTTATTCTACTTATACACATTACGCCTATCAGCTTGTTTTAATTTATTTTGACTGTAAATAAAAAACAAGAGAAACAATCAAAATATTGTTGCTTCTTCTGTGCAATAATTTTGGTGCAAAGCAAAGCAAATTTCACTGCCAATAACTACTTTATTTGTCTACTGCATCGTTAAGTAACGCAATACAAAAAGTTTTTCCAAATAGAAGTACAGAAAAAGATACACAAAAGTTTATTTGTGAGGTATTTTTGTTAATTAAATTGTCACTATAGCATTATGAAAAAATAAACCAAACCACATAAGTTTTTACTTGAGTTTGAAGGTGTAAATCTTTTTGTGAAAAGTAAAGATCAATAAATAGAAAATTTCTTCATTCGTCACAGGGACCTTCACCTTTTTAAGTGAATCAAAAATATTTTCTGTGTCAAGTAAGAAAAACGCCACGGCCAAAAAGTGAAGACTTTTATTTATTTATTTTTTGGTCTTTGGTAAGTTTATTATAACAGATTTTCTCCATTACACTACAGTTTGCGTTTGTTAAGTATACCGTTTCAACCCAAAATTGCCGTTTTTTAATTTTTGCCCATCCAACTCAAAAATGTTCCGGCAATCTTTGATTGCGACATCTTTTTGTTTTTTACTTGCCAGCCACCACCGTGTACTATTACTATATGTTTTTAGAAGAAAATTTTATGCCACTTTCTTCTACTTAGTGGTGTTAGCAAGCAACTTTACATTTTATACTTATTATTACATGAAAACTAAAAGAACAATCAAAAACTTTTATCCAGACTGAAATATCTTGGCTTGAAGCACGTCTAAGTAATTAACTTACGTTCACTTTAAGTTCTGTTGAGTCCGGAGGTTAATTAGATGATAATAGATCTATGTATGAATTAATGAATAGATGAAAAAATGCGTTTTGTAATTTAACTTAGCCTGTTAAATTGATTAAACATTTTTGTTCATTTAAGACAGTCAATGTTGAAATTCTATTTTTTTGAAACCTTAGTCTGATATGTTTTTATGTCGTCTTCTATTCCTGGTTCATACAACAGTAAAGCTTCAGCGTTGTCTCAATTTTAATATAAACGCAAATAATGGTTCGCCAATCACCATTTGTCTTGTTTGGTTGTCGCAATCAACTGTTGAGTGTTGCAATCAACTGTCAAGTCAACAATTTCGTTTTTTAGTTTTAAAATTTAATTTTATTTTGTAGATATAACGTTCTGGTAAGACGTTTTTTCACTAGTAAGTGTATAAAGTACAAAACATGACAACTAATTAAATGGTGGATGAGATATAGAGAAATGACAGTTCAGAACTTATCACTGCTTGATTTAAAATAAAGAACCAATCGCAGTGCCTAAATAACAACTCTGAAGTTATAAGTTATACTGCACGAACTGTACAGTCTATCGTTCAAACAGCCTTTCATTGACGTTATAAAACTTAAAACCAATCAAAAAACACTAATTTTGAAGTTAATTTTTTAAATATTGCGATAACAGAGCTGCGTTTTTACGTCAAATCAAAACTAAAGAGTTCAAAAATTCTTTTGTATGTGCAGAAAAATGTTAGATTTTTGATGAACAATATCTTCAATAACATGGTGTTGCGAAAAGATTCTCTTACCTTCGATATCATTCAACGTCTGATTAAGTTGATTGAGACGATCTGTAATTAAAAAATTATCTGAATTATTTTTTGGCTTATGTACCACGTACATTAATAAATTGCTTTGGATTGTTTATTTAACTTCTAAACTTATTCACATGACATGCCAGGGAAATTAATTTTTTAATTTTTTTTATACAGAGTTATGCAGTATGTGTCAAATTAAAATTTTGTTTTGAGATTTTTGTCATTAATTAAAAATCTTTATGTTGTAATATTCAATAACATAAACATTTTAATACTAAGCTATTTCAAAAAAGTATTCAATATTACGCTGAGCTATTGTTATATAAATTCCGTCAAAAGTTACAGAAAACTAGTAATTTGTGTTGACAGAATTTTATATAATTCCGGATAAAGAAATAAACTACAAACACTATAGACTTTTCGAGCCACCTAGCGGCGTTGCTAACACTGAAAAATCTTGCCCTTGTTAAGTTGAATTACCAGCCAGCTAACTTGCGAATAACTTGAGTTGAGCTATTAAAGTAATTTTAAATTTTATAATTTGTTATAAAAATAGTCAAAACTAATATTTAATGGCTACTATTAGATAGGTTTTGGTTGTAAAGCCAGGAACAATTATAGTAAATTTTAGTTTTAATCTTTGCTAAATATAGTTTCCTGTAGTTTTTCATAAATTTGTTTTTGAATTCATTTAACTGTAATGTTATATAACTTAATTGAAAACACAATTCGGTAAGCAAATGTGCTACTAAGCTGTAAATCAAAGTGATTGATTTAATTTTAAAACCTTATACAGTAGTTGGATTATTGATCGTCTGATAGTTTTCTGATACAACTTTATTATACGTTCAATAGTTTTCAGTACAAGTAGTCATACCAAACTGATGATAGTGTCAAATTAGTAATTATATGTTAATAAGTTTCATAATTGAATAGCATACTTCATAAGCAAAGCAATAAATGATATTTTAAGGAAATAAAAATTTGACTATATAATTGCTTTTGATTTATATGAGCAAAATTAAAGTCATCTAATTAAATATGAAATACAAATTTGCCTTCAAAATATTAAAACGTTACAAACCCAGAACTCTATTGGTGATACCAGTTTTGTTTTATAATCATTTTAATAACTTTTAATATTTTTCTTAAATATGTTAAAAGTTCGTTTTGTTTTATGAATTCATTCATTATACATCTTGGACTCATGATCCAAAAAATTCATTTAAGTAAGGAATCAAAACAAAATTTTAATATACTACACAGTATAGAAACACGCACACACACGCACGCACGCACGCACGCACACACGCACACACACACAAATTCTAAAACAGCTAAAGTTAATCTTCAAAATCAACACAAAAAATTTACATGGAATTTATAAAAAAAAGTATCTAGGCCTAGAAGGACAACGGTTATAATGTCTTTTGTTATTGTTATATAAGTAGTTCAGGAGGAAATTTTTCGCGTTATTTATGCTGGATTTGTGGTGGATCTGTGGCAGATCTGTGGTAGATCTGCGGTGGATTTGTGGTGGGTCTGTAGTGGAACTGTGCTGGATCTGTGGTGAATCTCTGGTGAATCTTGTGGTGGATAAATTAACAGCGGCTTCTAATGAATAAAACTAACCCTAACCCTAACTCTAACCCTGGCTCTAACAGGAACTAACTTTAAAAACGTTAATGCGCTAGCTTTACCGATAACTTCTACTGAAACAAGAGCTTTATACAAACTACTAATTACTCTGAACTAATTCAATGTTTTCCCAGAAAATGATGATGATGGTAATGATATTTAGCAAACGAATTGCAAAATTGAAAATAATTCTATACATGCAACTCAAGCTTAAATCACATGAGTAACCTACCTGCATTATTAGCTGGCTGTAAATTCAATTTAACAACTGTAAAGCTTATACGCTTTAGTAACATCGCTAGGTAGAAAAAGATCTATTGCTTTAAAAAAACAAAAAAAAAAACAAAATGAGAAATAAAATTTAGATATTTATACAATTTTTATTCAATTCTTTGAACAAAGAGGATTAATTTCAAATTTATTGTTCAAAATATTGGATAAACCTTTGTAAATCCTTTACAAGAATATTTGGTAACATTTTTTTAAAAACAGTTTTTTCAAAGTTGCTTTAGATATTTTCCAAATTTCCAGACTCTAATTTAACAAACGCTATAAATCAATTTTTTTGCAATGATGCACATACAGTACTGTAGTGAAAAAATAAATATATATAAATGTATATTGACTTTAACACAATAGGGATGAATTAGTATTTTGAAAAGACAACTGCAAGTTTATTTTTTAAAAATTAATTGATTGAAAGAAAACTTAGTAAGTTTAATAAAGCGTAGATAATAAAGCTCACCGCTAAATTTATTATGTTTATAAAAATTCGTTTAATTAAATTTTCCGGTCGTTTCAAAGCATTTAAATTATTTAATTTATATTTTCCTCTTAACCAAATTGACTACTATAATGTATTATAAGACGTACAAATTAAAAACATTATTTATAATAAAAGTTACTATTTCGTAATTACTTAGGATTGTTTTAAGAGAAATTTAGACTGCTTGATTTGGATAATCTGTATAGTTTTTTCACTAATGTTCACCATGTTTTGGTATTTAAAAGGATTTGTAAAAATCGTGCTTATTTTTATGACATTGTCAAGTAAAAGTTAAAAAATTACATTCAAGCATAACTTTTAGCATCGTGGACCAAAAACTTAGAATACAAATGTTAAGGACCAGAAGTGGTTTTTTGCTTAATTTTTGAAAAGCATAGACCAAAAATAAATTTTCAAACCCAGTTTTCCAACGGACAAAGACTTATTTTTGATCTTCACTAACTTTTTGGTTACAGCCTGGGCTTTATTTAGGAGGCATAATATAAAAAAGACATTTAGAATGCCGAAACAAATCTTCTATAACTCAATATGTTTGAGAAGAGGACTGCATTGAGGACCATTGTTTTACTTGGACATAAAGTAGAGACTTTTTTTAGGTTTTTAATTGACGTTGCGGGTAAAAATAGTTTTAAAAAAACTACCGCTTTAAAGTTTTGACGCCTCCTCATTTTGGGCAATCATCTGTGCTTATTTTCAGTTTGAATGGTAATCTTGCGTATAAGTTCAACATACGCCTATCACAGCACGTTTCACTGCATTTCTTAAAATACAGTGGACGTCGCTTAATGTAATCACGGATAATGTTATCAATCGGTTAATATTATCGAAATTCCTGATCCCCGCCCGAACGTACAATATGCATTACAAATATGCCGCTTACTATAATCAGTACATCGGTTATTGTTATCAATTTTTTCTCAAACGTAGCGACTAATTTTGTTAACTTCCAGCGTAAATGCCCAGCTCTGATGATTAGCGGCCTGAGAAAGCTATAAATATCGAAACAGGAACTGTCGGAACGATGAAAGAGCAAATGAACTGGGTCATAATTTCGCGGCAAGCTTTAATCTAGTGAGTTAGTTTTAATCGCTTTAATCGCGGCAAGCTTTTATCTAGCAAGCTTTAATCTAGTGCTTTTTTCAACTGTCCGCTGCTTTTTTCAACTTCACCTGTTTTTGCCACTCAGTTACTGTACAAGACAACCAGTTGTGACAATCGATCTGATGCATAGACAATAGGTTGTGTAACAATGAGTTTTTTCTCAGTGATTTTTTTTTACCTCTTTAAGATGAAGAAACGAAGAGATTTAAGTATCAAAAAAAAGTTGTAATTTTAAGAGCTGTGATAAGCTGCCTAAGATGGGGCAACGACAGGCTGCTGCAAAACTGCAAATATCGCAGCCACTTCTCTTCAAAATTTTAAAACATCACACAAGCCTCGAGATGGACATTAAAGAAAATCAAATTTGTTGTGCAAAAGAAGACGGACTGGAAAAAACGCTGAAATCGAATCCGCTTTGAAATTGTTGTTTACTAATGTTTGAGAAGATGATGCTCGAGTAAATAGACCCCTAATGCGCCAAAAAGCTGAAGATTTAGCCAAGCAGATGAAAAAAACAAACTTTGTGGTAACTGATGGTTGGTTTCAACGTTGGAAGAAGCGGAAAAACATTGTTTAGAAACATGTAAATGGGGAACAAATCGATGCAGATGCCCCAGCAGCAGCATCATGGCTGGAAGTTCAATGGCCAAAAATAATTGCGGATTATTTTCCTGATGATGTGTACAATGCCGATGAAACCGGTTCATTCTATGGAACATTACCTGAGCATACATATCTTTTTAAAAACGAGACTGTGCATGGGTGCAAAGTGTCAAAGGATCGTGTGACTGTGCTTTGTTGTGTAAACATGTTAGGTAAGAAGCAAAGGCTTTTAGTGATAGAAAAAAGCCACAACCCGCGTTGCTTCAAAGTCATTAAAAAATTACCTGTGGAATATTGCGCAAATTCAAATGCGTGGATGACCAGTGTCATATTCAAAAAATGGTTCGTGAAGTGGGATAATCAGCTGACAAACAATATTGTTCTCCTTGTTGACAACTACACAGCGCATGCTGTTAATGTTACCTTAAATCACATAAAGTTGATCTTTCTGCCAGCCAATACAACGTCGCTCTTACAGTCTTTGGACCAAGGAATCATTCGGTCACTAAAAGCTCATTACAAACGAGAAATACGTGCCAATGTTTTGGAACAAATTGAAGATGTTAAAAAAGTGAGTGCAAACAACTTGGCCAAAATAACTAATCTGCTCGAGGCCTTGCATTTGTTAGCCTTGTCGTGGAAGCATGTTTCGGAAGAAACAATTCAAAACTGTTTCAAGAAAGGTGGTTTTTTGTGTACCACTACAACCACAACAATAGAGGACATTGTTGCTAAAAAACCAAGTGACATGACGCAAACCAATTTTGAGGAGTGGATGGCAGTGGACAATAACCTCCAGGTGGCTGCAAAGTTAACGTAGGCTGACGTCTTCGAGGCTGTTACACAGGCTGGGGAGAATAAAGTAGGCACTGACGATGAAGTAGAGGAAGATCAACCAGCAGTGTACATTCCAACAAATAAGGAAATGCGGGAAGCTCTTCGCGTGTTACGGCTTGGAGTGCAAAATAAATCTTCTGAATTTGAACTGCATTATGAGTATGAGTCCTTTATAAATAATTTGCTGCGAAAAGACATGAAGCAGATAAAGCTAGACGATTTCCTAAATAAATAATGTATTGTACCGTGTCTATTGTAAGTTTTATTGTTTATTAAATATTTCATTTATTTAATTTTATTTTTGCGACACCTAATGAACAATAAAATGGCAATTTTTATTTTTTCGGTTAATGTTATCAATCGGTTATTGTTATCATTTTTTGTGTTAACAAAAGTTATCACATTAAGCGGCGTCCACTGTAAAATGATTTGAATCATTATTATTTATCTATTTCATTTCTATATTTATCCTTTTGACTCGCAGAAAAGCGTCGGAGGCGCTATACATAAAGTAATTGTCAAGTAATTACCTTGACCTGCTTTCAAAGATATTGCTGTCCAGTTGAAATTTTTTATTTTGTGTTTTGTTTTATAGTAATGCGAATGAAATTTAAAACTGCGTGCCAAGAGTGCCAAACAAAGGAAAATGCCGTAAAGGGTTTTTTTTAGAGCTCAACATAATGTCACTATTAGGTTGTTAAACCATGATCATGTTGATCAAAATCATGGCACTCTTAACCAATCGACGACGCTGCTCAAATTTACTCGAAACAAATAAAATTAATACATTTTTAAATGAAACTAGACATTCATTGTTTTTAGCTTCGAGAACAAATTTTCTATTCTAAAAATAGCAAAAAATTCATTTTATGAATGTGGAAGGTTGGAAATATGTGAGGAAACCTGGTTGTTATTAAAAAGGTCTTACTATTTGCAAGTTAAAAAACATATACGACCGTTTTATATTACCATATCAACAAAGTCTAAAAACCAATAAATGTATATTAATCAACAAAATTATTTTAATTTGCTGATTTTATCACTCAAACTCAGATTTTATCACTCAAACTCATTTAATTTGCTGATTTTATCACTCAAATGCTAATAAACAAGACAAAATAAAATAATGCTCAATGTCGCGTCAAGAAAATATTTTATTTTTTCAAAATAGTTACTTTCAATAGTTGCAAATGCACTTTCGCTCACTCTTAGAGAAACTCCTTTTTCTCCTCTTTGACCAGGTTCTCCTTTTTTCACATTAGCTTGTTTAAACAAACAAGTATTTGCATCAAAGCTGTCTCTAAATTTAGAACATTTCCTATTGTTTTCTTGAAGAAAAGCGCTAGACAGCCGTACAGCAAGTAGAAGTAAAATTAAGTGTTTTTGCAACTTTGATACCGTTGATTTTAAAAAGTAAAATACCTGTAAATAATTGATAAATTAAATTTAAAGTTTGATTAATTATTTAAAAAACAAAACAAATCAGCCCACTTTTTACGAATAGGTAGTTTTACTAACTATTTTGTTATTAATTGTTATCAACCTCTTACATGAATTTGATTTGCAGAATATCTTTAATGCAAAATTGTTTTTAGTTTGTTTGAAATAAGGTTTTGTTGATAATGAAAACTAGTCAATTTAAGCCTGGTTAATAGTTGACTTAAATTCTATATAAGCAAGGTTAACCATTTTTTGCTTAATTCTAAGTTGTGTCTTTACGCTTACGTATAATATACTTGAAAGAAAAGTTGATTCTGCAAATCTTTATGGAAATTGCTTACCATTATCTACACCAGTTTGCTCCGAGTTCTTCACTTGATCAAATCACTTTTTATAATAGTCAGAACTTGCGGGCCGCAGTCGCTTTGAAACTTCCCAATTGCCCAATCTATTGGCTAAAATGAGAGTGCGTTTTTAAGTTTTAAACTATTTTCACATGGAAGATTTTTTTGGTCTTCATTCTACGTGTTTTTTCAAGAAAAAGGAAACATTTCTAAACGGCCGCAATAACGGTATTTTAATGGCGCGACATTAAAAACGTTAAGAAGCACTAGTATAGAGGGTTGCCGCTACCCTAATCAACAAAATGTATAAAATCAACAAAGCTATTTTTCTCTGATTCAAAACTAAATTTAAAAATAGAATTTTCTGTTTTTTTCGTTTGCTATAGTGTGCAACTACAGTACAATCGTGAGCTTAAACAACAATGAGTCACACCGGGAAGTATTATTTGTATAAAGAATACTTAGATAAATTTAAAGTTACAGCAATGAATAACATTGGGAAGGTCATTGAATAAACTTTTTTACACATTTTGTTGATTAGGGTAGCGGCAACCCTCTATACTAGTGCTTCTTAACGTTTTTAATGTCGTGCCATTAAAATACCGTTATTGCGACCTTTTAGAAATGTTTCCTTTTTTTTGAAAAAACACGTAGAATGAAGACCAAAATAATCTTTCAAGTGAAAATAGTTTAAAACTTAAAAACGCACTCTCATTTTAGCCAATAGATTGGGTAATTTCAAAGCGACTGCCGCCCGCAAGTTCTGACTATTATGAAAAGTGACTTGATAAAGTGAAGTACACGGAGTAAACTGGTGTAGATAATGGTAAGCAATTTCCATAAAGATTGCAGAATCAACTTTTCTTTCAAGTACGTATATTATACTTTTATTCTGTAAGAAATTACAGACTTTAATAAACTTCAGAAAATTATTTGAAATTTCTGTATATTCACCCAAACATCATAATTTTCAACAGCTGTTAAATGTACAAAATATAAAAAGCCAAAAATGCTAACAAAGTTTTTTCATTTCTGCTTGGTGTTTGTGTTTCTAAAGACATTTTTTTAAGCTATAAAACTCAATTTTTTGAAAATTTACTTACAAAACCTAAAAGCGACTAAAATTTCATAAATCATGTTAATGCATATAAATACAATATGTATGAAACAAGTATGTTAAATAGCGTACTGCTTAAAACTTTAGGCGTGATAACATCAACTAAACTTTTGAATGACTTCTGTTTTCAAGAAGCAAGTCAGAAGAAATGCACAAAGATAGAATGTTAGAAACAGTTTGCAAAATAAATACAAATCAGGCCGTATGTTTAGGAGGTCGTCGGTAGATGTGGAAAATTTTTAAGAGAGTTGCAAAGATGAATAAATGTTGTTAAGTAAAACTTATATGCGTTGATAAAGAAAATAAGTGAAAAGCAAAATTAATAAAATTGCACTTTATTAGCCTAAAATTAGAGGTACAGATTTGAAAAGGTATTTTTACTGTAACAAAGACCTTGTTGAGAATTCTCAATTATTGCTGGCCAATAGCATAATCACGGTGAGCTACCACGACATATTATAAAACCAATTTTTAATATTAATTTTAAATTTTGTAGAAATTTTTGTAGCAAGCTAATAGGATAATTATTTAAAGATTCGTGTTTTCAAAATCTAAAATACTTACATTGATTTGGAATATTGATCATGAGCAATACTTCTTTAGCAGTTTTAGCAAGTAGATTTATTTCGGCACTTTTATTTATTAATCTGTTCTTTGGTTTTCTTTTATAACCTTTACATACAAAACTGCATTATTCTCTACTGATAATAAATATCTTATAGTCCACAAGTTTTTTCAAAAACCTCTAAGTAGCCTGAGCTTAACACTTATAGCCCGTTTTGTAAGATTGCAAGGTTTTTTTACAAATACAAAAGGTTTCATTTAATTATAATCACTTTTTCACAAAATTTCCTACTTTAATTTAATTCGATTCAATCGATTACCTGAACGAATATATTATTTCTATGCCAGTTTGCAAGTAATCAGTTTAACCCAAATTCGTTTATTCTTAATTTTAATAGAATCTAACATTTCATTTGACTATAAAAATATGAAAAAGTGAAGTAAATATAATAAATTAAATGAAAAATATAACAAAAAAACTATGAAAATGGTAAAAAAGTAGTAAATGTACAGTTCACAATAGGCATAAAACTTTAAAAAACTCCTAAATATTGGCTATTTACCTCCTAAATATCTATCTTATAGTCATAAATACGTGTCTCAATAACAACACTAATCAATCTTTTATGCATATTTTCTATAGCTGTAATAGTACACATGGGTCTCACACACCCAACCATTCAACGTAATTGGTATACCTGGTCTCACAGACCCAAATATTCAACGTTTCAAGAGATTTTTGACAAATTTACAAATGGAATGAGGACATATTCACTCCAACGCATACGCGCTGGGTCTAGAAGACCCAGGAGATTCAGTTAAGATTTAAGTAGATTAATTTGCGCTTATGTTGATGCTAACGTTTATAAACTGATTTGAAGACTATTGAGACGACTGATTAAAGCTTTTAGAGTTGAATGGTATTTAATTCAGATTTATAGTTAAGAATAATTTTTTAAAATGATTTTATGAATCCTATAATGGATTTATCCTTCACATCAAATTTAAACTTGATTTATATAATTTTCGACAGTTTTATGTTTAATTGCTCACAACAAAAAGCACTTATAGTTTTTCCAAACTAATCCAATTTTGTGTTTCTGCAAAATTTTAACAAAAAATTTGCCTCTAAAACTTCTATAATACACAAAAATTGTTAAATCAAGATAAAGTAAAAATGTTATAATAATAAAATCAGAAAAAACGTTATTTTAGGTCAAAACAAAAATGGCCAAAGTTGCTTGCTTCATCCCGCAAACAAACAACTGTCAGGAAATGGAGCCTGTATTTTTTTTTTTTTTCCTTAAACAACCTAAATTAAACATATTTAAAAATAACAAAACTATATGACAAGCAAAATTCATTTGCACATCAAAACTTTATTTACTTTTTGTTAAAGCATAAAAATTTTGCGGCAAAGTTCAACCCTTCCTTAGCAGAACAGCGTATATTGTTGGTAAGCTACTCGTGATTCGCCCTGTTTTCAGGAACTTAAAATAGTTTTTTAGAGGCAATTCTCTTAATCGTGTGCTTTTCTGTTTCGTACGACTACGTTAATTTTATAAAAGATATAATGGATTTTTGATTCATTTTGTTCTTGTCAAAACAGGCTGATGGTAATCGATTGAATTATTTTCATTTTATCCCTACATCTATCATCTTGACTCGCAGGAAAGCGATGGTAGCGCTAATACATAGGACAAGCAATTATCCCAACCTGCTTCCAAAGATGCCACGATATTGCTGACCGATTAAAATTTTTTTTTTTAGTTTTATAGAGATATGAATGAAATTTAAAAATGCTTGCCAAGATCACCAAGCAGGTGAAAGTGCCGTAAAATATCTTTCCCACAGACACAACAGAATTGCGCATGTAGATTTTAAACCGAGACCATGTTGATCAAAATTACGGCGCTCTAACAACTCGACCAAATTTTTACAAATAGTAAGTTATGCCGACAATTCGTTTCTATTGATTCGTCATACGCTGCCATTTTGTGTCTATTATCGTTAATCAAAACTTGTATTTTTTTAATGAAAATACTTTTTCTTAGACTTTAAAAAGAAAAAGCATGCTTCTAAAATCTATAAAAATTAATGAAAAAACAAAATTAAGTTAAATACTCGTATAATAAGATATTCAATAAAAATTTTTATTTTAAGATTTTTGTTAGAAATTTTGATAAAGTTATTGGCAAAATAAATGTAAAGAATCTAAAGGTACTTTTATCTTCCCTATTGAGCTCTTAAATATGCTTCTTTTGATCTAATTTATAAATTTGATTCTATTTTTTAGCATTTAATACTGGTAAGTGAAATTTATTTCAAATCAGAGTAGTCCTACAGTAAATTTTACGTAAACAAAGTCTTGCCATCTCGAGCTCATAAATATGGACCAAAACAACTCATAAATATTAAAATTCAATAAACATATGATAATATTCATATACATAAACAATTACCAACCTTCCTTTTTTTAAACCGTTTTATTTTTGTTATTTATCGAGCCTGGGAAGGGCCCAATATTTTTTAATCAAGCTACATTTAAGCAACAAACTTTAAGTAAAGATAAATTTGGTTGTGGGGGCTTGGAGCAAAAATGTATGCTTTTATATGAAGAGGAAAAAGGTTTTCAAACGTTTGATTTAAAAAAAAATCTTCACTTCATTTATAATACGTTTTGGTCCTCAACTCGTAACCTTTGTTGTTACAGGAGCGTTAAATGAATCGTAAACAATTACCCTAACCTGGTTCGTAGATACCAAATTTAAGGCCTGTCGTTGTCCGGTAACTTAGGCGATAAATAGTCAGTGATGGCCTTCAAAAAGAGGGGCCCAGTGCAAGAAAAGTAAGAATGGCCACTATTTAGTGTTCGAAGGAAAATCAATCTCTAAAAAAAGTCATTGTCATGCGGGGAGCCACTTTTTAGTGTATGAGAACAAAGTCATCGCTGAAAAAAAGGTCTTTAATTAGGAAGGGCCACTGTTATGTGTTCTTGAGATCTCTAAAAAAAGTCTTCATTTTATTTAAAGGACCACCTAATTATTTTTTGGTGAATTAAAAAAAATTAACTTTAAAAAAAGGTTTTCCTTTTAGGAGGGCCACTATTAAGTGTTCCAAGTCAGTGTTTTCTTTAAAAGAGTCCTTGTTTTAGGAGGGGCCACTTAGTGTCTCAAAACAAAGTTATTTCTAAAAAAATACTTTATTTTCCTCGACGTCATGGTGCGACTATGATAAAATAGAGCAATATTTTGTGGAAGGGGGACAGTTTTTGATGTATTTTAGGGAGTCCCGGTGCGGCCGCTCCGTTCGCACCCTATTAAAGTCATCACTGCAAAAAATTTTTTGCCTAAAAATTTAACAATATCTAAAGAAAAAAATTTTTTTTGTCATCCCAAGGGGATTAAAAAAAATGGACGATTTAGGCGAAGTGATAAACTCTGCAAACTAAAATACACAGAAAAGATAAAACCAGAGACAAAGGTTACTAACTGAGAAAATTTACGAATTAGACAAATTCTACTGTATAAATTTACATATTCGCCAAATCATATTTATCTGTAGACAAAACTTTTTTCAAAAAGTTTTTGTTGGTTTTGACTTTATCGCAAAAATTGCAGCAAGAAAGATTTGAATTAATTTTGCAGTGATAAGGGCTTTCACATTCTGTTTCAGCATTTTACTTTTGTGATCAGACAACATGTTATTCATGATGAAAAAAATTCTCTCAATGGAAGCTGATGTTCCTGGTAAACAAAATATAAATTCAATCAACTTTTAAAAATTTGGAATCCCTATGTCTTTTTCTTCAAATTTTTTAAATATCGGGACCCACTTCTGTTCAAGAGATGCTTTCTGCCAGCTATCATTTGGAAATAAGCTTTTTTACAAGTATTTCCTCATCAAATAGAGAGTCGATGTCAATCATCTGCTTCCTAAACATGTCGTTGATCTTTTTTGTATATTCAAGAACTTGTGCCCACGATATTTCCGATTTAAGGTCAACCCAACGGTGAGAATGAAAATTTTCATAATCCCCATTATACAGACCCAGATATGATAAACACTTATCATAAAAGTTGCTTGTTTTTTTGTAAAACCTTTCTACGTTTACTTCACCTGCCTCTTCTAGTTTTCTCAGGAGCACCATTGGTTGGTATGCAAGAAGTTGTTTTCTTTCTTTGCAAGTACGCTTTGCTTTAGTTCTGACAGAACAAGCAACACTTCTACAGCACTGATGCTTTCTTTTTCTCGCTTTAAAATAGTATGATTGAAGTATTTCAACTGCCCATGAACGAATTTTAAATAGAGCTCATGAGTTGGGTCTTCAAAACAGTTCAAAACAGTTTTAATGTAGGACAACCTTCTTGGAAGTTGGAATAACTTCTTAATCCCTCAAACATTTCAAGTATTCTTTGTAAAGTTGGTAGTAAACAAAGAAATCTTCTATTTCCGTGCTGCAAGATTCTCTGATATTCAATATCAACAAAGTCACAAAATCGTTTGAGCTCTGTAACGCAAACAGTGTATATATGAAAAAACTTATAGATTTACAAGGCTTTCGACAGCTACGGGGAGATTATCTACAGCATATTGAATGAAGTTGTGCACAATGTGACCTGCACATCCAACCCCTGTCAGATTTATTTCAATATTTTCTTTTACTTTGAGGAAAGCATTATTTTGTTCTCTTCTTTTCAAATTTCCGAAGTTGGTGTCACAATTATCTGCGCAAAGCCCAGCAAATTTTTCTTTAAAACCATTGTGCTCAAAAACCGAAACCATATATTTGCTGAGTATTGCAGCTGTTTCACCTTCAAGTGATTTAAATTCTAAAACCTTCACTTTCAGACTAACATAGGTACAAAATAACGAACTAAAACTGGAACAATTTTGATCTCGTTTCTGTTTGAAGTATCAATAAAAGCTGAAATAAAACTCGCTTTATTTAATTCTTGGCGTGGTTCAGCAGCTATCATCGGGGCAATGCAATCAGTAAGCACTGTTTCACATTTTATTCTTCGAAGAGCAAATTTAGGTTCATATAATTTTAGAACTGGCGATCGGAACTTTTAAAAGACTGTCCATGAATAACCGTATGATATGCAAAAGTAACTTCTTTTGCTGCTAAGAGTAGAGACTTTTCAGAAGAAGAAGCTTTGAAAAAGTTTGTCACACGAGTTCACGACATTACTGCCTCAAAAAAAGATTTGTATTTCTTGGTTTCCAAGTGGTCTTTAATATCTGAGCGTCCACCATGGCTAATTGAAAAAACAGATTGACAATAATTGCAGAGAACTTTGCTATTAACAGTTTCTTTTAAAAATAGATAGTCTCTTTTAATATCCCTGGTAAAATTGCATTTTTTTTTAGGCATTTTAAGATAAATTCTAATTAAGCACAATCATTTTAGAAAGATTTAAACTGAAGGCTAAGTTAGTAGAATAAACTGTTAGATCAAGAAAAATTACTTACCGCTACTTTCCTAGCCTAATTCAATAAAATGAGCAAAAATATTTTTTGCAAAAGGAAATGCAAACAATCACCAGTACGAGATAAATCTTTTCAATAACATAACAGCAAAAAGCACATGCCCTTTTACTTAAAAACCTACACGCGACAATGACATAATAATTGCATTGCACCCAACGAAACGAAACAAGATAGCGCATCACTCTGTTTAACAAGTCGGGAAAACATTAAAACACACCATACAAAACAAGTTTATATACTTTGTCACACTTCATTCTTAATAATTTTAAATTATGTTGATATAGTTGTTTCCGCCTTAAACTAATTTAAAGTTTTATTATGACTTAGAAATTGCTTGGGCAAGATATAATTCTCTTGTGCTGTGTAATTTAAATGCTGTTTGCTTACCATAGTTGAAGGCATCTTTCTTTTTTTTTTTGCCAGACAGTAATGGCGTATTGCGCTTCGTCAAGTTATTTTCTCTTAACGCATGACCGAGTATGAACTTTGTTATCGAACGTTCTTGTATACGATGGAAGCAAAGTTTTAATTCTGGCGCATTCGAGCGTAACGTTTTCTCTGGGGGATTCTAGATAAGTCCAGCGTTCACTACGCCATTGTTCGTCATGTGACATTTGTCTATATATATGCTCGCTCGATTGTATTAAGAGAGAGAGAGATGATTTGACAAAAAACTCGAATAAAAGTAATTTTAAAGAGCGGTAATTTGCCGCAGAGAGTGGGAGAGAATTTTTATCGATCGTGAGTTGCGAATTTTGAAATACATTCGTTTTAGTTAGAGACAGTAGTCTCTGTTTGTTGTGGAGAAGAGTCTTCAAGGAATAAATCCGAGCTTGTTTCAAGACAACTGTATAAAAGCTTCAGGCTTATAGCATACTACTTCATGGCCCAGATGGTAGGTGCTTTCTCGCAGCCTGGGCTGTGAGTAAGTCTGTTCATTTGTGTTAAAAATGATAAACCGAAACCGAACCTACAAAAACGAAAGGATATTCACCCATTCCGATGTTCAGTGTGGGTCTGCGAGTCAGCAAACGTCCTTTTCAGGACGGGGCAATGCCAGGATAAAACTTTCCTTTTCAGGGAACATTGCCAACAAGTTCCAAAGATCCACTATTCTTCAGCTGAACGTTGAAGGCCTCACTGCAAGCAAGATAAATGTTCTTCATCACCTCGCTATGCAGTCTGAGGCACTCGTCATCCTACTGCAGGAGACCCACTGCACTGATGCAGAGTAGTTGGTACTTCCGTATTACTAACTGGCTGGGTCTTCTTTAAGCAGGAAGCATGGCCTTGCCACGTTTGTCAACGAGCGACTGAGATACACGCTTTTGGACCAATCTCCACCGACATCGGAGATCGACTGGTTGTGTGTGGACTTTGATGGCTATAAAATAGTCAACGTCTACAAGCCACCGCCAACGCTATTGAGAACTCTGGATCTCCCAGTGTTTCCTCACCTCTGTCTTTACGCTGGCGATTTTAACTGTTGCTGATGCTGACTGGGGTTACGATGACAACAGTCCGGACGGTGAGTGCTTGGGTGGCTGGGAAAGTATTAATTGTCTTGCCCTCCTATATAATGCCAAGGACGCTGCCAGTTTTTATTGCGGCCGCTGGAACACTGGCACCAATCCAGATCTAGGTTTCCCTAGCGTAGGTCCAAACAGTCGCTTACCGGATGGACGTCCTTGAAAAGTTCCCCAGGTCACAACATTGACCTTCGCTTATTACACCACCAAGGTTTGCTATGGCAGTGCCAAGCATGCCTAATAAGCGATGGAACTTCCGCAAGGCCAAACGGAGTCGTTATATTGCTTTAACGAATAAATTCGCAAAGACTTTGTTGCCGCCTGATTCACTTGATGTGGATGCGGCTTACCAGGACTTCTGTAACACCATTAAAAAAGCAGCCAAAAAGACTATTCACGCGGGTATCGAAATAACTATATTCCGTGTTGGGATGCAGAGTGTGAATCCTTCCATAAAAACCTTTCTGCAGTCTCCTCTGGGAGACGACTCAAGTTTGGCTGCTACAGCTCTGCTTGCCAAGCTTGACAGAAAGCGGTGGGATCGATGGTCCGAGGCAGTTCGAAACATTGACTTCTCACACTCTAGTCGAAAATCGTGGAGTATTTTGAACAATCTTACTGGTATGTCACGACACTCTCCTCGTCACTGTGCTGTTTCAGCCGATGCTATTGCATCTCAGCTGGTTAGAAATGGGAAATACGAGACTGTTAACCGCAAGTCATCTCGATTTGTCTTTCAAGAAGTGTCTGACCTTTGGAGGGCTACAACACCAGACGCAGTAAATATCTCTGACAATTTTTCACAGAGAGAATTTACTACTGCCCTCCAACATTTAAAACCAGGTAAAGCTCCGGGACCTGATTCCATCTGCTCAGAGCTTATACTCCATGCTGGAGCTGCTTTGAAGTCCTGGTTACGTGACTTCATTTCTTCCTGTTTGCGCCGACTCAAAATTCCCAAGATCTGGAGAAGAGCGCTTGTGGTCGCAATCCCAAAACCAGCAAAGCCCGTGGGGGACTCAAAGAGTTATTGACCGATATCTCTGCTCTGTGTCCCCTACAAGATCCTCTGGAGGCTTATCTACGCCCGCGTTGAACCATTAATTGATCCACTGCTCCCTAAAGAGCAGGCTGGGTTCCGACGCCGGAATTCAACTGTAGATCAAGTTGTTCTGCTAACCCAGAACATCGAGGATTCTTTTGAGGCTAAAAAGAAGGCTAATGCCTTATTTATCGATCTGACAGCTGCTTATGACACTGTCTGGCACCGTGGCCTTACCTGCAAGCTGCTGAGACTACTTCTGGATAAGCACATGGTCAGAATGATCATGGAGCTTGTCCGAGATCGAAGTTTCACCTTTACTACTGGTGACAGCAAGCAAAGCAGTCTACGCCGTCTTAAAAACGGCGTTTCTCAGGGATCAGTCGTACGATCTTCCTTCCATGATTTCCAGAAAGTTTTGAATACGTTGATAATTTAGCATTGTTGCATTCTTCTGGAAACTGGAAGGACTTGGAAGGGACTTTAAACCAAGACATGTCCACACTTTCAGCGTATCTCCAAACTTAGAGGTTGAAGCTCAGTCACACTAAGACAGTGACGGTAGCCTTTCACTTAAAGCACCGAGAGGCCAAACGTGAGCTAAAGGTCTACAACAACGGTAGACATTTACCGTTCTGTCCAACCCCTACTTATCTTAGGGTAAAACTGGACAGATCGGTCACGTTTCGTCACCATTTAGTGGCATTGCGCAAAAAATTATCCTCGCGCGTCACACTGCTGAGGCGACTCGTGGACTCGGGATGGGGTGCTGGTGCTAAAACACTACGCATAGCAATCTTGTCTCTAGTCTACTTAACAGATGAGTACTGGAAAAATCACAAATGGAAAATGAAGTATTGTGAAAATGCTTTCAGGCTCCGTGCTTTTGTGCCGGGGACGGGTGCCAGGCCTGTTCGGATGGGCTTACCCCGAGCAGCTTGGGTTAAGCTCAACCGTCTGCGGACTGGTGTTGGGCAATTCCATTCGTCCATGCAGAAATGGGGTCTCGCTCCATCACCGAGTTGCAAGTGGGGCAACTCTGAGCAAACCGCAGACCATGTTCTAACAGCGTGCCCTATACATCGGGCACCACATGGAGCACAGGTTTGACGGTTTTGGATGACGAAACTCAATGTTGACTTAATAACACCACTGCCAGCATCTGATTCAGGCAGTGCAGCAGTCTGGGGTAGTAAAAGAATAAACCCTCGGTTCCAGTCCTGTTTGTGTCTGACCTGGAGTGGATGCCCTTCAAACGACGACGGCGAGCCCGAATGCATATAAAATTAGACACAGCTTTGTTTCAGCGCAGGTATTCGGTTTGCCTTGTTCAACTGGTTCTTTAGGATTCCAAAACAAAGTCTGTGACATGCCTGTAGGGTTATGTTAGCTGGCTTAACCGGGACTTTTCGACCGACCGGCCTGGATGCCGAGACAAGGTTTTAAAACCGGGACTGTCCCGGCTAAACCAGGACTAATGATAAGTGTAATTTAGACGCAGTTTTACATAACGTCTAAGAATCTGTTGATAAAAAAATTAGGATATTTATTTCCGTCATATTGAATTTCCGATAAACAATTAATAAGACATTTAGAACGTCTATCTTTGTTTCTTCGGGAACGAAACAAACGCACACCTTTTTTGTACTTGAAGTGCAATTCGGAGCACTATACGAACCCATAATTACTCTTAAATCTTTTGGTAAGCTACTTATAAGTTTCTAAACTTAAAATTTTTTTCAATTCTCAAAATTTTATAAAGTTATTTCATTTTTGTAGTACTAACTTTTTTGCTTAATAACACTATTTTGTTAATAAGCAAAAAAGATAGTACTACAAAAATTTTTTTAAAAGTTATTAATATTTTAAAATGTATTAATAAATTCCAATAATCAGATAATTTCAAGATTTTTATAACCAATTTATCTGTTGCTTTTTTTAATTTAAAGCCATATTTAGCCTTAAATTAGAATTTCCTTTCTGACTTGTATTGTACTTATGCGCAGAAGATCGTCTCGATAGACACCACATGGCGTCATTTTTTCTACGTTGCATAACTTACTGTTTATAGGAACTTTGCACTTGACCACGCTGCTGACACTCGACCTTGATGATTGCTTTACCTCTGATGTTTCCCTCTTTTTGTCGAAAGAAACAATAAACTCAAAATAATTTTTGAAAAAAATCAAACTTAAAACAATATTTTTGATAAAAAGCAACTAAGTTTAAAACAACTACATTTTTCCCAATTGTCTTACTATTTTTCCACTTTCCATTATACAATGGCTGCAAAAAGTCTCTCTTAGACAAAGAGTTGGGAAATGAAAAAATATACAGTGAACGAGAAATCATACATTGAACTCATGCAATGAGTTTGGCAATTTATTGGACAAAGTGTGTTCTGCTAGGGTATATAGGTTTTGATTTTCGAGATCGGTAGAACACTAGCATAGTAAACAAAACGTTTTTGTAAAAATATTCAGAACTTTTCCGCCACCTTTTGAGTTACATTTGCGGTTTCGTTTTAAATGCACAAACTTTTAAATCTTTAAATCTGATCAACGTGTAGGACAAAATAGAGATGAAATCGAGTCAAAAACTTTCATTATGGTGATTTAATTATTGTAAGATTATGATATGTGTAAAGAGATAATTATTTTATGTTCATATGATAATCAATTTAACTATAACAGCAATGCCGAAAAAAATATTTTATTTAAATGTAGCAACAAATCAATAAATCAAAACAAAAAACAGACAATGACCGAACCAACACACAAAACTGCACTTACAACCAAGAAAAAATTAGGAAACGAAAAATTCTTGCCACAACATTGAACTTATTTTCATCAAAATTTTTAATAAAAAAAATCTTAAAAACTTTTTTCAAATTGTACTGTTTAAAATAACAAAATAATTAAGTAAAAAGTTAGTTGCAGCAAAATAGAAAAGTGATTATATACTTGTTGGTCAAACTGCGGAGGGGATAGATTTGAGTGTTTGCGGACACTCGTCATCTAATAAGAAATAATATTTAAGAAAAAAGCTTTAACCTTATTCTCCTCAACGGCCGGGCTTCTGAAGCCCGGCCCTTGCAAAAACATTTGTAATTACTTCATCTTTTTAGATAAAATTCTGGAATTTCTTGACTTTTCCTAATTTGAAATGCTGAATAAGATGGTACTATTTTTAGGTGCCCCCGAACAAGGGTTAACGGTTAAAATAGACGTTTTTTAGAAAATTTTTGAATTTTTGCTGGTTTTCGCAAGCAGAGCGTGGAATTTCAATTTCACGCTTTTATTAAGTGACATGAATTTTACCAATAATCGGCTTTGCGTGACGAAGCAAATTACGTCGTTTCCCGACGTCAATAAGCCTTAGGCGATGTAGAACTTATTTCATGTAAATTGCATTTTCTTTTTTTGAGCTTTTGGCGATTGCTTGGAAACATTTTACACATATACAATATTTTGCATAAAACAATTGCTGTTGGGCTGCTTGAATACCAATCAAGCGGACAAAATTTAATCTCTACAATAAGCATTTTTATAAAACTTTTTTTTTATTATTTATTTGTGGGAAAAAATTGAATTAATTAGTTCACATCTTAGCTCTTATGCTGACGCCTTCTTATAATTAAACAACACCTGACTTTTTGCAATTGCATTTCACATTGCATTTGACGTAACAGGCCGTTTTTATGTTGAAATTTTCCTAACAATGAAAAATCCGACGTCTTTTTTATATACAAGTATACCTATTTTAAAAAAGTTTTGTGAAAAAGTTTATAGCTTTTCGATGTGGGTTTTCCAAACAGAAAGCATAAAATAAAAACAAGACGTTTGATGCGATTGAATTTCAATAAAACAGGGGTTTCCAACTTGTATAAATTCATGGCGGTTCTAAAGTCTGAGATTTACACAAATGACTTTTTCCTCCCAAAAAATTTTCAAGCCAAAGTTTAAAAGAGTGTTCTTGCTAATTGCAAACTGTTTAATAAATTTATTTCAAAAGTTAAATAAAAACCTAAAAAAGCTCCATTCTGAAAATTTGAAAAGAACTTTTTATGTAAACGTAAAGACCATTTTTGGTCTTCATTTGCCTTTCGCCATAAATTTTATGTTTGAACTTAATAAGTTATTTAAAAAAAGTTTGGTATGATTCCTGGTCTAATATGATTATCCTATTATATTCCGATGTCTTTTTAGTTTTAAAACGACCCACTAATTTGAAACCTTTGAATAAAATTAACTTAGATGACCTGGTCTGTTTACAAGGATTTTTCCACGTAAAACCAGATAAAGCTTCGGGCCCCAATTTTATGTGCATGTTGTATAAATTCATTAGGACTCTAACCTTTTAGATTTACACAAATGACTTCTTTGCTCCCAAAAAATTTTCAAGTCAAAGTATAAAAAAATGGTCCTTACTTATTGCAAACTGTTTAATAAATTTATGCAAAAATTAAATAAAAACCTAAAAAAGCTCCACTTTGAAAATTCGAAAAAAATTTTTTTGTAAAGGTAAAGACCATTTTTTGATCTTCATTTGCCTTTCGCAATAAATTTTATGTTTGGACTCAAAATGTAATTTTTAAAAAAGTTTGATATAACTCTTGATCTAATATGATTATCCTATTATATTTTGACGTCTTTGTAGTTTTAAAATGACTCACTAATTCGAAACCTTTGAATAAAATCAACTTAAATTTTTACTTACGCCTGACCTAGGCTGTTTACAAGGGTTCTTCCACGTAAAACCAGATAAAATCCCGGGCCCCAGTTTTATGTGCACAGAGCTTATTATCTATGTCAGAGCTATTTCAAAATCTTGATTAAATCATTTTTCTTTTTCCTGCTTGCGTCAATTCTAATTTGGAAAATCTACGGAAGAGCGCTTCTAGTCGCGATTTGAAGGACGAAGAAGGCGGTAGAGACCCAAAAAGTTATTAACAAATTTATCAACTTTATGTCCCGTAGGAGAAATTTGAGACGTTTACGTACGCTCGCAACGAGCTAATTGAAGATTTTGACGCAAAAAGTCAACCGCGGATCAAGTCGTTCTGTTATCATAGAAATCATCGACGATTTTCTCAAGACTAAGAAAAATGCCAGTGCTACTTGTCAATCTGACACCTGCATATGACTCTGTTATTTCATACAAACTTGATTTTAACTGCAAGTTACTGAGTTTTCTGCTGGATAAGAACATGGTTTAAATGATTATAAAACTAGTTCACAACAAAAGTTTTACTCTAACGGCGACAGTAAGCAAAACAGTCTCGGGTGTCAGAGAAACAGTATTCTTCTAAAATCAATCACGACTGATTCTTTTTTAACATCTAGAAGTATAATCTGCGTTCCACAATCTTCAGATTAAGAATATTGTGAGCTAAAAGTTTACAATAATCAACATTCATCATTGCGTTTAATTTTGACTTATCTTGAGGTAAAACTAAATAAATCACCCAAGTTTCGACACCACCGTTTGCATTGCGCAAAAATTTTTCTTTGTGTGTCCCGGCGCTGAAGTAACTTGCGGTTTTAGGGCGGGAGCTGGTGCCAAAATCAGTGGTGGATATTGGGTGAGGCGAATGAGGCAGTTACCTCGGGCCCTTCCTTGAAAATATTGCATATAGTTTCATTTTGCTGTATATGCTTTTTTAGAGATCACCATTATTTTGGGAGAAAAATAGCAAAATATGAGATCAAATAGAAGTAAAGACCTTCTTTTTCTTTCAGAGATCACTATAATTTTGCGAGAAAAATAGAAAAATGAGCGATCAAATCAAAGTGAAAAGCTTTTTTTTTAGAGATCACCATGAGTTTGGGAAAAATAAGAGAAATACGAGATCAAAGCCCTTTTTTTTAGAGAACATCAATTTTTGCGAATCCTTGCTTCGCGGCCCTAATTTTGAATATCCGTCACTGGCCAAAACATCAGAAATAACTCTCCTATTTTTGTCTATTCAATAGCCGAGTACTGGATCTTGTTTGTTTTTGCAGGGCACGTACTTGGTTTATATATAGTGTCTTGAATAATGGTTTGTGCGCATTCACTGAATGCCTCCGTCCCTATCCAACGGACCACTTACCAGTTTTTTCAGACATTTAGCCATTTGAGCTAGACATGCTCTGCTATTTTTTCAAACCTGTGGCACACTTTGTAAGGTTTCAAAAATTTGCAGAGCATCTGGACCAGGTGAAAAGCTAAATTTTTACCGCTTTCCGTTACTTGAAGTTTCCTTTGGCTGCCATAGAAAGCCTAAAAATTTTAATCTGAACTTTAAAAATAAAGTGATGACTTTTTTTCATCTGAAGTTACCAATTCGCGCATATCAAGCACAATCCAGCCTGGGAGAAAATTGATCAAAAAAAAGCTATCAATTTATTTGTAAAGAGTTTTTATATTCACTAAATAAAGCTTTATATGAAAAAAAGCGTTTAAAATTTAGTAAAGACCAAAAAAAAAGTCATGACATTTTACGATGAGATGTACTGTACAATGAATTTTTTAAGTTTATTGGTTACTACTTCAAAAAAACATAACTTTTTATCTATTCGAAAGATTATGTTTGCCGTTTTTTCACAGCTCACGAGTTATAAAGCATTGTTGTAGATCCTGACTATGGTTTATTCATCGGTTATCAAATGCCTACCGATAAACACGAAGATCTAAAAGCTTGCTTACACTTGCTTTGCAAAGACTTGAACAATCTTACCGAATTAGATACCCCTCCTGCCCAGTACATGAATCATAAATTGAACACAGAGTACTGTGGTTGTACATTCCGGCTCAATTGCTTTATTATCAGCGCTTTGACTGTACCAGGCTCGTTTGAAATAGCGTTTTCAGAACAGTTTGAGTTATGCTAAATGCTTGTGGACGGGTTTAGGACAACTGGCCGCAGCCGACTGGCCGCAGTTTGACTAACCAGTCGCTGCGTCTAGCTGGATTCCGCCCAGTCGGTTGCGACCAGTTGGCTCATTCTGCCTGCAAACCAAAGTTGCGTGATTTCATTTGTACATGGACAAATAGGGTCTCTTTACTTTTTCTCATTGTAAATGCGGCGTCATTGCACAAAACAGAAATAAAGTTGTATAGGAGTGTCATATGAATTATAAGGAGCACAAATTTGGACAGTTTTAGATAAAAAAAAACGGTTGTGGCTTGGTGCATCACTAACAGTACTTAGTCCAGGCAATACAATAGCAATTCGCAGTAAATAATAAACCATGAAGGCCAGTCCTATTTATTTGCTTTACTTGAAGTGGATACTTTTAAATACTACAACAATTTTGGCATAGAATTGCCCTGTTTTATGTAAAGTTAAAAAAAGGCTTTTATAGCTTAACGTTTCCTTCTCCAAGTTATCTTGGAGAGGTCTTGTGGTGATTAGCATCTTTTGAAGGCAATTAATCTAATCTTTCAAAGTGTAAAACAAAAAAACGCACTTTTTAATTAAATATATTGGAACCAAAATGTGTTATTTTATCCCGTATTCCATCCGAAACTTTTCATATTGCAAAATAAAAAAACAAATTTACCTTTGTTGTCCAGATTTACTTATTTTCTAGTTTTGCTTTTAGGTTTTCATTTGTTAATTACTTTTTTGCCTTATCGCAACTTGTTTTCAAATGGTTATTTTATTTTAATTTTTTTATTATTTTAAATTATGCAATAAAAGTAACTGCTTGACCAAGACACCTTATGGTTATTTGCCATTCACGTTTTCCTATATTTAATCTCAATTATATGTTATGTGAATATTTGTAATAGTTTAGTGACAAACAAACAAACGTGAATCTTGAATCTTCATAAATGCCACAATATTGTTGTTCAAAAATCTTTTTATTGGACACTTTAATTTTTATTAACTGAAATAATTGTAATTTAGAGTTTCTAACAAAGACTTTTAAGTAGGGAAAGTGTCGTAAAATGTTTTTCTAATAAAATGTGACAAAAACGAACGTATACGATTTTGATCCGTTTTCATCAAATCGCCACTCCCAACCTCTTGTTATACTGTCGACAAATATATTATAAAATTGATTTTTTCCTTAATTTTATAGAAAGCAAACAAAGTTTTTGTTAAATTTTATTGCCAAAAGATTTGGCAAATTTTTCACGTGCTGGCATGAATAAACACCCTGTTCCATAAGATCACTATTTCTAAAAAATTATTAATTAAAATCGCCCAGGTTGCGGCACTGCTTACAAATTTGCGCTTCATGCTTTGTACTATGCCGAGATATGTTCCACGATTAATAGTCACAACTTTATAGAGTAATATTGTTTTTCTCAAGTGTTTTTTTTTAAGTAATGCAACAGTGTACTTCTATTTCAATAAATAAAAAACTCTTTTTGTGGCAGTGAAATACATCGCGAAAAAACAAAACAAGTGCATACAAACGATGATAATTATATAAAAGATAAAGGTTTGTTGGTTTTACAGCATTGGTATGTCGATATTCTAATACTGATAAATATTAAAATATAGCCTATTTCAAATTCTTTTATGTAAAAAAAGTATTTTTATTATTTTATACTTTTTTTAAAAAAGCAGCGATAACTATTGGTAAGTACAAAAACATGTGGACAAATATGTAAATCAGTAATTGAAACCAGTCTAAAATAAATTCTATACTTTGACCAAAACAATGAAGCAAGCTTCCTGTAGCTTCTTTATTGTTTATAGTTGTTGTGCGCGTTGACGTCACTCTTTACGTCCAATTTTTAATTAAATTTACGACTGTTACAACAGCGAATCCGTTACAATCGCATTTCACGCTAGTTAAATAAGTGTCTAAACGTAAAAATTGTAGTGACCTTGCTAAATTGCAATTTTGTATACTTTATCAAATGAATTTTCAAAAACTTTTTTGCTCTAACAAAAGTTAAATAAATGATCTTTACTCTGCTTAAATTTCATAAAGATAGCTTAAGTAGTTTTGGAGTTATAAATCGTTAAATTGGTGGGCTTCTGAAGCCCGGCCGTTGAGAAGTCAATAGATCGAAAAAGGTTGAGGAGAATAGGGTTAAATCCTTTATGCATCTTGTTTTAATGTTGCAATATATCTGTAATCACAAGACGATTGATTGTAAGCACAAAAAACAAACCTTAACGCTATTCATTTTGTACAAAGCATAACGTTGTTTTAATATCTTGAGGAGCTTGTTTTAGCGTGTGCTTGCAGCGCCCTCTAGTAATTTTTTCACGGGCGCAAATTCTCGCAGCAGAAGATTGTTGCTTTATTTTTTGTCTTGTTTTATTTTATATCGATCTCATAATTTAATTATGATCTATTAAGAAGTTTAGTTTATATACTAAATTTTTCATAAAAAAATAAGAAGTTTGGGGTTTAAAAAATAATTTGATGTATTTTTGTGCAATTTGTGATATTTGGACATAGGCATAGCAGCCAAAAAAATTTCGAGGGACGATGAAATTTTGGCCCAATTTTGTGGCATTTTCTCGAATCATGATTTTCTAAACTTTACGGATAGGAGAAAAAAATTGTCTAAGATTCTATGACGAAGATCAAAAAAAAAAAGATCTTCACTTGGAATCAGTCTCAGATTTTTTAATTTTTGTCCCAGAACCATGGTGTTCACTAAAAAAAAGGTCTTCAAGCAAAAGCAACAAATATACGAATTACCTGTCCAGGTGCTTAATGTTAATTTACTCGATTCTAAAATTCCGGACGTTTGAGTCCTTTTTAAAATGTTTATTCTAAAATTTTGTAAAATATTCTAAAAATTTCGGATATTTAAGAATTTAATACTAAATTCCGGATCGTATGGCAACCCTACATCTATAAAAATGGTGAATTTTATCAAATCGCGGCCTTAAACTCGGGATTGTTTCAAATACTGTACAAAGAGATGGGTGCTGATCATAAAAGCTTACTTTTGCACACAGATTTTTGATGGTTAAGTTGTGCAAAGGTCGGATTTATAATCTCAGAGAAGTCATAAAATTCATTTCTGCCGATAAGTCGAAAACTAAGTTCTGGGTCGATGATAAAATGTGGTTGATAAAACTTATTTACTTGACTGATATATTTGGTCACTTAAACGAACTTAACACTAACATGCAAAACAGGAATGAAAAACTGTTGACAACTATGGATAAACTTTACGCCTTTTTTTTAAAGTCAAAGTTGTGGCCAACAAACTTCGCACAAGGTATGTTCAAGATATTCCCCCTTACGCAAACTGCTACGAGAGCTGTGAACAGAAATATTTTGAAGAAGAGTATTGGTAGTCACTTGGAAATGCTCCAGCAACGGACTCTTACTTTCAGACCTGAACATATTAAAATATGAATGGGTAAAAAATCCGTTCAATTAATTTGCCTTAAGTAATGCAAGCAAATTGAAATTCAAAGCACAAGAACAACTTGTCGAAATATGCATGGACCTCACGTTGTGACTAAAATACAATCAAATGAACATCAACAATTTTTGGCTCATTGCACGTCAGGAATACCCAGAGATCTCTCAACAAGCTGTTCAAATTATTTTTCCCTTTTCCACAACTTACTTCTGTGAATCCGCATTTTTGTCTTTGTTACAGATCAAAACCAAATCAAGATCTCAGCTAAAATCTGTTAAAAATGAACTAAGAGTTTGTTTGACCTCCATTCCACTGCGCATCAAAACGATTTGTGCTCAAAAACAAGCAGATGTATCGCACAAATATTGTACATACCATAGTTCAATAAATTGTTTTGTTACTGAGTTATTTATTTCTTGTGTTCCTTTTTCGTTGTTGGCGAGTTCAGTTGCAAAGATAAAGTTTTAGCCTAGTTAGTTGAAAAGCAATTTGGCGAACGTCCTAGTGTGCCGCGTTTGAAATTTATATAATCAAGTGTGGCTTAAGCAAAAAAAGTTTAAAAACCACTGGTATAAACCAACACATTTTACATTCGTTCAAAATAAAAACTTAAATTTTGCAGTTAAATAGTTTTGTATAATTAGTTTTTCAATCACGGCTGTGTGCAGTTAGCTAAAGTTGAATCGATCATAACCAGGCTAAAAAATGTTATATCAATTTTTTATTGCGGTTAGTATAATAATAATGATAGTAGGCTTAACCACAGATTCTATGTGACAACAATGGCAACAATGATTGCTAAAGTTAACGCTTTTGCTCAGCTGTGGAACAAGCAAAATATAACAAGACAACGTTATACAATACAAGACAAGCAATGTTAGCAAATTAAATTACATATATTACAATAAGAAGATAACAGTATTGGTGAACAACGGTAAATATTATCAGTTAGACAGAAGTATTGAGACTTGAGAGAATAGATATGTTCTTAAATCACATTAAAATACACTAAAATTGGCTGGTAGTAATTGCTAGCAGTCGATTAAGTAAAGAGTTCCTTAGTTTTGGAACACAAATAGAAAATGTACCATCACTAACTTTCCTTTGATTAAAAATTACTTTAAGTCTTGTACATTTATTTGAGGCAAGGTGTAGAAGTGAAGATATGTTAGCAGATGCGGAATTATGCACACATTTATAAACAATAATACAAGTTTTGTACATAATCTTTTGTTTACTAGGTAACCAGTGCAAATCATACAAAAGAGATGATATATAATCAAACTTTCGTTTATGATAAATCAATCTAACAGTCTATTTTGGGCAATTTATAATTTTAGAAGTACATTATTTGCGTCTCGTAATATAATGCATTACAATAATCATTTTTTGATAAAATTAGAGAAGACAATAATATTGATAGTTAACGGTTGGTGAGAAAGTGTTTAATTTGAGAAAGTAATTAAATTGTACAATAAATAGATAATATTCATTTATTAATTTAAGGTTCAAACGTAAGATTTGATTAAGAAGTACACTTAATTTTTTTCCCGGTATTGCAAAATTTTTACACAGGAACTATTGATAAAGGTACCATTTAAAGAAATATTCTTTTTAAGATCATCAGTGGAAAAAACAATTGTTTGACTTGTTGCAGCATTTAATTTAAGAAAGAAACAACTGATCAACTTTTTAATAAAACAAAAGTTACTTTTATTTTTTCAACTAGTATACAGCAAAACCACTTGTTAAATTAAAAATTAAGTACAAAGATTATTGAAACACTTGTAGATTTATGCTAAATTATTATTGTTGCCCAATTTTTGTGTGTTACAACAAAAAATCTTAATCAAATAAAAGTAAACTAAGCTGCTTGACTCGATGACTGCAAGATCTTTTTGTATCTTCTCTGTGGCTGTTTTTGCCATGCAGTGTGTTGTTGTGTTGAATTTTTTTGTATTTGTTACGTGACAAAAAGAAATTGTTTTCTTCTTTTATAACAAAAAATTACACACGAACTAACTTTTATTTTATCAATAATGTAAAATCGATGCTTTGATTTACAGGGACGTGCGTCTGGTTAGGTAAGTGAAGCAAGACCTTACTTTTGAAAATAAGGTAAAGCAAAAGCAAAAAATATTCAATGGCAAAATTACTCTCACTAGCAAAACATTTATAAAACTATTATTTATGTTTGCTTGATTAGTTTTTTCCTAACGCTAATTTTTTCTGGCATTTACTTTGTTTTCGTCATTTATTTCTACCATTGTTCATCTAGGGAAAAACTAATTAAGCAAACATAAATAATAGTTTTACAAATGCTTCAGCAGGTAAGAGTAATTTTGCCAATAAATATTTTGTTCACCTTATTTTCAAAAATAAGGCATTGCTTCACTTGCCTTACCAGACAGCGAATCGATTTATGCTGATTTAACACAATCAACTAATGTCAGCGGGAAGAAAAAGTTTTATTTCTATTTGCTGTTTAAAATTGTTAACATATCATGTTAAGCAATTATCAAAGATCATTAAAGCGGGAATTACTTTTAAGTTTGCTTAGAGTCCAGTCGTCGTCCTGCTTGTGTGGTCTAGTCGTACTGTCTGCTACGTGTAGGACTACATATAGACGGTTCGAATCTCAGTAGATATGCTTAAGAGCGACTAATGCTTCTCGTTTTAGGTAGGTTAGTTTCTTACTTAAAAATTTATAAAAGAAGTTTATGTAGTGTTATATGATTAGATATACAGTAATGTTAATTTAAAATAAAAGGATAATACATTGTAACTTCATTATTGAAAAACAATCGTTTGTTCCGTTTGATACAAATTGATTTTGAAGATATTATTCAATATCACATAGACCGTATAAACGACCATTACAAGACCAATCCAAAACTTTAGAATCTACATGTAAATATGCACAATTTTCATTATTACTATAATTATTAGGTTCTCCTGGTTGCCAAAGGCTTGAATCAAGCGAAAATCTCACACCGTCAATCCAATACCATTCTGCTTCCGTATTTATGTCGTTTAACCCAATCCAAGTAGATTCATTTAGGTTTCTAGCAATTTTTCTGCAAATATGTAAAAAAAATACATCCATTAAATGTTGCTGTAAAAAAACCTTGCCCCGACGAAATCTTCTTTGCTTAAATATCTAATAATTAAACAAACTTTTTAGCTTTTCAGTTAAGAATTTTAATACATTACTGTAAATTGTAACAAAAAAATGTAACGGTTTACAGGAAAAGTGAAGTTTATTAGTATTAATTTTAAATTTTACCGATAAAATTTATTTAGATAATGAATCTGTTTTTTGAAATACACGGTTCTATTTCTTTTTTATTTATATTTATTTCGTCTCTATGTTTATTTGCTTGACTCGCACGAAAGCATCAGACGCGTTGTACTTAAGACTACGTCGTCTTAAGTATAGTGCCCTCAATGCTTTCTAGCGAGCCAGAAAAATAAATAAAGATGCAATTAAATTGAACAATAAAAATTAGGAAACCATCAAGCAATTATCACGAACTGCTTCCAGAGCTCCTACGATCTTACTGTCGGGTTGAAATAGTTTTATTTGTTTGTTTTTCTGTTGCTATTTAGTGATACGATTAAAAATTTAAGCTGCTCTCGAAGACATCCAAGCAGAAGAACGAAACTGTTTCTTTTAATGACGCAAAAACCTGACGCGAGTAGGTCTTAACTGCAACCGTATCTATTCACTGGAACAATGTAATGGCGCTCTGCACTCATCCAAGTTGTTGACTTTTAAACAATGTATAAAACTAGACCAGTAAAAAATATTACTCTACAAATGATGGAGTCTTTAATGCGAAAGCTCCCAAGTCTCCTCCAAGCTTTTGACAAACATTCCGAGATTCTTGCCACGTATATCTATTTCTGGTCAAATAATAATTTCTTCTTCCAATTGAAATCAACAGTTTCACGATTTTGGTATCTAGTAAAGGTGCTTTAGACACTTCCAATACGTAAATTTACATTCAAAACAAATAAAATTGAAACTTTTTAGCTGCTTTTTCCAAGAAATCCTATTCACCAAAGAATTACCATTTTTCAGCTTGTAAAATTGCGATAAAATTGTCTATAGTATAAATGCGTAAAGTAGTAAATAAGGTAGATTAATTTCATCCCCTTATAACTAAATTCTGAACTCTGAATTTACTTGTAACCATAAAAAGATGGTTATCACTTTAATTCAGCAGCATTGGTTGTGTAGACAAAAATACCTTTCAATTTAAAAAGAAACTGTAACTAGTAACTTTTGACTGGGTCAAAATATTCCAGAAATTTCATTTATCAAATTCCTAATAAAATTATTACTTTTAACAATTTTATGCTTTGTTTTTTAGAAAACTTACCAATGCTGCAATTTCTTCCAATGTACCCAGAATGACATGCACATGAATATCCATGAATTGAATTATTACAAGTTCCGTGAGTACAGGGATTTTCTTTACATTTATTCACATCTAAAAATCGAGTTTTTATTCTAGTTAAACGAGAAATGTTTTAGTAAATCGTGATTTTAAGCAAACAAGAAACAAACAAATTATTATTCACGCAAATTTGAAACTATTTGAATCATTATAAGTTTTTCAAATAATTATTCCCGTTATTGAATTACTGTTTTAAAACGGATATTATTACTGACAATAATCTAAAAGTGTAAAGTAATTTTTATTGTAGTTTTTTTGTTAAATGCAAAACAACATAAAACAATTTTTGGATCTAAAAAACAAATTTTGATTATAAGTTTAAACAAGAATATCTTGGTTGATCATGACACTAAAGTAGCCAATAATAATTATTAAATACTACGCTTTTGACTTATAAAAATTAGAAATAAATCCTTGAAGAGATAAAAGTGCTCTGATCAAACATAAGCAGTGACGTGCCCTGAAGCTCGCGGTTGGTGAGGCAATAATTTCTTAAAGCAAACTTTTTCTTTTTCTTTCAACTTTTCCCTTTAATCAGGGGTTGCGACAGCGTTTAATGTTCCTCTACAGCGTTCTTTCTCCAACGTCCTCTCCTTCGCACCAACTTTCCCCATATCTTCTTTCAATACATCTAAAAATCTTTTCTTTGGCCTTCCTCTTTTCCTCTTTCCCGGTGACTCCATTTCCATAATCTTTTTTCCAACATACTCTTGGTCTCTCTTTATGACATGTCCATACCAGCTCAGCCTTCTCTCCCTCGTCTTCATTCCTAAACCATTTACCTTAAATGTATCCCTGATGTACTCATTTCTAATAGTATCTTTTCTCGTCACTCCCGTAGCAAACATCAACATTTTTATCTGTGCAACCTGCATCTCTTCCACTTGTTTCTTTGTGACCGCCACCGTATCAAGTCCATATACCATTGCTGGTCTCACCACTGAACTGTACACTTTTCTTTTTACCCTAGCTGGTTACCTCCTGTCACAGATTACTCCCAATACTTTTCTCCATCCGTTCCATTATGCCTGCACTCTCCTCTTTACTTCCCTCTCACAACTACCACTTTCTTGCAACGTTGATACCAAATACATAAATTTTTTTACTCTTGGCACTTTTGTATCTTCCATTTTTACTGTTTTGTCGTCATTTCCTCCATTTATGCACAGATGTTCGGTTTTTGACCAACTTACTTTCATTTCTCTTCTTTCCAATGCATATCTCCAGCATTCTATTCTCTGCTCCACTTCTTTTCTGATCTCTTCGCAAATCACAATATCATCAGCAAACAACATTGTCCATAGTGGTTCTCTCCTTACTTCATCCGTTAGCCTGTCCATTATTACTGCAAACAGGAACGGACTTAACGCTGATCCCTGGTACAGTCCAACCTTGACCTTGAAACTTTCTGTAGTTCCTACTGCACACATCACCAATATTTCACTTCTCTTGAACATATCCTTTACATATCGCACATACTTTTTTGCTATTCCTGATTTTCTCATACAGTATTACAGCTCTTCCCGCGGAACCCTGTCGTAAGCTTTCTCCAGGTTTACTAATATGCAATGTAGCTCTTTTTGACCTTCCCTGTACTTTTCCATCAACATTCTTAAAGCAAACATGGCATCGGTGGTTCCGTTTCCTGACATAAATCGATATTGCTGTTTGCTGATCTCTACTTTATCCCTTAGCCTGGCTTCAATAATTTTTTCCATACCTTCATTGTGTGGCTAATTAGCTTTATTCCTCTGTAGTTTCCACAGCACTGTGCGTCCCCTTTGTTTTTATGGATTGAGTTAAGCATACTCCTTTTCCATTCTTCTGGCATCCGTTCACCCATTAATAGTTTGTTCAACAGTCTGGTCAAAAACTCTATCCCCATCTCTCTCATGCACTTCCAAACTTCTACTGGCAACTTGTCTGGGCCAACCGCTTTACCTCTTTTCATCTTTTTTAGTGCATTTTTTACTTATTTTCTACTAACACAATTTACCTCCTCGTTAACTATTTCTGCTTCCTCTGTCCTAGGCTCTCTGTCATTTTCCTCGTTCATTAGTTTCTTAAAGTACTCCCTCCATCTCTTTAACACTGCTTCCGAATTTACCATAACATTACCGTTTATCTTACCATAGCATACAAATTGTCATACGCACGTCTTTTTGCCATCGCTTCTGCCTTATTCTTCTTTTATTTCTAGATCTTTTTTGTATTTTCATCTCTTATTTTGTCCCATGCTTTTTTTTGCCTCTCTGTTTTCTTTTATGCTCTCCTGAACTTCCTTATTCCATCACCATGTCTCCCTATCTCCTATTCGTTTCCCAAATGTCACTCCAAGCACACTCTCACCTGTTTCTCTGAGCATTTCTGCTGTTCTGTCCCACTCATTAGGTAACCCATCCTCGCCTCCCAAAATCCCGGTCACCTGCTTTCTAATCGCTTTTTGACAGCTTGTCTCCTTCAGTTTCCACCTTCGTATCTTTGGCTTTATTTTTGGTTGTCTTATGTCTCCTTAAATTTCTTAAAGTAATGTTAGTAGTAATTTTATTTAATAACAAACAAAACAGTGGTCTACTTAAATATAAAAAAGGCAATTTAAAGCATTCTCTCATACGTACAGTAGCTAACACTTTCTAAGTTTAAAAATTGTTTCTATTTTATCTCTCTATTTATGCTCTTGACTTGCAGGAAAGCGACGGAGGCGCTAATATGTTGGGCAAGTAATTCTCCGACCTGCTTCCGAATATGGCAAAATATTGCTATGCCGTTGAAATTTGTTATTTTTTTTTTTAATTTTATACAGTTATGACTAAACTTCAGAACTGCTTGCCAAGACCACCAAGCAGGAGAAAGTTCCGTAAAGTGTCTTTCCTAAGGACAAAACAAAACAGTATTTAAATGCATAAAATGCCAAATTCATTTGTGTTTAAACAAAAACTCATACTGCTTTATTCAATTTTATGAATTAACAACTAAATTACATCAACAACCAGCCCCCGGGTGCAAATCCCATGAATGTATTTGGTCCCCAAAATTTATTTTATCTCTATAGAAAAATTTTTTTTATCTTATAATGACTTGGAAACTAAAATTAAATAAAGTAATTCGGGGTATAATTGTTGCGTATTATTACCACTAATGCCTATTGTCGCGAATTAGCGACAAACCCAAAAATAACTTAAAAAAAAGAAAAAGTTAGTTTTTTTGTATGTGTATGTTTAATTTAGAGGAAAAGTAATATAAAATCATATAAAAAATTTTTTTCAACGCTTGTAGATATATTCAGGCAACAAAGGGTTAACCACTTGACCACGCTGGCGAGTAAAGTTTTGTTTACAAGAAACTTGCAAAATTTTCGGTTTTTGCTCATTAAAATTACAAAACCTGTTTATTTAGAAACAAATCATTTCTTTAGGTGTTAAAAGTCTTAAAAAATTTGATTTTGATTGATAGCTTTCAATTTCACAAGGTCGCTAAAGCTTTTATGGTTGGATTCAAGGGGTGAAAGGGCTTAAATCCTTAAATTTCAGGCAGATAACCTACTTTTTTGGCACAACTATGACCTGCTTAAGATATGTTTAGAAGGTCGCCAAAAAACCTTCGATTGTTCGTTGACTGATGACCTCCTTAAGGTTTAAAGGCTTTTTGGTGTCTCCTAATAAATTTTTTTAGTAAAGTAAAAACAACGTCGTAGTTAAAAAAAATCAAAATTGTGGAGAGAGGACTGAAGCGTATTTTCTTGCAATGAAAAGACGAGACTTTAATTATCATGCTCACTGAATTGAAAACAAATAATATAGGCAACCGATGGGGTTGTGATAAGGAAGAAACAAAAACAAAAAACGAAAAGAGTTCAGGAGACACTTGAATGTTCCAAACGAAAACGACAGGCAGTAAAGTTTTGTTTATTTGTAAGTAATTGTAAACAACTATAACATACAATATTATATTTCCGCATAGACTAAATTACAGTATAGTCGTAATAGGTACTTACTTATTTCAGAGAATTGAATTAAATTTTTTCATTTGTGTAAATACCATTATAAAAAATGTTCTAAGATGATCCAATTTTGATTAAATTATTTTGAGTTGCTATCCAGATTTGAGTGTTGAATGCATATGATTGGGATAGACAAGAGAGCAAAAATTTCTTGATGTCGGTCCCAATCCCGGATAAATGAGGAGGGCTGCTCAATGGTTGTGGATTTGCGAAAAGGATGGATTTGGCAATTGTCAATACTTATTTCAAGAAGAAAGATGAACACAGGGTGACGTATAAAAGTGGCGGAAAAAGTACCCAAGTAGATTATGTGATGTGCAGAAGGAGGAACTTGAAGGAAATGTGCGATTGTAAGGTAATAATGAATGAGTGCGTCGCAAAGCAGCACTGTATGGTGGTATACTAAGTGGTTCTTATGGTGAAAAAAAAAGCAGAAAAAGTAAAGCCAAAGATACGAAGGTGGAAACTGAAGGAGACAAGCTGTCAAAAAGCGATTAGAAAGCAGGTGACCGGGATTTTGGGAGGCGAGGATGGGTTACCTAATGAGTGGGACAGAACAGCAGAAATGCTCAGAGAAACAGGTGAGAGTGTGCTTGGAGTGACATTTGGGAAACGAATAGGAGATAGGGAGACATGGTGATGGAATAAGGAAGTTC